>JABSTQ010009183.1:0-1200000 GCA_013358835.2 Ixodes persulcatus | reverse complement strand
AGATTTAATAAGGTCATTGGGTTTTAGAGACAGCGAAGGAAAAGTGGATTTCAAGACAGTAGACATTACCAAGCAAAGATTAAGTGAATGGTGGCAGAAAGTGAGAGAAAACTAGGCATTTTCTTATTAACTGATGGCAAGGGGGATTTATAGCCTCACTTTCTTTTCAGTACGGAGTGAATATAGTTTTCACATTTAAATATTCTAAGCTTAAAGGGTGAGACAAAATGGCTAGGTGGCGTAAGCTACCGCCCGATCCAAAGGGCTCAGCCGTATTCATCCATCCATTCGTCCATCCATCCATCCATCCGGAAAAGAACAGCAGTCGTTCATTCATCTACCCTCTGAAAGGCGCGCGCCTAGCGATCCCTTCGTTTGTCAGATATGGTGTTTTCGCGCTTCCCCGTAAACGCAACCTGGACGCCTGCACTCTACGAGCTCTGCCACGTGCGTTTGTGGCTTTGGGTTGGCTTTCTATTGTGCTATTTTCCGGAAGTGGAGATATGTGAAAGTGACTGTGTCGCTGTCGAGGAAGTGCTCCTTCAATCTCAACTGGACAAACCCGGACATATCCACGAATGCAAGTTGGATTCGGCCGGTTCCGAATGATACAAATAGTGCTCACTGCACAATGTGCTGCAAGAAGTTCTCCCTGAGCAACATGGGGAATAGGGCGATTACTACTCATGTTGAGGGTAAGAAACATCAAGCTGCTATGAAATATCTGCAAAGCGTTTCCCAGAGCCCAATCATATTTTTAAAAACTGCTACAAATGCGGACGTGCCTTCCGCGACAGCAACGGGTGTTTTGTCCGGAGGTAGCAATAGCGCTTGTAAAGCTCCGGCAATTTTGAAGAAGGAAGTCACAAAAGTCGGGATCATGTGGTGCTTGAACACTATAACTACTCATGGGTCTTTCCGTTCAGCGGCAGCGTCTGCCTCGCTGTTTCCGTTGATGTTCCCCATGTGTGAGACCGCCAGAAAAATGCAGCTTGGAAAAGACAAAGTGGGATATACCATATGTCATGGTATCGGCCCATGCTTTCAAGAGAAGTTGCTAGCAAGCCTCTCTAGCGTGCCATATCTGGTGGTTGCTTTTGATGAGTCACTGAACAAAGTAACTCAGAGAGAACAAATGGATGTACTGATCAGGTACTGGGACCAAACTCTCGTAAACAGTAAACCCTGGTCAATGCTGTATTCTAAACATATTCCAAAGTGAAGGTAGTTGCTTTATCTTACTTAAATAAAATATTTACGTTGTGAATAGTGTCTATCTATAATATATTATGTTTTGGTGTCGGTAGTTGTGGGTCAGGGAATTAAATTAAAATAGTCGGGGAAAACCTGGAAAAGTCAGGGAATTGTAAAAAAAGAATTTGGTAGACACCCTGATTATTCAAAACTACTATTTGAAATTTCGAATATTCGCAGAACACTATGGATTGAGACAGGCATCCAATTTTTCTTGAGTTTGATTTCATTCATTTATTAGAATATCTTAAAGGTTCAGTTTTATCTCTGGTTCAGTCTCAGGGTATTGAATTGACCAGAGATAATGCAGAAATCTACCCTCTTTTTTTTTTTTCATTTTTCATACTTTCAAGCCTGCAAAACTAAAGAAGCATTTTGTAAATCCATACTACTTTGTGTGGCTCTGCTTCGATGAACCCAAGAAATTGTGAGGAAACCTCGTGATTCTTCTCGCTCTAGTTAGAACCGATCTCTTTAAAAAAAATCAAATGGCAGGTTTTGAGTTGTGGGCTGTGCACTCTTCCTTTTGACCCTATTTGTCGTCCCTCAACCGCACCGCCACTGCTTGCAGGATACCCGCCGTGAGCTGGTGCTATGCCAAGGGCTGATGTTCCCGACAGGGATGTCCCCCAAAGCAGTGTCCGACCTGCTGTGCAGCTCTCAGGCTTCCACCCTGGCAAGCAGCGGATCCCAGCGACTGCTGCTTCTCAGATCAGCGCTAGTGGAGCTGGTTAATGGCAGGCTCTCAGATCACGCAGGCACCATGCAATGGCTCAGGGTGAGGAAAAGATAGAAATCGCCAAGAATGATATAATTCTATGAAAGTTATTGTCACGCTCTTGGGACAGAAGCAAAAGTCGCTGCATCAGCAGGGAAAGCCCGGCGTTTTTGTCTAGTCGAGTTTGGTAGGTAGTGATGACCAGAGGCATATAGGGACACTCCATCCTCAGTTGCTAGGGGTGCATAGGGAGGACATGAACATTTGCCACCAAAGTTGCAGGGAGAGACTTCAATGGTTAATAGGGAGAATGGGAGAGACAAAGGAAGAAGGACCAGACTGGTTTGAGCATTAAATACAAAAAGAATGGGGATAAAACCACATATGCTGACGCTTCTGCACCGATCCCTGGCAATTTCTTTCATCATTATCTGACGGAAATATTAAACGACCTATAGCTGTCTGTCTTAAGTTACTGTCGGGTAACCATTTTGCTCTGTCCCCGTTTTATTTTTTGTCCTTCAATCTCCACACTGATTTTCTGCATGTAAGAAATCTGATCCTGTGCACTTCAGCTCTTCGAAGCTCCAGATTTATTATGTTTAGCACTTGCATGCTATCCTGATTACCCAATTCATAAGTGACACTGAAATTTTCAACATTTTATTGTTAGAGTCCACATAACACTACTTGCTCGCTCGAGTCATGGTATAAGAAATAGGAACTTTGTCCTTGTTCGAACTTTACAAACCCACGCAGAAACCATTATTGCATGTAAATGTTTGCAGAGTATGAAGGTAAAACGTGGACATTTCATACATTGTTTTATCTCATTGATACTGCGGTTCACAATGTTTACTTGAATGGTGCGCCAATCCTCTACCTGCAGGCCGCCCGTCCCGTGTTTGGCCAGCTGGTCCATGCCTGGCAGCAGAATGAGGAAGAGGAGCGCCAGAAGCAGGAGAAGGAACGGAGCCTGTACCAATACCGCTGCCACGCAGGGGAGCCATCGCAAGAAGAGCTGGACGAGCAGCAGCGGCGAGCCCTCTTCCCCAGCTATGCCGAGGTGACTGAAGTCGCCAAATTCGTGTAGGGTGCTGAAACAAGCCTGGATGCAAAGTTCTGATTGGTTGAGCCACTGGTCCCACTGTTGTGAAGAGAGGGTGCCCAGGATGCTTTAGTGGGATCTCCTTCCTTTAACCTTTCTGCATGCTTTTCTTTCTTTATTTTTTTTTGTCCTTCCTTACTTGAAGGAGAATTAGGTAGTTCCACAACATTACTCCCCCTTTTTCTTACCTTTCACGAACAAGATGGTCAATATATTCATTCGCAGCGCTGCAAATCACCTATTGACGTTGTCGTCTTGTGTCGGCATCCAGGGAAAAGGGAAACGCTGTTGTTTATCTTAAGTTGAAATTACAGGCTGCCGGACTTATTGCGTGCTTTTTAAACAGTGGGCAGATAATGTATATGTGTCATCAAACCCCTTCTTTTCACGGCCTCTATATTTCGGGAATCGGTCACAGAGGCATAATCGCGGCCTTTAAATTTCGCGAATTCCAGACGCCTGCATTGAAACGTTTAAGAACCGAAATATTCACGGGCCCTTAAATTTCGCGAATTTTAATTTGCGAAATTCACGTAAATTAAGGGCTCACAAACATTAAGGGTTTTACAGTATTTGACATTCGAATAGTAGTTTCGAATAATACACTATTAGATACTCGCTTCGAGATGAACTCTGACATTCATATTTTCGAAGTGCTGACCGTGGCGGGTTATCCCCGTTGAGTGATCTTTTTACCGAGAACTGGTACACTCAGGAGATTGTTTCCGCAGTTGTTGCTTCTTCACAGTGCACCGGTGCACGGTAAGAAGCGCACTTAACAGGGCAAACCCACCACAATCAAAACTTTTGGAAGTATGAGTATTACAGTTGCGTGCCTGCTGTATTCAAAAAGAAATGGAAACTTTGTGGATGTTGATTCTATGCTACAGTAAAATTTTCAAAATTAAACTGTGGCTATTATTTCAGGGTACATGTTAGGCAGAGATATCCTAACAACCTGCATTCATCATCTTGATTTTCTTTTTTTCTTTTTTTTTTTTTTTTTGTTTTGTTCTAGATTTAAGAAGAGATATTTGCATAAAGTGGGAAGATTTATAAATTCATTCGATTAGGTATAGTTGTTCATCTTTAGAGGTTTGATTTTATGTGAGATGCATTGTTTTACATGCCATTCCAATGTAGGGAATGAACTTGCTGACGCCACAGTCTATAAATATTACCGTATTTACCCGAATAGGTCGACCACGAAAATAGTTCGACCCCTATTTATTGAACCCACCGAGAATAAAAAAACATAATTCAAATTAGGTCGACCTTTTTTTTTTTTTTTTTTTTTTTTTTTTTTAGGAACAGGGGGAAGTTAGGGCAAAAGAAAGAAACAAATCTTTATTTACAGCACTCTCGGCTAAATCGCAGGGCGATGTCAAAAACTTAATCATCGTCAGGACTTTCGGACATGTCATCGTCGTCCGAAGTTTCGTCAGCTTGGTAGACATCCTCGCAAATTCGCAACAATAATACCTCACTGACACCGTCCGTTGTAAAATGACACTGCGCAAGACGCAACGAAAGAAGGTGGAGACCGGCGAAGCGACAAAAGACCAAATACAAATACGCGAGCAACGCCGGAGTCGCCGTGAGCAACACGCGCGCCGCCGCAAGCAACAAGATAAAGTAACCTCCGTTGTTTCTTTTTCTTTTTTCTTTTTTTTTTTTTTTTGTTTTTGTGGGCATCTGCAAGGGAGAGGCATGGAGGGCAAAGTGCATGGCGCATCGGAGCCTGTACCAATACCGCTGCCACGCAGGGGAGCCATCGCAAGAAGAGCTGGACGAGCAGCAGCGGCGAGCCCTCTTCCCCAGCTATGCCGAGGTGACTGAAGTCGCCAAATTCGTGTAGGGTGCTGAAACAAGCCTGGGTGGGGGGGGGGGTTGTTTGTTGTTGTTTTGGTTGCTTTCGTGCTCCAAAAGCTTTTTGAAACAAGAAGCGGCGCGGCTCTACGTCAACGCCGGCTCGGTGATTCGATAGCTCCATGCCCTCGGTAGGGTCGCAAAATTTGGTTGCGAATGTAGGTCGAAATTCTTTGGTCACGAATATAGGTCGACCCTTATTTTTTGACAACATTTCCGGAAAAAAAAGGTCGACTTATATTTGAATAAATACGGTAGATTAAAATTAGCTTACCATAATATCCCAAGTCATTGCCCACCCCCCTGTCACAGAAAATCATAAAAAACGTGCTGCGCTCCATGTCTTGGTGAGTAAGGCTCAAAAGGTTTTAAAAAAAAAATCATGAGCCATTCCACTCTGAATATGAATGACGAGCAACGCTGTTTAGCACATGACACAGACCTGCCCATAGGAGTCGGAGGAAACTAGACACGCGCGACGGGACCGCCACCCCAGGAGAGAGGGAGGAAAGGAAACTAGGCACGCAATCGGCTTGGAACGACGACAAAGAGAGGGCGGTGCAAGCGTAGACATGGCCGACGTGGGTCGCACGGCGGCACATCTTTGAGAAACCTTTATTATCTACCTGAGAGTCTACTGATCTTGAAAATGGTGCCTATTGATAACTAATCTACTGAATAGACCTATTGCTAAATTACCCAAGCATCAAGGAGAATGCAGGGAATGGTATTCCACACGTCGCACGTGTGGAATACTGTACAGTATTATAGTAACTGTATACTGTACAGTATATAGTAACTGTTCGAAAGCAAAGGCCTAAAACAAATGGCATCTTGCACGCGTGTTCGTCAATGCTTTATTTTGGTTATTTACTTTGAATCTTTTATATGGGGAAGGCGTGCGCGTGCGGCAGTGCGAGCATAGAGTTTTTAGTCACTGTACATAAAAAATCCACGGAACCCTAGCCATAAACAGCTTCGCTGTAAAAAAACGACGATTTTTCTGTACATAATTAGCACAGCTGCACAAGAGATACATTAAACTCAAAATTCAAATTAGTTTTATTGTTTCATGCATTTTTAGTATTGCAATGTTCGTTGCTTGCATACGTACGATGGACACTGCCGATCGGCATACAGCGCAAACGTTTGTTCCGTGACAACACATTTTTAACAACACTTTGCGTAAACAAAGTGAAGTGTCTTTTTGTCCTTCGTTTCTCTTCGTCACAGACAACCTCCAACCGTAAGGTCCACGGCCGCGTCATTCGGGTAGGATTGATGTTCGCTGATCGCAGAGTTCGCATTGGGGTATTTGTAGGGGTGGGTGATCGCTCTGCGTTTTTTTGGAAATCGATATTCGCCCAAAAAGTGGGCTGGGTGATGACTGGGGATATTACGGTAGCTATGTACAAGCGGAAGCTGGGTGCAGTATAGTGAAAGGCGTGGAGAAACTATTTGATATTTGATTCAAAAAGATTTGGCCAAAATCCCTATTATTTGCCTCAAATTCGCTTCTAACTCAAAATTAACTATTTGCAGAAGCCTAGCCATTTTATTCCAAATGGTTACTTGGCCAAATTTTCAAACTCTCAGAAAACCTAGAGAAGTGTGGAAGAGCTTAAAACAAGTATAAAAAGTGTGTAGTGGTTTGGGAAACGTGCAACAAAGCGGATGTCAGCATTACATATTTTTAGGAAGCTTGCTGAAGTTGGCCTCTTTTGTGCGGCAGCATATTTGTCTGAATTACAACTTAAAGAAGCCCGTGATTTGAGTATCTAAGCAACTTGCCTAATTAAAAGTTGAGTCTGAAGGGAAACAGACAACAGATGACACACAATGACATGAAGACCTTGTTTATGCCATTTTTTGTACGTTAGCATCCTCCTCCTTTCAATCTCAAATTTTTGGGATTTCTTGAACATCTGCGGTTGTGCCCCTCTGCATGTTTACTCAATTATTCGAAAGGAAACCACACTGTGCAACTGCGTTCCAATACATGCAACGGATGCTGACTGTCGGGAACTGACGTACGCAGGAATTTGAGGAGGAGAAGGACGTTCTGGAGACAAAGGAGCAGCCCTGCGCGGTACCACCTGCCGCCTTCGGAGACAAGGAGGCGTCCGAAGTGTGGCGATGCCACGCCGTCCTTGCAGATCCTGGCAAGCCTTTGGGAAGCGTGGACTGGCTCGGTGCCCTCGAGCTGCGTTGCCGGGCACTGCGAGAATCCGTACGGCAGCTGGGACCCTCCTTGGGTAAGCACGCTGCATTCCACTTATTGCAGCTTTAACCGAAAATGCACCAGCCTCACTTCAACTGTGTGCATGTTAAGACTGGTTTGCACATTTGTGTTGGACAGTGACCGAGTGGCGCCATCTGTGAGGTAGCCCTGGAACTGCGCACAACTAGACCAAAAGTTCCGCAGAGCTTTCGAGATTGAATCTACACACCATCTATGACAAACAGTCACTCATAACCCCGTGGGAAAGTGTTTCAAGCCCGATGTGAGAGAATGGTGCATTAAAAAAAATTCAGAAATGAACACAGATTAGATGCGTTCCAGGGCTACCCGACATCTGGCGCCAGTGTGGTCTTTCGTTTTAAGAGATCACAACGCACTCAGTCGGAGTTACGTAAACACAAATGTGTGAGCCAGCTTTTAGCTTTGTTTGGTATTGGAAACGAGAAGCCAGGCGAAGGCCGGCCGCAAAGTGTTTCAGTGCCTATGACGTTCCAGATCCGCAACTGGACTTGGAGCTCTTGGGCAGCCACATGGTATCCTGCTGGTCCCTGGAGCAACGCTTGCGGGCTCCCGAAAAGAATGCGGCAGAGGAGGCGGTCAAGGGCCGCCAGTTTGACTTGTACCACGACGGCGTCCTGGAGGAGATGGCGCTGTGCGAACGGCCGCTGCGCTGCATCATGGCACGGGCCGAGGCCCTGCTTGAGCAGTTTCCTGGGCACCCCGGTCTGACGAGGGTAGGCCTGGCTGAAAGCTCCTTGTATTATTCATTAATATGAAACTCTCTTCGGCTAGGTGTTCAGCCTTTCATGAAGCCCAGATAAAAGTGAGGCCTGGATAATAGTGTGGCCACGAGGTTCAACATTGATTGGTTGACGGAGAGGTCATGTGACCATAGGGGTAGGCGAGGAGGAGCTCGACCACCTGTGCGCACTGAGGGAGAGAAGCTCGAGAATATGGAAGGCTCTAGAGGATGCCAGGTTTATCAGCCCGATTAGCTGTAGTGTCGTTTCATTTTGGGAACAACTATCGAGTGTACACTATCTGATGAAGAGTGCCGTGAACGTAGGCATCTGGTGTCTGAAAGCTCAGAGTACTGCTAAACGTATGTCATGCTAGAATGTTTCACGTGTGCAACACAACTGCCTTGCAATTTGCCATGAAGTTTTTATTTATTTGGTAATACTGTTACCCCAATACAGAGGTATGGTAGGAGAGGGGAACAGACAATAAAATAACATTTGTAGAAATAAACACGTGCTAAGAGGCAGCCAGCTGGCGCAGAAAATGGTCAAGAGAACCCATAATGGTGATATTGAGGGATAAGTTAATCTCATCCAGTATGGTTCAAGGAAAAGCAAATTTTTAAAACAATGGATGCGAAGCCGAAAGTTATGTTACGTTTCTTGAATGTGAGGCTCTAGTGTTAGTCCTAGTGGAGAATCATTTTCCTTGCCACACAGAGTGTCTAGGGATGCGGGTTCCCTTACCCCGTTTCTGGGGGATGGCGGCTAGCAAACCTAAGCCATGTTGTCCTAATACGAGCCTATCACCCTTGGCCGTTGCAGCTGCTGCAAGTGTGCAGGGCGTGTGCTGAGCCTGGAAGTGTCGTCTCCCCTGATGCGAGTGCTCCAGGGGCTGGAGATGCTGCTGGTTGTAGGGCAGGTGGGAACACCAGGCAGGTCGGACCTGCGTGTCAGCGCTTGAGGGACGCTCATTTCTTCTCGCAGGAATGGGAAAACGGCGCTCACAGGAACATCTCTCTGTCTGCCGAGCTAAACGAGATCACCCAGCTGGTAGTTCGTTGGCGCAAGCTGGAGCTGCAGTGAGTCATTTGTCTTACAAGCACGCGAGGTTGGGTCTAGTTAGATATTAAGAAAGAATTCGCAGGGTGAGCATATTATTTAAAGTGACTGGTGTAAAAAGAAAGCAACAACACAACTTGGAGAACAAAATAGTCAAACCGGAAGGTGAGCTTATACAAAGACATATCTTCCCCCTTCTCATTCTCTGTGACTGGTGTTATCTGCAGCGAAAAGAGGGAACAACGGAATGTCCATCATGCACAAGAATATTTGCCGTGGGCCTTAATGATAGGTCATTTGCATGTTTTGGCACTTTATATTGGTGCTGAATGTGGGAGTGTCACATAAATTCCCACAAATGTAGTCTGATAACTAGGATTCAGAATAAGAAATTGGGAAAAAAGACGTAAGATATGGGCAGTTAGATTTGCATTAAAGGGGTACTCCGGCGATTTTTTCATGATCCCCGATTTGCTTGAAATTTTGCTAAACTCGCCAAACAAAATCGCTAAAATAGTATCTCAAATATTAGGCCAAAATAATTTTTTTTTTTCACAAAGTTATTGAATTTACAATTTTGGTCCTCACCGTGTTTTTCAAACTGAAAGTCTCTACTGGCAACAACGAAAAAGTGACGTCAGTGGAAGACAGGGATTCACTCTTTGGACTGTAGAATTTGTTCCCGACTGATTCCAAGCAGTTTCATGGTGTCAAATGAATGCTTTGGAAGCTCGCTCCAGCACGGAACCAATGATTGGCATATTCTATTTTTTAGACTGCTTGCTCGACTGGCAAGCCTGCCTGCCACTGACGTCACGGCACTGAAAAGTGCGGGTATATTTGAATGTTGGTTTTTGCATCATTTTCATTTGCCGATTTCACAATAACTAATATGAATTTCGCGATACTAAATAGCATACCGGAAAGGGTAAAGGCTGGGGAGTCAGAAAATATAGTTAGTTCAGGTAGCTCAAAAAATCGCCGGAGTACCCCTTTAACTACGCTTACTCACGAGCTCAACCGCTTTCTGCCCACCCCTGCAGGGGCTGGTCGCGCTGCCTGGACTCTGTTCAGCAGAAGCGACGGGATGGCCAGGCCCGCTGGTGGTTCTTCTTGCACCAGCTGCTGGCTCCTCTGATTCAGGTAAGCTAAGGGACAACCGGAATTTTGTCCCGGCGCCTTGCATACACGGCTCATCTCTGCAGAAGAGCAAGTCGTCGCTCGACGACAAGACGCGTCAGCGCGTTGGGGACGAGCTGGTGCGCTTCCTGGGGGAATGCCGGCTGGGCGACCTGGAGTCACGGCTGGACCTAGTGTGGCCCTTTCTGCACGAGGCCCTGGCCTCGGGGGCTCCCCTGCGAGGCCTGCTCTTCAACCTGTGCCACTTCTACGGACAGTACTTGCCGGTCGTACAGGCACGCATCCAGCGCGACCGGGAGCCCATCGAGAAGAAGCTCAAGGTGGGTCTTTGGGCCGAAGCACTTTACAAAGTTCCAAGATGCGGTGATGATAATGATTGTAATGGTTGTGGTCAGTGGCGTAGCCAGGAATTTTTTTCAGGAAAGGGGGGTGGGGGGGGGGCTGGCTGGCTGAGGTGGCTGGGATATCCATGACTTGGTGTGTGGAGGGTGGAAGGGGGTTCAACATGCATGTGTATGTTATAGGGTTGGCTGGATATAAGGGGGGAGAAGGGGCTGAAGCCCTATAAGCCTCCCGCCTGGCTAGGCCACTGGTTGTGGTGGTGATGATGATGATGATGATATTGATAGTAATGATAATAATGATGGTGATGAAATCTCAGTTTTTTATTGTTTGAGGCAAGTTTTCTATCAAGTACACCGCTTTCTACAGACATCGTTGGATTACTTTTGAAGTGTCTTGTCCCATTTGCAGACTTTTTTTTCATTGCTTCACTATTGTAGGATGTCTAGGCAATATGCCTATTGCAAGCCTTGCCTACATTTTCTCTTCCATGGAGAAGGCACACAGGCACTACAACTTCAACTGTGCTGATCTCGGTAGCAAAGCAGCAAAGTCTGATGACAGTGATTATGGGACATTGCAATAAATGGGTTAATTTTAACCTGAAACACTTTTTGGCTAGGTGTTCAGCGTTTTGTAAAGCCCAAAGGTGAGGCCTGGATAAAAGCGTGGTTCCAAGGCTCGGGGGTTAAAAGGTTCCAGAAGATCAGGTTTATTATTTCAAGTATGCACATGCCATGCGTTAAATTATCTGATGAAGAGTGCCATGAACGTAGGCGTCTGGCTGAGCAGGCGAGACGTGCTGCTAATTGATGTGATTAACGTTTGTGATGCTAAAGTGTTTAACGTATGCAACACAATTGCCTAGCAATGTACCATACATTTTTACATTAATTGCCCCCTTGATGGAGGCATGTTCAAAACAATAGAGCTAGGAAGAATCCTCATGGCTTTAAAAGTTGTTTCTAGTGCAGTAGTCGCAAAATCCAAGGAACTCCGACAGTTCCGTCTTTTGGAGATCAGTCCAACGCAAGACGTTCTCGCAGGAGTATGTGCGCATTGTCCGCTGGAAGGACATCAGCTTCTGGGCCATCAAGCAGACCGTGGAAAAGTCGCACCGAGTGCTGCACAGTCACATGAAGGACTTCCAGGTGCGGACTCCTTGTATTGCATGTGCGTAGGACTCGATTAAAGCATTTTTCTCTCCACGCTGCAGCTTGTCCTAGACCAGGAGGCAAGCTGCACTTTCGAAGCTCCTCCCCAACGGCAAGAGGAAGACGGCGAGCGAGGCTCCCTTTTCCTGGACCTCAAGCCTCGCCAATTCCTGGGACCCGTGCCTTCCAAAGAGGTATGCTGTCGTTCCAGTGAGTCGTGTAATGGGGCATGTGGGGCATGCTTGTTGACTTTGTCTTGCCAACCTGTTCGGCAAATGAATGTGTTGAGACGGGACTGTTCCAGGACCAACCATGAATCATATGTCTTTTTAATGCGAAAGCATTAACTGCCCCATGGAGCGAACCGGCATTATCAGCTTTTGAAGCCGTGCGCAAAACGGCACCTGTTCCCCTATCCCAATGGAGCGAAGCCTGTAGTCTGTGGCAGCGATTTTATGGATAGGCTCCCATTGGCTGGCGCATGCCATAGTTTCAAGGAACGCCACCCCATGGTGCTGCGGGCCCCACGCTGCCAGCGTTCTAATAAAAGGAACATGGTGGCGCGCGCTCCGCCACATCTACTCTTCTCGACGCTGACGAACATGGCGGCGCCTCAAGCACCTACATCTTCAGCAGCCACAACCTTGGCAGTAGCGAAACCTGCCCATCCACGCAAGTGCACAGACAAACTAAGAGAGCGGGATAACCCAGCACAACGAGCGAGGAGGCAGGCAGCGAAATCCACCATCCCTGTCAAGTCTCCGAATACACGGCGGGGGAAATGAGCAGCAGCACAACGCGCTAGGAGGCAGAACAAAGCCTTTCAAAAGCGTGAGGTGCAAGCGGATCACGATTCAAAGCGTCTCAAGCGGCAAGTGGACAAAGCCCTTCGACAATGTGAAGCGGAACCAATACGTCGCAGGCGGCATGCTTTCGCATTCACAACTCATAAGAAGTGCTTAGGTGTCCTCAGACTTTTGTTCCTGAACTTTTACGGGCACATCAATCAGAGTGTGGTTCGCATATACCGAATTTTCTGGGCCAGTGTACAGTCCGCCAGAGAAAGTTTTGGCTGAAAAGTTCTTGGATATTTTGTATCATTGCACAGTTGGCACAGTTTGCATAGTTCACACCTGGCGCATATTTCACAGATAAGAATATTTTGTGCAGCACCCTTTGGGAATGCCTGCTTTATCAGTGAATGAAAAAGTTTGTATGAAAGAAAGAAATCATCATTACATTATATGTCATTTACCAAATCTGCCACGTCTTGTCATAATGAACGAGCTTGACGAAACAGATCCTCGTATAGTCTGCACCTGTAGGTGGTCCACACCGAGTATAGTAATTACAACTTTTGAACGTGCATAGTCCGCTGACTATGTATAGTCCGGAAAATACTGGTACTACGTACGAAACTGGTTAGCAAATGTTGACTGTAATTGTGGTAGTACATAGATGCCTCGACATAACATGCTTGCACTGTATCGTGAGGTTCGTCCTATTTTCGTTAACAGGCCTCGAGCTTGTCCGAGCCTAGTGAAGCAACCCTTTTCGGTGCTACGCTTCTCTTCCAGGACGGAGTGCCACGCTACGCTCGTCGGATGCGGCAGCTGCTGGGGCGCGTGCTGCGCAACGACGCCCTGGCGGAGCTGACGTTGGAGTTGGACCAGCTGGCAGGGCAAGTGGTGGCAACGGTGCTGGACTTCGAGAAGCAGGACGCCATGCTGGGGCGCCCGGGGCCCAAGGGAGACCCAGAGGCGGACAAACGCCGGCAGCAGGCACGGCTGGCACAGCAGCTCAAGCGCAAGGCACTCGCCGACCTGCTCAAGGCGCTCGCTCAGCTCGGTACACGTCTTGGTCTCCTTAAAGGGGCGGAGCAACGATTCTCTGTCTTCGGCCAGTTGACCGCAGGAATGTTTTTGTCGCATATAGAATGAACAGTTTTTATTAAAAAAGAATTAAGGGAATTAAAGGTCAAGGTAGCCCTCAGCTGACACCGTCTTTCGAGTGAGGTGCGCAGTGACTTCGCTCGGAGAACCACATTCGATTCTATCTTCGGTGACCCCGGCCCTCCCTTCGTGATTTTCGACTTTTCAGGGTCCTTTTCGGCTACGATAGAGCACCACACTTGCTTGGCATCGTTGAAGGTCATGGCAAGCAATCGAGACAAAAGGCGGCTCGCCACGGGAAAGATCGGGAGGGTAGTAACGGAGAGGAGACAGCGCCACGAAAGCTTGCGTGCTCTAAATGACGTCACGCCGTAGTTCTGATGACCGCCACACACAACTGCAGATCAAGAAGAATGTGTTTTGTTTTTTTTTACAGCGGAACTGTTAAGGGCTAGGTTCCCCAGGATCGTGTCCGTTTATGTCGACACAAACCTACCTGGACAGCTACCGCCATCTATAAGCGACGGCAGCAAGCACACAACCAGTATGGTTTCCGCCGTCGCTCGTAGATAACGGCAACCTTTCCAGCTATAATAGAAGAATGAACAGTTGGGCGCGTTGGTAGAAATTCATTGTAGGAAACAGCGCGAAGTAGGAAACAGCTCCGCTGGTCTTCCTTCTTCACGAGAGTGGGAAGGCTGATTGATTTTTCCTTTGCGATTACGCGATGAAATTGCAGTATTTTAAGGGGGGACGCGGGTCTTAAAATATAAAAAAATCGCGAAAAATGCCATTTTTCAAAGTTCACGATTTTGAGGTCTATATAGTCCAGAGTATGTCCTCACAAAATATAAATGCTCAATTCGATCTCTAAATATGAAAATAATGACAATTTGTAAGCGTTGACAGATCTGACTTGAAGCCTAAACTCTAAAAATTTGAACAAACTTCAAGCCGTCGGAGCACCGCAACGGCTCAACCGATCGGAGCCATCTTGGTCTTGTTCGAAAGCTGGTTTCCCGCGCTTATTTTTCCCGCGCTCCAAAGCACTGTTCCCCTCAAGGCCGCGACGTCATCGATGCCGTACAAAAGGCCGTCACCAGCGCTAGGAAAGACGCTGATTGGGCAAAGCGCGCGCTTCTCCGAGGCGCAGCTCTCTCATTGGCCAAAACGCGCGCCTCCTCTCCTGGCTTCCCCGGCGCGTCGTCCCGGTCGCTCCGCGGGCCCCCACGTCGTCTGCTTTCGCTCGCTTCGCCGTTCGAGATGCACGCTGCATTCGCATTTCTCCACTTTCTATATCAATATTTTCAGTGTTTTTCTTGTGCTTCTTAGTGTTTTTGTATGTTCCCTGTCTTCTTCGCATCGTTCATGTAAATATTTTGATACCTCCACTTTGTTTAGCTTTCCCTTTTCGTATATATTTGCCCTCCTGCGTCGTCGTTCTTCGTTTCGTTCTGCGCGCTTCGAGTTCTGATGGCTCGGGACGCCCGTTTGAAGACCAACACGCAGAGACTAAACACAAAGAGGAGACGTGCCTGGAATAAGAAGACCTCCACATCGAGGAAAACGACACCGTCGACTTCGCCGATGCCGCAAGCCGCTCTACCGCTGGTGGACGCGACTGGATCAAGTTTGTGTTCGACAACTTCGCCGATGCCTCAAGCCGCTTTTCCGCTCGTGGACGTGGCTGGACCAAGTTCGTCTAGAGATCGAATCGACACTGTGTTCTACACGGAGGAGGAGTGCGTGGAGTGCGAACAACGTGCGGACGACAGAAAGGCTTCGTTGGCAGATCAGTCGGCGACTTCACGGAAGTTTGAGCTCCTCGACGTCTGCATGGAGAGCGACGACACCGACCGCGGCACGGAGTACGTAATCGTGGACATGAAAGTGCTACAAGAACTCTTCGCATCCACGGCGTGCGGCAAGTGCGGAATGGCTACCGTAGGACTTTCGAAGTGCGAAGAGAGGCAGTACGGCCTGGCAGTGAAGTTGGTCCTCACGTGTTCAACCTGCGATTTCGCCGAGAGTCGATTTTCTTCTCCACGAGTCGCCGGGGAAGCCAAGATTACGCCCTTCGAGATCAACTTGAGGGCAATGAAGGGAATACAGAGCATAGGAAAGGGGGCGAGTGCGCTTGCAGACTTCTGTGCAACCTTGAACCTCTCCCACCGAGGGCTTCATCATAAGACGTTCAGGGGACACATGGACACCATGGTGCAGGCTTGCCAGGCAGCAGCAACAGCCACAGAAGCAGCGAGTGTTGAGGTGGTGAAGGACGTCTACGAGAGCTTCCTCAACCCTGCTGGAAACGTGGATATCATTTTTGACGGCACATGGAAGACACGCGGACACAACTCCAACATCGCAGTGGGGTGCATCGTCGAGCTTTACACTGGCCTGGTGCTGGACCACGTTGTCCTCTCAAGGTACTGCCGTGGCTGCCAGGGTGCACCTGACCCAGACGACGACAGCTATGGGGACTGGGTGATCAACCACATGTGTATGAAGAACATTGACTGCAACGCAGGACGAATGGAAGCCGAGGCAGCCCTCATTCTGTTCAGGCGGTCCCTGGCGAAGAATGGACTGCGCTACACCACCATCCTTTCCGATGGGGACAGCCGCACCTTCCATGCCCTGACACAAGACAGCGTCTATGGATACCTCGACATTGAGAAAAAAGACTGCCTGAACCACGTACACAAGCGGATGGGAGCAGCTCTTCGTACCCTGGTGGAGAAGAAGAAGGCACAGGGAGAGTCGCTCAGAGGAAAGGGAAAGCTGACCCAGGACAAGATAAAAAAAATAACAAACTACTACGGGTACGCCTTGAGAAGCCACAAGCATGCTGTGCCAGGGATGGAAAAGGCAGTGCAAGCAACTTTGTTGCACATGACCTCGACAGATGAAGTCCCGGACCACAGCCACTGTCCCGAGGGGGACAGTTCCTGGTGCTCCTACAACCGAGCACTGGCCAACCACGAGGAACCACCACCACACAAGAACCCACTGCCAGGCTTCATTCGCACTGCGCTGGAGCCAGTCTTTGAGAGGCTGGGCGACCGGGCACTCCTGAAGCGCTGCAGTGATGGCATGACGCAGAACGCCATAGAGTGCCTACACTCCGTGATCTGGGGCCAGAACTCTAAGAACACACATGACTCTCTGCTGTCAGTGGAGAGGGCTGTCGCTGAAGCCGTGTCACGCTTCAACCAGGGAATGTCAAAGACGAGCAAGGCTGTAGCAGCACAGCTTGGCTACAGCGCAGGTAGCTGCCTGATTCGCAGGAGTCTTGAGAAGGACAGGCGGAGGCTTCGCAAGGCCAACAAGGCTCACTCTGAGAGTGAAAAGGTCAAGAAGAGGATGGCCAAGAGACACAAGCTTGCCAGGACCCAGGACTACAGCCCAGGACTGCTATGATCGTGTGCACACATCGGAGACTACTGAACTGATTTCGTGGTTTCATGTTGTTGTTTTTTTTTTTTTCGTCAGGTGCCATTTTTCTACGGAGGTTTTGATTATGTTTCCATAAGCCGATTGCAATAAATTTGGTGTTGTTGTTTTCAGCAACAAGTGAACTGCACCCTAAAGCTTTTCTTTTTTTTCTAGACTTGATATATAAAAGTGCCAACATCGGAGAAACTTCAAGTGCGATTTTCTCAGCTTTGTCTTTTTTGTCCAAAGCCATTACCTTACGGAAGTTTTCATAATGTTTGCATGGGCGGATTTCAGTAAACTTGGTATCATTGTTTTCAGTAACAACTGAGGTGTATCCTAAAGCTTTTCTTTTTCGTCTAAAATCAATAGATAAAAAGTAATTAGCTGAAACGTGGATTATTTAGTGACAAGTTTTTTGGTTTGAAATTCTATTATTTATTTCCGGTAGACAAAATGGCTTTGTAAACATTCAATTAGCTTTAGGATATATGGTGAACCCTTGGAAATCACTGCATATTGTTAAAATATAAAGTTTTTGATGTGAAATTGCCATAACGACCCGTAAGAAATTCCCTTATTGGAATTTTATATTTTGCCATATCTTTTGTTCTAAAAGAGATATCTGAAATTCAACTGCAGATTTGAAATCACCATCCAATGATATATATGCGTGCCAATTTTCAGCAAGGTATCTCAATAAATAAAAAAACATATTTAAGTACCCTACTCCCACCTTAAGGGAAGGTGGCATGTTTTCTTTCACTTGTGTCAAGATAAGCCATACTGTCGAGACCGGTTATAACGAAGTCGGTTATAACGAAATGGCGGATACAGCGAAGCGATTACGATTTCCCGTTCTTTTTTGCACTTCGTTAACCGAAGTCTGTTTTAATGATATAGCGAAGTGATTTCTGATTACCATTGACTTCGTTATAACCGGTCTCGACAGTATAAAGAATACAAGCTGCAAATTCTTACAGCGTTAAAATCGTTGCAATGCCCCTTTAAAACCCACTAACCTGGATTGGTTCTGCCGCAAGAAAAGGGAAAGCACCTTTCCGTTCGGCATCATCGGACATCTAGCTCTCGTTGCAAACTTGGGACCGATGGTCAGCAGCTATTGTAAGCTTTCCTTGGAAGCTGTTTGTTCCAGTGACCCTGTTCCTTTTGTTTGTGTTTTTCTGATTGTCAAGACTGAAGCTCGGGCACGTTGGTGGAACATGCTTTCAAACGGCGAGAGCAGTGCACACGAAAGACGACAATAAAAGAAAGGAGCTCACACACCGCACTGTGTAGGTGCTTCTTCCTTTCGCCGTCGTCTTTTGCGCACGCCATTCTCACTGTTCGGTTGTCAGTTAATTGGTGTTTGCCAGATAATTATGAAGTTGTAACATCATTGAGGTTGTAAAGTGGCAGTGAACATCCCAGTTCAGTGGTGACTGTCGATTTCAGGGCTGTCCCATCGCAAGGGCCAGCTGCGGGGTGCCACGCCACGCAGCATGCTCGAGGCGCCTGCACTGGAACTGAGTGCCACGCTGAGGGACGGAGCAGCAGGCGCGGCCCTGGAGAGCAACTGGCAGGGCTGCCACAGTTACTACTACCGCAGTGTGGCCGGCCTGTCCACCCTGGCGGCAAGCTGTCCCAGCAAGGTGGGTCGGCTCCCAGTGGCTGTATTCGTTGTAACAGACAGTAGCTTGCACCACCTAACGTTCAACTAGTCAGTGCATTTTTTCTCTGTTGCCAACTTTCTTTTTGTGATATATTATATGAGGCTCAAGCATCTTCCGTAAAGTGTAGAAAACTTTGACAGCTCCGAGTGTTGGTTTGGTTGGGGTTTAGTGTCTACTTCTCCAATAGGTTCTCTTTTTGTTTTGCGGTTGTAACTCCACAGACAATATTATCTGAAACACCCAATTCGGACTTGTTCTGCGTCTGCGGTTTCCACAAGCTGTATCTCTCGATTTGTTGTAGGGTTCAAAGAGTGTGTCTTAAACTTTGCGTTCCATCACTGGTTTAGACCAAAGCTCTTTCAGAAGCCGCCAGTACGCCAAAGCACGAAGGATTGTTTCAGCTCATGTTGCCCTCGATAGTATACTCTACTTCAGTGGTTCTCAACCATCGATGTTTCGCGGACCCCTTGTAGATCGGCGGATATGATGGAGGACCTCATTCGTGGGGAGGGGAGAGGAAAAGTACAGATTAAATATAATACAGTCGAAGCTCGTTAATTCGACTCCCGTTATTTCGATCATCGCGTTAATTCGATCCTTCCGTTTAGCACCGTCAGAAATGTACAGGCTTCAATAGGCAGAAAACCCCGGTATTTCGATCTGATAAATATCCCCAACCCGATAATTCGTCCCGGGAGCCAGCATCTTCGTAACCGGGAAATATTTTTTAAGCTAACACTATAAGTTTAAAGGTTAAAACGGCGCCTCAGAACACAACATGCGTCCCTACCCATATTGGCAAACAGCCGTTGCAGCGAGCCCGCGCCTGATTGCGACACCTCCACAGACGCGCGATGCCCGTCGGCGCCCCCGGCGCCTCGAGCCGGGGCGCGCTCCGCGAAAGAGCGCCCGCGCAGACAGGCGCCCTTTCGCCGGCGCCTCGCTCCGGAGAAAGGGCCGGTTTGATTAGTCGAGATAAGACCCAGTCAGAGCGCACCGGCCCGATCACGTGGGGAGGCGCGCGGAAGGAGACGGGAGCAACGAGAGGGAAATGAGTGAGCGATGAAGTGAGAAAGAACGTCGGGAGGATGGAGAAGGAGACTGGAGAAAAATGAGCGAGCGATGAAGAGGGACCGTGCTGTCACGCGGTTTCTGGTTTCTGTTCTTTGGAGTGCGCGGCGTTTAACGCTCATACCGGAAAATGTCGAAAGAAAAGCGAGGAAAGTACTCTTCGAATGATTTAAAAACAAAAGTTCACATACTCAACGAAGTTAGGGAGCGAAAATTGTCCAGAAAAGAAATTGCCGAAAAGTATGACCTCAAGAAAAGCACGCTTGCTACCTACATTAGGAATGAAGCAGCAATCGTGAAAGCTTTTGAAGAAGAGCAATTTGTGAATTCAAGAAAACGCCTTCGCAGTGCAGTTCATCCAGAACTCGAAGAAGCCGTTTACAAATGGGTGACAGAAGTAAGAACGCACAACCTTCCGATGACTGGAGACATGATTCGCGCAAAGGCTCAACAGTTCAGCGAACGTTTGGGCATCGAGGGATTCCGTGCTTCCGAGGGATGGCTCGCATGATTCAGGGAGAGGCACTCTCTTATTTTTAAGCACGTGTGTGGTGAAAGAGCCGATGTGGATGAAGATTTGTGTGAAAACTGGAAGACGTCGGAGCTCGCACGTATTCTTGCAGAGTATGCGCCCGAGGACATATTCAATTGCGACGAAACGGCGTTGTTTTTCAAAGCTCTCCCCGACAAAACGATAACGTTTAAAGGGGATCCTTGCACTGGGGGAAAACGCAGTAAAGAGCGGGTGACCGTGCTGTCGTGGCAGCCAACATGACAGGCACGGAACGTCTGCCTCTTTTGGTGACCGGGAAATTCAAGACGCCACGATGCTTTCGGAACATCCCGCGGCTCCCAACGGACTACCGTTTCAACAAAAAAGCGTGGATGACACAAGAGATCTTTCAAGATTGGCTTCAAAAATTGAACCGCCAGTTCGCGTCCAAGGGGCGCAAGGTCGTGTTAGTAGCGGACAACTGCAGTGCGCACACAAAAATGCCGGAGCTGTCTATGATCCGCCTGATTTTCCTTCCACCCGCAACCACCTCACTCTTGCAACCAATGGATCAAGGAATAATCAAACACCTGAAAGGCTTGTACCGCAAGCATCTCATGGCAAGAATATTGCTTTGTCTGGACCAGGGTAAGCGCTATGAAGTCACTCTGTTGGCGGCGATTCATATGCTTGTTAAAGCTTGGACGGACATGCCAAGCCAGGTCATCGCGAACTGCTTTCGTCACTGTGGTTTCTCGTGTGATGGAAATACCGCGAGTTCAACGACTGCATCGGCTACTACGTCTACATCGGCAACTGCATCGGCTACTACATCGGCAACTGCATCGGCTACAACATCGGCAACCACAATTGAAGATGAAAACTTTGACGAAGAGTGCAGTGCTCTAATGTCCGCTCTACCCGAAAACGTTAGTTTCAATGATTACGTTGCGATAGATGATGGAGTGCTTGTGTGCGGTCAATTGACTGACGACGAAATCATCGCATCGGTTCAGCGTCCCGAGGGTCAGGAGGACGACAGCTGCGAGAGTAACGCCGAAGAGCCGCCGCCACGCCCATCTCCTGCCGAAGCATCCGCTGCGCTCGATGTACTTGCGAACTTCGCAACGTTTGAAGACACCGACGGGACGATGTGGCCGCACATTGAGGATATGCGGAAATTGGTTTTTGCGAAGCGTCTGACGGGAATGCGGCAGCAGAAAATATCGGCGTTTTTTTTTCGAAATAAAACTCCGTCGTCACGGTTGGCTTTTCGCCGCTTCTCGTGACGTACGTCGTTACTCGTTTTTGATCGATATTCGATAATTCGACTCTTCGATAATTCGACTTTGCGATAATTCGACTCTTCGATAATTCGATCTATTTTCGAGGAACCGTCAAAGTCGAATTAACGAGCTTCGACTGTAATTATTTAATAAATAGATATAACTAAGGGATAGTGTCAAATAGATCTATCTTATTGACATACACACGAGAAAACTCGCCCGAAAACTGAAACATTTCGTCTCGACTTGAGAAAGCAACTTTTATTTTTGGGCTCGACTGATGAGGCCGGGTCTCGCAGACCCCTGGAATGCCTTCGCGGACCCCCATTTGAGAACCACTGCTCTACTTGAACCAAGCTGATTAATTATAAGCATCTGCGACATAGAAAAAAACTTAAAATTTCGTAAAACACGAAGCTAAGTTCGAACCTACAAAGTCAGCTATTTGTATCACACTATTCTTCATCCCGATCCTTTTCTTTTTTTTGTAAAGTATGTGCTTATTGTAAAGCAAAAGGGTATATTACGCTATCCTATACTTAAGATTCCGTGTTTTCGGAGTTTATTTCTCGTGAAATGCAGAGGGTGTTTTTCAGAGTTTATTTTTCGTTGAAAATTTGGTGTTTATCGGAGTTTATTTTTGTTAGATTCCCAGTTCTCTGAAATTCTGAGTTTATTTTACTGTGTTCTTATATTTGAAAAACTCAAAAACAAAATAAATAAAGTTTAGGTACCATGACCCGTTGTCCTCAAGGAATTTCGACGAGCTAAAATGCAAACCCCTTTTACAGTGAAGCTGTTTATAGCTAGGGTTGTGTGGATTTTTCATGTGCAGTGACTAAAAACTCTATGCTCGCACTGCCGCACGCGCACGCCTTCCCCGTACAAAAGATTCGAAGTAAATAACCAAAATAAAGCATTGACGAACACACGTGCAAGATGCCATTTGTTTTAGGCCTTTGCTTTCGAACAGTTACTGCTGCCAGTGCCGCACGCACACGCCTGCCCCGTATAAAAGGTTCGAAGTGAATGATCAAAATAAAGCGTGGACGAACGCGTGTGCAAGATGCCATTTGTTTTAGGCTTTTGCTTCAGAAGAGTTACTGCTGCAAACGCCGGCATTCTCCTCCATTTCCTTGATGCTTGGGTAATTTAGCAATAGGTCTGTTCAGTAGATTAGTTATCAATAGGCACCATTTTCAAGATCAGTAGACTCTCGGGTAGATGATAAAGGTTTCTCGAAGATTTGCCGTTATACGACCTGCATCGGCTATGTCTATGCTCGCACCGCCCTCTCTTTGTCGTCGATCAAAGCACTTTCGGGCCTAGTTTCCTTTCCTTCCCCTCTCCCGGGGTGGCAGTCCTGTCGCGCGTGTCTACTTTCCGCCGGGTGGCGGTCCCGCCGCACGTGTCTAGTTTCCTCGGGGCGGGTCTGTGTCGTGTGCTAAACAGCTTCGCTGGTCATCCACCTACACAGAGTGGAATGGCTCATGATTTTGTCAGTAGTTATAAATTTCAAAGGAAACTGAAGTGGCCTCTCCTCAGGGCCATTGAGCCTGGGCTCTTATAAAGCTTATTTCTAAAACACCTTTTTTTTTTTTCGCTTTTTAATTTGTCATTGTGACTAGGGCTAGGTGTTGATTAAAGATTTTAACACGATAGCGGTAAGGAGCTCGTGTCACAGGAAAGCCAGGCTTGGTGGCGTGGCAGAAAAGCCGGCATCGGTGGCGTGACGCAAAAATTTTGATTGGTCAATGGGGTCATGACATCACGGCCACACGACCTCGCACGGAAATTTCAAACAACCCACAACACTCACATGAAATGTGACGTCACGCGTGGAATGAAAGTGATTAGAAAACATGACATGTAAGCGAATTAAAAGTCGCCGCATGTCTCAAATGGTTTTACTTTAAAAAGTACTAATTCATTTGCCTTAATGAAAAATTTTAAGAATTTTAAGCGGGATTCGAACCCACGACCCTTCGGTTGTGAGCCAGACACACTACTGACTAGGCCATGTCTGCCTGCTTACTGCTCACTTCCTGCTCACTGGCAGAAAAAGCATGAGAAGCGAGTGAGAAGGTAATGCAAATGGGGCCTGATAACGTTATTGCATTCCACTCTTAAAGACAAAGCTTAAAGGACCCCTTAAAAGAAAAAAAAAAATTTTTTTAAGCAGTCTGGTTGGGACACGCATGTCAAAAAATTAATTTTATGCGAAAAAAAAAAAAAGAAAATTAGAGCACTCTTGACGGTACGAGATTTATTTTAAATTTTGCTCACGAAGTCCATGACATCACGGAATGGTCATATGTTCTTTCCACCTCAACAAGATGGTCATACACTCTCTCCTCAACGTGATGGCCAAGCCGATCCACCTCTCCTCCACGCGCCTGAAATGCCGAAAGAAAAAATAAGTGGAAAGGAGGTGACTACCAACTAAATCGCGTCTCATGCCATATCATATTGCTCTGAAAAACTTCAGCTGCTGAGCCAATAGGTTCATTGACATGCTCCAGCAATAACAAACTTGTTTGATTGTTCACAATAGTCTCTGCTGCGCTAAACGGACATTTGCACGGCTTTGAATTGGCCGGGACACGTATAACCTTCTCCACTTGTTTGGAGTTACAAGTCTCGCCCCTACAGTTTTCTTTAAGTCAAAATTTCACCTTGTGGTGGGGTTGCCTTGCTGCATGCCCATCCGGGAGGAACAACATGAAGCCGGGATTTCCATAACGAGAAACTACATTTATTAGAGTAACGGGAATAGGTTGTTAATATCAACGTAAAACATTGCTGGAGCGTTCGAACTACACGCCTCCGTGACCTCGGTCCGTCTCCCCCTGTTCTGTGGGCATGTCCTCCTTTTATTGGCACTTTCCTCGTGCGCTGTCGTGCGTTTCGGACTGTGTCCTCTTTTGGGCGTTCGGCAGTGGCCTCTGGCCGTGGTGGCAGACTCTTGCTCCCACAACCTAAAGGCTGCCTTCATGCAGGTGTACTCATCCACGTCTGTGTGGTCAAAGCATTTTATTTTTACTTTTTTTTGTTCGTCAAAATTTAATCAATTAACCAGTTTTAAAAAAATTAATCGCAATTAAAGGAGCTGTGCAACGATTTTAACGTTGAAAGAATTGGCATCTTCTGCTTTTGATATTGTTCACCTTGTCACAAATGACAGAAAACACACCTCCTTTCATCGAAATGTTGAGATTTCGCCGCGTAATCGCGAGGTAAAAATTAGAATATCCCCCGACCTGCAGCCGCGAACGGCCGTCATGGGAAACATGCGGCGTGACGTCACTTGGGTAGTTGTAAAAAAGATAGCAAGTTCTGCAAATACCTGCTCGATAAAGGGTATTTTTTCCATAAATATTGTCGTCCCAACAACATAAATGCTTCAAAAACGTAGTATCATTGACAAAAAATTTTATTATACATACAGTGTTTTAGTGGCGCCATCTACCCGAGGTCAAGAAAACCGTCAGCTCGAGCAGCGTCAGCGGCTAGCACGAGGAGCCAAACGAGCGCGTTGCTTTGGTTTTCCGCCGTGTCGATCTTGACTTCGAACGCCGCCGCTCGGCAATGCCGACCGGGTGCTCTGTTCTCCTGTGTCCTAACCGGACTCCACAAAGCCCTCTTGTCCGTGCTAAAAAGCTCCTGTTCCATCGTTTACCACGCGAAGAACCTCTCAGGGGACCGGCGTCCCCGCGTACGGAACGAGCCCCAGTGACTCGCTGTACTCCAGCATCTGGAGCTCGACCTCGTTGAGCTCGCCTCTCCAGCAGCCGGTGGCCATGTTGATCGCGTGTCGCAAGCATGGGGTGACGCGGTCACGTGGTCGTGACCGAATGAGTTCTCGCCGCTCACTGATGGCGTTAGAGAGAGGAATTTACCGGAACCCCGCGCCTACTCCAGTGACGTCACTGCGCACGTGACCTGGAAGACGATGTACGAGTTGAGAGGCGGCAAAAACCTGGATCTTTTTCATTTTTTTAAATAAAAACTAGGGTATCCAGGCAAAATCTGTTTTCTGTAGTTCACTGCAGAAGTGTCAGGCATCAACTTTCACAATTATTTAAGCAAAGCCCTGAAATTGTTGCACAGCTCCTTTAAAGCAATAATTTATTAATTGGCAGGTTTATATATCAGTTGCCTAGCTCTAGTTATGACCTCGAAATTCAGAGTTTTTCAGATAAATTTGAATGAACAGAAAATTCACCGGCGAGTGTTTTTTTGGATTTTGAGGGATTTATTCGAAAGCATGGAACTCTACCTGTGCTGCATTCTAACAACAGATGTTTGTTGGGGCAATGTAATATGGAAAGTATTGGTATCCAGCAGTTATTGTTGGTAGCCCTTGCCTTATTTAAAGTGCAGGGGATCATTGTCCTTTTTTAACCGGCACTTTCTCTGCAGGAATTGGACCCGCAGCTGATGGATCGGTGCTGTGGGTTTGCCGCCCACCTGGCGACACTGGCCGTGGAAGACCGCACCCGCTCCTGCGAGGTACTGGCAAACCTGGAGAAGCTCAGGTAGGAACCACACATTCATAACGCATGTTGAGTATCTGTGTAACCAACTCCTGTCCTCTCCATAACAGAGCCCTGTCCACCAGCGTGGAGCTGGCTGCCAAGGGCCCACTGCCCCCTCAAACATTCCTCGACCACTGGAAGGTGGGTTTGCTTCTCAACCAGAGCTTAATCTGTTGTGCTGCTAAGTTGTGTCATGGCCTTGCATCTGTCCTTGCCGATTTTCATACAGGCATTTTTGTTGCTGGTGCAGAGACCACCATCGGACCACAATTCATGTTTTCAGTTTGGTGCCGCATTTTCGGGTACCAAGGTGCATCTCCTTGTAGATTATAATCAATAAAGTAAGAGCACCAACTTGACACAAAAGAAAAAACAATTTCATTAGATGTTTCGCCTCCCTTGCGGGAGGCATCTTCAGTAGTCACAAAGCAAGGGTAGAACTTCTCAGGTTTCGGTACCCCATGGACAACGAAGCACGCTATGCTGGAGTAACATCAAAACCGGCTGCGGTGGATTTGATGCAAGGCAGTGAGGTGCATCCAAAGGTTGACGACAAGTTGGGAACTGTCTGCAGGGAAAGGTGGCGGCGACACTGTCCCAAGCAGCCGTGCAGTTGGACCAGGTGTTGGTGCTGCTGCGTGCCTGGCCACGAGACGAGGCTGCCCCCGTCCAGGCGACGGAACTCGCTGTCGGACGTCTCCAGGCACACCTGGCGCCCCTGGAGCAGTGCGCCCGGTTGCTGGCACTGCCGGCCACCCGAGGTGAGCACGACGTCAGAACTCTGAGACACAATACTGCCAGGCAGACTAGTAAAAAAATGTCTACATCACCACATAGCCATAATGTTCTAGGAACAGCAACAGCGCAATCGATGATTGCACAAAATAGCGTCTCTGCACGAGGTAGGTCTGATATTTTTAACGAGAAACTTGTTCTGTCAGCCTCTAAAATGTGGCCTACATAATTTCATATAGTTGGAATCTGCTTAATAGGTTCCGTTACTGCGTAAAGCATGATCAAGGTGCTCGCACCGACATGAAAACTTATTTAAGTCTGTCCCTCTTTTTATAACATCTGAGCAGGCACCGGCGCTGGAAGAGCAAATTCACACGAAGGGAACAGCAGACTGAACTAAGACTGAACTGAGAATGATCGAACCAGAGATGAGACGCTCATTTGAGTTCAGCACAGTCGTGTCTCGCTAATATGGGCGCCTCTGTTCCCCCAAAATCATAGTGCATAATGTGAGTCGTCCATAACAACGAGACAAAAAAAGCATGTATTTACCCGGTTCGTCCATGAAAATATTGTCTATGTAGTGGGGTGTCCGGAGTCTATATTGGGATGTTTTAAAATAGCGTGCACAAAGGTTTTGCGTATGGAAATAACAGCATCGTCGCCACTGCGCATGCGCCGAGTGCTAACCACGTTTTGAGCTTTGTGGGCTCTAATTTTGCACTGCGCTATTCCTCGAAAACTGCGTGCGTACGCAAACAGTCTGCATTCCTCCAAGGAAGATTCGTGATGCACGAGTTGGCTAAAGCCGACACGAGCACAGTTAGAAAATGGTGGCTCCCAGGACCGTGGCTTTGGCGGCTGTCGTGAGTGTGACGTCGATGGAATCATCGCGACCGTGATTTTCGATGCGGGACGATAGTGCACTCTTACGGGAGGTGCATGTCACAAACGGTCTGGCAGACCCAACAAGGTGGGCAATGGTCGCAGGATACAGCGGGACCAAAAACTTGTCTTTTTTTCACAGGTTGCAGCATTTCATGTGTGAAATAAGAATTTTTACTATATCTTGGTTGCATTGCAAGCTCGAAATGCTTGCGTTTTGCGTCGTGGCAGAGCAACGCTATTCTAAAAGTCTCTTGCGTGGTGTGTGCTAACGCAAGCGCAAAATTTAGCGCTGACGTGCGCTAAAATTGTGTACATTATTCTAAAACTGCCTATTAACGACACGTGACTGTACAGTCACTGACAAGCTGAGAACGCCAGGGAGGAACTTCAGTAGTCATACCTCCCGCACAAGCTTCCTACCTTCGGCAATTCTTGAACAAATCGTGGACCTCGAGCGCGCACGCAGTCAAAGCACGGCGGAAGGCAGGGAGCGTGTACTGCAGGCCGGGCGTTCAAAAGACACACCGTTCTTATTCTGTCTATGACTGTAGCCAGAGTTCCGAACCGAGCCGAACATCCAACGCAGGACTGCTGGGACACCCCGAGCCAGATCTCCTAGAAGCCACGGTGCAGCAACTGGCTGCACTGAGCCGAGATGCACGCCAGTCGAGCGACGCCCTGTGTCCGCCCCTGGCGAGGCACCTCTGGGCGCTGGCCGAGCCCCTGGATGTCCTGGCCGGGGACTGGGCGCAGGCACGGGCCCCGAACCCCGACGGCGAGGCCCCGCCCTCGGACGCGCTGGCGAGGCGACTCCTCGTGGCGGTGCAGCGGCTGCATGGGCACCTGGGCGGCGCTCCGGGAGACCCCGCTTTGGGGCCCCACCTGACCCTGCTGCGGGACAACCTGCAGGAGGCCTTCGTACGGATGGACCTGGAGCGGACGTGCAAGCTGACGGGGCGCCTGGTGCGGCACCTGCATCGGCATGGCGTGGACGAAAATTCCAGCCGGGCCTGGTTTGTAACGTCCCTTTTTTGGGGGCTCGCTTCTGCGGGCGAAAGAGAAATGTTTAAAATATTCGTAGTAATAATAATAACGTAAACAATAACTTTATTATCTGATCCAGCACGATTCAAAATTGTGGTGTCCTCGCTCACCGCTTGTCTGGAGAAATGCTCCAAGTCACGACGGAAAGCTCTTTAATCCTCGAGCCTGATGTTCGGCGGCATACCGCGCCATGGCTGAACTGTAGCATTCCCCTGTTGCGCACTCGTGTCCCATGCCTTGCACCACAATCAATCCTCGCACACCCATCACATCGTTGCCCAAGTTATATATGTGTCAAAATCTTCAGAAGATACATACTAGGTAGTATAACACACTCTATGAAACTGACGCTAATGGTTTGTGGCTAATGGTGTGGCCACAACTCAGAATGCGCATTGCTTTTGTGGGTGCCATCTTGTTCCCAACATAAAGGGACTCCCTTTAGATGTTGGCTGTATGTTTCCTCTTGGCAAATTTAGAGTTTAGAAAAAGTGCAGAGGAAATAAAGGTCGCGAATGCATGGGCAGAGTGGGCGAACAAAACGCCTTGTAAAAGGCGTTAAAAAATAAAAGATCCAACGGAACCAAGAAAAAAAACATGGAGAGGAGCTTTTTTTTTATTTGCAATCCACGGAACCAAGAGAAAAGAAAAACAAAACAAAGAGGAGCTTTCTTTTTCTTGCACAGCGCAGTCTGGACTTCGGGTCGCGGGTCGCGCGCCGCGCACAAGGAGATAAGAAAGAGAAGCGGAGAAGCCCTCGCCTAACCAAAGCGAAACGAAACAGCTTGCGAAAGGCGGCAAAAAAAAAAAAAAAAAACAATCCACGGAAGCAAGAGAGAAAAAAAACAAAGGAGTTTTTTTTTTTTCTTTTTCTTTGCACAGCGCGGTCTGGACTTTGGGTCGCGCGCCGGGCGCAAGGAGATAAGAAAGAGGCGCCCTCAGCTTGCGAAAGGGGGAAAAAAAGAAAAACAATCCACGGAACCAAGAGAAAAAAAAAAAAACAAAGAAAAGCTTTTTTTTTTTTTTTTTGCACAGCGCAGTTTGGTTCCGGGGTCGTGCGTCGCGCGCCGCGCGCAAGGAGATTAGAAAGAAAAGTGGAGAAGCCCTCGCCTAAGCAAAGCGCACATAATGAAGGCATCCTGCCCTCGCCTTCTCCTCGCACTTTGGAAAGAGAAGCGAGAAGCCCTCGAAATGAACCCACTTTTCTATCCTGTGTAGCGAGGTCGCGAATGCATGGGCAAACAGAACAACTTGCGAAAGGCGGAAAAAACAACAAAAAAGAAAACACGGAAGCAAGAAAAAAAAACATAGAGAGGAATATATATATTTTTTTTTTGCGCATCGCAGTTTGGTTTTGGAGTCGCGCGCCGCGCTCAAAGAGGTAAGAAGTTACGTCGATCTTTCCGATAAAAGGTCCGTTCATTATCCGAGTAAATACCGACGCAAAAATTTTACCTCGCGTAATGAACGCCCCCCCCAACTTTGCATCGATTTTTCGGAAAAAAAAGTGCGTTCATTATGCGAGTAAATACGGTAAAACAGAAACAGAAAAGAGGAGGGCATTGTTTTCTGGAGGATAGAGTTAGCTGTCCAAGATGTGTCATTTGTTTTTCTCGATTGCACATTAAAATACCATCCTCGCATAGTCCTTCGCCGAGGCACGCCAAGCGTTCTTTCTTGATTCGGCACGTAACCACCCGGTAACTTCGCTCGGCTGTTTAGACTGTGAAAGAAACCAGAACTGTCAGCGCATATTTCTGGCATCTGGCTTACTCGCGCAGCAATCTGTGACCCTTATTTTGCTCCGGCGGTGCAGTGTCTTTTCTAAATATCTGATTGTTGCTTTTTTTTTTTTTCCGTGTTTCGTGGTTTCTCTAAAGACCGGTATTTCTTGCAGCGATGCCGTTGTTCCGCTGCTGCGGCAGTACCTGGGTGCATGCCACTACCTGGCATCCCTGCAGCTGGCTGCCCATCGCTCTGGGCTCAAGCTGCTCCACATTCTGGCCTCCCTGTTCTCCACCCTGGCCAAGAAGGCAAGTGGCGGTGTGGTCTGGTGCAGACAGGATGCCCCGACTGCCTTTTCAAAACTTGGAGACCCAGCCTTCTCTAAATCCCGTAGCTCAGATTGTGGTTGTTGTCAATTCAAACCCACTATATGCAAAGTTTGGTCTTTGAATCAGATATTCCATAGTGCCACAACTTACTAAAAGCTTCTTTGAGCCATGAAAGCACTTGTGGCAAGAGACAGGGCACAGGGGAGATGAGAGCCTCATATAGGCATGCACTCCTCAAGTTTGGGGCCCCCAGTGTTCTCACGCTTGTTTTGGGTCGGTGACATGGCTCGAGCCCAACAAACCGCACATTTGCGTGCACCAACAAAGGTTGTTCCAAAGCCATAAGCCTTCTTTGGCAACACTTGTGCATCCACCCTTTGGCAGGAAATTGTCATTGAGCTTTTTGATATTTTTTAACTTTCTAATTCAACTTGTTCATTCTGCTAACTGAGAAAAAGAGACCCACGGTTATAAGAGGGATTTCGTCAATAGAGCATGGATCAAGGATGAATGGGCATGATGATAATGTAACACTATTTCTCCCAATAAAGAGTGCTATGGCACAGTGGTGGAAAAAAAACTCACCATCTGATTTATGCTACAGTAGAATCTCGTTAATTCAAACTTGCGGATAATTCAAACTAACATGCAGGTCCCATCCTATGTGTCTCCATGGGACAAAACTCCCGGTAATTCAAGCTTTGCTTTATTCAAACAAATTTTCGGTCCCCCTCGAGTATGAATTAACGAGATTTGACTGTACCTTCTTTCATTTCTTACGATAATAATAGGTTTATTTAGAAGGTAGTAGAGGTATTTTTTGGGCCAACAAAAGCACTTTTGTGCTTGTGGGCAGGACCCAGCATCCAGCAGAGATAACCACGAAGCATAAAAAAAATATAATAATAATAACAAAGCTTAAAAACAGTAAACAATTGTTAAGTACAGGCAGTATTTGTGCGGCACAACACTTTTCAGCTATCTAAATTCAAACACCATATTTTTAATTGACTTTTCACCGGTCTTAGCGAGTCCAAATTGGAAAGCCCTTTTGGCAATTTATCGTAACACTGAGGCACATAGAATAACTTAACCCACTTTTCACAATTTGTAAATTACGGGAAGCGGGTTGGGTGCTGGGCAGATAAGTGACTTAGGTCAAATGTGGCCCATTTAATTTGCAAATTTATTTTGGAAAATCGTCATAATGAAAACATGGTTTTGTCCTCCCCGTAGGGCCTGTGCCTCCCCGAAGAGTGGCGAGAGGAGCTTGAGCGGGAGGGTGCCCCCGAGCTGCAGGAGCTGGAGGACGGGGGTCTGGGGGAGGGCGAGGGGGCCAAGGATGTCAGCGACCGCATAGAGTCCCAGGACCAGCTAGAGGGAACCCGCAGCGAGCAGAAGGAAGAGCCCGAAGAGGAACAGAGGGCTCCCAAGGTGGGCATCCCTCATGTGCGCAGGATCAAAGCATCGGGGAAAAGTTTTTTGTGTGACCATTGTGCAGCATCTGAAAGTGAAGGCATTCATAACATTTTTGTGATGCTCGAGAAGTATGGAACCAGCAAGGAGAGACTCTCGAGGCTGCCTCGAGGATTATGCTCGAGTACGACCGGCTGCATTATGCCTCCTCGCGTTTCATTATGACGTCGACCTCGGTTGACATAGCAACCGTCTTGTCTTAAGCGGTTGCGGGCAGTCATAGCGGTCGGTCATGCTCGGATGCAAATGTCCGAACCAGCCTTTGGCCGTTTCGCCACAAGTCCGCCGGCTTCGAGGTCTGGCGCGTGTCGCGGGAACTCCAGTCGTGCCCATGTAACCGAGCCATCAACGAAAATGGAAGTCATGCTTTGTGCCTTTTGCTTATTCTGGCAAATTTTTCTTTGCGCGGTGCTGGGCAGATGGGCACATTTCCTTCCAACATTTGAGCTACGTTGCCCACCGTACCCGAGATGGGAACCTTCGATCTCGTTTCTGTCGTGTACTATGTGCGAGTCTTGGTCTAAGCAACCCGGCTCAGAGCAGAAAGGCTCGGAGCACCTGCCAAGGAAGACGAGTGATTCTCCCGCAGGACGAAGAGCACGGCGTGGAGATGACCGAGGACTTCGAAGCCCCCGCCCAGGACCCCGAAGAGGGAGAGGGGGAAGAGGGGGACGAGAGTGAAGAGGAAGACAAGGATGAGCTGGACGACCAGATGGGCGACGTCCAGGGAGACGACCAGTTGGACCAGGAGGTGGGCCGGTCTTTGCGTCGATTTAGCTGCTATGTGTCGCCACCGATAGATAGTTTTGAAAGCCTAAACCACTGTGCTGTAGGGGGGTACTTTACAGTTAGACCTTTTGACAGAAAGCAAGCATGGAATTGTCTTGGACCGTCTTAGTTGCATTTAGGAAAGCCGGATTCACCAGTGAGTCCGGCGACCACATAGCTTTTGCACATTTGTTGCAAATGGTCTACTCTGCACAAGTATGCAAGTGCAAGCAAAGCAGAAACTACAAGCACGAAGGTGTTGTTTTGAACGGTGCCTGCACTGCACAAACGGGTGTACATGGCAGCTGTAATCAAAGCATGGGGTTCGTGCATGTGCCTTTTGCTTAGGATGAAACAGTGTATGGTAGTGGGGGATCCAGATCTGATGGCTCTTCTCTCAGATGGCACAACCACGTCACTCGTGAGGAACATTCCAGAAGCTGCCAAATCTATGTGAGCATAGTATGGAATGCACAGAAGGAAAGCATTTTGTTTTGTTGTCGTGCTAATTTATGATGTGCTGGTACCTTGTACCATCTTCAGTCGACTGGATTAAGTGTCCTGATTAATTCCATCAATAAACATATTTCTCACCCGACTCACAACCAGAGCTCCCTGCCCCAGGGACAGCATAGCAAAGCAGCTGATGAAACTTGCTCTAAGCATTTGTTCAGTCAGAAGTGTGTTCCTTTAGTATTGAACTGCAGATGGAGTGTGCAAAAATTGGATTAAATGTTCCTCTCCAATGGCAGCTGTGGGATAAAGAAGAGCAAGAGGAAAGCAAGGAGGAAGAGGAGGAGGTGGCAGCAGAAGGGGAGTCCTGTGCGGAGGAGCCGCAGCTGGGCGCTCGTGACGAAGATGCGGCTCCGCAGAGAGAGGAGCCCGCAGGGGCACCCCCGGACGACGAGAAGGCCCCCGATGATGGTCCCGAAGTGGCACCAGAAGGCCCTCCGGAGGACTCCACGATTGGGGAACCTCCAGATCCACAGGTGACAGTCGTGTAGGGGACAGTCCATAGCAGGATTTAGGTCGGAGGCTGTTAGTAGTCCCAGTGTTCTGATTACTTTTGCAGACCACAAAATAAAAGTCCCCTTCTGTAAAGGTATGTAATACAGTAAACTTTTGTTAGTTCGACCTCAATTAATTCAACTTTTCATTTAATTTGATCGTGTTCAAAAGTCCTGGCGAGCGCCCATACATTTCTATGGGTGGAAAAGTTTGATAGTGCGAACTCGGGAAGACTCCGCATCGGATAATTCGTCCCGAGCGAATGCGCGCGGGCTCACATTGCACGACACCACGGCAGAAAAACCACCAACGTGCGGCGAAACACGGACCCGTTGCTGCAAAGCCGATTGTGCGCAAATATGCGCCTGCTCCTCTACGCCGTTGAGATGAACCGTAGCGAATGACACTAGCTAGCACCAATCAGGCGTGGAGTAACGCGGAGAACATAGCACGTGGTCGGGCGCGCACAAGCCAGCGCGCGCTCTCAAAGCGTTTTTCTGTAGCATCGTGTGCGCTCCATCTTGCGCACCGGAAAGCGCGAGTTGCAAATTCTCTTTTCCTTTTTTTGTAGGGGCGAAGCTCCTTAGGGGCTAGCCATGTCCGTATGTCCGTCCGCCGTAGGCCCGGCGTCGGGTGCTCGTGCTTCTGCTCGTGAGATCACGTGCTCACGAGCACGTGAGCACATGCTCACGTGCTCGTGTAGGGCAAAAAAAATTGGAAAAAAAAATATGAAAAAAATTATGAAAAAAGAAAAAGAAGAAAGAAAAGAGTAGGGGATTCTGAGATGCCATCCCATCTGTCTGCTTAAAAAAAAGAAAAAGAAGAAAACCACACATTCTCCTACTGACATGAATGAAAAGGCTCGGCATGCTGCGGCTCGGCGTCTACGCAGACAAGCACCACCAGAGCTTCGCCCCAAGCAACATCATTCACCACGTGGAGATGCGGTCAATTTTTTTTTGCGTTGAGTTGACTTTGGTTTGGCGCAAAAGTCGGCTCGTAAAACTTACTTTTTTCGTTTTATTTATTTATCTATTTTTTTTTTTTTTTTTGTAGTGCGCGATTTTCTGGGGACGTGACGTTTAGTTGCGCTGCTCTCGGAAGCATGCTTCTGGACACACGTTTTAAGCGCAGATGTCATCAGACCATCCGTGAGTACTTTGGACGATAAAAGGAAGTTTAATTTTAACCGTTTTAAGTCCTTTTTTTAATTCGATCATTCGGATAATTTGACCAAATTTCAAGGTCCCGTCGAGGTCGAATTAACGAAAGTTTACTGTAATGCAAGCAAGGCAAAAAAAAAATGTTGAAGTAATTTGACTGCATAAGTGAATGCCGAAATCATCAGTTATTGGGTGGCTCATGCAGTGTAATTGCCTATTGGGCAGGAGATCGAACTATAGGGGGCGCTCTGACCCGTTTGTTGTCCCCATACCCGGTGTTTACTCAACACAAGGCCTGTGCACATGCCTAGAGGCCTTATGGGAGTGTCCATGTTATCTTCTACAATAGAGCGCGGGGCACAGTTTAATGTAAAAAATACTAACAATCGACGGAGCGACGTTAAGTGCCGGATCTATCCTCAGAGAATGCGAGCTTGACCCACTTCGGCTTTTGTGCTGAGCTGGGACCCTGCATGCTGCATTGTTCATGCAGGCCGGAGGGATAACAAAAGAGCCCCTCCTCCCCCTCTCCGGAGAACACGAACTCCAGCCGAACGCTGACGCCGCGTTCGGTTATGTCGGCCGAGCGCTGAATCATTGTATTTGTTGTCCCCATCCGTGTAGTTCTAAAGTTAACCGCTTGGGGCGTCACGGTCGCTCCTCCTCCCCAATTGAATGAGCCTTCTAAAATCTGATCATTTTGGCAGTTGCCTATGTATTGTCGAAAAGGGAGTGGCGATAAGCGTAAATGACTCTAACACACGGTTTTTATGTTTCATATAAGTTTGGCGACTACTTGACTTTGCTGCAAGTGCAGAGTGCTGAGACAAAAACGTCAATGCCCTCTTCAACTTTTTAACTGTTAACATCACTGCTCAGAAAAAAAAATTTCTGCAAAAAAAGTCGATTTTGAAAAATGACATGTTTACATCCACCAACATCTAGAGAGTATTCCCAAAAAGTTGAATTAGTTTACACTGCATAGTTAATTTTTTATAAATTATTTTTTGTCCACCAAAGCTAAAGAGAAGGTATGGTTTGGAGCACTTTCAACGCATTTTTCTCCATTCCACTTGTTGGTATAAATTCCATTTTAGTCAATCTATCGTTTGATAATGGCAAAACAGGGAAGGCTCATTCTTCCCTTTTCCTGACTGAAATTTAATAAGGAATGCGTCTATGGAACGTCTTTGTCACTTTACGGATGTCTTTTATAAAAAATATTGACATTTTGTCGAAGACACAGAAGACCAAAAAGTTGACCAATTTTGCAGAAGAGAAAATTTATAGAAATAAATTACTTTTTAGAAAAACGTTCCATAGCCGTACCCTCTAGGCATTCTGCTACATATCTAGCAAATAAAAATCTTGAATATGGTGATAGTTTTCTGACGACAGATTAACTAAACAATGTAGGCGTGTTGCTGATAGAAGCTACTCTAATTTCCTTCTTTTTTAAGGGGGGACACTGGCTAGAGGTTGAACTTCTGAACTACTCATGTAATCGGAATGAAATTTGCAGGGGAGATTTAACTTCAGATGTAGGTGTACTGTGCCAACTTTCAGCTCTCTAGGACAACTTTACATACCTGCATGAGAAAATGTGTCACTCTTCGCTAAGAAATCTATGTTATAAAAGTAAACATTTCGATGGAACTATGTTCCGTCGACGTATGTTATGCAAATGAAGCTATTAAGCATCATTTTAACTGCTTGTATATAAAGTGGGGGATGTGGGACTTTGGGCTATCTTGTTTTTATACATCAAATGTAAATATTTCAGGAAGAGTGATTACCCCAAAATATGAAATGCATATTAGTCCTATGTCAATTTTTGAAAACATAGTTTTTTCTCAATGAGGACTTTAACTTAAAACCAAATAAAGTAGATTGCCCGATTCCCCAGTAAATTTCAGTTCAGAAACATCTTGATTGTGGTATCAGAATAATTTAACCTTCGAGTAAAAGATTCCTTCGTATGAAATTTGCAGCAAAAAGCGGAACTGAGAAAAATGCATTCAAACATCGAACTCCTTTACTTTGTTACTGCCTCACAACGTGTTGAAAATATTTTATATCAACGTAACTATTTGGCGCATGGTTATTAAATTTAGTGTAAGGGTGTATAATTAGTTTCTAAAACCAAAAACCTCAAAATTGAAAAATGAATTTTTTCAAAACATTTTGAAATTTAGGCCCATGTCCCCCCCTTAACCGACAGACCTGAAATTTTGTTATACACCCTCTAGCATGACCACCAGCCTACACTATAAATTTCATTAATTTTAAGACAAGGGTTCAAAAGTTGACTCCCCTAGGGGGTGTGTCACCTTAAAGACGTACGTACCTGGCCCCGTCGGTGTGCACTTGGAAGGTTGCTAGTTCGAGGCTAGCTTCAGCTGTGCTGATGTTACACGAGGACACTTACAGCGGGACAATCCTCCAGTACCACCAGCTCACGCTTGTGCCTTGCAGTAATGGCTGAACTGAACACAAGCAAACAAGGCTGTTTATTGCGTAGAATAGACAATCCTCGGAAATGCCAGGCGAGATAAGAAAGGAAATGCTGTCTGGAAGTTCCCTCACAGTAAGTCATGCGTTGACCCTCTTGTATCCTTCGTGTTTGCAGGAGCCAGAGCCCCTGAACCTCCCGGAAGACATGCAGTTGGGCTCAGATGCTGAGGATGCTGAAGGAGAGGAGCCTCAAGAGGCCCCTCCCCCAGAGACAGTGGAGGAAGCGAAGGAGGAAGGGGAAGACCAGGCTACCGAAGACAAGATGGAGCAGGGAGAAGAAGAGGGGGAGGGCACACAGGAGGGTGCTCCGCCTCCAATAGACATGCAGAACCTGGGTGAGATCTTGCATTCTTAGAGCTCTTACACTTTGCCTTAGCCTCTTTCAGGCTAAATCGTAACACACTTTGGTTGACTAAAAGGGTCCTCTCGAGAGCAAATGGGAACAGCGAATAACAGGAGCCCGACATTGCAGATGGCGCAGTCCCTGAGGCTGAAGACGGAGGCACAGACGGAACCGGTGCGAGCCACGGCGCCACTCCACAGGGAGCTTCGACAGAGGAGCACGGTCCTCAGGAAAAGGAGAGCGAACAAGGTGAGTGGGCGAAGAGTTCGGTGTGGTCAAGTACATTTTAGATATTCACATTTTACTACCAAGTGCATTTTGGGGGTATGTTCAGAGCATGACACAGTCAGCATGAACACTAGATTGTCGTTTTCTGCTTGTTTTTTTGCACAGCTGAGGTTATCACCAAAACTGCTAATGAAATGGTTTGTGCTTATGTTGGACCAACTTAGGTAGGGCAGTTTGTAAGTGCAAAAAGGTGCCCCCGTGTTGCACAGTGTACTTATGCTTCACTCTGAGCATCTTTTTTACAGCGCCAGCACTTGTTGTAGTACTTGCCGAGCGTCGTGCTGCCAAAAACAAACGGAGCATGCGCACGTTTGTCGCAGGTGGCTTTGATGCCAGGAGAGGGCAAGTACGGCAGCGGTACCCTCGCCTTTTCGCCGATAGTAGTTGCGGTTAGGGCACAGCGCATCCAACCAATCGCAATTGCACCGGGGGTCGTGTGATTGCACTCCCCCCTACTTGCTCTTTCTCGCCTTTGGTCGCCCGTTCCCTCGGCACTCTAACTATGAAGGGCCATTCACACTTGCATTTCCTTAACCTTGTGCCTTGAAACCTCTTTAAGATCTCTTGGGACGAGAGAACACACTGTCACCATCTATGAGGTGACCCTGGAACTTCCTTTCACTAGAACAAAGGTTTTGCGGTATATGCGAGATCAGATGTGCATGCTATCTAAGAGAAATGGCCATACTTGCGACTCCTAAGGAGCCGCAAGTGTGTGAACAGACCTTAAGCCTTTGCGTACCAGAGCGGGGCGGCCGAAGCATACGCCGGAGCAAGCAGCGGCTGCTCAACGGCATAAATGCGCCCGTGAGAGAGAGGCGCCGACGATCTTGCCCCGAGTGTTGGGATGGAACGCATTCGATGTCGAGATCGTGCTGTGCGTGAACGCGAAGCGGCACATAGAGGAGAATGTTACGGAGCAAAGAACAGACACGCTGGTGCGACCTAGCAGTTTGTGCAGCGTGTCCGCGAGAACGTGTTTGGTGCTAGCTTTTCCGCGCGTGATCGGTCGTCGTGGTTTACGCGAGACACGGAACCATGCAATGTTGCCGGAATTTCCGGTCAATCACGACGCAATATCATTCAAATGTCGCACCAGCCGACGTTGTCCATTCGTATCACAACGCGTGATCGTACGCACACTGTGCCCGAAAGATTGTCACACCAATACGTCATCAAGCACACACCTCAGAAATAAAACGCAAAGAAAAGCACAGCAACACAGATGCTTCGTCATGGAAGGCTGCAGAGGTGCTCAAGGTCAAAGCGGACGCGCCTCGCAAATCAAACACAAAGAAAATCACAGCGACGCGAATGCTTCGTCGCGAAAGCCATCGTGAAGTTGGCGGGGCTTTCCGCGCCTGCACAGTGGGGGAACGTTATGTCACCGCCGGAGTGTGGAGTATGCAAAGAGAAGACATGGCACGCTGCTTGTAGGAATGCGCTGCGTCTAGGAGTGCTTTCACATTCCTCCATGTAAGCAGCCTTAAAGTGTGTCCGCGGATGTTGACAGAAAACTCCCCATTGGTCGTGGCAAGTATGAATAAATAAAAATAAAAACGGGGCAACCAGCGTGAGTCAACCTTCCTTGGCATTATTTGATAGTGAGAACCTGATCCCTAGTTATCATCTCTAGGTATCGTCCTCGAGGTCGTCCTAGAAGTCGTCCTTGAGGTCATTCGAGAGGTTGTCCTAGAAGTCATCCGAGAGGTCGTCCTCTAGGTGGCATCCTAGAAGTCGTCGTGGTCGTCATAGGCGTCGTCCTTGAGGTCGTCATAGGCGTCGCCCTCGAGGTCATCCTTGAGGTCGTCCTCGAAGTCGTCCTTGAGGCCGTCTTAGACGTCGTCCGAGAGGTCGTCCTTGAGGTCATCCTGGAAATCGTCCTTGAGGCCGTCCTAGACATCGTCCTCTAGGTGTCGTCCACAAGGTCGTCCTAGAAGTCGTCCTTGAGGTCGCCCTAGACGTCGTCTTCTAGGCGGCATCCTTGAGGTTGTCCTCTAGGCATCGTCATCGAGGTTGTCTTAGAAGTCATCCTTGAGGTCAGTCCTAGACGTCGTCCACGAGGTCGTCCTAGACGTCGTCCTAGAGGTCGTCCTAGACGTCGTCCTTGAGGTCGTCCTCTAGGCGTCGTCATCGAGGTTGTCTTAGAAGTCATCCTTGAGGTCGTCCTCAAGGCATAAAAAAAATAACAGCTTCGCTGGTCCTCCATCTTCACGTGAAGTGGAAGGGCTCTACAATTTCTTTTTACTTACTTTCTACAATGCATCATAGTTGACTCCCTAGTGCATTTTTTCAAGTTCTTTCAGTGATCAATGGTTGAAATTGTTGCATCTTGCTTGTAAAACTAAAGCCAAATTGTGTGACGTTTTCTTTTTTTTTTTTTCGATAAGTAGCACCATCTCTTTTTATTGTGTGGCCATTTGGCAGGAACAAGGAGATGCCAAGAAAGATTACTAAAAACTTAACTTTGGAGATACATTGCCCCTGCTATAGTTTACTTGAAGCACTTGCACCCTATACAAATAATTTCTGTATTTGGAGCAACTTATCAGTTACCACGTCCTTATTTCAAGAACTTCTTACATACCTCAATATACAGGATATTCCACGTAACTTGAGCCAAGGTTTAAAAATATATCGGTGCATTTTAGGAAGACGATACCAAACAAATAATTTTGTTCGTTGTTTGGAGCAAGTCAGGCTTTTTTTTGTATGTTGCCCAATTAACTCATTAATTCAGATTAATTGACTTTTGAAATATTCAATTTAGAGCAAAAGTTCCAATGACAAAGTTGTGGAGCGTCCTCAGAAACATCTAATTCTGTGTTTTTTTTATCAAAAACCCTTAACACCTTTTTTATGCGCTTTGAAAAAGTTTGCGAATTATGAAATTGGTCAGTCTTAAGGTTTTTTTGATAAAAGTACTGAATTGGATGTTTCTGAGGGTGCTCTACAACTTAGTCATTGGGAGTTTTGCTCTAAATTGAATATTTCAAAAGTTCATTAATTAATCTGAATTAATTAGTTAATTGGGCAAAATATAAAAAATGGCCTGACTTGCTCCAAACAATGAACAAACTTATTCGTTTGGTTTCGTCTTCCCAAAGTGTACCAAAATATTTTTAAACCTTGGCTCGTTACGTGGCATAGCCTGTATATATTATACTACTACTTGACCCGACGGTGCCAGGGTTCCAGACAAACTCGAAACCCGCAAAGGGGCCAGACATAATGGGGGAAAGGGCGCCCGAGAGGGTAGCCTGAACTGCGTAAACAAGATGCCTCTGACCACCGGAAAGGGGGGCGTTACTATGGGAAAAGGAAGCGGGAGAGCGTAGCTTCCGCTGCGTTAACGAGGTGCTTCTGGCCACCAGAAAAAAGGGCGGACTGACGTCACAGCAGGCTATGCATAGTGTGAGGACTAATTCATAATCATATACACCACCCTCACATTTACCATATTTTTGTTTTACTTCTCAACAACAAACTGTGAAATAGGAAAATAACAAACAGAATTAAACAGTGTAATTCTGGAAAAATCGCATAAAGTGGAATGTTCCGAGGCGGTGTGGAATTTTGCATAAGGTTTGACTTCTCATGATTTCAAAGTGGTTGCGAAAATTCTGCCTGGTTCCTTTGAACCTTACCTGAAGAGTGTTCCGTTTTGGTTTTTATGTTGTCTAAACGCCTCGTTAACCCCTGTCTAGAGGCAGGGAGTCAGGAAATGTCGTGTGCACTGACTTTTTCTTTTGCACACCTCAGAGGCCTTCATTTATGACCCACAGGAGGAGGACCCGTCGGAGGTTGCGCCGAAGTCGGCACAGGACAGTCCGATGCCGACGCCAACGACCCTGGCACATCCCTGAAGACGTCTCACGAACGAAGCCTGGCAGACAAGGAGGAGAACGAAGTCGGCAAGAGGCTCCACACCGTCGACTCGAGAAGAGCTCCGAAAGAAGCCTCGGAGACATTCCGACATGTGGAAGATGACGAAGCGCACGATGAGGTGGCCCTGGACACGGCCACGCTTGACCAGACCCAGGGTGGCATCGAGCGTTTGGAAGAAGAGCAGGTACCCGAGACGCTACGCCCGGAGAGTCCGCAAGAGGAGACGCCAGAGCCTCCGCAGGAGAGCACGCAGCGGGAGAGAGCGTCGGGACACCAGCAGCCGAGCGCCGGCGAAGACCCGGTCCCGAGGGAAGGGCCCGTAGCAGAGACGGCGCACGTCGAGAGGGGCCCCGAGGCCAGCTTCCACACGAGGATGGACGTCCTCGAGGGAGAGGAAGAAGAAGAGAGAGCGAGAGCCCCCGAGCCGGGGCAGGAACTCTGCTCGGCGGAAAGCCACGCGTGGGCGGCCTGGGAGGAGGCGGAACGTGCGGTGGCACCCCTTGTCACGGAGCTGTGCGAGCAGTTGCGACTAGTGCTCGAACCCACGCGGGCTTCGAGGCTGCGAGGCGACTTCCGATCCGGAAAGCGGCTGAGTATGCGGCGGGTCATCGCGTACCTGGCAAGTCAGCTGCGCAGGGACAAGATGTGGCTGCGGAGAGTGCAGCCCTCGCAGCGCCAGTACAGGGTGCTGCTGGCGGTGGACGACTCCCTGAGCATGGGCCCCAGCGGTCCACTTGCCCTCCAGTCCCTGGCCCTGCTGGCACAGGCGCTGAGCCTGCTGGAAGCCGGGGAGCTGGCGGTTGCCAGCTTCGGGGAGAGCGTCCGTCTGCTGCACCCGCTGGGGCGCCCGTGGACGAGGGAGGCCGGGGCCAACGTGGCAGGCGCGCTGGGATTCAACCAGGGACGCACGCGGGTGGCGCCGCTGCTGCGAGCCGCGGAGGCCCTGCTGCCCGCAGGTCCCGACGCTGCCCGCCTGGTGCTGCTGGTCTCGGACGGCCGGGGGATCTGCAGCGAGGGGGACGTGGCAGCCGCCGTGCGGGACGCCCACTCCCTGGGGCTGCTCATGGTGTTCCTGGTGCTAGACTGCCTCGGGGGCAAGGTCGGTGGCGCTGCTGTCTTTGACGCGGCCGAAAACTCTGCGCGTGCACTCTTAGCTGCTCAACATTTTGTATTCCCACTCGACTAGCATCCATTCTTTCGTTTGTCACAGTTCTAAAGAATTCCGAAGAGCAGTTGCTTAATATTTAAGGGCGAGTTTGCAGATTGATTTGTGCTTTTTACATCCACTTTAGTCACAGCTTTACATGTTATTACTCAGGTCTTAGCATCTCCTTAAAGGGATACTGAACCAAAGAATTTAGTGTCCATAATAAGTGGCGCACGTTCTTTCCAAAGACCTCCATTCGCGCTTAAGAGGACAGTGAAATGCATGGACTTCGGGCCAAAGGAGATAAATACAGGCTTTTCATCTCTACAAGTGAAAGCTACACGCTTGTTAGACCAATTAATCGCTTACCTTTTACACCAGACACCACTGTGTAGATGAAAAACTTGTCTTTATTCTCCTTTGGCCCGAAGCCCATGCATTTCACTGTAATCTTAACCGCGAATGGAGATCTTTGACGTCATTTTTGTTGCGTGTGCTCGTGCACACCGGCAGCTGCTAGCTCGTAGAAAGAATGTGCGCCACTTATTATGGACACTAAATTCTTCGGTTCAGTATCCCTTTAAAAAGACAAAGGGAAGAAGTTTAAAAAGAAATTGGACGTTTACAATTCTTTGTAATGCCGAATTGGAGCACAGCTCTTGAGGAGGAGGAGGAGGGGAGGGTATGCTCCTCCTCTCCTGCTCCCCTCCCATTTAGCGGGAAATTTTCGCTAAATTTAATGGAACAATTTCCGCTAAATTTAGCAGGGAAATTTTTCCGCTAAATTTAGCGGGGAAATTTTTTCAGCGGGAAAATTTTCCCGCTATATTTACGGGGAAAATATTTCAGCTAAATCTAGCTAGAAAATTTTTCCGCTGAATTTGGCGGGAAATTTTTTTTTCTAAAATTAGCAGGGAAATATTTCCGCTAAATTTAGGCGGCGTGCGACGTCACACGTGACGTCATTATGGGAAACGTCTCGTAATGCAACGCGCGGTTATGCCGATGGCGACGCCGCTCCAGCCGGAATAGGGCGCCCAGGAGCTGCACTCTAAAATATGTAGTGTAGCGTCCAGGCACGTATCCAGGGGGGGCAGCCTATAGAACCCGGGCCTTCCCTCCCCTCAAAATCTTCCATTTTGCGGGGGCCTCTTCTCCCCTCTTCCCCTCATACAGCATTTTGTCATGGGCAGGACCCCCCCCCCCCCCCCCCACCCGAATGAAAGCGATACTGAACCGAAATTTCGAGCTCGCAAAACGAGGCTGGACGGATTGGTGGGACACTGCGAAACCCAAAAACATCACTCATACGGCGATATCTCTAGAGGATCGCCGTATTTTTGGAAAAGGAGTGCGCGATTGAACACGGCCGACGAGACAATGCACGTCACGATTCCCATTCCCCCTCCTCCTCGCCTCGTCGAGCTGGTGAACCGAAGCGAAGCGAGGCCGCTTCCCCTCATTCTCAAATTCTCCCGGAGGACAATGACGTCAAAGACCTCGCTTGATCGCAGCCTTCTTTTCCAAAAAGTACAGCCATCCGTTTGAGACATCGAAGTACGAGTGATGTTTTGGAGTTCGTAGCGTCCCGTTCAATGCTTCTGCGGCCTTATTTTGCAAAATCCAAATTTCGGTTCAGTATCCCTTTAAAGTCCTGGCTATGTGCCTGGTAGCGTCACTGTTGCCTTGTACGATACACTTCGAGTTATTTATTCATTTCTGTGTGCATGCTGTCTAAGTTACTTGGCTCACACTTAGAATGTCTGCAAGGAAGAAACTTTCTCTGCAGGACTCCATTTTGGAAGTGCGCAAGCCGGAGTTTGGGCCATCGGGAGAGGTGCGCCTGCGGAGCTACATGGAACACTTCCCTTTTCCCTTCTACCTTCTTCTTCGGGACTTGGCCTCAATGCCTGCCGTGCTTGGCGAGGCACTTCGCCAGTGGCTGGAGCTAGTGGCGCAGGCGTAGCGGACAACATCCCGTCGAATGTGTCATGCCATTCAAAAGAAAAGTCTAATAGGAACGCCGTTATTAAATACATCTTTACTCGTCGACTGGCCCATTCCTCTGCTGAGGCTCTCTGTACGGGAGGCCCAGCCAATCAAACACGTCGCGTTCGCTGGACACCGGCACGGGCTCCCCGGCCACGCCCGTCGAACCCAGCGGCCGCAGCGCGTACTCGCTCAGCGTGAAGCCCTGTTGGAGAGCGTGCGCCCGCATGCTCTTGTTGAAGATGTCGCTCCCTGTAAAGTAGAGCAGGCCACAGAAGAAGTGATCTCGCGGCAAGAGGCGCATGTCCAGGCGGCGGTATGGGTGCGAGTCGTCCAGCCGACACACGCCAGCAAACTTGGTGCCTCCCAGCGACATGGTGTCAGTGATGACACCGACCTCGCGCAGTCGCTCCGCTAGGCGGGCGAGCAGCTTGGGCGGTTTCTGGTCGGTGCCTTCTTGAGACCGGTACAGTTTGTGGCATACGAGCAGGTCCACGTCGCCGCTGGACGGCAGGCCCCGGCGGTAGCTGCCGCACACGACGGCCTCGTAATCCTCGTCGAGTGCGCGGCACTCTGCCAGGATGCGCGCTTCGAGCTGGGCCACTTCTTCCCGGGGAATCCGCTTCTCGAAGTCTTCGAGGTGTCGGAGGCCGATCTTCTGGTGCTGCGTCAACGAGGACGGGTCCTTGCGCAGGTCGTCGACATTGCTGATGCCCCGCTCGAAAAGGCTCCTGGCCGCTGCCGGTCCGATCCCGGACACCCGCGTCAGGTCTTGGATCGCGCTGGTGCTGTCGTCGGCGCGAATTTTCTCCACTTTGGCCACTTTCCCGGTGGCGAGGAACTCGCCGATTTTCTGCGAGATTTTGACGCCGATGCCCGGAAGCTGTTTAGCCGCTTCGGCGCTCTTCACGCGCTCGGGCAGTTTTTCGAGCGTCGCCGCTGCCTTCCGGTAGGCCATGCTCTTGTGGACGTTCCTCGTGACATTTTTTTCGTATTCGGCCAGTTCTTGGAGAAACTCGCAGATGTCCTGATTGGGCTTTCCCGTCTCGCTCCATTTCTTCTTACCCATCGCGGGCAGAGCCTCGATGCGCTAGAGGTGGCACCGTATACGGACGAAGTCCCTGAAACGTTGACTTTGGACTATTGTTTTTTTCTTTCTATTAATTACTATCGGCTGTCTGCTATCTCCGGTCAACGCCTCCCTCACCTACGCTGTCCGTTTCTGTGCCCAACGTTGGGCGGCCAGCTGTTCGGCGGCCATTTTCTGCCCGACTCGTTTGCATTTGAGGGTTGGTAAGAGTAGAACAGAGTCACTCGAGTTTACGTCATATGAATTTATTTTGCATCTTTCATTTCTTTTAATGCTTCATTAGCACCGCCCGTTCATTGATACTACTGTACTAACGCCCTAAACAAATAAATTCTGAAGCTGTGATCTGAACACTGGATGTACCTGATGCGTGATGGCCGTGATCATGTAACCGTTGTCCGGTCAAGCATTTGACCGATTTGACGACGAGGACACTCTCTACGTCATCGAGGCGGCAAGGTCATGGCATCGAATAAATGAATGTACTCTGTAATCCACGATGAGTCAAGTTAGAAGCCGAAAGGGGAACAACGAAGCAACTAGCGAAGTCCAGCGTCGTACAAAGTGAGATTTTCCTATTCATGAGTTCGGCTACCGATTAGGATCTGCTACCGAGCGCTGAAATTTCACCTCGAGCCCTTCCCGTCAGGCAGCGAAGTCAGCCAAGCAGTCGAAAAGACGGAAGGAGTGCTCGTCGAGCGGCCCCGTCAACGCCCGTCCCACCATGTTTACCGCGGGTCCCAACTACGGTAAGCTGAAGACTAACCTCCGGCTGGCCATCAACCGCCTCAAGCTGCTCGAGCGCAAGAAGACCGAGCTGGCCCAAAAGGCGCGCAAGGAAATCGCCGAACACCTGGCCAGCGGCAAGCACGAGCGGGCGCGTATCCGCGTCGAGCACATCATCCGCGAGGATTACCTGGTTGAAGCCATGGAACTCGTCGAGGTCTACTGCGACCTCCTGCTGGCGCGTTTCGGCCTGCTGCAGCAGATGAAGACGCTGGACGAAGGACTCACAGAAGCCGTGTCCAGCCTCCTCTGGGTGGCACCCAGGCTGCAAGCTGACGTCGCCGAGCTCAAGGCGGTCGCCGATCAGCTGGCGCTCAAGTACGGCAAGCCGTACGCGTCGGCGGCCCGCGACAATGGCCTGTCTACCGTCAGCTCTAAGCTCATGCACAAGTTGAGCGTGCAGGCGCCACCCAGGATCCTCGTCGAGCAGTACCTCGTTGAGATCGCCAAGAGCCACGACGTGCCGTACGAACCGGACCAGGAGGTGCTAGCCGAGCAGACAGCCGGCAACCAACCGGAGAGCCCGCCGCTGCTCATCGACCTCGGCGCTGCGGCAAGGCCCCCGGGCTTTGTGGCAGCGCCGTTTCCGCCCTTCATGCCGGGCACCGCGCCCCCCGGGTCCCTGGTGGACCCACCACCCGTGCCCATGGCCCCGCCGTCGGCCATGCCTTCCTTCCCGGCCGTGAACCCACACACGGTGGGCTTTGGCGAGGCCGGGCCGCCCGCCTACAACGCGGCCACCATGGGCGGCTTTCCCGAACTGCCGTCGGTGCCCGCGAGCAGCCTGCCCAAGCCGTCCAGCAAAGAGGAAGAGCTCGACTTCGACGACCTGACGCGCAGGTTCGAGGAGCTCAAGAAGAGGAAATAGCCGTCGTTCCTCCTTCAAGCTGGCTGGCCCATGCATATATTATACAAAACCGCTTCTACCGCTGAATAAAGAGTTTTACCGCGTTATCCAGTTGTTTATTGGGGAGGCCTCAGGAGGCGAGCATGCCGAGCGACTTGCGCACGAGGCGGTCGGCGATCCGGTTGAACTGGGGCCGGTCTTCCCGCCACATCTTGGCCGCGTCCACGTTGGCTCCGCTCTCGTCGTTGGGCTCGGCGAGCATGGACACGACCGAGAGCAGGATCTTCTCAACGCTCTGCACGGGGCTCCAGCGCTCTGCGCTCGACTCGTAGCCCATGGGGTCCTCGCCCGGCGCGTGCAGGATAGAGATGCAGACGCGGCCGTCCGCGTAGATGTTGGGGTGGTACATCTCGCAGGTGAACTGCATCTTGGGTGGGCTGAGCGGGTAGTCCGCAGGGAAGGTGAGCTTGGCCGGGAAGACGCCGCCTTCGAAGCAGGTACCCTCGGGGCCCGTGATCAGTGCCTCCCACTCGAAGAAGTTCTCCTCGCTTACGGGCCCCGCAATGATGCCCTCGGGAGGGTTGAGCGTGAGCTGCTTGTACTCGGCCATGAGCCGCCGCAGAGCGGACCCTGCCATCCTGGCGCCTTGAGACTTCGCGGCAGACCAGGATCGCTGCTCCGCCCTCCTGCGACACTTCCGGTCGTCGGCGGCTGTCGGGCACCTGCTGCGCGGTCCTCCTCACGTGTCCCCGCGCGGGACGCCCCTGACGCGGTCTCGGCCGTGGCTCGGTGCACCCAGCTTGGACAACTTGGGGTTATCGGTCGGCCAGCCAGGCGACGACGTCCGCCTGCTTGCTTCGCGACGACGACGCACGCACCGCTCCAGACAACTTTGTCAGGCCCGGTCGCGCGTTGCTTTACGAGTGGAGGTGCGTCGTGCAGTGTGGGGGCAGCACTGATAGGCTTAATAGTTTCACCTGATTACGTTCTATTTTTTAAGAAGTAGAGCTCAATGAAAGTAGATTAAAAAGTGGTAGTTAAAACTAAGAATGAATAAAAAGTAAATCTTACTAAATTGTCTTATTAAAAATTACTTAATCTGGAGCTAAAAAATATATTTTGTTAGGTGACGCTCGCACCCGTCCGATTCAAAGGAAACAGTTACCATACATTTATCCACCGTTTATTACTTAGGTGTAGCTTCGGTTTCGGTTTCGTGCGGTTTTGATTGCGATTGGCTTTTATTGTTTGTTTATTAATTTACGGGCAAACTCCAAAACCGCAAACGGGCAGCGTCGGCTGGTACCGCGTCTTGCTCCTACACCCCCCCCCCCCCCCTTTTTTTTTTTTTTATTTTACATTACACTTTGCTTTGCTCCTGATCAAAACGATAAAAACTACACCAACTTGACAAAACACAAATAACAGTAAATAACAATTTAATCGGATGTTTCGTCTCCCATACGGGCGACATCATCAGTGAAGCCCAGAGGCAGCAATGAGAGAAACGCCGACCAGAAATCCAGCATACACCTCGGGCAGAGACTTAGCGGTTCTGGGATCCCAGAACCGCTAAGTCTCTGCTCGATTTCCGGTCCGCCCATTCAAAGCTGATAAAAAACGGTATTGCTGTGTCGTGTGTCCGGAATGCGCTATCAAAATCGTGCGAGCACAAAATGAAGGAGAAGGCTCCGAGAAGCAGGTTTTCCAGATCCGCCGCAGCCTGCGAAAAAGTAAAGAAGAGTTTCAGGGCAAATGCAGCAACAAACTGTGCTGAGCGAGAAGGGAATAACAAAAAGAGGGCGGCTTCCATATCATTACGTTCACCGCGTTTCACACGGGTTAAAGGTGATCGCAGCAAGACACGGTGTGAGTGTCGTTTTTTCGGCCAAAAACAAGCTGAGCCAGATTTGCCCCGCCATAGAAAGGCGTGTTATACTTCGTTTCAACCTTATGTGCGAGCGAAGGCAAATCTGGAAGCGCGAGCACGAAAGCTCCGTGCGTTCAGGCTTTGCTCGAGCGCGCGAGCTGGGGAGAAACGCAAAAAGCGCTGGTCTCGCGCTTTTAGTTTTGGCTTCGCTCGCAGATAAGGTGAAACGAAGTATAGTAAGCGGAAAAATCCGAGTACTCATGGTTGCACTGCAAAGCATGGCACACAGTTCGTACCATGCACCGTTGGAGCAGTGTATAGGATACCTTTCTCATTTGGGCGGGTGTATATTGGCCAAACGGGGCGCTGTTTGAACATCCGTTTAAGAGAGCACCAGAGTTCGCTGAAGGGGTGTGCATACTCTCATCTTGAATGCATTGTCGCGATTGTAAGTGTGAGCCAAGATTGAGTGACACTGAAGTTTTGTTCAAGCACAGGGACCAAGTGTCTGGAGAGATAGTAGAGGCGTACCAAATAAAAAGGGCGGGAACCTCTTGTGTCAGCCAACCGTCTTTGGCACTGCTGGACAGTGAGGTGACATTTTTGGATTTGGGATAGCAACACGTGCCATTACGCTGATATGGAGTGTCTCGTAATACGCAGACGGGGGTGAACTGCAAAAGATGAATGGTCGTTTTCATGTGTTTTTCGATTAAAATATTTTGCATTTCGACAAAAAAAGAAGCTTTTAGCGGCTCTGCCCAGTAGTAAGCCCAGGACCTAAGACGTCACATATCGCGCGCTTTCGGCACCGCGGGTCGCCCCCGTAGGTAAAGAAGGTTTCCGCGTCGTCCGGTTAAAATATGGCGCACTGATATTTAGTTACTGTCTCCGTGCCCGCTGGCTTGCCCGAACCCCGAGGGACGTGGAAACCGCAAAAAAAAAAAAAAAGGTACACGCTTAAATAGGACTGCAGGGCCCCTTTAACAAACCACAAATTCTTACAATAGTTGGTGACAGTGCTTGCACTGCACGAGCGCACGTGCTTGTCAGGGAAGGGGATTGCCGGGAACGTCGTAGGTGAATGACGGGAAGGCATCCGCCGATCCCGGAGGGGTGGTCATGTTCCACTGGGGAGCACTTGGTTGTGCGGGCCCAGTGCCCAGTGATTTCCCTACACACCCCCTCCCCCTTGTTTTTCTGAAGGCACCCCCTTAATTCGCAACGACTCCTCTATTCTCAATGCTCACCCCCCTAACGCCCCCCCCCCCTAAAAATGTAGACCCCCCCCCCCCCTAATTTCAATTCCTGGGGAAACCCCTGCTTCTGCCTTTTGGCTGCCTCAGACTCTCTGCTGTATGGAAGTTAAAGGGGCCCTGCAACAACTTTTTGACTGGTTTTTAATTTGCACCAAACCTGAGCGCACTGAACGTAGTAACTTAATTAAACTTTTCTTTTCTCATATTCTGCTTTATTTTAAAAGTTATAGGCAAATTAGAATTACAAAAACAAGCAAAAAAATAACCTGCTTCATGACGTCATAGGTCCTGGCTTGAGTGGCCGTGAACTAGAGGAGGGGTAGTGAGCTCATCAATCGCTCACGACTGCCGCACTCCGTGTCGACGGCTCGAGAGGGCGCCACTAAAGCATGTGTTGGATAGGCTGTATGAAGCGGGCGGCCAGGGCAGCTCGCAATGCATTTGCTGCGCGATTAAAGACTATTTCGGCATAACATTTCATTAACCACAAACGACAGACAAACAAGGGGTAAAGATCAGTTCAGAACGGGAGCCACTTCGCGCTGCCATACCGCGAAACGGCCAAACCGCCAGACAAAGCTGCTCGCTGAAGGCCTTGGGAACGCTCGGAGCCGGTCGGATCCTTCAGTCCCTACGACCGCAGCGCCGCCGCGTACATCCGGGACCATTCCGTTTCGGCGCCTGATCCCACTACTCCTTTCTAGTATGCGCCGTTTTTTCCGCCGCTTGGTGGCGGGTATGTCGACGGGTCATTTCTTGTTTCCGTACTTTATAAACTGCATTTGTTTCTTTTCTGATGTAAAATACTGAACAAAAAGTACTTTCATGCATAACTGAAACGGTTCGCGACACTTATATTTTCTATCTCGACTAAAAAAAAAAAGCTTTTAGCAGCTCTGACCAGTAGTAAGGTCAGGACCTAAGACGTCACATATCGCGCGCTTTCGGCAACGCGGGTCGCCCTCGTAGGTGGAGGAGTGTGATGTACCGGTAATTTTAGGATAATGCAGGATATATATTTATTTAACTGGTAGATTACATTCGGTTGACAACGTCTTCTTCGGTCTGCGACCGCACCCAGTCTGTTCTTTCACGCAGGCGTCACGTTCTTCTGCGCGGCTCGCTCTCCCTCGCTGGCGTCTCCGGTTGCATCAGCCCGCGCGCCGTTGCCTGGACCAAAGGTCGTGTTCGCTGTGCGTGGCGAACACGCACACACTACGCGGCACGCACACAATACACGGCAAGGAGGTTTCCGCGTCGTTTGGTTAAAATATGACGCACTGATATTTAGTTAGTCTCTCCGGGCCCGCTGGCTTGCTCGAACCCCAACAGACGTGGAAACCGCAAAAAAGGTAGACGCTTAAATATGATTGCAGGGCCCCTTTAAAGGGATACTACAACGAAATTTCGGCGCTCATTTTTTGGTCTATATCTGTTCAAAAGAGCAGTATCACATGGAACATACCAATATCTTGTTAAAAAAGTCTCGAAAAGGAATTTTAAAACGAATTAAACGATTAGCAAAGAGCACCTGGTTGATGTCGCTAACGCCTCGTTTGTTATGCTCGTCTAGGAACCTTGACAGCTAGTGACGGAGGTTGTCTCGCCTCCGGCCACGACGAGAGAAGGGGGGAAGGAGGAACTCCCCTCTTCCCGAGAATCCCTTTTGTGTGTCGCAGAAGTCGCTATTGTCCCCCTACAAGATTATAGAAGATTAACCTGTCACTCAAAATTCGTACAAAAGCAGCCGCTTCGGTGGCTGGAACGACTAGGCCATCCTCTCGGCGTCAGCCTCGCCGTAGCTTTGCTTGTCTCGAGACGACATAAGTCACGATTGCGTTGGATGTCACGTGCTCTAAGCTGGGCCTTCTCCGAGCGCTTGCCAGAGTGGGCCGTTTATAACGAAAAATACAGCCACCAGGATTGAACTACAAACGTGCGATTGTCATTTAAGGATATTGTGGATCATATTCAAGCTACTTTTTAACACGACGGGAATATTTCAAATTTCGTTGAAGTATATCCCTTTAAAGGGGTACTCCGGCGATTTTTTCATGGTCGCTGATTTGCCTCAAAATTGGCTCAGCACACCAATAGACATTGCTCTACGAGTTCCCGAAGTATTGTGTGAAAAGAAAAAAAAATCGCGAAGTTATTGAATTTTCGAATTGCGTTTTCATCGTGTTTCTCGAACCGGGAGCCCCTACTGGCAACATTGAAGTGTGACGACAGAAATGGTACAAAGTGGGCAGTAAGCAGCAGTAAGCCATGTTCCCAACTGATTACAAGACGTTTGATGGTGGGAAAAGAATGTTTGGTAACTGATTCACCGAGAAGCACGCAAAAACATTCGAAATACTCTGTTTAGGACTACATGCACGACCTGAAAGTCTGTACCATGTGTGACGTCACACCACCGAAGAGCGCGCGAAAATTTGAAGGCTGGTTTCGGCATCACCTTCATTTACGGTTTTCTCAATTGCTATTTTGAATTTTGAGAAAATAAATAGCATACCGTGACGACTGAAGTCCGGGTAGTCAAAAAATGCAATTTGTTTAGGTAGCTCAAAAAACGGCCGGAGTACCCCTTTAAGGTGCAACCCCACCGTGCATGACGTTTTGGCGCTTTTTTGACGGCTTATAACTTTCTTTCTATGTATCTTACAATTATAAAGTTAATGTCAAATTAAAGAGCTGTTTTTCAACGATACTTTAATGTCTCGATACTACGATTATTTATAGTTGTTATTTAATTATTCAGTTTTTAGTAGACCACGGTCTTTAACATTGAAAAAATTATTTCTCGAGTTATAACGTCCCATCGTCCACAATATTTTACGTGAGCATTCGGTTGGATGTAATAAATTAAAAAAAATAAGCAAAAAACTGTACAGACAATGTATATTTTAAAATAAAAAATAAAGTTTAAATTGCTATTATTTTATGGCGCTATAAAAATAGAATCACGTCAACTAATTAAAATAACGAGACATTAAATTATGAAGCATCCTTCGATATTACATTTTACAGAACTTCTATATTGATATATTACACGTTAAGAATTTTATAAGACCTCAAACTTTTCCCATTCAGTTACGGCAAATTGTAGTTTCTTAATATAAAATACAGATGGCGACACGTGTTCAAGAACAGCTTGATGTGCATTTTCCGTAGTGTGCCGCTTGGGACGCCACGTGAAAGACAGAAAAAGCGCCAGATGTCAGGGTGTCAGATGCCTGGATGCCCGCAGTGAGCGAGCCAGAGATGTCAGAACAACAAACGCGAGGCTGCGGGTGCACCACAGCAACTTTTGCGCGCGTTCTGCTGTGCGTCGGTACACATGCACGACGCGCTCCAAATGAAATGGGCGCCATGAAATGCATTCTTCCATTTCAGATTCCGTCACGTATGTGAAAACATTTGAATGTTTTTATCACTTGCAAAAATAATTTTCGCAATCAAACTATGCTTGTCGAAATAGTCTGAACATATTTTGTTTCAAAAACCACCTCGTTGGCTCTTAAGCGGCAATGATATTAAAACAAAACAAAACATTAAATCGTCTCAATGTCTCTGAGCCAACGCGCTGGCCCATGAATCCATATTTGTCGGGTTTAAATATCGGCCAATCTGAGATTTCGGTTGCACGTCAAAAGATCTCCAGTTAAGGCCTGTTCACACGATGCATTTTTCTCGCGCATCTAGTGTCGCGAAATGTAGTTTCGCGAAATGGTTGCGCCGTCTGAACGAGTCCGAAAAGGACGCGCGCATCCAAAAAAAGTTGCGCGCACACCTCGCTTTTGGAGCGAGCTTTCGCTGAAACTTTGCCGAGTCCTGTCAATCACTCTGAGGGCGCCGCCAATGGCCGCTCAGAAACGCTCTCACGTGGCCTTTGAGGGGGGAGCGAGCTGTTTGAGAAGACCGCTTCACTGCCGGTGTTGTAGCCGAGCCAAATCCGAAAAAAACCGAAACCACGAACGATGGATACTGCCGGCGCTTCCGCAAGCACGTCAAGCGCCACTGAAGGAAAAGTGAGTAGCATATCGGAAAAACAATCCAGCGATGGACGAAGACAATTAGCGGGAGTTGGCGAGATTAGAATAGTGCTCATAGCGTTGTTGTCGCGACGATACCACTGGATAATACCCCTGTTACACGGGCACCCTTAACCGTGGTTAACGCTTTAACTGTTGTTACGTGGCACCACAGTTACCGCACTATACTCTCAGACAGCTATTTCAGAAGAAGTGAAGAGCGCGCGTGCACTGCTTTGATGGGTGCTCAAAATGCTCAAGCGCACGTTCGCCCATAGCTTTGACTGCATAGCCGCAGAATGTTGTCCGCAAGTATTGTGCGCTAACTGTGGCTTAGCGTAACTGCAGTTAAGTGCGCCCACTGAAACCAAGTTTGCTTTGTTTACATTCGAACGTGAAACCATTTGCGCTCTCTAAAACAGTGCACAGTAAAATCGGGGCAAACATGGGCGCCGAGAAGTAACCAGATTGGGCACGTAGCGTTTCTATGAATACCATGTGCATTGATAGGAGCTTTGGCAATGAATTGGCTGCGTACGGGCTCGGCGCCGGCACATGTCCTGCACGTACAGGTTGCCGCCTCAATCGGCTTTGCGCACATGCGAGATCGCTCCAAGTATTGAATTGAATTGACTGCATAAAATGCGCAAAGCAGGTCCCCAGATAAATAGCGATCTGATTCGGAGCGCCACATTATGGTCAACACCGAAACCATTTTCGCGAGTCAAAACGTCATCGTTGTTGCACGTGAAGCGGTACGTGTGAACGAGCACATTTCGCGAAACTTGAGTGTCGCGAAACTGTTGCGCGCCTAAAAGATGCATCGTGTGAACAAACCTTTAGTCAAAATAAACCCGCATTTTTTTTTTTTTTTTTTTTTTTATTGGGGCGTGTTAAGTGATTTTTGTTGGTTTGGCTTGTGAAACCCTAAGATCTGAATATTTGCTTTGCTTTACCTTAGTTCGGAGCGCAGCCAACGCTACGGGCTGATGAAGCCACTAAAGCAGCGCCAAGAGCGCGAGGTTAAGCTGTTCGTTCTCTTTCTGTGCCTATGCGGTCGGGCTAAACTAGAGCCACTAAATAAGCTACGCTTCATACACATCTTGGTGCTTTAAATTATGGTTGTCAGTTATTTAAAGCTTTATCTGAAATCACAGGAAACTCTTTGTCATCGTTCCAAGCGCTTGCGTGCCTAGTTTCCATTCCTTCCGCTGTCCCGGGGGCGTATTTTCCCGTCCACGAGTGGTTACACGCCTCCCGGGGTGTCGGTCCCGTCGCGCGTGTCTAGTTTCCTCCACCTCCTCGGGGCGTGTCTGTGTGGTGTGCTAAACAGCTTCGCTGGTAATCCACTTTCACAAAGTGGAATATAGCTAATAGATTTTTTTTTTCTATTATGGGCGAATATTTTGGTACAGATTTTTTTTTAGGGGAGGAGAGGGGACAGGGGACATCACGGCAGCCGCCCGCTTAGCATCGTTGTAAAGTTTGACAAACTCGGCCATAAAATCGCGCTCGCTAAAATAAAAAAAAAATGCATGGAAATTTAGTACGGACCAAATAAAGAGACCGCATCCCGTAGTTCGCACTGAACCGCGCCGATAAATCTGCTCGCCTGTTTGTAAAATATAACAGTGCGTAAAATTTGCATGTCGTCTCCAGAACATCGATCAAGTTGTCTTCCCAGACAAGGTTAGTCATTGCACTTCTAGTAAAATTAAATTCTCTGTAGCAAGAGTAACATCATCAATATCGCTCTTGGGAGATAGTATTTGTAATAATTGTATTTTGTATATTGTATTTTCGTATACAGTGTATTGTTTTCTAATTGTATATTGTAATAATATGCGCTATTTCAATATAAAATATATAATTAAAATATAAAGCTACAATATAAGATATATGACTATGCAATTACAATATAAAATATATATTAACGCGGTACGTTAAGGAGCTCGTGACGCAGAAAATCCGGCGTCGCTGGCGTGACAGAAAATCTAGAGTTCCTCGATATGCTCCCCCGATATGAAAAGCCGGCGTCGGTGGCGTGACGCGGAAATCCGGATTGACCGATAGAGTCATGACGTCACAGCCACATGACCTCGCGCGAGAATTTAAAACAACGCTCACGTTAAAGGGGCCCTGCAATCATATTTAAGCGTCTACCTTTTTTGCGGTTTCCACGTCTCTTGAAGTTCGGGCAAGCCATCGGGCACGGAGAGAGTAACTAAATATCAGTGCGTCATATTTTAACCGGACGACGCGGAAACCTCCTCCACCGACGAGGGCGACCCGCGGTACCGAAAGCGCGCAAAATGTGACGTCTTTGGTCCTGGGCTTACTACTGGTCAGAGCCTCTAAAAGCTTCTTTTTAGTCGAACTACAAAATATAAGTTGCGCGAACCGTTTCAATTATTTATAAAAGTAGTTTTTGTTCAGTATTTTAGATCAGAAAAGAAACGAATGCAGTTTATAAAGTACGGAAACGAGAAATGACCCGTCGACATACCCGCCACCGAGCGGTGGAAAAGGCGGCGCACACTAGAAAGGTGTAGTGCGTGTAGTGCGATCACGCGCCGACACGGAGAGGTCCCGGATGTATGCGGCGGCGCTGCGGTCGTATGGACAGGATGATTCGACCAGCTCCGAGCGTTCCGAAGGCCTTCGGCGAGAAGCTTTGTCTTGGGGTTTGGCCGTTTCGCGGTATGGCAGCGCGAAGTGGCTCGCATTCTGAACTGATCTTTACCCCGTGTTTGCTGTCGTTTGTGGCCAATGAAGTGTCATGCCGAATTAGTGTTTAATCGCGCAGAAAATGCAATGAGAGCCGCCCCGGCTGCCCGCTGCATACAGCCTATCCAAAACATGCTTTAGTGGCGCCCTCTCGCGCCGTCGACATGGAGTGCGGCAGCCGTGAGCGCTCGCGATGAGCCCACTACCCCTCCTCAAGTTCACGGCCACTCAAACAACCAAGGACGTCATGAGGGAGGTTATTATTTGCTTGTTTTTGTAATTTTAATTTGCCTATAACTTTTAAAATAAAGCGAATTTCGAGAAAAGAAAAGTTTTACTAAGTTACTACGTTCAGTGCGCTCATTTGGTGCAAAATAAAAACCAGTAAAAAAGTCCTTGCAGGCCCCTTTAAAGGGGCCCTGCAATCATATTTAAGCGTCTACCTTTTTTGCGGTTTCCACGTCTCTTGAAGTTCGGGCAAGCCATCGGGCACGGAGAGAGTAACTAAATATCAGTGCGTCATATTTTAACCGGACGACGCGGAAACCTCCTCCACCGACGAGGGCGACCCGCGGTACCGAAAGCGCGCAAAATGTGACGTCTTTGGTCCTGGGCTTACTACTGGTCAGAGCCTCTAAAAGCTTCTTTTTAGTCGAACTACAAAATATAAGTTGCGCGAACCGTTTCAATTATTTATAAAAGTAGTTTTTGTTCAGTATTTTAGATCAGAAAAGAAACGAATGCAGTTTATAAAGTACGGAAACGAGAAATGACCCGTCGACATACCCGCCACCGAGCGGTGGAAAAGGCGGCGCACACTAGAAAGGTGTAGTGGGATCACGCGCCGACACGGAAAGGTCCCGGATGTATGCGGCGGCGCTGCGGTCGTATGGACAGGATGATTCGACCAGCTCCGAGCGTTCCGAAGGCCTTCGGCGAGAAGCTTTGTCTTGGGGTTTGGCCGTTTCGCGGTATGGCAGCGCGAAGTGGCTCCCATTCTGAACTGATCTTTACCCCGTGTTTGCTGTCGTTTGTGGCCAATGAAGTGTCATGCCGAATTAGTGTTTAATCGCGCAGAAAATGCAATGAGAGCCGCCCCGGCTGCCCGCTGCATACAGCCTATCCAAAACATGCTTTAGTGGCGCCCTCTCGCGCCGTCGACATGGAGTGCGGCAGCCGTGAGCGCTCGCGATGAGCCCACTACCCCTCCTCAAGTTCACGGCCACTCAAGCAACCAAGGACGTCATGAGGGAGGTTATTATTTGCTTGTTTTTGTAATTTTAATTTGCCTATAACTTTTAAAATAAAGCGAATTTCGAGAAAAGAAAAGTTTTACTAAGTTACTACGTTCAGTGCGCTCAATTTGGTGCAAAATAAAAACCAGTAAAAAAGTCCTTGCAGGGCCCCTTTAAAGAAAAATTTGAAGAATTTTAGGCGGGATTCTAACCCACGACCCTGCCGTTCTTATTCACGCTAGATTTTTTTTTATTTGTTTATTATACTTTTGTAATATCAATTGTTCATATTCTATTTGTGTGTTGTGTCTTCCGACCACGCTGTAGACAGTGCCGGGTGTCTCGTGGAAATTTCGACGCCGCTAGGATCCCTCGACGTTGTACTCTACCGCAGGCTGGCACCTGGAAAGGAAAACAAAAGCGTGGTTAAGAAAAACAAAACAAAAAAAAAACAATTACGTTGCAGCATAGTTATGCATACATGATCAATACTCCTGCTGGTAAATTTGTTCAAGATATGCGAAATAAGGCCCCAGTCTCCTTTTACGTGCCATATCCCTGCAGAATATGCCTAAAACAGTGAGAAGCGCACTTACTCAAGAATCGATCCGCGGACAAGATATGCTCAAGGTATGCGAAAGGACGGATGTCGTGACGTCAACAACCCGGGAAACTCCGTCCCCGGCTCCACCGCGTGCACCTGCGGAGCTTTCGTGCTGACAGCACGAAGCCTCCGCGCCTCCGCCACGGAGGAGAACGGCGCCGCGTGGCGTCAAAAAGGGATGACGTATGTCTCACGTGATGCGCGCTCCGCGGAAGAAAGGGGCGGATTTCTGAAGCAACGGTGAGGGTGCAGGCTAGCTGGTGTAAATTGAGCATAGTTGTAAAGCCGAGACTAGGGATACGGACAAGGGGCAAAACACAGAACGACACGGACGAAGTCTCAAACGCAGCTTTTGTAGCTGCGTTTGAGACTTCGTCCGTGTCGTTCTGTGCTTTGTCCCTTGTCCGTATCCCCAGTCTCGGGTTTACAACTATGCTCGGATTTCTCCTTCGTGTGGATACCAGCGTTGCCACTCCTACTGATTTATCAGTACATCTACTGATTTTTTTCAGAATTCTGCTGATTCTGTGATAATACCACAAAATCTACTGATTTTTTTTTTATTTCTTGCCTACACGTGGTCCAAAACTACTACTATCTGCTTCAAGGCGTGAACTCGAGTTATTTCGGCACACTTTTTCACACTTTTGCGGGTCATTTCACGTGTGAGTGTGTATGTATAGCAGTGGCGTCACGAGGGTCAGCGGCACCCGGGGCGGTAGCCCGCCGCGACCCCCCCCCCCCCCCCCCCCCCCCCGGCTCTCGCGTGCGTGGCCTGCCGCGACTCCCCCCCCCCCCCCCCCCCCCTGAGTGCTGAACCCGGGGCATTAAACACGGATGGATTGGTGTACAAAATGGGAAAAGGGGAGGAAGTCTTGTCAAAGCTAGAGTCACTACAGAGCGACGGCACAATTGGCCATCTGAGAGGGCGCACCTCGCTTCGCGCCTGCCTTTGGCCGTGCCGTATACATGGCGGTTTGAGCGATTTTAATTTGCTTATAACTTCCAAAATAACGCGGAGTTTGCTGCCACGATTTTTTTCGCCGTGTTACTACGTTGCCTGAGCTCTATCTCAGCGCAAGCTTTCGACCAGTCAAAAGATCAGAGGGCCCTTCCCTTTAAAACACCTTTTGATATGGGGACTTTGGAGAAAAATTCCAGAAACAAATTTTACACTCAAGAACAAGAAGTGTGAAACTACTTGACTGAGCAGACCACTAAGCGATAAAGACTGAGCAAGTTGTGGTAATCCTGTAATAGTCGCGCGGCAGCTGACTTCCGGATATTGCAGGAAGAGGTCTTGGGAAATTTACTTTGCATATAGTTTACTTTTTTTCACTGCTTCCTTTTGTTTTTTGTGGCATTTTTCACATGTGCTGTGAAAATAATCAATGCAAGAACCGTACAACACAATACAAGCTAATAAAAAACATATTACCGAAATTTAGAAATCTACTGATTTTTGCTGATTTTTCAAACTGAAATCTACTACAATTTTCCGGGGAGCTGTGGCGACACATGGTGGATACACCATTAGGCGCGGGATTTGTTCCGCGTGGCTTTGCTGCAACCAGTAAGCACCGGGATTCAGAGAAACTGAGCAGTCGACGTAAAGCTCCTCTATCCTAAGGAAAGTGGCGTCATTCATTGTTGTGGAAATGCTCGAGACACGTGCCGCGCGCCACTTCTGGGAAGAACATGGCGTCTGAAATCTAGCTCAGTGCTGCGCTGTGCCGCCATGATCTTCCCAAGGGCTGCACGTTGCACGTGCCTCGAGCATCGACGCACCTTGTGCTACTTTTGAAACATGAAGGGGCTTTAAGTCGACGCTCACAGCAGCGGCACCTGCAGTCGTCCTTGCTGAAGTAGAATCCTGTCGAGCAGCTGGTTTCGTCGCGCAGGCAGTCGCAGCTACAGCGGCTCGGGTTCCACACCTTGTTGGAATTTGTGCAACGCTTCGCCTCTGCCAGGTTCTTGCATTTGCAGGTGCACTCGGACGCGGCGTAGACCTGCGGGGGAAGCGGAGCAATGAAGGAAACCTGCTCTAATCACAGAGGAATTAAAAACAAATATGGAAATGTATATATAACCCTTCGCGCAAATCCTGTAAAGTCGATGATAATTATATCAGAATTGCCACCAACGCCACCGTGCTGCAGTAATTTATGTTAATTTCCTCGTCAAGGCGAGTACCCAACGTAATTATTTTCCGTAGGTCTACAGCAGGGGCGTGTCTAGGGGATTTTAGCCCCCCCCCCCCTTCTTTCCCTGGAGCTGGCAGCCCCAGGGAAAGAGGGGTACTGAACCCCCCTAGATATGTCACTGCTGTAGACATGGGGAAAATAATTACGTCGGGTAACTTCCCTAAGGCTGGCAGCCCCCCCCCCCCCCCCTTTTCTTTCATCCCAGTCACCTCAGACCCCCCCCCCCCCCCCTAGGGTGACCACCTTCCTCTAAGCAAAATGCGGGACACGCTGGGCAGGGGGGGGGGGGGGGGGGAAGTAGAGGAAATTTATTAATAGGCACACAACGAACCGGGGCTCTCACATTTATTATCCTGTACTGTTTATACACCTGGTAATTTTATTGCAGCAATTAAGCTCAAGTAATTTCTTTCGCAGTGATATATTTTTGTTAATGCCAAACATGTTATTAAATGTGTCGAAGTTGAAAACATAAAAATTGACTGTATAAGAACTTAATGTATCAAATAGAAATAAGAAACAGTAAATCTTTTTCGGGCTATTGTTTCCTGTCAACGCTTACTTTTATCAACACGGTCCTACACAAAATTTCAACATTATGTTCTTTTTCGACTTTTGCGAATGTGGCTACCTTCACTAAAAAGAAAAAAAAACAGCAACCCTTTCGCATTGACAGAGCAATTTGAAAATAATTACAATATTTTATATTTATAATTTTGGCTGGCACTTTTTTTCACTTGTAAAAAAACAGATACATGACCCTGGCCTGCCTTCATGAAGAGCTCGCTCCGTTTTCTCCGCCCTTTGTGCCCTGGCTTTAGACATCGGATAATGGAACATCCGCTGCACCGCTAACGATCGGACTAAGGAATGTCAGTTGCTATCATTACAAAATTAAGAAAATACAATATGTAGCCAAGCACGAGTGTTCACAATCAAAATGAATTTACCCGCTGCATTTGAACACAAAAATAAGCAGTATAGTCTTTGCAGTGAAGCCGACCTGCGGAAACTGCGTTTGGCCGTTCCGAGAAAGTGGGAGCGAATTCGATCACTTCTAGAAAAGATACAACAAAAAAAGGGGGAAATCGCATCAAGCCAATTGAAAGTTCATATGGTCGGCAGCAATAATAAAAAATTTTAACGAAATAAAAAATGGCCTTTTTTGATAAAGTGGATTCAAAATATCGGTTAATCTCATTTTCGACGATATTTCAAAATTTATATAAAAAATTCCGCTAAAATAAAATAAACTAAACTTATGCCCGTCGATAGCCCATGTATAGGACTACACCCGCATAGTATTTGGTAAGCGACAAATATAATAACCTATGAGTTACAAGGCTCTGAGTATGTCACCGGATTGTCAAAAATACGAGGTTTGGCATTTTTTACATCAATAAACAAAAATACAAAAGTATTTTCCTTTGAACTAAAAAAATTGAAAGCCGTTTACAACTCCCTGTAACGCCGAATTAGAGCGCAGCTCTTGAGGAGGAGGGGAAGGCACGGGGGGGGGGGGGGGGGGGTCACGTGACCTCGAGGGGGGGGGGGAGAAAATTTTTCGCTAAATTTAGCGGGGAAAATTTTTCGCTAGATTTAGCGGGGAAACTTTTTTCCGCTAAATTTAGCGGAAAATTTTCCGCTAAATTCAGCGGAGAAAATTTCCGCTAAATTTAGCGGGGGGAAAATGTTTCGCTAGATTTAGCGGGGAAAAGTTCCCGCTAAATTAGCGGGGAAACTTTTCCGCTAAAATTTAGCGTGGAAAAATTTTCCGCTAGATTTAGCGGGGAACAATTTTCCGCTAGATTTAGCGGGAAAATTTTCCGCTAGATTTAGCGGGGAAATTTTCCGCTAGATTAGCGGGAAAATTTTTCCGCTAAATTTAGCGGGGGAAATTTACCCATCATGCACCGCGCGGTTACGCCGACGGCGACGCCGACGCCGCTCAAGCCGGAAACGGGCGCCTAAGAGCTGCGCTCTAAAATAGTCGAAATAACATACAAAAGCACAAAAAATTACTGTGAGTTTTGTATGTTTTCCGTATTCATACCAGCGTACAGAAATGGGTAGAACAATCATGGAGTAAAAAACTGATTTTCACCCTGCTCCACTCAATATTTTTTTGTAAACCGAAATAATTTTTTAAAATTTTTTGAAAAACGGTTTTGTTCTTTCCAGAAATGAGGCAATTACATAATTTTTTTTTTAATAAAAATCGAAAGACCCATTCCGACAAGCGTGTTCGATTTCAAATGAAACCTATATTTTGCCACCAAAGAGAGGGCCACAACGGCGCATGCGCGTCGGTTCTCCTGCAAGAACGACGGTCGCTTCCCGCAATGCTTGGATAGAAAATGGCGCACCATTTCGATTCACACGATTGCCAGCGACCTCCGCGCTTACCCGTGCCCCGTTGTTCGGCAGCACCATGAGTTGGGGAGTGAATTTTACGACAGTGTGCAATGCGGGACATTCTGAAGATTTGGGAATTTCTCGCGGGACGCGGCACACGAGCCCTCAATGGACGGGTGAAAGACCCGCGAGTCGCGGGACGGGTGGGTGCCCCCCCCCCCCCCCCCCCCCCCCCCCAAAAAAAAAAAAAAAAAATACGCCACTGAGGTCTAGGCATTTTCTTATTTTCATATATCCGATGCTTTCTTCCGTGTTGGAAGCATCGAAGAGATTCGACCACGCACATGTTTATTTTTCTCCCGCTATCTTAGGGTCTCAAGACCTCTGGAACGTGCTGTGCCCTCATCCATTCCACTAAAACATGCTTAAAGGTTTTGGTTTGTTTGTTTGTTTGCTTGCTTTACGGTTTGCATAATTAATTTTCATGTGTATATCTGTTCCTCTTCTATTCTCCTCCAGATGAGAGGATTCCAACTACCCGAAAAGGCACTCCTCAAACGTTTCGAATAGGACCACGAGCAGAGCACAACACCACTTGGGGAGCATATATTTCAAGCTCCAACGTGAGGACGCGTCTCACCTGACTTTCGGAGCAGTGCGACTTCTTGATGCGACAGCCGCAACTGCACTTGGAATGCTTCTCCATGATGACTTCTGTGCACTGCGCCAGGGGTCTGCCCTCAGTCAGGTTGACTGTGATCACCTGCGACGAAACGATGTAAAGCTCCGTTGTTGCAGTTGCCGTGCAGTAATCTGGAAACATCTGCGGGCAGTGGCGTACCAACTTGTTTTAGAGGGGGGGGGGGGGGGGCAAACCAGACACCCCCCCCCCCCCCAGGCAGTCTTGGGCAGTAACTAGTTACTAGTAACGCGTTACCCGTAACTAGTTGCTTTTTTCGGTAACTTTTACCCGTAACGCGTAACTCTTCAATGCTGGTAACTTCTAACTGTAACACTGTTACTTTTTTATTGGATAACTGTAACTGTTTAGGCCGTTACAGTTACTTTTTTTTTACTAAATAAATTGGACCCCGCTGCCGTGGGCATGGTGAAATCGCCATCTTGGAAGTATTTTTCTCAACACTCTTCGCTGACAAAAAAAAAAAAAAAGAAAAAAAGCCTGGCCACGCTTTAAACTAACAGAAAATTGCCTGGTTTAGCCCACGAACGAGAATGGACGACGGACGAGTCAGCACGAAACCGGGATATAAAGGAAACCGGCGCCCGCAGTGGCAGGGGCGGCAAGAAATCTGTCTGTTTCACCGACTTTGGCTCACTCTTCTCTTATGGGGACCATCTGCGGGTGTTGGTAGTCTTGCGACATGTCTCTGAGTATTCCATCTGGGATGTGACCCCCCTCCCCCCCCCCCCCCCCCCAACCTCTCCCTTCCCCTTTGTCGGATACCTGTCCTGTCGTTTGTACACCCGGCCGCTTGCCGTTTCCTCTTCCCTCAAGGAAGCTGTCCCCATATTCTGCAGAAAGTCGGCGCTTGTCTAACTTATTAGGAAAAAATGTCCCGGAAAAAATGTCCCCAGAAAAAATGTCCCCGGAAAAGATGTCCCCGGAAAAGATGTCCCCGGAAAAGATGTCCCCGGAGAAAAAAGTCCCCGAAAAAAAAGGCCCCAGGTGGGAAGTAGGAAAAAATGTCCCCAAAGGATTCTCTATCTCTATGTTTCCCTGATTCTCATGGCCTTCGGGCGGTCCGATCATACGTCTTTGAGAGAAAAGGCACCCTGTCGCCAGTGGGGAAAAAAGGGCCCCATCAAATAAGGGAATATACCATTCCCCGAGGTACACATGGCGACACTGTTAGCGCGAACACGACATCGGCGCATTTTCACATTTTACTTAGAAAGAGTATTTGTAGGGACGAAGTTTTACCGTCTGCATTATATCCCCAAATGAGCACTTTCAGTACCTATGAAAACTTTGATGACAACCTTTCGTTTCTATGAGAAAAAAAAAAAAAAAAGAGATCGCTTGTTTGTGCTAACAGTGTCGCGCTTTTTACCTATTTGGAAATGGTTGCACAAGTATCTCTCACATTTCCCCAAACACAATAATATTGTTTTGGCTAGAAGTGTGTTAAATGTTTATTTCACAATGGGGGAAAAAACAAAATAATTTGGTTTGGGCAAACACAATATTTGGTTTCCAAAATACCCCACAATAGATTACTTCGGTTGCTTTGTGTGACTTCCAGTCTCCCTTTCTACCTCTAGGTGGGTCAGGCCTTTTGTGACCGGACAATGACAGGACTAAAAGCTGTAAGAACTTGAGATTGGGCGAGTTGGTTATTCATGCTTGTCGACGTAGCGCACTCGAAAAACTGTCACTCAAGCATTCACACACCCAAACAACACACCTCTCACACAGCGCTCACTAACAAATTTGTATTTCGTGTTTAACTTCGGCTTCTACTTCTGTTTGAGACGATTTGCAAGAAGAAAAAAGAAAAAGACGAAATATGAGCCAAAAAATTCCCGTCTAACGCTTAGGCTAATTTGCGGCTAAATAATTAATCTCTTTTCGTGATAATGTTATCGACGGCGTACTAACACATTTGTCCTCTAGTCGTATGATGTTATCGGCTTCGATGATTTCTCTCGTTAATTGGTTTACACGTTTGCCCAACACGGTGCTGTTGTTGAAATGTGCGACACACCCACAATCCCGACAGTGTATCCCCAAGTGGCCAGAGTTGGCGTTTACGATGTTGTTACTGTGTTCTCGAAGGCGGTCATTTAGACATCGCCCAGTTTGTCCCACGTATTGTCTTCCGCAGGAAAGGGGGAATGAATATACAACCCCCTCAACGCAAGGCACAAAGTTGGTCCTATGCTTTTTGGAGCAGCCGATTGCAGGATTTGAGGGTGTGGTGACGTGTTTGCAAAGGCTGGACAGTTAGGGATGCATTTGACGTGGCCATATCCAAATGGTGCACGAACAGCGCAAATGCCAAGACCTACAAGTTTCTGTGTGTTCGTTTTTTTTTTCAACAAAAGACAGGTGAGTATGTATACTTCCCGTACTCAGTTTTATTTACTCAGCGAACTTACCGTTGAAGTTTTTTTGCCCATAGCTGTTGGTTTGCGGGTTGACCGTACTAGAGGCAGGCTCATTCTCGCAGTAAAAACAAATGCTTTCTGATATTCTCCACGAAGTGAATCCCCTAACTACTACTGTTTTAATGAAGTGAAAGGTATACACTTAGCCCAACTTTGATTAAAGCACAACTTCATATTTAAAGTATAACAATAGGGTTTAATCTTGAAAATGGTCTCTGGCGGTCCCCGGACAGACGGAGGATAATAAAGACAGAATTCGACTCCCTATATTTTTATTTGAAGTTTCATTTATTTCTGGTTCCGGGTGCGACAAACGGCATTCTTTGTCATTAGTTTGTTCTCTATAGATAGACGTTTGTTTTGTGTCCTGACTATTTAAATAAGTATACAATTCTAAATAACATGACCACATTGTCATTACAGCTGCTGGGATATGGAACGAGCATTTGAACGTTTCCTCACGGAGGAAGAAAGCTTTGGACACTTCGTGGTTCACAACCAGTTCTACAGCCTCTTGAGTGCCGAAATTTCCGAAGGTTTATTTCACCACCTTTCCATCTTGCTTGCGTGAGTAGCTTTGAATATGTAAAAATGAAGCTAATGGTTGCTGGAGGCTACCTAGGGGCTTACCAGTGAACAACTTATTTACTTTCAGTGAACAGCTGATCCAACTTGGCATGTTGAATGCGTAATTATGTGGGTCAATGTGTACACTTGTATAGATATATATGATAATTCCCAAGAAGTGATAATGTGATAAAATTAGGGATAAAGCCCATTCCCAAGAAGGTGTGCGGCGCCGCATGTAATAATGAAGTTACGAGATCGTGCACAGGTGAGAGAGGTGCTGGCGGTCTATAACTGGAGCTTGTGGGCGAGGGTAACGAAGTGATTTTGTCAATGCTTCATCTTTTCGCGTATGGAGATGCAGTGCTGTACTTGATTCGTTTTAGCATGTGCGCAATAAATATGCCTCGAAATATTTCGGTCGCAGATCTCGATTCGTTACTGGACGGCTGGACGTCGCGAAACAAAAGAACAACGAACACACACGACTACGCACCTTATTCAGCTGAAAGCGAAATCGCACATAGTAGGCGTGTACTGCGTTAGGGGCTTTTAGCAAACCGTGACCGTGTTCCGCGTACCGCACTGTCGCGCCCGAAGTGATACCGTGACCGCGGGGCGCGCGCTTAAAACTATGCTTCAAAGGCTCCGATAGTTCGGTACGCGGAACACGGTAACGGTTTGCTCAAAGTCATTATTATAACACTACCGGGACCGGGCGTGATGCAAAGGAGCTTGGCCCCAGCGCGACCCCGAAGCGGTCGTACGACAACCGCCCTACAAAAATAGAAGGGCGCCATGTTGGATTCTTTATGGCTTGGCATAGAAACGACTTCAAAGTAGGCTACCACGTCCCAAAAGCGTTATAAAAAAGCCATTTTGAAAAGTGAGCCAGGTATTTTATTGATAGCATGATTAGTTCTTGATATGATTTTATAATTTACTGAATATGAAATGATATGTTGACTCGTTCAAGTAATGAGAGCCCCCCACCACGGACGAGGAATTCGGCGCTACTGTACAAAAGTCGACTCCATTGGCCCTATGGGAAATGTCCGGGGGATGGCAAGAGTGTGAACGGGCCTTAAAGGGATACTTCAACGAAATTTGAAATATTCCCGTCGTGTATAAAAATAGGTTGAATATGATCCACTATATCCGTAAATGACAATCGCACGTTTGTATTTTGAGCCTGGTGGCTGTATTTTTCGTAATAAACGGCAAACTCTGGCAAGCGCTCGGAAAAGGCCCAGCGGAGTGTGACGTAGGTCGTCTCAGGCAACGATTGGTCTCGGGACGAGCAAAGCTACGGCAAGGCTGATGTCGAGAGGATGGCCTCGTCGTTCCAGCCACCGAAGCGGCTGCTTTTGTACGAATTTTGAGTGACGAGTTAATCTTTTATAATCTTGTAGGGGGACAATAGCGACTTCTGCGACACACAAAAGGCATTCTCGGGAAGAGGGGAGTTCCTCCGTCCTCTCTTCTCTCGTCGTCGCCGGAGGCGAGACAACCTCCGTCACTAGCTGTCAAGGTTCCTAGATGGGCATTTCAAACGAGGCTTTAGCGACATCCGCCAGGTGCTCTTTGCTAATCGTTTAATTCGTTTTAAAATTCTTTTTCGAGACTTTTTTAACAAGATATTGGTGTGTTCGATGTGATACTGCTCCTTTGAACACATATAGACCAAAAAATGAGCGCCGAAATTTCGTTGTAGTATCCCTTTAAAGGGATACTTCAACGAAATTTGAAATATTCTCGTCGTGTTCAAAAATAGGTTGAATATGATCCACAATATCCGTAAATGACACTCGCACGTTTGTATTTATCCTGGTGGCTGTATTTTTCGTTATAAACGGCCCACTCTGGCAAGCGCTCGGAGAAGGCCCAGCTAAGAGCACGTGACATCCAACGCAATCGTGACGTAGGTCGTCTCAAGACGAGCAAAGCTACGGCGAGGCTGACGTCGAGAGGATGGCCTAGTCGTTCCAGCCACCGAAGCGGCTGCTTTTGTACGACTTTTGAGTGACAGGTTAATCTTCTATAATCTTGTGGGGGGACCAGAGCAAAAGGCTCTGGGGGGGGGACAATAGCGACTTCTGCGACACACAAAAGGGATTCTCGGGAAAAGGAGAGTTCCTCCTTCCCCCCTTCTATCGTCGTGGCCGGAGGCGAGACAACCTCCGTCACTAGCTGTCAAGGTTCCTAGACGAGCATTACAAACGAGGCGTTAGCGACATCCACCAGGTGCTCTTTGCTAATCGTTTAATTCGTTTTAAAATTCCTTTTCGAGACTTTTTTAACAAGATATTGGTATGTTCCATGTGATACTGCTCTTTTGAACACATATAGACCAAAAAATAAGCGCCGAAATTTCGTTGTAGTATCCCTTTAAGCGGCTCGTACTATAACGCATTTTTGGCTTCATGATGGCATTACACTTCACAAGACTATACGCCTCGCAAGTGGGCTCATTTTCGTCTTCTGCGCATGAGAAAGGAAGTAGCGGTGATGTCAGAACGCCGAGCCCTGATTGGCTGATCGCGACCCCCCTATCTGAGCGTCGTCTGCTCCTTTGCAACGTCGTCTGCTCGCAACGTCGTCGACGTCTGCGTCTGTCTTACCTTTCCTGCGACTTTCGGAAGTGCAGGTCTTTACAAACGAGCTCGACTTCGCCTTTCAGAGAGGGCAGACGAAATAAAGCGAGCGGTACGTTGTTTTTAACAACTAGCAGACGCGCATCAAGGAGAGAAGTCAAAGGACTCACTGGCGAGGTGTTCCGAGGCGCCGGGGCTTGTTTGCTAAGAACCGAGAGTGAGCGTGTCCGCAAGTTCCCTCCCAAATACTTTTTCCCTCCTTTCGTGTGCGGCGAGACTCCTCACTGTTTAACGGCGTCGGTGGGTCGGCGCTGTTCGAGGCGGGGCTTAGGCCGCACGTCCGGGAGCTTCCTGGCTCGTGACGACGACCATTCCCCGAAGTGAAGAACCCAGGGGTCCAGTGGAGGTGGGAGAATTGGTAACGTAACGAACGGTTTAATTACATGGTAGCGATACAGTCGTCAAATCCAAGAGAACCAATGGAGCCCTCACGCCCCGCCTTATATAGGGGTCCGTTTTCTCCCTCTCTCTCCGCCAGGGCAGCAGGTGCGACCGCCACGTGCTTTGCAGCTGGGTCCGCCGCGTCGTAGCCAGAAATGAGTCATAGCCAAGGTTCTCCGCAGTTAGGCCAGGCCTCTCTCCCCTTCCGGAGCGCACGAACCCACACGCACACACACACGTCCCGTTGACGTCACGGACGCGTTGAGACTCGTTTTGGGCAGCCTTCGACAGGTGGGCGTCAGTCCTGAACACGTCGGGACTCGTTTCGGGACTCGTTTCCGCAGCGTTGAAACTCGGAAGAAGGTTGCCGAAGGTTCCATTCTTAACAGCGCAGTTAACATCGTCTGCTTTACTTCTGCTAGTCAAAGCGATGGCTGCTTTACCTTTCCTGCGTCTGTCGGAGATTCACCGCTTTTTCACCGGCGGGAGTCACCGCTGCCTCGGAAAACAAGGAGATGACAAGAGGAAGAGATTGAAGGGTTCACAAGGGTCGCACGGGCATATTCCATTCAGCACGCCTGCCGGTCGTGGGCAGACGGTCTTGGCCAAGGACCGTCGGAGCATCGGTGTGCCTGCTAGGCCTATCTGCCGAGCTCGCTTACTCGGGGTCGGTAGAATCGTGGCCGTTGGAGCATTTCCCGGGTGTTTGTGGATCCAGCGTTCTTGTTCGTTGTGGTTTATTTCAAGTACTTTTTACTTTTTTTCTTGCTGCTTGCAGTCGGGACGCGTGAGAAGAGCACGTACAAAAATAAACGTCCGTTGATCGTCGCGACCAAGTAACTGAGCGACGCTGTCGGCCATGCTGAGTTGATCGTCGTAGGATTCCGTCGTAACCTGAGCAAAACTTACGATAATTTCGTTTCGTGAATACGAATTTGTTCTCACGTTTTGTCCTACGCACTCTTTTGGCGTAAGATGGTTTTGTATATCTGGCCTCTGCACTTCCGAAAGTCGCAGGAAAGGTAAGACAGACGCAGACGACGTTGCGAGCAGACGACGTTGCAAAGGAGCAGACGACGCTCAGATAGGGGGGGTCGCGATCAGCCAATCAGGGCTCGGCGTTCTGACGTCACCGCCACCCCCTGCGCAAGAAGCAGACGAACTTGCCCTCCGCATACTGTCGCTACTCTGTTTTTGCGGTGGTGTGCGAAATTCTATCTTCAAAACACTAACAGGACGAAAACCTGCAGAGAGCTGCAGAGAGAGAGAGAGATATAGAGATAAACTTTATTGCAACCATTCATGTCCGGGCAGTGAACATATGCATAGTATATTCACAAATTCCTGCTAGAAATAATTTATGAACATTTTTGCTACATTCTAAAATCGTCGTTACTTTCACATACGTCAAGTACCATTAGCAGGATGAATAGAAAAATAAAAGTGAAAGTTAAAAACTAGGGCGACCGCACTTCCATCGGATCTCTTGACGAAGAGCGGTATACCCGTTCGAAGCTTCGATTTAATTGTTCACTGTGCTGAGACTCTAGCAGTGCGCAGTCACAGCGACCTTTTTCACCACTGTTTCCGCCTCTTCATTATACAACGACTCAAAGTAAATCACTTCCCTGTTTGTGCAGTCTGATCGAAGTTTCCTTATACCTGAACGATGATCTGCTGGGTGGCAACCGGATGGCACAGGTGGCTCTCCTGGTAGCAGGACCCGTGGCAACGTTCCAGTTCCACAAGTTTTGGGAAGCGAATGACCTCGGGCGGACCCGGAGGCAGAGACACCAGCGTCTTCCGAGGACGGCAGGACAGTCGCTTGTGCTCGGCTAGCAGCTCGGACGCGGGACAGGCCGGAGCATCGTAGTTGGCTGCGCCTCACAGAGAGTCAGTGTCGACCTTTAGCACGACGTCTACTATTCGGTTTTCATTAAACAGGTGGGATTAAGGTCCCTTGACTGCAGTGTGTCCTTCTTGACACATCGCACAGTCTTTTACTAGACAGACACCCGACGCAATATTCGGCGGCGCAACATGGCCAACTTTCCGGGACATTCCGTGGAATAACAAGTTTTTAATTAAATACCAAAATTTGAATTGATTTGCGTTCTATGACACCCAGACAATTACGGACGGTCCTCGGTGACATTACGATCTTTTGTAAAAAAAAAAAAAAAAATGAAAAAGCAGAAATTGACAATTTCTTTAATGTGGCCCATATCTCAAATATTCCCGGGTAACATTGCGATGTTTGTTTTTGTTCAGTTGAAATTCTCATTTTAGCGCATGCACCGGGCCGAGGCATTGATGTCCAAGAAAGTTGGGGATGAGGATGTTGCATTTCAATTGTAGATGGAGTGGCGAAGTCGTGAGAACGACAATCGTATAGTAAAACCCTCAATGTTCGCGAGCCCTTAATTTTCGCGAATATCGCGAATTGAAAAATTCGCGAAATTTAAGGGCACGCGAAAATTTCGGTCCTTAAGAGTTTCAATGTAGGCGTATGGAACTCGCGAAATTTAATGGCCGCGATTATGTCCTCTGTGACCGATTCGCGAAATATAGGGGCAGCGAAAATAAAGGGTTTTACAGTAGTATATTGCTGTAATGTTTTTCTTTTTTTTTTTTTTTACAGTATCATGTCTGTGCCCAGTATCCTGTCCGCCAGCGAACGAATGATGACGCAAAACTCTGGAGAGCTCCCGCCATCTATAAGCAATGGCGGCAACCAAACAACCGGCTTGCCGGTTGTCTGGTTGCTGCCGTCGTTTTTAGATGGCAGGCAACCTTTCCAGCCTTTCCACTCTGTCTTGCCGACTTGCGGCCGGCCATTGCTTCATTATCATCATAGTACAGCCTCGCTGGTCTTCCGTCTTCGCCAGAGTGGAAAGGCTGAAATGTTTTTTTGGTCCTTCCTATTTTTTATGTACAGAATGTTCCTAAAAAAAATAGGCTTTTTTTAATCGCAAAATAGAATTACGCACGTCGAACGCTCATTTTCCATTCAAATGTAGCGCTAGAGGTCCGAACCAGATGCCAAAGTTTCAGCCCAAACCGATAATCTTATTCAAAAGTTATAAGTGATTTTCTGAAAATTTCAATGGGAAAATGGATCCATTTTCTCCCGTTTTCGGTTTATGGCGCCATAGAGCTCATTGTTCGTCGCCCGCCGTTTTCCATTGCAATTTTCAGAAAATCCCTAATAACTTTTGAGCAAGATATCGGTTCGGGCAGAAACTTTGTCATTTGATTCGGACCTCTAGCACTACCTTTGGGCGGAGCATTAGCGTTAGGCGATGCGTAATTAATGTTTGAGGTAAAAAAAAAGTATATATATATATATATATATATATATATATATATATATATATATATATATATATATATATATAATGTTTGTTTGTTTTTTGGGGGGACACCCTGTACACATGCCGTTTTCTTCGGCTGGGTAGAAGGGGGTTTGGAAGTGACCGTGACGTCATAAATCGCACGCTAATTGACTAAAAACGTTCAGATTGTCAGAACAAGATATAGGCCAAATTTGAATTTTGAACAAGATGGGTAAACCAGTAAGAACACTGACAAGAACAAACGCTTCTTCTGTTCACTTTTTCTACTTATCCTTGTCCGTAAAACTGTTGACGCTGCGTGCTGTGCCTTCGTCTGGAGAAGAACCGTTTTATAATATTGACCATATCTAGTGCTGTCCAAGGTTCTTGCGCAGCGTGCTGTTATAAGTGATAACGTAACCGCCCCCCCCCCCCTCCCCCCCTCCCTGACGAGCAAATGAGTTGCGTTTTTTTTTTTTCCTTTGCAAAAATAAACGCTGCATTGACGAACGCCCAAATGTGGCGCTGCCCCTAGCGGTCCAAACCAAAGTTTCAGAACTAACCGTTATCTTATTCAAAAGTTAATTTTCACGCAATACTTCAATGGGAAAATGAGAACCCTTCTTGGTAACAGGTGCCATTCAGCTTCAGGTATTCGAGGGCTCCGTCGACCGCTTTCCCACTGAACATTTCCGAAAATAATCTTATAACATTTGAATAAGAGACAAGTTCTGAAACTTTGGCATTGAGTTTGGACCGCTGCTCTACATTTGGGTAGAGAATGAGCCTTCAGTAGTAAATTTATTTTTACAGTACAAAAACAAAATTTTGTTTGTTTAGTTCTTGTGGGGGGGACATTTTGTAATCCGATGCTTTATCACAAATGAAGCATTTCAAGGGGGGGGAGGGGGGATGCTCAAAATAATTTTGGGCGAAAATGACACTGAATAAACGAGTCACTTGTTCCTTTCTCTTCCACTTTTGATTATCCTCGTTCTCCACGCAGTCTCAGATGTACTCAGGTGGTTTTTGTTGGGATTTTGAGATTACTGTGATATGGAGATAGCGGAGCAACTGCAGATGATTCTATTGTCCGCCCAATTAAACATCTCCACGTGGTGAATGATGTTGCTTGGGGGAAGCTCTGGTGGTGCTTGTCTGCGTAGACGTCTAGCCGCAGCATGCCGAGCCTTTTCATTCATGTCAGTAGGAGAATGTGTGGTTTTCTTCTTTTTCTTTTTTTAAGCAGACAGATGGGATGGCATCTCAGAACCCCCTACTCTTTTTTTTCTTCTTTTTCTTTGAGCCTTTTCAATCATGTCAGTAGGAGAATGTGTGGCTTTCTTCTTCTAGGGGGGGATCGGTGGCCGAGTGGGCTAGCGCACACCAGCTCGGAGCACGTGGAGCGAAAGCTCGCGCTGCAGAACCCAGGGATCCTGGGTTCAATCCCCACCCCTGCCCGTTTCGATCTGGATGAGCATCGTACCGGCGTGCGATCACTACTGCGTGGTGCACGTTAAAGACCCCAGGCTAGCGGTTGTACCGCACTGGCTAAATTGCTTATGTACAGTGGGTAACAATGTCGCCATGTTCTGGCAGACTAAACTCCTGCTGTATAAACGACTAATTTGTTTTTTGTTTTGGCTTTCTTCTTTTTCTTTTTTTTAAGCAGACAGATGGGATGGCATCTCAAAACCCCCTACTCTTTTTTTTCTTCTTTTTCTTTGAGCCTTTTCAATCATGTCAGTAGGAGAATGTGTGGTTTTCTTCTTTTTCTTTTTTTAAGCAGACAGATGGGATGGCATCTCAGAACCCCCTACTCTTTTTTTTTCTTCTTTTTCTTTTTTCATATTTTTTTTCATCTTTTTTTTTCAATTATTTTTTTGCCCTACATGAGCACGTGAGCATGTGCTCACGTGCTCGTGAGCACGTGATCTCACGAGCAGAAGCACGAGCACCCGACGCCGGCCTACGGCGGACGGCGGACGGACATAGGGACATAACTAGCACCTAAGCTTCGCACCTAAAAAAAAAAAAAAAAAAAAAGAGTTTATAGTGTACGTTAGTTGTTCACATAATCACAAGACGAAAGTGCATGCATTTACCCAGTTCGTGAAACGTTTCTCTACTAGCGAGGTATCCATATTAACAGGGACCGTATTAACATTCGAGACATATGATTAGATGATCGATGTTTGCCGCGAAACGCTGTGAGGATTTTAGTACGCCTGTCGAAAATCAACTAAGAAAAAAAAAAGTAATGACGCGCATATAACTTTTTGTTTTATTTGTATAAATAAAAAAATATATAGTCATATTTGCGTATTTCGCTGAGCACAGGGGTCGTCTAGATTATTTACGAGCTGCGGAAGACCTTGGTAGATCGACCGCGACGTTTGCTCGTGTAGAAAATCAAACGATTTTATCCGGGTGTGCTTTTCTCCGAGTTCACTAGTAAGAGCCGTGAGCTTTTGTCAGTGAGCTTCTGTAGGGTAAGCTTCTGTCCGGGATTCTCATATAGCTGCCTGACAACGAGATAATCGATCACTAAATGTTGGAAAAGAAAGCGATACACTTTGAAACTGCGTTAAATTAGTTTTGAGGGTAGCAGTTCACTGAGAGCTCTAAAGATTATCAGATACGTCCGAAAATTAATTTTTGAGATCATTTTGGCCGGGCTTACTTTGTGCCGCACGATTTTGTCCAGCCATTTTGTTCGGGACCATTATGTCCGGAACCATTTTGCCCTACACCCTTTCATGGGTGACCGATCGAAACTGTGCTCAAAATTCTCGAATATATCAACAACACAAATGGATCAACTAAACCTACCTTCATCTTGGAAGGAGTAGAATCCAGGGTAAGCCGGAGCTTCAGTTTTGCGGATCTGCAGTAGTTTTCCACGTGTGTCAGCGGCTCTAATGAACATGTTCACGGTGTACGGTGTAGCTTACCTTGTTGGGTAACTGATTCGTTCCGGTGCCCATTTGTCTAAGAATCTCATCGAAGAGCACTTTCTGGGGTATCCTGCTGGTGCGTTTGCTCCCCACAACACAGATGACGGACAACAGGACGAGGAGACCCCCTCTGAATCGATTCATGGCTGCCTAGGTGTGACAGAGGACATGCACGACAGCCGAATCCTTTGTGGTACTTCCAATGGAAAGACGGCGTACGTTTCTTGAACTTGGTAGGTTGAGATAGAAACTGCAGATAATAAGACCGCCGGATGCGTCTGCTCGTCTATAGTTTCCCGGAAACAGCAACGATCCGGCAAATTGTATAGTGTGTTGGTCGGACGTCTGGATCTTTGGCACGCTGGAGCGGCATGTAAGAAAGAGGTGCGCGACTGGTTGAAATATGCGTTGGGCATGTATGAACACGTGTAACTGTTATTTCAAACGTTGGAAAAAATGGTTCGAAAAACGTTGTTGGCCTAATACCAGTAGTTGTTGAAATTCCTGGAAAATTGTCGATTCTTGAGCATTGAATGATTACCGCTTTGTCCACCAGCCGCAATGGCAATGCTCGAACAGTAAACATGATCGGCTTGTAAAGTTTTAGTTTCTTTTTTATGTCCGACCGCAGTCAGGCGGTCGGCGGAGAAAAGCTCACCGCAAAACTGCCCGATGCGGAGACCTTTTGACCTATGCGGAGAAACGCTCACCTACGTATCTAAAGATCGAGCGTTCACTCAAGTGAAATACGTTTACTCAATTGAAGTATGCTGGGATGCCTTATGCGCGTGCGGTGATTCTGCAATTCACTAGCAGAATTTATTTTCAAATATAAAAACCTCCTTAACATGTCAGGCGTTTCCCGACAAAAATAAAAGAAATAATTTCAATAGAACGCTGATTAAACAAACAACGGGAGAAAACATAACCAGTGTAGAGGGTAAAAGCGCTAAAAACAACGGACAAGTAAAAGAAACGAAGAAGCCCTCTGTGTTGTTCGTTTCTTTTACTTGTCCGTTGTTTTAGCGCTTTTACCCTCGGAAATATGGATCACCAACTAGCCCGAGTGCATACCCTTCTACAGTGTAGAGGGCTACGGATTGAGCAGTTTCTGGATAAAAGTCGTATTTCCTCCATACCGGTTACGCCAGAATTAAATATGATAACACTCACGCGAAATGGATTGACATAAAAGCGGAACGAGGGCTACATCCTGGGTGGAGAATAAAAATCAAGATGACTTAAATGGTGATTTAAAAATTCAAACCTTTCCCACAAAAGTAATCTTCAAAAATTATTTTTTATTTACCGTTTGTTTATCATTTGATGATTTCAATATGCGCACATGTTCTGTATTTAAATCAAAGAATCATCCCACAAGAAAGATTTATATCAGACTGAGCACGAGCGAAAAGCAGTGCTCTTCGGAGCAAATTGATGCGCTGAGCTTTATTTCTACCTCCGACTTCGTTCGTCCATTACCTCACATCTTTTTGCGATCAAATCTGAACGCAAAATATAGAAACGAAAATTGGGACAGTAATGTCGTATTGCAAGAAAATCAGATCGCGAAAATTAAAAGCCAATACAACTTTTTTGCTAAAAAAAAAACAACAAAAAAACTAAGCTGTTTGTTTTAAATTCCGTGTCATTAGTTTTGTGCAGTGCAGACGAAGGCAACTCCAGGAGAAGAGAGAAAGGGCAATCACTAAAAAGGCGTGACGTGAGAGGAGGGCAATGGAGGGCGAGGGGAGAAAGGGAGAGCACTAGGAACGTTAGAGAGGAGAGAAGGCTTGCCTTCGCCTGTACTGCACGCAACTAGTGACACGGAGTACAGTATGGCGGTGTTTTCACGAATAAAAATTAGTTAAAATTGCAGTAATTATTTTTTTTCGCATTGTTTTCACTAATTGGTCGAACAAAAACGTGTCGCGTTTAAAAATGCATATACTCACAATTCATATTTTATAGCTACAGTGATATAGTTTGATTTAAATCATAAATCTAACCTAAATTTGAAAAAAAAAAAAAAAATATTTTGCTTAGAGCAGATTGATTTGGGCCAGCTTGCTAGAAACAGCGTCTCAGCTGAGACTGATGGAAAGAAAGCACTCCCAAAGCCAGCGCACGAGCTGAGTGGGACTAAAACCAGTGGGCAGATCCAAGAGGGGGGGGGGGGGGGGGGGCGGCCCCAATCAAAGTTGACCCCCCCCCCCCGACCCCCTTCTCGGAGGGCGATTTGACATGGCATGGACCCCCCCCCCCCCCCCCCCCCGGTGCACAAGAAAGAATGGGAGAATTTACAAATCCCCCCCCCCAAAAAAAAAACAACAAAAAAAACGGAGTTCTGGATCCGCGCCTGACTCAAACCGCGTCTCAAGACGAACGCGCGCCCCAGCCTTTGCAGTGCTTTCTTTCCCCCAGTCTCAGCTGAGACGCTGATCTAGCAAGCCGGCCCTGATGTAAATTGTGTACACTGCGTGACACTTTCAACATAAACAAACGATGGATTTCTTTTTCTTGCATTTTAGTGGTTGTGGAAATCGCTCATTCGGGGCACCAACTTATGCGATAAATGTTTGACGCCGATCATCCCCTTCTCTAAGTTTATAAAATGCGAAAAATCGCTCCGCGCTAACTCTGTTGCACAGTGTACCGCCCGTGTGAGAGACGCCTAAAATATAATAACGACCACTTTACATAATAATTTAATTTGAGGTGAGCTTTTCTCCGGGTTTGTCAAAGGACTGAGGAGCTTTTCTCCGGACCCTCACAAAAGTGGGTGAGCTTTTCTCCGGGATATAATCAAGCAGTGCCAAATGTGCATCGTCACTACGCTCGTCGTATTTTTCCAACTAAACTAATCTCGTAGAGAAAATGATCACGCTGTATTTACCGTGCGTGATTGATCTAGCCAGTGATTGCAAGCGCAAAAAGACGACGAGCGTCATGACTCGACGCCATGAAAACTTGCGCAAACTCTGGTTTACACCATTAAGGCCCGTTCACACTCTTGCGATCTTTTGCGATCTCTTAGGACCAGCTCCGCTGCAGCTTGAAAACCGGTCTGGTCTCTCTCGGTCTTACTCGGTCGCAAGAGTGTGAACGGGTCACATTGCCCTTATTTTCCCTAAGTACAAGGAAGTCGGGAACTGGTTGCGACGTGGGGTTGTGGTCGGAGCTTCATCCAATCTCCATTCTTCGGTAGAAATTAGGGCTGGGCAAGTGATCGATTAACCTACCTACCGGGATGGGGCGCGGGCGGCCGGTCTACGGTTCTGGGGGCGCCGCCGGCGCTGCGCTGGGGCTTGGAGCGCGCCGGGCTGGGGTCGGGCACATTCGAGTAGGATGTGTCCGGCCCTAGCTCGGCGGGTCCCGGGCTTCGGCGTGGCGCTGGGGGCCGTCGGCCTGCTGTTCGCGTTTCTTTCCATTTCCGTCGACCTTTCTGCCGCACCCCCGTCTCTCCTGAGTCGAAATAAATGAAATGAAATGAAATGAAAATGCTTTAATCGCGAGTAAATTATTCAGCCGGTTAATCGGTAAAATTTTGACGAACCAAAATAAAGCAGAAATTAAATGCTTCCAGCACGCATACGTGGACGAGCGAGTACACCTGTGTGAGGGCAAACTTTAGGTCAAATTTTAGAATGAAGCAAACTATTGGCGAGATTTTGTAACTCCAGACAAGTACAGAAGGTGACACGTGTCCCGGTCACTTCAACGCCGTTCGAGTGTGCGTTTAGCGCAGCAGAGACTCTTGTGAACGATCAAAGAAGGCTGCTCTTGCTGGAGAATATTAAATAACTTCTTTGCCGCATGCAGCTGAAGTCATAATCTGTGAGTGTGGGTGTCCGAGTTGTTCTTAACTAGACATCGACACTGATTCATAATCCAAGTTGTATATTGCACCTTTTGTCACATAATCAGCAAAGGCAGACAAAATATGAATTTTGAATTCCTTGATGCAATGCATAAAAATAAACGACACCGATTAATCGATTAATTAATCGATTAAAGGGTGGCGATTAATCGGGTTAAAACTTGTAATCGACGCCCAGAAATGGACATTGAGGAAAGGACGCCGCCACCGCCGCCATCACCAGGGGACACTGCTACAGCCTCCTCATGTGCACCCCCTCATGTGGGCCTGACGCAGAGAGCGGCGAGGGAACAGCGGATGCCGCAAGTCAGGAGGCTGAGGCTTTGTCTGGGCTGTTTAATACTAACAATCTGGTCATTGCATTTGTTAACTGTGTAAATAACTACTTTTTTTTTTTTTTTTTTTTTTTTAAGGGCGGAAACTTGTTGTATGCAGAGAGCGCTGGGCATCATACCAACATCTGTATATAGAACATCACCATCTGATTAAAGTTCGTTCAGCGTCCATCCACCGTGCATGTCGTCACTTGCTCGGCCAGCCGGGCTACAACTGTAGCCGGGCTGGCCGGGCCTCGTCATCGCCCGGCGTCCTTAGTACGTAAATCGTTTCATATTTATACAATAATGTTTGTTTCTCCATCAAGTACAAGTACATGATGGAAGGGGGCTGAGGAAAAAAGCTGCAACAGCGGCAGGTCACAAAAGAAATGTGTCATTTTGCAAACAAACGAACGAAAAAAAAAACATCTTCAACATATAAAATTATTAATGTCTGAAAAACAAACATTCCAGTTCAAAAGGTCTACAGTCAGGTATTGGCCGGTGCCCTTCTCAGTATTTGTTCCTATGGAGCATATGCTGCTTTCCAAAGCAACCAACACGTCGCGCAATGGGTACAACGTACCCATTGGCCGGTGCCCATCTCAGTATTTGTTCCTACGGAGCATATGCTGCTTTCCAAAGCAACCAACACGTCGCGCAATCGGTACAACGTAAATCTAAAAAGCGCGCGTTCATTGCCCTTGTTTGCACGTGGATGACACGTGGAGTTGACAACACTCGATATTACGCCGACAAACAACTATTTACAGTGGCGTACCAACTTGTTTATGAGGGGGGGGGGGGAGCAAACCAGACACTCCCCCCCCCCCCCCCCCCCCCCAGGGCCGGGGGGCGGTGCCCTTGGTATCCCTTGGGCGCCGCCGGCCAGTGTTTGCCCTGCCCAGTGGCGGCTGTTTCAGGAAAGGGGGGGGGGGGGGGGGGTGCAAGGCGCCCCCCTTGCCCCCTTTCCCGGGTTGGTACGCCAATGACTATTTACGACCTCGTTTCTCGTATAAATCTAATTAATCAGAATCGTTTCTCGTATAAATCTAATTTAATCAGAACATTTAAACATTGCTTAATTATTTTGACGTCATGATTTAAGACGAGGACAAAAGGGAGACTAGACTTAGTCTCCCTTTTGTCCTCGTCTTAAGCGCCATCATGACGTCAAATTCCCAGTACCAACTATCCCAACAATCTGCATTAATTATTTTGGCTTCTCATTCGCACGCTTCACGAGAAGCAGTATGGAATTTTAATTTATTACGTCATGCGCAGCATGGATGGAAGGATAAAATCGGGCTGAGCCCTTTGGATCGGGCGGTAGCTTACGCCACCTAGCCATTTTGTCTTACCATTTAAGCTTAGAATATTTAAATGGGAAAACTATATTCACTCCGTACTGAAAAGAAAGTGAGGCTATAAATCCCCCTTGCCATCAGTTAATAAGAAAATGCCTAGTTTTCTCTCGCTTTCTGCCACCATTCACTTAATCTTTGCTTGGTAATCTCTACTGTCTTGAAATCCACTTTTCCTTCGCTATCTCTAAAACCCAATGACCTTATTAAATCTATGTTGTCTTCGGTATGCATAGGGTGAAGCCCTTTACAGTAGAGTATCAAGTGCTCAGCCGTCTCGTCCTCCTCTCCACCTGACCTGGCTGACCTGGATGGATGGATGGATGAATACGGCTGAGCCCTTTGGATCGGGCGGTAGCTTACGCCACCTAGCCATTTTGTTGTACCCTTTAAAGGGATACTTCAACGAAATTTGAAATATTCCAGTCGTGTTCAAAAATAGGTTGAATATGATCCACAATATCCGTAAATGACAATCGCACGTTTGTATTTTGATCCTGGTGGCTGTATTTTTCGTTATAAACGGCCCACTCTGGCAAGCGCTCGGAGAAGGCCCAGCTTAGAGCACGTGACATCCAACGCAATCGTGACGTAGGTCGTCTCGAGACGAGCAAAGCTACGGCGAGGCTGACGCCGAGACGATGGCCTAGTCGTTCCAGCCACCGAAGCGGCTGCTTTTGTACGAATTTTGAGTGACGGGTTAATCTTCTATAATCTTGTAGGGGGACAATAGCGACTTCTGCGACACACAAAAGGGATTCTCGGGAAGAGGGGAGTTCCTCCTTCCCCCCTTCTCTCGTCGTGGCCGGAGGCGAGACAACCTGGATGGATGGATGTTAATGGTTATACCCTTTATAACGGGCGGTAGCTTGCGCCACCTAGCCTAAGTCTAAAAAGACAAACGTGATTCCTCCCACCCTTTTAAGACCAATTTTCTCCCCCTAACTATCACCAGGCAGTGTGGGATATCACCAGGATGACCTTCGGGGGCTCGGGCAAAAAAACTAAAAACATCACCCCCCTGCCTCTTCCCCCCGGCGAGGGAGTCGCCAATTTTCCTCTGGTCAACCTTGCCGGCGTTACCCCAGCACCGGACCCACTGGGAGACAGGGTTGAGACTTTGGGCCGGAGCCACGCGGGAGGGAGTCCCAATTTTCCTCTGCCCCGCCTGTCCCCAGCTGTGCTAGTTAGTTGCCCAACATTTAATTTTCCCTAGATAATTTCCACCAATCTTCTAATCGTCTCTTTGTCACTGTAATCCTTTTCGCCTCCGTCCTTCCATCGTCGCCTGTGAAACCCAGAGCCCCGGCCAAATCAGTCACCTCCTCAGGGAGAGCAGGGCGAAGCCCTGTACACTTCAAAACCAAGTGTTCTAGTGTCTCGCTATCATTATGGCAGGCGGCACATAATGTGTCTGTCTCCTGAAATTTAGCCCTATACGTCCTCGTCCTCAAAACTCCCGTTCTTGCCTCGAACAGCAAAGCACTTCCCAGTGAATTGTCAAACAGTTTTTCCTTTCTTATGTCCTGCTTTCGTGATCTGTACACTGTTAAAGCTGATTTCTCCTGCATTCTCCCCTCCCACATTTTCCTCTCTGCCTCTTTCACCCCCTTTTTCACTGAAGTAGTCTGTTCAGCCCCATCACCAGTGTGTAGGTATTTAAATGTAAGCTTTCGGGTTCGGTTTGTCCATTTTGTGTTTAGACTTTTCATGTATAAATACTTGAATACCTTCCGTGCCCATCGCGTATCATCCATTTCGGTCAACCTTTGTTCAAATTTCACCTTACTAATTGCCTCCCTGCTCTCAAAAGACGACCATCCCATGTCCCCTTGTACTCCCTCATTTGGTGTTTTTCCATGTGCTCCCAGCGCCAATCTGCCTACGCTTCTTTGTCGAATTTCTAATCCTGACTGAACCTCAGATTTCATGCACAGTACTGCATTGCCAAAAGACAGTCCTGGTACCATCACTCCTTTCCATATACCTCTGACCACTTCATATCTGTTATAGTTCCATAGTGCTTTGAGTTTCATAATAGATGAATTTCTTTTTCCTTTTCTAATTATGTTCTCCTCGTGTTCCTCTAGATATTTCCTTCCCTCATTGAGCCAGACGCCCAGATATTTGTATTTTCCTACATGGTCTATTACAATGTCTTGTATCCTCAGGGGTTCCCTCTTTTCATCGTTAAAAACCATTACTCCAGACTTGTCACTACTAAAACTCATGCCCAAGGTGTCCCCTTCCTCTCCACATATTCCAGCTAGTTCCTGTAATGTATCCTGGTTATCTGCCATGAGTACTATGTCATCTGCATACATCAGTCCTGGTATTACCTGTACTACATTTCTCCCTCCTTCCATATAACTCACATCAAAACCTAAGTTGCACTGCTCTAATTTCTTTTCCATTTTACTGAGATATATCATGAAGAGCAGAGGTGACAGTGGACAGCCCTGCCTGAGTCCTCTTTTTATTGCTGCAGGTTGTGTAGTTTCTGCCTCCCATGTTATCACTACCTTATTGTCTGTGTACACCTGCTGAAGAAACCTAACCAAATTTTCATCTAAATTATACTCCTTCAGCTGACCCCAGAGTTTTTCCTGGTTCACATTATCGTACGCTCTCTTGATGTCCAAATAAGCTAACCATAAAGGGGTTTGGTTCTTCATTGCTATTTCTATACATTGAGTGGTGACGAATAAGTTATCTTCCAGTCTTCTATCTCTTCGGAATCCATTTTGGAGCTCGCCCAGTATTTGCCTATCTTCTGCCCATTCCTCCATTCTACGCTTTACTATCTGCATAGCTAATCTGTATAAAACTGAAGTTACCGTTATCGGGCGATATGACTTAATGTTGTCTTTGTTTCCTTTGCCTTTATATATTAGTCTCATTTTACTTAGTTTCCAATCATTGGGTACCTCTCCTCCCATAATTACTTGGTTAATCACATGCCGTAACTTCAATTTGCTTGTTTTTCCTATAGTGTCTTTATGAGTTCCATGGGTATGTCGTCTGGGCCTGTCGCTGTACCTGCTGGCACCTTACTTTCTGCCTTATCCCATTCCCTTGCGGTCGTCTCCATTGTTACACAATTCTGTTCCTCCTCAACCCTGCTGCTGACCGTGCTGTTCACTGTCTCCCTCTGCTCAAGCTGGCAGAAAGCCTCTTCGATTGTCTGCCTAATATATTCACGTGCCTCTTCCCCCTCTACTCTTCTCCCCTCCTGTGTGGTCAGTAAGTGTTGGATACCCTCTGTCTTTCTCCCCTGCGCTTTAATGTGCTCCCAAAACCTTTTTGCCGCATTCCTATCTTTTATTTACTTCCATCATCCACTGCACTCCTGCACTTCCAATTTTGGCCTGTATTAAAGCTGATGCTTCCCTTTTCCGCTCTTGGAAGTTCTCCCATTTTGAAGCTCCGACCTCCGTCACTAGCTGTCAAGGTTCCTAGACGAGCATTTCAAACGAGGCGTTAGCGACATCCACCAGGTGCTCTTTGCTAATCGTTTCATTCGTTTTAAAATTCCTTTTCGAGACTTTTTAAACAAGATATTGGTATGTTCCATGTGATACTGCTCTTTTGAACAGATATAGACCAAAAAATTAGCGCCGAAATTTCGTTGTAGTATCCCTTTAAAGGGGTTATGACACGCCACAAATAAAATGTGAGATAACTATACTGCTAGGACCCATTGTATGTTCCTATAATCCTGCTTAATTCGTTTTGAAAACGGCACGATAGTTTCGTGGGTAAATCGATTTATATGCGGGTCCCTCGGAGGGGCAGATCCAGGCGGAGCTGGGGGCTGGTGACGTAGCCAGCCTCCAGCGCGGCGTCACGTCCCCTTGCACGCACTCACAGACTTGGCTCTCTTGGCGTCTCGAGCCTCAGCTTCCTCGTTTACCTTCCACGTTTCGAGCATGCGGTCCGTGACGATTACGTCGACGGCATCGCTCGCCTTGTCAAAGTGTTCGACATTGATCGCAGCAGCGATGAGTGATTGCTATATCAAGAGATGTTGGAAGCTGTTCATTTTGACTGCGCCCCGCTGGCGACCAGCTCCAGCGACGACGAGTTACGGACGTACTCGCCGTGGTCACCGTCGTTCGGGGATATCTCGCAGGCGCATGCAGGGTTGAAGGTCAACGGGCTGGGGGCGAGAGCGAGAGCGAGAATAGCTTTCGGGTTACCGAGTTGCGTGAGCGGTTTTGTTCGTACCGCGGCCCGCGGCGAGGAGAGCTTGGGCGATCATGAGGGCGCCTAAAATGAGAGAGCGTTCATGGTCACGTGGTTTATGGACGCCATGGTGTGACTAACTTGGGCAGTGTTGCCTGGTCGCCAGATAAAAATGATAAAAATTCGTAAATTGAATATTGCAGTTACCAGAGCTCTAAAAATCGTGTAACTTGGTGTATATGCTAAGTAGCATATGAGCATTCCATTTCAAGAATAATCTATCCGTTTAATTTCCGTGTCATAACCCCTTTAAGCTTAGAATATTTAAATGTGAAAACTATATTTTCTCCGTACTGAAAAGAAAGTGAGGCTATAAATACCCCTTGCCATCAGTTAATAAGAAAATGCCTAGTTTTCTCTCGCTTTCTGCCACCATTCACTTAATCTTTGCTTGGTAATCTCTACTGTCTTGAAATCCACTTTTCCTTCGCTGTCGACATACCTGCCACCAAGCGGCGGAAAAAGCGGCGCATATTAGAAAGGGCTAGTGGGATGAGACGCCGACGAACGGCGAGCGTAGAAAGGTCTCGGAGCGTAGAAAGGCCGTTTAGCGGTATGGCAGCGCGAAGTGGCTCCCGTTCTGTACTGATTTTTACCCCGTGTTTGCTGTCGTTTGCGGCCAATGAAGTGTTATGCCGAAATAGTCAGTCTTTAATCGCGCAGCAAATGCAATGCGAGCCGCCCTGGCCGCCCGCTCCATACAGCCTATCCAACACACGCTTTAGTGGCGCCCTCTCAAGCCGTCGACACGGAGTGCGGCAGCCGTGAGCGCTCGATGAGCTCACTATCTCTCCTCTAGTTCACGGCCACTGAAGCCAGGACCTACTAGAGCACTATATAGCTCCTACGGAGCAGAGTAGCGCAATCCTTTGATCCGCGTGTTTCGCCGACAACATGGCCGACAGAGCAGCGCGGCGCGAGTCACGTGGTACTCAGGGTTCCAGGAGGCGGCCCGCCTTATGGGAGAATACATGGAGATCGACTCAACACGGCTGATTAAAAAATAAACGCCGAGTTCCCACTTTTCGAAACTAGTCTGTCGTGAAGTTGGTAAAGCACTAAACACTTTATCAAAGTTTTCATAATATCGGATGCGTGTGAAAATTTTGAGAAGGCAATTTCCAAGGCAATGGCGTTTGAAGCAGACGATTTTTGTACGCAGCGGAGATGGACTTCCTGGGTTGGCCGGAGCGGGTCACGTGGACGGTGCGACGTCTCCGTGACGTCGCCGCGTCGTCTGCTGCGTGGTGCCGATCAGGCAATTTTTAAAAAAAAATTACGCCCTTACATGGCACGCAACTTAGCGCAAGTTATTCTAAAATGTTCCTTTATTATGTCAAAAACTATTGACGTTCCGTACATCCCCACAATACTGAAAAAACAGCGATTTTCTCACGTTCCCCATGCATTTCTGATGGGAGTTGGAACCCCCGGGCGTTCGCCGCTAGTCGCCGAAAGATGGCGTTCTAGATTGCGCTACTCTGCTCCGAAGGAGCTATATAGTGCTCTAGGACCTACGACGTCATGAAGGAGGTTATTTTTTGCTTGTTTTTGTAATTCTAATTTGTCTATAACTTTTAAAATAAAGCGAATTTTGCGAAAAGAAAAGTTTCATTAAGTTACTACGTTCAGTGCGCTTAGGTTCGGTGCAAATTAAAAACCAGTCAAAAAGTTGTTGCAGGGCCCCTTTGGATCGAACTGAAAGCACCACAGATGGTGCTTCCAGCGATATATATGTAAAGCCCTATATATGCTTGTAAAACACCTCTAAAACTACACAACAGAGTTTGTTGATATAATATTCTTAAATATTTAAAGCTTGGGCATGAGGATAGAAAACAACAGACACGGACGACGTGGATGTTTCAGCAAACGTGGCGTTCGACTTGGGTTCATCGCAGTGGCTAAAACTTCGATGTCAGTGGCAGCGAAAACTTACGTTGCGGACGTCAAGTGGAGCAACACGGGCGGTATATTTATCAGGAGTAACCTAAATATATTTAATATGTTTAGGTTACTCCTGCGAATCCTAAACCACCGGTAAAACTTTACGAAACTGACACAAGCCAATCCAATCCAATGATGTTAGGTTGTTTTGAATGGGACGCTTCTCGAGCATGCTACCGATAGTTGTACGAGCTGCTGGATGATTGCTTTACTGTGTAATTTGCTATAACCGTCTTCATCATGGTCGGTATTAACGTCAAGTTTGTTGGCAAGAAGGTCAACCGTGTCCGCTTCAAACCGGATGGTCAAAATCTTGCGAGCAGTGCACACTGCCTGCTTGTTTCTGGAAGCTGGGACGACCAGGTACCTTAGCTCTTGTCTCTTTTTCTTTCTTTAAACGTCATTTCGATGAAAGATGCATGAAGTGGTACGCTAATGACGATACATTTTTTTCTTTAACGCAGCCAAACTCGTTGTGCCTGTGGTCCTGTCCAACCGGTTTCCCGGCTTATGACGAACCAAACGCTAACCAGGCGATCAACTGCCTACACAAGTTCGACATCTCGTCCAACATCGACGACCTCTGCGTGGGCTTTTTTTTTTTTTTTTTTGCTATTTTTAATGAATAGGTTCTGCCAGCGTTACGTGGATGGACAGGAGAAAGCACAATTCCATTAGGGGATAGGATTAATTACTGCGCAGAGGCACTACTTATATTAAAAGGACAGCAACATCGGTATTTCACAACATTGTGGCTCTTAGCGAGGAACAACGTTTTCGCTGTTGCTGGAACCGTAACGTTGGCTGGAAGAAAAAAATATCTAAGATCCTTGAGCAAAGTTCCGCTTTTCAAGATGGAGCTTGCTCCTTCTGTTCTCACAGTGTGGAACACTGAACTCCATCACCAGCGAACTCTCAGCTCCTGCCTGCATTATCTTCCCATCAGTTTGCAGGCGCAGACTTTGTAGCGGTGGCACTGGCCTCGGGGGATGTGCGTCTCTTCAGGTGTGGAAGCAAAGAGGTGAGCAGCTCATACGGTGAGGTGGGACTGTTGTCTTAGCGCTGTATGTGATTACCATCACATGGTCGGGTGTAAGGGCATCAGGCTCAGCGGGCACACTTGATTCATGCCCTAGCATTCAGCTGCCTCTAGCCTGTTCCTCAAACTCTGGCTTTCTGCTCCTTCTCTGCACTGGCTCAGTCACTGTGCATGCATTCGCAACTCCAGCCCGCCGCTCGCCCTCTTGTGGACGAACGGAGAACCAGAGGAGCGGGGACGGCAGGTGCGGTGGCGGCGCAGAAACAGTGGGCGGGACAGTTGGCCTTGATGCGTGAAGCCATTTTATTGAAAAAAGTGAGCGCGTTAAAATAGAAATTCTGGTGTTACGCCTTACAAAAGCGTTGCACGAAAGACCGTGATGTCTAATTTCATTAGGGACTTTTCGTATATTGCATACGCTGTGGATTTCTGGTCTTGTGCATGGCTGGCAGCTCAATCTGTGCTCAACGTGACGGCAAAGGCTCCTGCTAATAATGTAGAGCCCCAGAGTACGGTCCCCGAAAAGTCTATTCTTTGCCATAAGTAGTAGAAAACTCGTCAAGCAATACACATCGGGAATGGGTTCGCATTTTAAGGCCGTTACAAGGAACATGACCATTTATTCCAAGCACTTTCAAAAGACAAAATATCCGTACTTGGTTTTAGGTAATTACAAAGCAAATAAAGAAATGCTTGAAACATTTTAAGTGCGTCTGTGTTAGCTAGCCGTTCGAGACGAGAGCTTAGAACAGGCAGTAGAACGGGCAGTTTTGGCGAAAGCGGCCGCAACGTCGCAAATAACACGGCACAAAAAATGTATGGTATATTAAAACATTTATTTTTGATAGAATAATAAAAAAAACACCTAAACACGCTGATCATGTTAATGGGCAGTTTTAGCATAACGTTACCGCAGGCTACCGTGAGCACGGCAGCGCTCCTGGCGCGCGCTGGAAATTGTGCTTCAAAGGCGCAGCGCGAGCTGCGCCTTTGAAGTGTTACGTTACTTGAAATAGTAACGTAAGTATGTTACCCGTTTCTGTGTCAAAAAAGTAACGAGTAGGGTACTACGTTACTGAAAAAAGTAACGCATTACCGGTAACGCCGTTACTTGTAGCGTGTTACCGCCAAGACTGCAGAACGGACAAAGCGTTACCGTTTGTCAGGCCTTGTGGTCATGAGGGTAGGGAAAGTATCGTACCTTGACTCGAAGACGCTGTGTGTATTTAATCATCAATTAATAAATACACTTCCGCAGACCCACAGTCTGCTCATCCAGCCGGCAGCGCGGAAAGCGTCTCGAGTAATCGTAAGCCTTGAGAGACTGGTACAGCTGCACCATGTCGGCCGTGAACTTGCTTGCCGAAAAAACTAAATAAACGACGACGTGAGCCGTCGACGTCCGTGGCAGCAACTTCGCGTCGGAAGTCCAGCAGGCCTTGTTTACGGCGTACAAATCGTCGAAGGCAACACCGTCCACGCACAGTTTGTCTCGATACCGCTACCGTTCAGGCTCGGCTAGCGAGCTCAAATAGTCGGGCGTAACATACAATATACGTTGGCAGAAAACACGACGCACAAATAAACCCAAAAGCGTCCCTACAACGTTAACAGCGAGCGCACGCCACACAACGCAATGGCGAAAACAAGGAGAGCCTGACCGCTTTTGCCCACACAACTTCCGCGCATGCGCGGCCTTCCGGCCGTGTTGGTAAACAGAGCCGCTCCGCATGTGGATCTATAGGGCGTTGGAGTTGCGAATACAGCGGGCAAGTTGGTCAAGACACATCTCTCCGTGCATGAGAGTGAATATGCCAGAAAAAGGTGAGGAGGATTGATCATATGTGGGACTAACAAAGCTCCACGCCCCAGCAGACGGTGTTTTCTCCAGGGGGAAACAACATCTTGCACGTGTGTTCTTTGTTTTTTGAAGCGTCTCTTTTTCTCTCCAGCTCCAAGAGCAACAGTGCTGGAAGCAGCTCCACCCTGGCTACCCGTGCACTGCCGTAGCCAGCCGCGGGCCCACCAAGTTGGCAAGTGTTGGCGAGGACGGCCGGCTGTGCCAGCTGGAGCAAGGCCGCCACGAGGCTGTTCGTTGCCTTGGCAAGTGACATCTCCTGGTGATGTTTTCTGTTTGGTGCACCAGTAGAGTTGCACTTTGGAAGCTGTCTTTCTTGTGTGGGTGTTGCATTTGTTTGCTTTAACCTCGTGCAAGAACAAGCAGCATTTCAGGGCATGAAAATGACTCGAAACACTTTTCTTTGTCAGTACCTTTGCGATGTTGCCATCAGTGAACGCTTGCTGTTAAATGAAATCTGAAAGTTCATTTCACTATCTCTTTAAAGGAATACAGATGGGGAATGTTATGGCATACGACTACTTCAGAAACATCAGTGTCTCGATCGAAAATGCAAGAAGACTTACTTTGAAACTAACTCAATGTTGGCCAAATGACAGTAGATGCTACTACAGGCTTGCTGAAACGTTATATCCCATGTCTCAAAGACAGGCGATTTAACACGTCTAGAAACATGTACCGGCGCACTCATGCAACCGAAGGTGGTGTGAATGTGCATAGGGAGGCAGCCAACATTGAGTCACTACAATTAGCTCTGTGCTTAACTGGAAATGAATGCAGTTTGCCTTTCTTTTTTCTTCTGACGGGTCAAAAAGGTTGCTAGCCTTCTGCTAATTTACAGCGGCATATTGTGTTACTGTATCGAAGAGGACTGTGGCGCAAGCATATCAATATCCTGAGTTGCCGTTTCAGCCATTTAAGAATTAATAATATTTTCAGAAGCTGGATCTCAGTTCGCTAATCGAAAGGCGATTGCTTTGGCATGTAACGCATTGTCGCTCAGCCCTGAAACGCACTGCAACCAGCGGGGACTTCGCGAAAGCAGCTGATACCTCAAGACACGCCTGACGTTTCACTCTCTGCTTGTGCAACGCTTGCTGGAGCGTTTGGAACAAAATTGTTCAAAACTCAATTACCATATTTTTGGGTCTATAAGTCGAAACCTTTGTAGAAGTATTGACTTCTATTATCTTGAAAAAAGTTAGAGCAGAAGTTGCAGCTTTAACACAGAATGTGTCATATGGCTGACACCTAACCATATCCGGTTAGGTGCCAGCAATGGAAATCGACAGGCCGACTGCCAGCCAAGTGCTGGTGCCGCGCTCATCATCTCACTGAGTGGACACCAGTGCCAGCCGAACCTCTTCCTCGAGTGCCTCCGCGTTACTCCCAGAAGGGGTAAAACATCACGTGTTCAGACATAGAACTCTGTGAAACAAGTGCGCTCTGGGGTTCCCCAGAAAAAGAGTGCAAGAAAAAGCAGCAAAAAGGCAGAGAAAGAAAAAAAAAAAAGAAAAGCAGATTTCCTTGCTGCAACGGGCTGAGAAAATCGCACTCACACTGCAACCACAGAAAGTGGCACCCAGATTTGTAAGACATCCACGGAGCATGTGACCTTGCACGACACTGGGCTGCTTCGCGTCATCCAGTCTCTACATATGTACACAGTTTCTCCACACTAACACATCACATTCAGTGTTACCACTGCCCCTGCGACACTAGTACGGCAAAGGGGGGCTTTTTCTTGCATAGTTGACACTGGGAAATTGCTTTGGTAAGCTGGCATACAACTGTTGCGATCGCAATATGTGCACAAGCGGGAGCCAGTTTCAATATTCTCACCAACACATAGAACAAGGAATATAACTCCCCGTGGTTATATTAAATCACAGCTAGTCTTGCAGTTACAAAAACGACACATATAGGTTAAAACTTTTTAGAAAAAAAAAAGATTATTTATACATTAAAAATATGGTATTGTGCTGGTAATTCTCATTACAGAGGAAGTTTTCGGCGACCGATTTTTCACCATGCAACTTTGCCTTGTTAAAATGGCAACCCGCAGCCTGGATTATGGACAGCCATTTCGGGATGAATTGGCCAAATACCGGCAGTTTTGTCTTGTTGTTATGGATGCCAGTACCACAATTTAAAAAAGGAAAAAAAGGTCCAAAAATTTCTCCGAGATATCGGTAAACCCGAGGTCACAGTGTGCACCTGGACATTCGTTGCGGGTCTTGCCATTAGAGCTGCACACCAAAGAATGTTTTTGTGTTGTCTTTTACGTAAAATGGGTCATTACCGCCTGCAGTCTATTATTGTTTGAGAATGCGTATGACTTACAACCGGGAACGAAGAAGAATGAACCCTTAAGCGGCTAGGTCACCTCACTGTAGACCTCGTCACTGTTTGGGGAACAGGAGAGAATAATCTCTGGACTCACAAAGCTAACTTGGCAAACGGCAAAGGCTACGGGGGACAAGGCGACGTCTGGGTCATCCAAAAGAGGGTCCGGATACGAAAGGAATTCCTCCTTCCCCTCTTCTCCAACCGCTTGGGTTGAAAAAGAGGGGAAGCAGGAACTCCCCTCTATACTCGTTGATGTGTGTGTTTTGATCCCGATTCGTTACTATGGACGACTCTCAGTATGCACGACTTTTCTGAGGAACAGAGGCATCCATATTAACGAGACACGATTGTACCATGTCACTCGCCATTATTGTTCAATTATTTCATATTTCAGGCTTTAGCTGTGAGTATGTTGCGTGCATTTCCATTTTAACTTGATTGCTTTTTAGAGCTTACGGTGGTTTTAGCGGCATACAATCCATATCTCTGCCGTTTCATAGTGTTTCTGCGCATCACTTCGATCCAGATACTGCTGCATTGTGAAGCAAAGCTGTGATTTGGGACGGTGCACCACTCACATTGCAGAGAGGGCGGACAGCGGCGCTCCAACGTGCCTGCGGTTTGTGCGGCACGACCACGTGGCAGTGGGGAACCTGGCAGGCCACGTGCACCTCTGGGACTTGAACTCTCCCGACCGGCGTCCGACGCAGGACCTCTTCTGGTGAGTCGCTCGGGGGTTCGTTGGCAGGGGACAATAACGCCCGTGGGAGGCGAAGAGCTTGAATGTACCATAAATAACCTTATTTTTGCGGGCTTACTGTTTGCATTACATTTACTGAATGCACGTTTTGGTAATGTTCTGTGGGAACAATGTTCTGAAATCGAAGAAAACCCGTCCGTGGGTCGCGCATAATTTGTTGCCACTTGGGGACCATTTTCGATGCGTCGGCAGTATGGGGCATGAAACAAATAACATTTATACTCCGTTTGACCTGACGACGGACAACGGTGGAAGCTACAAGCCATACCAGCCAAGCCGGCACTGTGACTGTATTGCAGCACGACTACAGGCCCTTGTGGCACTCCCGAGGGTTGCGCTGCTTTAGAATGGCTAAGGTGGCTCGTGGTATCCTCTGCGGTTCATCGAAAGGGGAAACAGAGTATAGAACAGATGACATGCGCCTTTCTTTCTCGAATGTTATCAGTAGTGTGGATCCACGCGCCGTCGCTCATCACGTGTCCACGACGCCACGAGCGCAGCACCAAGATGCACGCATCCGCCACTTTACCGCGTATACTCGTCGGGCTTCGGTGCGTTTGCCACTTCGTGCAGGCCGGGAATCCGCCGCCGTCGCCGATGTAACGAGCGGGTCTTGTCTTCTACACTTCGTTTCAGCTTAAGTCCAGATGCAGCCGATGCTACAAGTGTGAGCATGTGGACCTGAACAGTGCTTGCACTGCACGAGCGTGCGTGCTTGGCAGGGACTTTAAAAGTTCGGAGCTCGTGCTTGTGGCATCGGCTGCATCTGGACTTCAGCTGAAATGAAGTATAGGTGGTGTCGGCTAAACGCCTCGGTCAAAGGGTGTGCTCCGCAAGCTGCAATGTGCATCGTCTGCATGCAGGGCCGGCGAGCAAGTGACCTGCATGGGCCAGCATCCTTCCCAGGGCCACCTGTTAGCAAGTGGGGCGTCAAGCGGACGGCTCTGCCTGTGGGACCTGCGCCAGGGGCGCTTGCCCACGGCCACGCTGGCCGCCCCGGCACAGGGTGCCTTGGCCGACATGGTCTTTGAGCCGGAAGGCGCGCTGCTCTTCTGCGCCAGCAACGGGTCCCTGCTGCGCTGGGGGAATCCCGGTAAGTTGGGGGGGGGGGGAGGCAAGCGAGCGGCACAGTTACAAGGGGACCCTGGAACGGTTTGTAAACTTGAGCCAACTAGTAATCGTAATGAACCGTTTCACGTTCATAAAGCACGGAACAGCAGGATTCGTGTTGCACTGGGCTAATCCTGGCGAGTTGCCAGGCAATCGGCAACAAAGGAATCTTGAAACAATTCAGTCTTGAACCGACTAGTGCTCGGAATGAATTCTTCACATTGATAAAGCAATGGTACAAGTTTCAGTTGTGGCCGGGATACCCTACCTCTTTCAAACTGAAGCATAAATGAGAGTAAAATTCGTGTGTATGCCATTAAGATGGCTTGTGACCAGAGGGGAGATTATCCATCACTCATAGATACTCCATAGCCAAAACATACTAAGCTACAATGGGGCCCTAGAACTAAAAATATTAAGATGAAAGAAAAGGGGAAAAAAGCCTGCACTCATTAGTGCCCCTGATAGAATCATGATGATGTCTGCAATTATGTAATCTCAGTAAGGAAATGAGAATCAAGTAGTTATTTATTGTCAGATTCTCAAGCCCGTTTGATAATGCAATATTTTTTTCAGCATGTCAACATCCTGAAGTCGCATTGTCGAATCGTAATGGTCGCCAATTGCGTTCGCTCTACACCAAAACGGTGGCGGTCACAGGACAGTGGGGGATGGACGAAGCATAGCTTATTTTGGGGCTCTAGGGTGGCACTCATAGCTTATTTTGGGGCTCTAGGGTGGCACTGGATGTTGCGCTCAGAGCAGCCTTTATCTTCCTCTTAGGGCTTCCTCGCGGCGGAGTAGAGCTGGAGTCCCTGGTGCGTCCTCAGGGGCGGCCCCTCAACAGCCTCGACCTGCGGGGCCCCCTGGTGGCGACCGGGTCCGACTCTGAGGCCATCTTTCTGCTCACTCTCGGACGGGACTAAAGGAAATAAAGAGGGGCGTTGACACTCGAATTTATTGTGTCGCTCAATCGCTGGCCAGGTCCATGTCCCCCGAGCCGGGGCTGCTGCTGTTGTCCAGGGCCGCCGGGTCGTAGCCCTTCTCCTCCTCGTCGTAGTCGCGGGCCACCGTCGCCTTGCCCTCCTTGCGACTCTTGGACCGGCGCGGGCTGCGCGACTTGCGCCTCTTCTTGGAGCTGCGCCGCGGCGGCGGCGTCACCGAGCCGCGCTTGGAACTCTTCCGCGACGACGGCGACCGGGACTTCTTGCGGCGACGCGAGGTCTCTGGGAACTCGTCCCGACGGCTCTTGAGCCGCGACTTTTTGGGCGGGGTTCGCGAGCGGGAGTAGCGTCGCCTGTGGCTGCTCGAAGACCGCCTCCGCCGTCTGGGCCCCGGAGAGCTGGGCCTGCTCCGCGACCGACGGTGGGACCGGCGGTGCCGGCTGCCCGACCGACTGGGTCGGTGGCGGCTCGATGAGCGACTCCGCCGGCGACTGCTGCGCGACCGACTGCTGCGGGAGCGGCTCCGGCGCGGCTTGACGGGGCTCTTGGAGCGGCGCTTGGCCAGCATCGGGGTGGCGGCGCTGATGCCGGGCATCAGGGGCGAGCCAACCGCCTGGGCCCGGGCCATCTCCGGCTCAATGGCGGCCGTGATGAGGGACTGCGCCTCGCGGACGCGCCGCATGGCCTCCTCAATTTCCTTGTGGGCCGCCTCGGAGCTCTTAGCCTGCGGCTTGACGATCGAGTTGTTCGAGTGGTTAATCTTGAGCGAGCGACCCGCGAACTCGATGCCGTTGAACTGGAGCGCCCGGCCGACGCTGCTCTGTTCGGTGAACTCTACGAAGGCGAAGCGCGTCGGCTGGCTCTCACCGCCGGCCATGCGCACGTATTTCACCTCGCCCATCTGGCTGAAGAACTTGAGCAGCTGTTCCGTGGTGGCCGACGAGTCTAGGTTCCCGACGTACACCGTTCGTCGGATCTCTTCCACTTTAGTGGGGTCCATCGTGGCCGGGAGCGGCGGGTACGGCGGGAGCCCCAGCGCGGCCAGCTGGGGGTCTTGGGTGGTGATCACCTGGACGCCCCCTGCCCCCATGGCCACCTGGTTGACGAGTCCGGGCGACAGAGCGGCGATGGTCGGCTCTTCGGGCACGGCCGACACGGGAGTCGTGAGCGCCAGCGCGCGGCTCTCGTCCGGCAGTTTGCCGTCCGTCACGGGCACCACGATAAGGGCCCTATCCACGAAGACCGTGTTGGTCAGGTGCTGGGCCACCCCGACGCTCCAGGGTTCCTCGTAGCGGATGTAGCACACCTTGGCCACGGGCTGCAGGAGGAACTCGTCCGACGGATACATCTTGATTTCCAAGATCTTGCCCAGGAACCCAAAGAGCGTCGACATCTGCTCCAGCGTGGCAGTCGGCGCCACGTTAGTCACTTGTGCTACGCACGTCTCCATGATGTAGCTGATATAGCTTCCAGAGGACACCGGGGGTCCCCTGAACTGTAATTAGGCGTCTTTCTCGGACGTTTTCATGCACGCTCCGGCGTCCGGCGTTCTCTTGCGTTGTTTGGTGCATACGCTTGGCTTGGCTTCTTTATGGCTAGCTTGGTTTATTCTTGGCTACGACTCAATAATTGGCTTTGACTATCTGCTTAGCTTCACGGTTTTTGAGAAATAAACGCCTGAACTCGCCTCTTGTCGCTGTTTTATGCATCATTAGCTGTTTTAGGCGATTTATTATGGTACAGCACTCGGCACGGTATCAGCTTTATCGCTGCGTTGTGTATTTCTGACAGTGATTGGCTCAGCACATCAGCGCCGCTCAGTTTAATAATCCAAATCCAAGTGTGATTTGGGATGGGAGTATCCAAAGGATCAGCTGAGAGGGGTATGCGCGCGCTGAGTCTGCTAGGGAGGTGTGCCATCAATTAATCATCGCAACCTGAGCATATTTCCCAACGCCGCGAATCACTCCGGTCTCACATTAGTGTGTGCCGCAACCACGCCGAGCCAGCTTCGCACTCGTTTTGTCAGTCCCCGTCTTCGCTTCTCTTTTCTGCGTGTCAGTGTGCCTCTCGTCAAAAATCTGCATTTCCGTGCGTGTGTGTCTTCGCTTTTCGGCCAGCGGTCTGCTTGTGGTGTCCTCGTGTTGTCCTGGTGCCTCGATTGCCGTCGTTTGTTTCGAGCCGGGTCCGCACCATGGAGCCCCTGGGCTCCGTGCCGGACGTCGTGGACGTCGCGGTACTCAAGCGCTGGCACCAGATTGCTCCGCAGGAGCTGGGACTCGCCGGCGCCGAGGCCGGCGCCCAGTGCCCCGCGGACGTCCACGAGCGGACGCCTTTCCCGGTCAGTGAGGTGGTGAACCGAAAGTTGGCCCTGTGGTAAGCGTCGCCGCCCTTCCGCGCGCTTCCGAGTGTCAACGATGTCTGCCGGCGTAGGGTGGGCGACCTGACGAGCCTCAACACGCACGCCATCGTCAACTCGACCAACGAGAATTTGACGGACAAGAGCCCCCTGAGCCAGAGGATCGTGGAGAGGGCCGGCGAGCAGCTCAGGCGGGACATGCTCAACGAAATCCGCAGTGAGTGCACGTACGAGGCGACGTCGGCGGTTGGGTTGGGGACAGATGTTCGTACTGGTGGCGAGCGTGCTTCGTTGCGGACGTTATTGATGGCTAATGGGATTTGTGAGAGGGGAAGGCAAAGCGCCTTTTTTAAAGCAGCAACTGCAGCTTCAGTCTAAGTGTGTGATGTCTGAATGGCCAAAGTCGAGAGTTGGAACGTCTTAATTCTCCACAAAAAAGGTGGAAAATATTGCTCTAGGTATGTGCTTTTTGAATGACGTTATATCATTCAATTATTTTGCTTGTGGAATGAACTTCACAGTGTTCCATTCAAGCACATTGTCCAAAAATCACTTGCACGTTGCAGCATGGGAAAAGTGTCCTACCAGACATCCGCATTCTCTTTTTGTTTTTTTTCTTGAGACTGCACTGGATTGAAAGGTGTTAATGCATTCTGCCCACAAGAAACACTGCAGTCTTTGTGGCTGGAAATGTCAACTCGCTTGTTTCAGCTGTACACTGGGCGTCCAATCCGAAATGCTTACTATGCAGCAAACAATGTGGCATGAGAACTACCCGATTTGTGTAGGCATGGATTAGTTTGTATCCATCCAATCATTCCTTCTTTTCCTCCGTAAAGCTAATGTACTAACATTGGGTATGTAGGCTGGGGCTCGATGCTGCAAACAGTGCAAAGCGTGACGGAGCAAAAGAAATGTAGGGACACCATACGCAGAATCTTCCAACACTATTGGCCAACGTTTCCTACACCCCTGCACGGTATCAAGACATGTAAAGGAAATGCAGTGTTCATCTCTCGCTGCACTTACAGACCATTTCAATGATTGTCTTCTGCGTGCTGCCATCTTTGCCCACCGGGCTGTGACACGTGTTGAAAGCATGTGCAGTTGCTCCCTTCTGCGAAATGTTAGATGCTTCTCTTGCTTCCACAGACCAGTGACTCGGCATTTTTTGCCCGGCTAATAGGCACCGATCTTTCCTGCCCTGCGCAGCATGTCGCACGGGCGAGGCGAAGCTGAGCAAGGGCTACAATTTGCCTGCCCGATTTGTGATCCACACGGTGGGGCCCAAGTACAACGCCAAGTTCCGGACGGCGGCCGAGAGCGCTCTTCACTCAAGCTACTGGCGGGTGCTCCAGATGTTGCCGGAGCACGGCCTGGCCACCCTCGGACTCTGCCCCATCCACTCGGCTCGCAGGGGCTACCCGCTCCGGGACGGAGCTCACCTGGCCTTGCGTGAGTGGCCGCTCCTCTCTTGACATGCACGGAGGAGCTGAACCCTCGCCACTCATTAACGGTTTCTGCCTCCTTGACTGGAGTGTTTACTCGATTTCACCTTACAATGTACCGACCCAGACACCACAAGCTACTGGAGCCGGTCTATAGCTGGAAGCGTGTTAAATAACCTCCCGGTTGAGTCATAGTTTTTTGGTATTGTTTTTAGGCTAAGTGGCAGAAACTGCCACCCGTCATATAAGGTACAGCCATTAACATCCATCCATCTATCCATTCGGGTGGAGCAATGCGCAGCATGCAAAGTCGCGTGGTATGCATTGAGTACTGGATTGGGTAAGATGGCACGAAACACGTTGCAGTACGTCGTAAGGTGAAGCGGAATATATTGGAAGATGCAAGAGGAATATGGCTGAACCCTTTTAATCGGGTGGTAACTTGCATCACTTAGCCATCAAGGACTAAGCCCCGAAGAGCACCCTGAGTACACTTTGGGTCAAGCAGTTTTTCAGAGCTGTGTGTTAGTACCTGTGAGGAGCATATAAAAAGGCGGGAGTAGGAGGTGCCACGGCAGGAGTTCGCTCAGGACGTTTGATGGTGTAGGGCCGGCCCTGATGGCAGTGCTTGCAGTTGGGTGTAGAGGGTTGTTAATAGTTGAATGCACAGAGAACCTAGGACTGACTTATTGAGTAAGACGAACCTGGAGACTGTTCTCCATGTTTATCTTGCTTGCTTCTATGGTTTCGATCGATTGTGTTGTTTCGTTTGTTCAGTTGAGGTGCTTCCACAGAGAGATGCACATTTGGCACGTGACATCACTTTCAAAGCTATGAACTTCGAATCTCCCCACAATGTTGCATACTCGCATATGTATATATATATATATATATATATATATATATATATATATATATACCGGGTGTTCATTTTTAATTCAAACAGATTTATTACAAAAAATCCGTAAAAGATGCACTAGTACGGTTTTTTCAAGTGAGTTATACGGCTAGGGGGAAATTATGTGGGTGGCTAATCCTTGCGAGAAGTTGGCTAATTAATTCAAATTTGTTAATTAACTTTTTAATTAATGAAAATAGACATATGGTTCCAATTAGAAACTTGCTCAGCGTCATCGAAAACCCCTAATTCAGTCATTTTCAGAAAGACTTTGAGCGCGTGAGAAGCGTAGTAGTGCACTAAAGTTACCACTCGTGGAGCAGAAACAAGGCTGGGGCTAGATAAGAGACGGAAAAATCGCACGGGCGCCTTATCGCAACCTCTAGCTTTGTACCTGCTCCACGAGCGGTAACTTCAGTTCACTACTACGCTTCTCACGCGCTCAAAGTCTTTCTGAAAATGACTGATTTAGGGGTTTTCGACGACGCTGAGCAAATTCCTAATTGGAACCATATGTCTATTTTCATTAATTGAAAAGTTAATTAACGAATTTTAAGTAATTAGCCAACTTCTCGCAAGGATTAGCCACCCACATAATGTCCCCCTAGCCGTATAACTCACTTGAACAAACCGTACTAGTGCATCTTTTACAGATTTTTTGTAATAAATCTGTTCGAATTAAAAATATATATATATATATATATATATATATATATATACATACACACACACACACACACGCACACGCACACGCGCATACACACGCGCGCACACACACACACACACACACACAGTGTTGGGTAAAGTGCATCTCAAAGGTACTTCAAGTATAGTAAGTACACTGAGTGCAATGTACTTGAAGTAAAGTACTATAAATACAATGTACTTTCAATTTCAAAGTAAAGTACAAGTATTTTAACACAATCGTTCATGATGCCCTTTAATTCCCCTATACAGTGATTTTTTAACTGGTATGCATTGCCCGGGGGTAGTCAGGGCTGGCTGAGCTATTTTCAAAAACAGCGGTGAATATTTGATAAAGTGGCCACAGAGCAGAGGCGTACCAACTTGTTTTTGAGTAGGGGGCAAACCAGACCTCCCCCCCCCCCCCCCCAGGGCTGGGGGCGGTGCACTTGGTATCCAAGATTCAAAGAAAGAATAAAAACACTTAGGAACAAGGACAGACAGCACAGTTCTTTCAACTAGCAACACACATTTAGTGATGTCTCCTTCGATACCTACTATCCCCCTCCTTACTTTTGAAACTAATGAGGAAGTTACGGAAAAAATTAATATATTTATATTTATATATATAATATATATTTATATTTATACACGCCTGGAAGAAGGACAAAACCCCCAAATACACTAGAAGATAAAGACAAAATAAGAAAGAAAAAAGTAAACACCATTGACAAAATCAGATAGAGGGCCCTTTGGTTAATTCAGCTCTGGCTTCAGGTAGTTCATCTCAACTCTGGGCAACCCAAGAGAAGGAGCAGCGATGTTGTGTTCGTCACCGGCTATCCTGTATGCTTCAATATTCTCTCGGCCGAGCTTGTTCTTGTGTCTTCCAATTATGCTGGTGTCCTGGAACCGGGCTGCACAGTTCTTGCAGAGGCGTTGATCAACAACTATTGGATGAAAACAGTCGCTTGAAGCACGGGAAACCTCGAGGACATGCTCTCGTAGGCGGGTGTTCAGGCAACACCCTGTCCGACCAATCTATCAGTCACCGCATGAAAGAGGGATAGAGTATACCACCAACTTTTCACAAGGAACGGTCTGATTGGCATGTTTGATGGAACATCCTTTGGGGGCTTCGTTGTTGTGCACTCGTCTGCAAAGTTGTTTTAGGCGCTACTTGTACGAGAAGACAATTGAAGTGTTGAAGCGCGCTGCAACTCCCTTCAGTCTGTGTGCAAAGTTGTGCACATATGGTATGGAGATAACATGTGAAGCCATACTACGTGGAGCACGGGGCCTTTGGGTGGCTAAAATTAACTGAACAAGAATAGTGCTCAGAAGACCTTGCAGATAACCAGCTTTGAGGAGACGTTCGTGTTGTTTTGCAATGCTTAAGCTTAAAAGTGAGAACATGATTTGGCGCGAGATGATGAAAGGAGAGACCAAATGATTCCATGTTTTACCGACTACAGACTCATGCAGATTTCAAGGAAGGAGGTGTCACAACAGTTACGCCTAATGGAGACGATCCTCCCACAACCGATGAACATCATCTTTGGTCCAGCTTATGGGCCTCCTGCGTTGCCCAGGGGGTGCTGCGAAAAGGGACTTGATAGGCCTTGTTTTGGGTAGTACACACTTGAGCGTCTCAAACTCTCACGCATGCAGAAGCGTGCCTGTTCTGGTGCGGAGCTCGAGATCACCATGAAAATACAAAGAAACCCCAAAAATTCGAACGCTGTCAAAGCTAAGACGCTGAGAGCGTGAGCCAAGGGATGCCGTTTCACGCGTTCCGAAGTAGACATGACAAAGAAACAGAAAAATGAAAGCGTCGCGACACAGCTGTTTTGACGTCACCACCCAGAGATAAGAGACGCATACCCTAGCGGTGGTGTCATGAATTGTGCACTTTTGATTGTCTTGCGGCGTTGGGTCTGGCCGATTTCTGGCGTCCAAAGTTGTTTTTTCCTTCTTCAGCACCAGACAGAATTAGAAAAGCTCAACCGACGTGCCGTACGTAGTGCGAGGCTCAATCAGGTGAGCTTGTACTACCCAAAATGAGGGCGCTACAGTTTGTTCAAAGCTTCAGCGCAGGAGGCCTATGGAACCGACCAATCTTTCCGGTTCCTCCAAAATGCTGCGTCCAATCTTCTCGAATCTTCATGGAAGAAAGTTGTCACCGGTGTGACCAGCTCTCACCATAAGACCCTCGAAACAAAATTTGAGCCTCCGGTTGTTCTTTGTGACCATCAACTCAGCCCTGGTACCTTGGATCTCTTTTCGAAAGGTCCCAAGTTTTCTCCGAACATTCCAACTACATGGGTCGACCAGCTAACTTCAGTCCATTCTGTTGCGACTCACATTCCAGAACAAGACCGGCAAGCGTTTCTTGATGCTGGAGTCCGATCCGCCTGCGCCCATCCTCCTCCACGGACAAAGTTCCTATCTGGGCTACAGTCGAAGAATTGCAAACATATGTCACCTGAAACCACTGGAATCAGATAAAACCGGTGTTTTTGTTATCTTAGATGAAGGTTCCTATGGACAGAAGGTGAGCCAGGAATGAAAAAATAATTTTGATACTCTTAAGACCAGGCCTTCAGGCTCTCTCCGCTCAAAGGCAAAGCAACTTTGTTGCTCCCTTAATCTTCCGGCTCTTAAAGCTGCCATCGGGGCTCCTTCCAAAAAATATCTAACTGTGTTTTTCACGGCAAAAACCCATAAAGAAGGAGTTCCCCTAAGAAGCATCATTTCAGAAAAGGGATACTGGCAAAAGCCTCCTGCTCTTTTTCTGCAAAAGTATCTCTCATCGATCAGTCTCAACAAACCTTTCCGAGTTGCCAACTCCACAGAACTACTATCTCGTTTTCATGAGCTCCATTCTACTCCCGAGGCCTATACCATGTTTTCGTTAGATATTGAGGAATTATATTACCGATTAGATCCCGCATTTCTAATGGATTCTGTATCGAGTGCCATCCACAAACATGGCCCATGCGACTTTCAAAACTCATCTGGGGTATCTGAATGGGGTTTCTTAGACCTTCTGGCCCTATATCTACAATCAACACTTGTCGAACATGGGAAGGAAATTCTCAGGCAAAAGAAAGGTGTTTGCATAGGCTCCTCTCTCGCCCCGGTCCTCAGCGAAATCTTTCTTCTGTATGTGAACCGGGAGATCAAAGCTCGCCTTGAAGAGTTGACTCTTTTCTCCCATGTTCTTTGTTACGTGAATGATTATTTAGTCATTCACCGGATCTCAGTTTCATCTGAATCTGTTGTTCAAGCCTTTACTTCTTCATCTTCAGGCCTGAATTTCACAAGGGAAGACAGCTCAGGCAATGGTCTCCAGTATCTCGATCTTCGTCTCCATCTTCTTCCGACCGGCATTTGTTGGGCCTTCCAACAACGATCTCGGAAACCTATCCTTCCATTTTGCAGTTCCCATCCTAAACTGGTAAAACATGGAATCATTCGGTCTCTCCTTTCATCTTCTCGCGCCAAATCATGTTCTCACTTTGTAAGCTTAAGCATTGCAAGAAAACAAGAACGCCTCCTCAAAGCTGGTTATCCGCAAGGTCTTCTGAGCACTATTCCTGTTCAGATAAGTTTAGCTACCCAAGGGCCCCGTGCTCCACATAGCACGGCTTCACATGTTATCTCCATACCATATGTGCACAACTCTGCACACAGACGGAAGGGAATTACAGCGCGTTACAACACTTCAATTGTCTTCTCGTGCAAGTTGCGCCTAAAACAACTTTCCAGACGAGTGAACAAGAACGAAGCCCCCAAAGGATGTTCCATCAAACATGCCAATCAGACCGTTCCCTGTGAAGAGGGAGTGGTATACTCCATCCCTTTTTCATGTGGTGACCGATACATTGGTCAGACAGGGCATTGCCTGAACACCCGCCTACGAGAGCACGTCCTCAAAGTTTCCCGTGCTTCAAGCGACTCTTTTCATCCGATAGTTCATCAACGCCTCTGCAAGAACTGTGAAGCCCGGTTCCAGGACACCAGCATAATTGGAAGACACAAGAACAAGCTCGGCCGAGAGATTATTGAAGCATACAGGATAGCCGGTGACGAACACAACATCGCTCCTTCTCTTGGTTTGTCCAGAGTTGAGATTAACTACCTGAAGCCAGAGCTGAATTAGTCAGAGGGCCCTCTAATGATTTTGTCAATGGTGTTTCCTTTTTTCTTTCTTATTTTCTTTGTCTTTATCTTGTAGTGTATTTGGGGATTTTGTCCTTTTTCCAGCTGTATATAACTATATTAATTTTTTCCGTAACGTCCTCATTAGTTTCAAAAGTTAGGAGGGAGATTGTACGTATTAAAGGAGACATCAGTAAATGTGTGTTGCTAGTTGAAAGAACTATGCTGTCTGTCCTTGCCCCTAAGTGTTTTTATTCTTTCTTTGACTCTTGTACTTTCACCAAACCGCACTTTGTTCTTTGACTTGGTATCCGTTGGGCGCCGCCGGCCAGTGTTTTTCCTGCCCACTGGCGGCTTTTTCTGGGGGGGGCAAAACACATGCCTTGCCCCCCCACTCTGAGAACTGGGGGGGCAAGGGCCCCCCTTGCCCCCCCGGTTGGTACGCCCATGCCACAGAGTACTTATTTTCAGGAACTGAGCCAAATTCCTGAAAATCACTGTATAGTGATTTTCTTGCACTGGATTGTTGCACCCAAGGGAGTTAATATACTAGTAGAGAGCATGACGGCAGCCCTGTAGCTTCCGCAAGCAATCCTCTCATAGAGGAGCGTCCTCTCCTTAATGAAAAAACAGTGAGTGTGCAAGCGAGCTGGTGATAATTAATCATAATGTGACACCTGAGATTGGGGTGCGAAAAAATTAAGGAACTTTCAAATTGAAGAAAAAGACAAAAGAGGATGTCTCAAAACATTCTGACGTTCTCCTCTGTTGTCTTTTTCTTCGACTCGAAAGTTTAATTTTTCCGCACCACAGTCTCAGGTGCTACATTATGATTAATTTTGTTAGCCTAATATTTTAAACCTCTTCGCTCGCACCGACCGACCGAGAAGTAGCAGGAGTTCAAAAAGCTACGGGAAAACCGCCCCTAGAACAAACGGAGCAATGCGTCGTCTACTCACGTTTCTGGTAAAACTAGAATATCCCTCCCAGTATTTCTTTGGAGTGAACAAAGCATTATTTCGTGATACTTATTTAACAAAAGCAAATTTGGGGAATGTGCTTTGAAGTTGGGAATTGTACTTTCCTTGAAAAGTACCAGAAAGAAATACTTTAAGTAAAGTACAAGTACATACTCAGAGAATGCCCCTCAAGTAAGGTAGAAGTTTCCTAAACCTACTTGAAGTAGTAGTACTTTAAGTACAATGTACTTCAAGTACTTTCCAACACTGTATATATATATATGTATATATGGGCGGTTTCATTTGGATTCATGCATCGAGGTGCAGTCATATTTTTTATTTTGCTTCAAGCTTTTTTATTACGTGGCATATGTTCCAAGAAGAACAATCCTTATTATTTTAATGTCCTGACATGTTTAGTTTCTGAGAAAAAAAATGTCAAAGAAGCAGGAAAGAACGCCGAGGTTTTGACGATTGTTGTACGTGGTGTTTTTTAATCACTCTCAATCTCAAAGTATTCAAAAGAGAGCTATATATTTTTCATTGTGAAATAAATGCAAGTAGGTTAAGCAACATTATAACTACTATTTATTATTCGTCGCTGCAATCTTTGTAAAAATCCCCTAACATGCCTCCGCAAACAACTGTGACCTAAACTGCGGATTATTTTTTTAAGTCTGCTATGTTTAGTATCGCTTTTAAAATAATACCACGTGTATAACCTTTCATTGCCTTCCAGATTAAGCAAAGTTTGTGTCTTAATCATGTACGAGTACTGAGAAATAAATTATGAATTAGAGAAGGTTTTCACTTTTTGTTCAATTTCAGCACGCTGTATAAAAAAAACAATTTTTACTTTTTTTTTTTCTCGCGTTGCATTCTCTACACACCCTTCTTTTAGTTAGCATGCATTCTGTTAGAGGTATATGCACTAGTTTTGAGTTTTAAGCCTCGAAATATGCTAAAAAAAGAGCAAATTCCGATGGTGCATTTATCGGTTATAGCTGTATATTTTATTCTTTATTATAAGAATCTAAGGGACATTTAATAGATAATCATATAAAAGACATTGATGTCGCTAGGTGTGTAATATCAAGTTTGCAATTCCAAACGTCTAAACACTCTATAAAATCGCAACTGCCGAAAGCGGGTTTTCAGACAATTTCCGCCGGTGCCATGATTGGAGAGGCCTCAAGCCTAAACCATATGCGCTACATAATCTATACTATGTTAGAAATGTCAAAGTATAATATTGTAAAACATTAGAGTAAAATACACTTCCTATTGGAAGCCTAGATTCTTAAATGTGAAATTTTATATTTTTATTGCGAAATTCATGTTGACAACACAACAAAATAATTTTTATTTATTTTTGTCACTCTTTATTTTTTCACGTTTTTATTTTACTCCGCAAACAACTGGTGGTTTGTTTTTAAAAATTAAAAATGTTTTTTTTTTATACAATGTGTTGAAATTTAACGAAGTGAAAACCTTCTCTGTTTCACATTTTATTTCTGAGTACTTTTACATGATTAAGACACAAACTTTGCATAATGTGGAAGGCAATGAAAGGTTGTACACGTGGTATTATTTTAAAAGCAATACTAAATATTGTCGACTAAAAAAAACAAAAAATCTGCAGTTTAGGTCACAGTTGTTTGCAGAGGCATGTTTGGGGATTTTTACAAAGATTGGAGCAACGAATAATAAATAGTAGTTGGAATGTCGTTTTACCTACTTGCATATATATCACACTAAAAAAATATCGACGCTCTCTTTTGAATACTTTGAGATTGAGAGTGATTCAAAAACGCCACACACGACAATCGTCAAAACCTCGTCGTTCTTTCCCGCTTCTTTAAGATTTTTTTTTCTCGGAAACTAAACATGTAAGGACATTAAAATAAAAAGGGCTGTTCTTCTTGGAACATGCGCCACGAAATATAAAAATTTGCGGCAAAATAAAAGAATACGACCACCTCGTTGCTTGAATCCAAATGAAACCGCCCATATATATATATATACATACATAAATATCCAGCACTTACATAAAAGCAGAGTCACTTTTTGTTGACTTGTTATCTATGCTTGCACATGTTTGAAGAACCTTGGGTTCCAGTGTTTTAACAATTTGGGGGCTGGGGACTCGGAGAAGAGCTGTAACATCACGTCACGGACAGGGCATACTTCATCTAAGACAACAGGAGATGCTGACTTTGCATGACCTGGCACCAGCCTAAGCATTTTCTATAATGTTTCTTTGCCACTTGGTCTTTGCATGTTCACGAAACGGAGATTCGACGTCCATATTTGCAGTTGCAGATACTGCGGCCCAAATTATCGGCTCTATTGCATTACGGAAGTGAATGCCATGCCATGCTAACAGACCGTGTAGAGTGGTTCTTCTCTGGTGCCATCATGCCTTCTCCGTCGAGCGACGGCTCGAAAACTCTGACACTCTTTGAATAAACGACGACTCCAACCGATCTTGGGAGACCCCTCCAGTGCCGGCTGTACGGTCTCTTGCAGGGACCCTGCGTCGGTTCCTGGAGCTACATGGCGACTGCGTGGAGCTGGTGGTGCTGGTGATGGAGGGCACCGAGCTGGGCATGTACGAGCAGCTACTGCCGCTCTACTTCCCCCGCACCCAGTGGGAGGAACACATGGCCCAGAGGGCGCTGCCCAAGGATGTGGGGGGTCCCAACGGGGAGCCCCTGCTGCCAGAGCGCATCATTCGCATCGTGGACAAGCCCTTCGGAGGAGGCGAGTCCGCCTCGCTTTTCTCTCTTGGGACCTTGAAACTAATTAGAGGTGCTCAAATATAAAATTTTTTGAAGGTTTCTTAGGGGCACCATTAACGTTGTGGATGGGCTCTTAGGAGTTTCTCTTTCATGGCCTTGAAAAACTGGAGATGTGGGAATATCAACTTTGTAAATTGAATACAAATATTAAAAATGACTGTAAATCAAATTGAAATGTTTTTCAATATGAGTATTCAACACTTATTGTGAATCGAGCTAGGATAACTTAAAAAACAATTATGGCTGGGAATATTTTCTAGATAGCGTATCTATGAAACAGAACAGCTTTATTATGTAAGAAACATTTCACATACTTTTATGAAAAGAGAAAAGGCCCTGATAGGATGAGCTGACCTACTGCAACTTGGAAAGCAAAGCAATGACTGCCGTATTTGTTTGAACGTTGCTCGAGGTTTTCTTTCCCGGCAGAGTCTTTTAAGCTTGGGGATGAAGGTCTACTAGCTATTGGTTAAGTGTAAAATTTCGGAGACCATCGTGCCAAATGACATGCCCCGACATGTGAACCGTTTCTCTTAGCATGTTGGTGCAAAACGGTAAAGCCTGATGCGCGCACACCGGTGCGGCGCAGTGAAGCTTGACACCAAAGCGCTGGTGTGAAGCAGTGAAGCTTGGTGCGAGAAATCTGCAAACACTCTTTATGACTTACTTCAAATTAAAAATATTTACAAACCTCTAAAAAAGTGAGTTTTTTTTTTTTTTTTTGCACTGTATTTGCAGTGTTATTATCTCTATCTCCTACCAAGAGGGCTCATCAGATAGAATTGCTCGAAAGGAGTTTCTTTTTCTTGTCGTGCATAGGGCTGCTATCGTTTCTAAGGTCATTGTAAGTCTCCCATGTAACTGCGGCAGCTCCGAGCATGAGAGAAGCTTTCTCGTATTGGGGACAACACATCTAGGAAACCTTCTATTATCTTTTTTATCTTACATGAAGAATGCTTTTATCCGAATTTCTCGGCTTTCTCATTGCTCCCTGATTCTTCTTAAAGCTGCTGCATTGATTGTCAGGGTGTCTGCCACGGGAATCTTTCTCACTCGGGCCTTCCTGGCCAGTGGCATCAGAGCAGAGGGCAGTGCCCCCTTTCATTTCACCTTCTTCTTAATACTCGCAGGTGTGGTAGGCGAGGAGGCTGAGCACGGGTCCCACATGGAAGGCTCGGTGGTGGTGGGACGCACCGCCTTTGCCCGCATGCAGGGGGACGTGGACAGGCACGGGGCTCGACCCCCCGCAGACCCCCTCACGAGGGAATTGCAGCGCGCCCACAGGTATCTGGGTCTCCCGCACAGGACACTCTCCTAATTTGAGATGAGATTCGTTAACGCTCGAGTGGTACCTTCTTGGGCTAAGAACCTGTCCCGTAGGCTTACCTCACGTACCATCATCGCTGCAGTTGTACGAAACGGTGTATCGATGTTTGGTAGAGAGGCGGACAAAGGTTCGTACGAAATTATCCTTGGCGTGGAGGGTTCATCGTATTAGAGATCCAAGACCCGGTGTTTAAAAGATTCGATTAGAAAGTTTAAAAAATGTATGGTTGCTGGACCTATTTGGCAGGTGAGAATACATTTCTTTCAGACTTCAAAACTGGCAGCAGTATTGACCATTAAAACTTGTTTTCTTCTCAGCATGATTTAGAATTCTAGGACACGAACAGAGAAGTCGTACCCCATGGGGGGTATGACTTCTGTGAAAACCAAACACCTGTGAAAACAGGTGTTTGGTGGGTGGTGCCACCAAACACTTGCTTTTAAAGCTGACATGGTCGTTAGAGTGATCAGACCCCTTTAACTTTAAGACTAAACATCTTTGCAAGACATAAACTGTGTTTTGAGGAAAGAAATGTTGAAAGATGTTGAGGGGCCATTTATTCGCTTTGGAGGTTATACATGAATCGTACTACAGAATTGTACAGTTCTTCTCTCATTGTGTAAAGAGAAATTGGGTGCCATTGAACACTACATAAACGGGACACATTGTTACTTGTGGCTTTTGAGGATCAAAAAGGGGCCAACTGAACTTACTGGCAAACTAGGTTGTAAATTGTGCAATTTCATTCACTATAAACATGGTTTAATTCAACACAATAGCATTTCGGCATCTGGAGACAAATGTAGCTTCCTGAACTCGACGCTCTAACTTTCTACGGAAATACGTGAAAGTGCTCCTTTCAAAATGGGTCTCACTTGCAAAGTGTCATCAGCAACAAAAAATAAACTTACCTAAAATGGAAAAAAAAAAAGAGAAGCAAGACAATCCATTTTTCTCTTTTCACCTCACAAGGTTGGAGAACTAACTCTGTGTTGAAAGATTAAGACAGGCTGTCTGGCTTTCTTTGCGTTTAGTAGTTTCTTTCAGTTCAGGGGGGTCAGTTACCACCAATGTACTCATTCTAATAACTAAGGTGGGGGGAATGCGATAATGCTGGTGTACGTTGGACAAAACTGAAATGTGTCTGAGCCAAGAATATGACCAAAGCAGACAATGCAGGCCTGAGGACTCAACCCTTGAGCCTTGTGTATGATATTGGGCTGATTTGGCTGTTCATTACTAGTGAAGGTGAAGGAAGGCAACCTTACAGGTATGAACGCCTCTTGCGAAGAGCGAGGATGGAGGACCTGCGGGCAGTGCGAGAGGCCCGCTTTCTCTACGAGGGAGGCCGGGACCGCAAGGGTCGTCCCGTCTTTGTCTTTGTGGGACGACGCTTCAGGGCATTGGACCCCGAAAAGGTGAACCCTTGGCTGCAGGCAGAAGGAAAAATCGGCAGTGAGCTTTGACTGGAGACCGAGCTACAGTGCAGTTGATGCAGTGCCACTTATAGACTGCAGAAGCATTTATACGGTCGGGGTTTAGCCTGGCTTCCTATAGACTTGTAGTTTGTTCTATTGTCGTTCATGTTGGCCAGTGCAGTGCAGTTGCTAACTTGAGATCTTGCACCTTTGTGACAAGTATACGCAGCTTGTGTAATGCAGAGAAGATATGCAAGACAGTGTGCTCTGTCTTTTCTCTTCTGTAGCTTGTTTTGTGTCACAGCATCTGCTACTAGCTTTCGATTTGCCTCTCACTGCCAAACTTTGTAGAACAGAAGCACCTTCGACAGCTACAACCTTACACTCGTAACGTTTAATGGCTGCTTGGTTCCAACAGTACAGTTGAATTTGTGCATGAGAGAGGTCTCGCAGGGTCGTAGAGCACTTTGACCTAGACTTGCTTCGGTCCAATGTGAAATTCACTCATTGGTTGCTTGTGGTCATATTGATTCCACTGACCCAGCCTAGAGCCACTAAATGAGCTATGCTTAGAGTATCAGCACTCTGTTCCCCGATATTGTTGTGGGCGCCTCTATCTTGGTGCTTGTGCAGAGCAGATGCAACTGCTGATTGTCATGATTCAAAAGTGTGACTTCCTGTGCATTAGATTCGGTGTTAGGAAGCACATGTAATATTGCTTTACTCTAAACATTTGTGGAGGACAGAAAAGCATTTCCTGTGATTTCGGATAAAGCTTCAAATAACTGACAACCATGATATTGAACCACAAGATGGCTAAGTGTCGTTACTCTGAAGTGTAGCTTATTTATTGACACTAACGCAGCCTAGCTAGAACTTCTGAAAATGGACAGTATATGTAGTGCTCTTTTATATCGGGCTTCAATGCTAATATAGATACTTTTCTTTAAAGTGTCCCGAAGCAAGCGAAATTCTGCTCCCATTTAAAATACGCTGCTCTTTAACCCTAGAATCTTTCTAGCTTTTGAGAGTGGATGTGAGTATGCCCACACTCACAAAATGCATAGAGGTATTTATTTGCCTCTGTGAAGAGTTTGCACTATTGGGTGTGAGTGGAAGCTCAGGTATCCATACCCTGCAAGCTTTTGGTGACTCTGGGTCCCATTTGCGTCTTTCTTTGTCTACAGGTGCTTCTGCAGCTGTTGCTGGCCCTGGACTCCGTGGCTCCGGTGCAGCCCTTCTCGGTGGTGTACCTGCACACTCTGGCGGAGGAGCCACCAGAGCTGGGACAGGTGCTCAGGGACGCCTTCGAGCTGCTAGAGCCCAAGCACAGGCAGAACCTGCACACACTCTACCTCGTGCATCCAGGCTTTTGGACACGGGTGAGGCCCCACTGAGTGCAGCTAGGACAAACTAGGTTCACTGCATAGGGAGTTTTACCGCATGGCCGAAACCAAGAAGCCACCCCCTTCAGCACAATGTAAGATTGAATATGGTGGTAAACCCTGGCAGTAGGGATGGCAAAGAGTCAAAACAGTAAGAGAGACAGGCCAGCTTGCCTGCAATTTAAGCATTTTAATGTGATAGCATTCATTAGGTACCCCCCCCTCTTCATTCCCGATTTCGTAGACCTTTCTGGCCTCCTAATATGCAGTAGACCATGTCAGCTCACTGTGCTTGCACCCCATTATGCTGCACGTGTCTGGAGTGGCAGTACGCACTCCTTCACATTCGCATCCTTTTCGAAGGACCTGACAACCTCGACGTCGTCCTAGACGTTGTTCTAAAGGTTGTCCTAGGGGTTGTCCTTGAGATCACTCTAGAGGTTGTCCTAGACGTTGTCCTTGAGGTCGCCCTAGAGGTCGTCCTTGAGGCTACCCTAGAGGTTGTCCTAGACGTCGTCCTCTGAGACGTTGTTCATGGCCTCGTAACAAAAGAGGGATGGAAACATGATGAATGCTATCGCAATTCATAGGCAGCCTACAATAGTGGTTTCTGCAGCCAATTTTTAAGCATTCTTTCAGTACACTGTGTTGTCATTTCAACGTGCTGTTGTTACAATAACTGAGTTGGGAGACTCAATCTGTGTTGTGCTGTGCAGAGGACGGGTACATTCAGTCCACTTTTAGCTATATCTGGTTTCAAGAGGGCGTCACTTGTCTGGAAGATGGAACAGTCTTAAGGAAAAAGGGAACCGATTTGGACTGGGAAAGAAAAAAAAGGACACTCATATGCACACACTTGCTTCACTTCCACATCTTTATTTCTTCCTACGTTTAAATAGACTTGAAGAGTGTTGGCAGCATGTATGATAGATTAAATTGTGGGCAGTATGCTCTGAAAGCGAAGGAAATCTTGGTGCGAGTGGTTATGGTGAGAGAGAATTTTTTGTTGGCTAATGATACAAATCGTATACATCTGCCACCTAGTTCCTTATTATCTGTCCGTCTAGAATTTAATTGTTTCTGATGGTTTCGCAGCACCTTGCAATTGTTTGCCGCTAACAGTGGTTCTGCCATTTTAGGTTCATGTCAACGATTGCAGCTGTCGCTTATCGCCGTGTTCCGACTAACGGTCAAGCATCCGATTGCTCTGCTCGATACGTCAATAGTTTTTCCGGGTAGAGGGGTTCCAATCGGATAAGCCGATTCAGATGCACTCCGCTTCGCCGCACACAAGGCCAGCCAATACAATGCGGCGTGTCAAGACCAGTGGCATAGCCAGGAATTTTTTTTGGGGGGTGCTGAGGTGGCTGGGATGTCCATGACATGGGGTGCAGAGAGGGGGAGGGGGGTCAAAATGCATGTGTATATTATAGGCTCGGCCAGATCTCGAGGGGGGGGGGGGGGGGGCTGAAGCCCTATAAGGCCCCCCTTCGGGCTACGCCTCTAGTCAAGACGGCCGTCGTTCGCTCTTCCATAAAGGTGGCGGCCTGGTGGTTCACCGCGTTCAAGGTGCCCGACATGCGCGGCAAGGTGAACATGGTGTCGCGGCTGGACGAGCTCTTTCTGGACGTGGCCCCCGAGCAACTGGACCTGCCACGATTCGTGCTGGAACACGACCTCCTGGTAAGTCCGACGCTACGACGTACGGCGCCCGGAGCCCGGCTTTGGCCGGCGCGTCTATCGTCCCGTCCCACCGGCGCGTTGAAAGCGGTCCCAAAGTGGCAGAAAATTGCATTGCAGGAGCCGACGCGTCACGCTGTCGGACGTCTTGATCCCGGCGGTCGGTCGTAGAAATGCTGGCGAAAAAGGTGGGCGGACACGAGTGTCATCGTTGTTGCGGCGTCCCATCTCGCATCTCCATAGACTTCCGTTCTCTCTGGCTGCAGAGCAACGTAGAGCAGAACAGGCGACAGTACGAAGCTTCTGCAGTGTCGCGGGCGGAAATTGAGGGACCACTTTTGGGGACGCGATAGAAACGCCGGCCGAATGCGCGCTCCGGGCTCAGAGTCCTTGGAGTGCCTCGTTTTGGAGCTTCTACACTGCTAGGAAAACTAACTGCCTCATCGGCGGCTTGCACTCCCAGTGTTCAGAATTCATTCGCGCGCATTGGCTGCGGTGATGACAATCCCATGGACGGGTGGGAGCAACCCGGAGAGCCGGTTGCGCTTTCAGAAGCGAGGTTACGATACGAGGCGTTCTCGAGTGCTGTTCGGGCGTAGAATGATCTGTATAGGTAAGCCAATGAACCGAGTGCTATGAAACTTTTCACAAAGGTGTCTTTAGGTGGTTCATTTACAGTATACTCAAATTTTATGAGTGCAGGATCCAACAAAAAAAGAGGTAAACAAAAAAAAAACTCATTTTTTTCTTATGCATTGGAAGGAGGACGGCACAACCGCCTGGATGACGCCGTTACTAACAGATGGCAAAACGTAAAGCAAAAACGTGAAGTCTTTTTTGAGATGGTTACCCGAGAGCAGATCCAACAGATCAGAGCGTATGTGAGTAGCGGTGTCAGCCAGACGGTTCTTGCCGTTTCCTTCCTTGTGCATAGGAGAAAAACAATTTTTTTTTCCGGCTCAATTTTTTTTTTATTGTTGAAACTGACTCGTAAAATTTTAGTACGATATAAGTGCACCACTTAAAGACACTTTTGTGGAAAACTTTCAGTGCACACCGTTCGTCGGTTAATTTATACAACACCACCCCGTAGTTGAACATGCCTCGAAGCTATCTCCCAAATTGAACCACAATAAGTGGAAGCGTCGGAAATTTTCGGTGCCCCGGAAATGTTTGGTGGCTCTAATCCAAATGAAGTGGGTCTTTAAAGCGCGTCTGGCATCTCTTTTTCTACAAACCTTCAGCTGCACGGACCTCGTCCGCAAGGCCTGGCACAGGGTGCCCAACAGTAGCCACAGACGGACCCACCCTGCTCCGAGGACCGATTCACGATGTGCCTTTCCCTTTTGTACATTTACCGAAACAAATTACAGCAGCTGGTACCAAAGCAATAAGGCTCTCTGTCTCAGTATTGCCAGTGGCGGGCGGGCACGATAAAAATGCCGAGCTCTTGTTTTGGGTTGTCTGTGTCCCCCTTACGGACCCGTGTGCCCCGACACGGCTGGTACGACCTTAATAAGCCATGCGCAACGTGAAAATGTTGGGTTTCTTTTTGTCGCCGCGTGACCGTGTAATGGAAGAGCCTGAATGGCTTGCCCAATTAGTGGATCAAATGTTGCTACATGCCACAATGTTGCGGTGGTTAGAGAAACATTGGACTGTATTCACTAGAAGATTGGCGGTTGTTTCCAAGCTGGGCGTTGCACCCGCAGATATTTTACAGTTACTGCCACTTGTTGCCAACAGTTTTAGAACCAATGTGGCGTCGCATTCGCAAAATATGAAAGGTTTAAGGTAAGGTATTTTATATTTTTGTTCCAGGGGTGCTATGATGGGGATGTGTGTCCCTTCTGTTTCCTTGTCTGCTGTCATGAGCATTTTGCAACATGATAGTGTGCCAGTCCAGAGAATGATCAAACACTGTAGCCATCTGGGTGGGCCACTGTAGCCATCTGAAAGTTCGTACTGAAATGAAACAGACGATGAAATAGCCCACAGACCTGACTGTTGGGACAGGGATGTTAGGAAGTGAAGGTGTAAAATATGGTTGTGCTTTACACAAACATATCTGCAAGGTACACGGAATATGTTGCAGGCTTGACAATCCAAATGTCTAGTGTCGATATTTGTAGAGTGAGCTACACTGGATGAGGTTGAGCAGTTTCGCGTGGCTCCTGGAGAGCCGTGCTGCGCATGCGCGAGGAGTAGTGACATCACACGGCGCACAGCTGGCGCACCGGAGCCGCCGCCGCGCGCGCCTCCCCGGTCTGCGCATTCCAGAGGAGTGACGTCATAGCCGCGGCAGACGCACTGGCGCCGCCGCGTGCCCAGCTGTGCGCCTCCGTTGCGCAGTAGTCAAGTCTGACGCTGCACCAGAGCCGCTTGATGGCAATAGAGAAGCAACCAGACGTTGAGCAAAAAAAATAAATATACATGTGTTACATAATGCGTATATCGTGTGTGTGTCATTGAAGCAGCAGTAAGCATGATAATCAAGCTAATCCTAGACAACCAGGAAAGCTAAGAATAACCAGCTGAACCTAAGCTCACGCTAGATATATCCTGGCATAGCCGAGCTAAGCCACTGCAATTTTATTTGCTTGCTAGCTGACAGTGACCTTATTTTACCGTAGTCTGCACCTGGTATAAGGTCCAAAAGGGCAAATTTTAGCTGAAAAAAAAGGTGTTTTCTTAAATATTTTGCATCCAATGCATAGTCTGCATTCAGTGCGTAATCTGCACATACAAAATTCTCATACACAGCACACCTTAAAATATGCCAGCTCTATTAATGCATAAAGCTTGTACCATATAAAAATCATCATTAATATAATAATTATTTTTCATTATTTCGTTCTTCAGAACGACCAAAGTCTTAATATGAAGAATCTTTGCAATATACAACTTGCGCAACACACAAATAGGAATACAATAAGATTATGATGAGTAAATCAAAGTTTCAAGTTCACGTTTAAAATATGCGTAATTTGTAAAAGCATCTAAAGACGTATTCGGTGAAATTGCATCGAAAGACACTTGCACGCGGGTGATTGGACACACTTTTTCCTGAGAACTAGGATAGAACAAACAGAAGGGCCTGCTTATACGCAGAGGTATGTGAAAGTTAACAGAAGACAGTAAGCTGCTACCTATTTGGCTTCGAGTTAATGTATGCAACATTAAAATATCTCGCACACGTCTACGACTTGATAACATCTGTAAGCTGAGAGTATCAAGTATTTAGGTATAGTCGTAAAAAACACCTGCACCCAATATATTGATCGTAAACAATTAAATAAATTTATTTTGTATTTTTTCAGTTTGCAATGCATCAGTTGCCGTCAAAGAATTCCACACAACACTTGCAAACTCGAGGCAGGAACAAATCAGACTGCACAACAAGTGAATATTACACAATGAATTCAAAAATTCCTAGGTCAAACGGCAAATCATGCCCATGCAATATTATAGTTTAACCAACAATTTGAGAGACATGGTAAGAAGAAAAAAAAGATTGCTATCGAAATCAACACCAAGGTCACAAACTACAGACACTCACAAAATAGTGGTGGAACCAAGATCGTAGTCATTTAAAATCGCCTCCCGTCTTCTACACATTAATGTCACTTCGGTTTTATCGGGATTGATCAACAAAACATTTGAAGAACACCACTCATGCACACGTGACACATCATCCTGCAAAAGTGCACAGTCAGCAAGTGACCTGACATTCAAAGAGAGCTTTGAGTCGTCGGCAAGTAACAACAACTGATAATTTTTGGTGCACAGCTCAATATCATTCATAAATATAAAAAACAACAGTGGTCCCAAGTCGGACCCCTGGGGCACACCAGACAAAGGAGCATAAGCATCAGAAAAACTATTCAAACTTTGCACACTGCTTTTACAATCGGATAAGACTGAAACCAGCCGGTGAGTGCAGGAGAAACTCCATGCGTAGAGAGCTTATGCAGAAGCAACTCGTAGTTTACATTATCAAATGCCTTAGAGATGTTGAAGCAGACTGTGTCAACTTGATCACCAAGGAAAATATCTGAAGAGTAACCCTCTCGAAAGCGATTTGCCAAACCATTAGCGACCTCTTCTAAAGAAAGTAAAGAAATGCTGTTAGCCGTGGCCTTTGTGTGTGTTTTTACCGTATCGCCAGAACTGATCTGGTTTTCGAAACAAGCTTTTTTCTACTCGAAGTTCATGAGCGCATATTTTATAGAATGCTTGTGAAAAAAGTTTTTTCACGAGCATTTTATATATCTTCATTGTTTCATGCCACAAATGTACACCAATTCACAGCTTATGAAAGTGCACTTTTCTTCTCATATAATATCATCGCCATTCTTTGGAAAACTAAGCTGGATATTTGGAAGGTCTTATGATGCTTTCGGTCGCACTATCAATGCAGTTTTTATTTAAAACTTCTGACCAGTCAATGCTTTGAAAAAAAAAAATAATATGAACCTACGTAGTTACCAGTACAGTAAGAGTAACAAGAAAAACTCTTGCAAACAAGCTGCTTTCAGGAAAGACAAAATTACACACTACTAAAAGGTGGGTGAAAAAATTGAAATGAGACGTTTACAAATCCCTCTAATGGGAAATCAGAGCGCAGCTCTTCAGGTATTTTGATTATGTGATATACCGTGACGGGAGGGTGTGCAGGAGGAGGAGGAGGAGAGGGCACAAAGGAGGAGGAGGGTACCGAGGACCCTCCCCTTCTCGTCCTCCTCCATAACCTCCCCTCCTCCCACAATTTCCCCGCTAAATTTAGCTGGAAGATTGACGCCACGCAACCTCAACACCGATTCAGTTTCCCCTCTATATTTTGTGGGGAAATTGACGATATTACTTTGTGTCGCATCACCTATGAACAAATTCAGTTTCTGTGCTAGATTTTGAGGGAAAATTGACGTCACGTGACCTCAACACTAATTCAATTCCCCGCTAAATTTAGCGTGGAAACTGAATTGGTGTTGAGGTCGTCTGACGTCAGTTTTACCGCTAAATTTAGCAGGGAAACTGAATGCACAGTGTTGCATTATGGGACGTCAGAGCTACACACCAATTCAGTTTCTTTGCTAAATTTAGCGGGGAATTGAATTGGTGTATAGGTCTGTGATGTCCCATAATGCATTGCGCGCGGTTACGACGACGGTGACGTTGCGAAACACGGGAACGAGCTCCTAAGAGCTGCGCTCAAAACATCAGGGCTAACGACATGTATACTCTGTGCTGCAGAAAATATGGTAGTGTTGTTTTTTGCACCTTCAAACAAGAAAGAATAATTAGTATTGAGATATTATGAAAAGTATTCTAATATAGCTGTTGTTCTTTTCCAATCTCTTACGCACTTTGTAAGATGCTTGCATGTTTTAGTTGTCAATTCATAAAGAGTGGATTTTTGTTTTTTTTACCGTGTTTTACAATGTTGAAATTGTGTTCCGGGACTGTTTGTTCTTGAAACTGCCCCTTGTTAATTAACTTCAGCATTTTATACAGTTGCACTAGGAACATTAATGTTGAGTTTGCATAATGATACATTGGCTCTACCATGGTTCAAAAAGTCATGCATGACAGACGGTTACTACATTCTTCTCACATTTCCAAAGCTAAGCCATCCCGGTTTGAAAAAGAGGGTATCTTTATTACATAGGGCTTTTACTCTAATTTGAAATTTCCACAGCACAGCCGAGTATCCCACAGGCGTATGTGCTTGCCAACTGCAGTTTAGGGAACTTGTCGTTCTGCATATGCACCCTAGGCAAAATGAACACCCATGAACAAAAAGTGTATTCTCTTAGGGTCCTAAGGCCCCATGAGAATAAATCTCTGGGTCTTTGGCCACGAGGGACGACGGATTTATCCTCATGATTACGGTAATTGATATGGCTGGCATTATTTTAGTTAAGGATTTACCTCAATTGGTTTATCTATCTTTGGTCTGTTACTCTCTGCACTGGGTCAGTTTCATGAAGCACATGAAACTACAGAGTGGATCACATTGACGATTTTGGGTAGTGTCCTCCCTTAAACCAGCCGGGACTGGGTGGAGAGCGAGAATCCAAAGTGGAAGATAAAGGAACAGAACGATGGAAGGCAACATCTCAAATTTGGCTGACTTGTTTATTCAGTAATGTCTTCATATGTGCAACATTCTCAAGGTCGCCAACCAACCACCACACACATAAAAAACGAACAAAAAAACGCCCTAAAGTTTAGAACAAAAGTGTACACAAAAGACCTGGCATACATCATAAAACTGTAGTCATCCCCACAAAAAAAAAGAAAGGGGGGGGGGGGGATTTAATGTCTTTTTGTTATATTGTAAGTGGTTTGTCTTTCCGTGGTCTGATTTGCAAGGACAGTCGGAGTTCTAATTTGTCTTTAAAAAATTTCCTGTTTTTTTTTTGTTGCAGAAAATGCAAATATACCCTCGTTTTTTTTTCTTCTTAGTTTTAGGATGTATCTTAGGTCTTTATGTATGCTTGTGTCCTTAAAGTGGTCATTTGAGCTAGTTGGTACATCACTAATATTAAACAGCGCACAAAACGTCGGCGGAAGAGAAAAGAAAAGTTCTACTGTCCTTTTCTCTTCCGCCAACGTTTTGTGCGCTGTTTAATATTAGGGATTGTGTCCTTAACTTTTTTTTTTTTTTTGTGTGTATGTGTGCGTGTGTGTGTGGGGGGGTTAAACGAGTGATAAACAAGTCAATTGAGTTTGAGACATTGTCTTCTGTCATTCTTTTTCTTTCTCGTCCTTTTTTGGATTTTTCTCATTCTCCACCCAGCCTTAGGTGGTTTAAGAAAATGGTTAATCTACAATAGCTTGCCTGCACCATCACTATTTTATCAGAAATACAATTAGTTTCGTGCATACGCTTGACATTTTGGCTACTTTGCTTGCAAAGCCGGTAATCTCAACCGTTACAGAAAAGGCAAAATCGGGAAAGCCATTGATTTGCCAGCCCTAGCAGGTGTTATTATTGTTTTGGGAACATGTCTACATATGTTGATACTTTGTCCGGCATTATCAAGTGGATGGTATACCGTACAACTGTGCTTTGTCAGTATTTTGTATTATTAGGTTACTTGGCAGAGGCATGTAAGAGTGACAGAATTAATTGAAAACATTGCTGATCAGGTAGCATTCTGTAGATGCAGAAGCACGTTCCCGAACCAGTGCGCAACGGATGTGCAACAAGATTGCTGTCAAATGTGTATGGAAACATGTATTTTTATTTTTCGCTGTCTGCAGTTTGCGTTGAACAATCACCGAGTCGTGCTTTCGTAGAGAGAGAGAGAGAGAGTGAGAACATGTATTTATTTAATGAAAGGTTCACTCGTCTATGGTGCTTTTGTATAAAATTACCTGCGACTGGCAAAAAATGGGAAACTTGGTATAAAAAAAAAGACACAGGAATGGAAAGTGTCAATCTTGGGTAATTTTCGACAGGATCAACATCCATCAGCTTGCCTGTACTTCCTTTAAAAAAAAGAAGAAAAAACAAACTCGCCTTTTAACATGTTTTTTTTTGCACGGATGGAAGGCATGTTAGTTTCGAAATCCTACTTCATTGTATAAATTCTCCTGGAAATAAAAGAAAGACAGGAAACAAGTTTTTTTTTTTCTTTTTTACTGCCATAAGTGCACAGAGAGAGTGCAGCACACGGCCATTGCCTTTGTTGTGATGGATGACAGCACAGATCTCTTTTTTATGGCTGAGCCGTTTCACAGTGCATTACATTACTTTGTTTCTGTCATGAGCCCATAAAAAGTTTTGCTTTTGTAAGCAGGTAATAAAAAGAATTGAGCACATCTTTCTTTTTTTTTTTAGCAGCACGTTACATGTGATTTTTGAGTGAGGTAGTGGAGTAATTAACTGCTTCACATGAGGTAGTTACTTTGTACTCTTGTGCCATTTAATGCAGAGCCTTCATCATATTTCTCTGCTTGCACAACAGCTGCACTCAAACTTCCTTCCAGTGAAGTTGTCTTTTCCTTGTTCCTTTGGCTGTTTGTTATCGATAAAATCTTTATTTTGCTTCGTGATTAAGGAAATGATGCGCTGGGGTTAATGTTTTGTTCTTGGTATATACTTGACCGGATCTGCTCACGGATGTTTGGACAGATGGTGTCGCTTCAAAGCAGAGCACAGTTTCACAGTGATAACTGGGAAGGCGGATCTTGTCATATTTTGTGAAGTTCGATGGACCTGTGTAAAAAGTGCCTTCAATTAACATTTTGTGAAGTAATAAAGATGGCTCCAATATACAACTTTTTAACTTCTTCGATTAAAGTAAGATGAAGGAAGCCTGACTGTATGCATTTTAACAACTTCGGTGCGCAAGATAGGGAACCACCACCTCCTGAAACCAAGCTTTTGTCTTGGTGACAACAGATTGTTTAATATAGCAGCCGCATCGTTGAGCCTAAAGTACTTTAGTTGAGCCAGCCCCATGAATTTGTCAGATTGGTTCAGTGCTGGATAGATTACATTATCTAGTATACCAGCCTATAGATTAAGTAATCTGTGCAGCACTATGCATTGTGTAGGAGTGATAGCACTTTCGGCTTGAATCAATTGTCCTTTTCCTGGAATGAAAGGGAGGTACCCTCTTGTCGTAATAAGCGATAACGATATCTATGTGAAAAGGGTTTAGCCAGCTCTTTCATCTCTGCGTAAAACGTTTTTTTCTTTTACATGAAGCGGTGGCATAGCGCGTTTGGTAAACAATTCAAGTAAGAAAGAAAACAATCTGTTTGGGACATTGTCCTGTGTATGACACTACGTCTCAGGATTTCTCTGCGAACCGCGACAACAAAGAAACCAACAAATAAATATTAGGAAGTAAATAAAATAACAACAGTAGCGCTACGACTCTCCAAAGGGCCAACCGCGGCGTAGTAGTCGCGCAGGACGATGATGGGCATGTTCCGTTCTTTGCCCGTGATAAACACCGGACGTCACTGTGGGCCAGCTGGTAGTTTGTTTTCGCGGAACTCCATTGTTGTTTCCGCCTTTTCGGTAGTGAGATATGATTTTGCGGTATTTCACGACGGCTGTCTACTTGAATCTTGAGAAGAAGAAAAAAAAAAAGGGGGGGGGGGGGGGGTTTGGGGAGGCTGGTCGGAAAAATGCCGCTCGCTCTGACGTCGGCGCGTTGGCGTCAGAGCTGGCCTATCGATTTTTCCAGAAATAGTGGTCCGTGAATGGGCCCGCGGTCGCAACGCCGGCAGCGCGTCAATGAGAGTGTTGTCGTCATTGGTACCTGCTGCCGCGCGTACGCACGAGCAGAGGATCGATCGCGTGCGCGCGGGCCTGCTGCCGTCAACATACGCCCACGCGCACGCACGGATTCTCTTTCGGCCAGGTGGCCCGCTTCCTAGCGCGTCCCGACACCGTGGTTTCACCGCCGCGCGCCTTATCTCCCGCGCGGAGCGCCGTCGCCAACCTGCGTGCCTGAGCTCCGGACGCGTCGCGCCGCACTCTCCAAAGGCCGGCGACAAATCCGTGACGCGACAGCGGCGTCTGCCACAGTCTGCGTCTGCTCGCACGCGTTCCTCCGTCCGCGCGAACGCCGATTGCGTCGGCGGTGCGAGCGTCACGCGCGTCGTGCGCATGCGTGTCGGTTGCCGAGGCGACGGACGGACCGCCGCCTAGCGGGCGTCTGCGTCGCCGTCTGCCTTCTGGCGCAGCGAAACGCAAGAGCGACTCTCGCCGGTGTATCGTCCGGAAGCACATCCGTCGTCCGCACGTCGTCTTCTCGCGGCCTGCTGCGGCGCCCCTCCGAAGAGCGGTCATCCTCGCCCGCCGTCCCGTCTGTGAGCCAGTAGCACACGCAGAACCAACGCCGGAATCATGAGGTAAGAGCCGCTCGTATGGTCGTCGCCCGGCGAGCCCTTGGCTCTGGCGCCGCGGCGGCGGACCCCGGCCACCCTCACGGGCGCTGACGTCGGTGTGTTGTCGCAGTGCGGCCAGCCCGCTGCCGGACGCCCGCTTCTCGGTGCTGGGCTACGACCAGGTGGTGCGGCTGCAGGAGCTGCTCGAGGAGCCCGTGGCCGTCCAGGGCCGGGGCAACTTCCCGGCCCTGGAGACCCGGCTGCGGGACTTGGTGCAGCGGGTGCGCTCGCAGCTGGCACGCCTCGGCGTGCCCGTGCGCGACGTGCGGCTCAACGGCGGCGCCGCGTCCTACGTCCTCGAGCCGGACACGTCGGCCGAGTACAACGACCTGGACGTCATCTTCGGCTGCGACCTGGGCGGCGGCGGCAGCGCGGGCTTCGAGCGCGTCAAGGCGGCCGTGCTCGACGCCCTGGCGGAACTGCTGCCCGCCGGCGTGAAGCGCATCTCGGCGTGCGCCCTCAAGGAGGCCTACCTGCACAAGCTGGTCAAGGTGGCCTCGGACGAGGACCGTTGGTCCCTCGTGTCCCTGTCCAACGGCCTGGGCCGCAACGTGGAGCTCAAGTTCGTGCACCGCATGCGGCGGCAGTTCGAGTTCAGCGTGGACTCGTTCCAGATCGTGCTGGACCCGCTGCTGCTGCTGCACCAGTGCGGGTCCGAGGTGCCGCGCTGCTCGCAGGACTTCTTCCCCAGCGTGCTGGCCGAGTCCGTGTACGGCCACTTCGGCGACGCCCTGACACATCTGCGGCGGCGGCTCATCGCCACCCGCAGCCCCGAGGAGATCCGCGGCGGCGGCCTGCTCAAGTACTGTCACCTGCTCGCCCGGGGCTTCCAGGCCACCGACGGCACGCGCGCCCTGGAGCGCTACATGTGCTCGCGCTTCTTCATCGACTTCCCCGAGCTGCACGCCCAGCGGGCCAAGCTGCACAGCTTCCTGGCCAACCACCTGGCCCACGAGCGGCTGCGCTACGCCTTCCTTGCGACGCTGCACCGCGTCGTCGACGGCTCCACGGTCTGCCTGATGGCACACGAACGGCGCCAGACGCTGCAGCTCATTCAGACGCTGGCCTGCCGTGCGCTCCTGCTGCAGCAGCCCAGGCTGTGTGGCTACGCGCCGCAGCCCTGCTGGCTGCTGTCGGCGGGCCTCGGGCCGGCCATGAGCCCCGGCCTGGGGCCCGGCCTGGCCGCCGCCCCGGGGCTCGGCCTCGCCGCGGGTCCCCTTTGACCCCCCGTGTTTGTGTGTGTGGACGGCCCCCTTTCCGGCTCCTTGGCGCTCCGGTATGCGGCGGAAGCCGACAGGGCGCCCTTGGGCCGCCGATTCGCGCCGACTGGTTATCGCCCGCGGGGAGGACGGCTTCTTGCCCGACGCGCGGGCCGAGCCCTCGGCGACCACCGACGGCCCGTGGCTTCCGGCCCGGGGGCGGCCCGGAGTTCGGGCCCCCTCGGCGGCAGGCGCCAGCTTTCCTGTGGCGGCAAAGGACCGCCAAGGCCGCCCTGTTCGACGCTGCCCAACTGGGCCGCTCTCTTTCCCTGGGCAAGGCCGCCCGGCAGCCCCAGATAAGGGCAAGGCCGGCCGCTCGGACAGCCGGCCGCGCGAGGCCGACGGCCGCCGCGGCACCGGACCCCCCGACTCGCGAGCGGCCAGGTCACAAGGATACAGAAACAACCCCCACCCTGTCGACTGCGCGCGGTGGGCAGCCTCCGGCTTATGCAACTGACCAATAAACATTGGACAAACTCGCTGCCTGGTCTCACTCCCGGGCTGCCTGCGCGCACGCGCAGGCCTCGGGTTTTGTTTGTCGTGCCTGCTCTAGGGGGAGAGGGGACTCCCAATGTTTTATTCAACTGGCAGGTTTCCATTTATGTAGTCTACGGTCTCTCACCTTTCAGGTTATGCTGTCGAGCAACGTCGTTTTATTTTTTTTTTTTTTTTTTTGCGTGTGCATTTGTTAGCTAGGGTTGCAACCGGGGTTGATGTTGGACTATTACGTTGACACCGCACGTGTGCTGAGGCATTAAATTCCGCGGAGACTCCTGGCCTTGGCCTTATTCCCCTTTCACTCATTATTCCCTTTCTCAAGTTACCAGGATTACTGAGCTGATTTGCTTATCTGGGCCGTCTGGCGAGAGGTAAAACATTGCAGCAAAAATTCCGGAGCACCGCTTTTTCCCGTTTACATTTTCTTCCAACAGTTCAAAAACAGGTGTTCTCTTCATGCAGTGTTTACTTGATCACCTTGAGCCCTTTCATTTCAATTTGGTTTAGGCTTATACGAAAAATCTACTCTTTACACTGCGATTACATTTTTTTTTTTTTTTTGTGGATGGTGCTATTTCAGCAATTTTCATTCAAAAACTCTGTTGGATGTAATGCTGTTTTGACAAGGATATGGGATAACTGTATACAATTGACTATCTTCATTTTATGCAATTCAAGGTCACACATCAGCTGACATACCCATTGCAATTATGCATTTCCAGACTTCTCAGGCTGCTGTACAGCTGCCGCACAGATGTTTTCTCCATAGAACTTTGTTGACGACTTTGTGCTTCATATCATTTGGGCATAAATAAATTTGAAATCTGCAATGCAGCAGTTTGGGACCTACAGGATTTCATCCTGTTTGTCTGGTCAATGATAATCTTAGGAAGTTTCACACTTGAAAGCAAAAATGTAGAACAATTTTCTTTCAAACTCTTCATAGGCATTACACAGAAAACATGATGTACTATGTTGGAGAACAGGGCACACAGGTACCCTGCCCTACACAAATTATAGACAGCTGCCAAAAAAAAAAAAAAAAAAAGGATAAAAACTGGTAGGTGCCAAAACTTGGCAATTCACCTCAGGAGATCCTGGCTTGAAGGTTACACAGGGGTCATGCTCCTGCAGTTATTTGGCTTCATTTTAATCTCTCTGACATGCTCTGACTGCAACAAAAAATCAGTTCTGCTTATCTTCTCTTCATTCACACAAATGGGACCTTTGGGTTATATTACAGGGATTTATACTGACACCCTCAGTCTGAGTCAAACATACCTACAGAATTTCTTGCACAAAGTACACAAACCTATGGTGTATACCCCCCAAAAGCCCTACCACCAATTTGTAACCACCCTCCCCCAGATTGACAATCGTGAATAAACTCCTGGGTTAGCACCGATTCTGATTTCACCTGAAACACGCTGACACAAAACATATTACTTTTATTTACCTCCGTAGATTATTTACTGCCGTGCCACGAGATAAACTACACAATGGCCAATGATATACTAGACAGAGTGTTTTCTCGCTGACAGAACAGTGCTCGCAATGTGATGGGGGCATCCACTTGGCTCTTAATGGTGCACTAAAGTGGACAAATCACAGAGAATAAGACATAAATCTAGATGCACATTGCTTTGCGAATATTTTTTCTCCTTTTTCTTTCTCTTTGATAATGCAGTTCCTAGTAGTTGAGTAGTTTCTTTACAGCCTCGAAGCAACGCCACTTGTCTGGCAGGTAGAAGGGCTCAAAGATGTGTGGGAACGGGGTGTCGAAGCCTGTAACCCTCTGCACCGGGGCCTCTAGGTTCAGGAAGCATTCACTCTGCAAGGAGAGGGATGGCATCAATGGACATCTCTCCAAAACCAGCCACCAAACGGACTCTCATTGTTGGGAACACGCACCTGAATCGTAGCAGCTATCTCGGCTCCCAATCCTGCCGTCAATGGAGCCTCATGAGCCACCAAGAGACGTCCAGTCTTGCACACAGACTGCAAACGAAAAGTTGTCTTAGCCAGCCATGAGGCTTACACTTCTAGGTATATTACTATGAATGTTTTTTTGATTTCACCCATCTCATAACCCCATCAAAACACTGCTCTCAGCTTTGAGGTCATGCTTCAATTACCACTGTTCACATTTACCACCATGGTGCTGCATGGGAAAACAAGCTTCAGAAGAGGATGGGAGTGCTATCTAACTTGGCCTGTATATATACCTTTACTGTACAGCTTAGCTACAGTAAGCCTAGTTCATTCGATCATAAGGTTACTAAACAGTGTTCCTTGTTTACAGATCTACAGTGCAGTTATTTTACTCGTGCTGCAATCTAGTTAATTTTAGTTATGTTCTCAGACAACTACACTGCCCCCTTATGCCATTGCAAGGCCTCCAAGCATTAGCCCTCGCCTGTAGACGTCGCACAATGATGTTCACATGTATCATCTTGAGCCTTGGAGTATATCACACTGCATCACTGACAGTTGAACAGGACGTAATGGTGGGTCCTCAATGTTGCCCACAGACAGGCACACCTCCACCACTGCTGCTGCTTTAGAGCACGCGACAAAAAAGCCGGGACAAGTGCAACAGACAAGCACATTGGCTTGTCAGTTGTGCTTGTTCCTCACACACCACAGTTATCTTTGACTGCCACAGAGTGAAACAAAAAAAGGGACGCACATTGGCCACTGTCTCCTTGTCCCACGGGGTGAGGGTGCACAGGTCAATGAGCTCGCAGGAAACGTTGAGCCTGTCCTGCGCCAGCTGAGCAACCTCACGCAGCACATGCACCTGAGTGCCCCACGCCAGTAGCGTCAGGTCATGGCCTTCCTGGAGCACTTGGGCCTTGCCGAGCGGAAGCGAGAAGTCCTTTAGCGGCACCTGCTCCACCGCCAACCGGTACAGGATCTTGGGCTCGAAGAAGATGCACGGGTTCGGGTCCTGGATGCACGCCGTGAGCAGGCCTTTGGCCTGGATGGGACCCCGGGGCATGACCACGCGCAGACCCGGCACGTGCGCGAAGAAGGCCTCGGGGCTCTGCGAGTGGTACAGGGCGCCGTGTCCCACTGCGCCCGAAGGCGCCCGGATCGTGAGCTTGCCGCAGTCGAAGAGCCCGCCGGACCGGTAGCGGTACTTGGCCGCCTCGTTGACCAGCTGGTCGAACGCCGGGTAGATGTAATCGGCAAACTGCATTTCGGCAATGGCCGTGGCTCCGGCCACGGCGAGGCCGATACCGAACCCCGCGATGCCCTGCTCGCAGAGCGGTGTGTTGAAGACACGCTGCTTGCCTGCGGGAAGGAAGGCGCTTGGACTTAGAAACGTGGCACGTGGCCGCGAATCGAGCCGTCAGGCTGCGACGGCTGCGACGTACCATACTTGTCTTGGAGGCCGACCGTGCAGCGGAACACGCCACCGAAGGCCACGTCTTCGCCGAAGATTACCGCGGTCGGATCACGGGCTAGTGCCAGGTCCAGGGAGTTGGTGACCGCCTGGTACAGGTTCATCCGCGCCGTCTCTCCTTCGAGAGCGAAAGAAAGACCCATATGCATGCGCTCGGTTCTATTTAGTCCCCTGGGGGAACCGAGATTTAGCCATTGTGGTGTCGAAGCTTACCTTCCGAAGAGGGTGCAGTATCAGGAACGAAGGTGAAGTGCGCTGCGCATCTCTTCTGCAGATGGTTGCTGGGCTCGTTGTTCAATCGCAACTTGCGAAGGGACGCCTTTTTACCCAGCAACGAACGCATGGGGCGCGTTATTGCTGTCATACTCATGGTCAGGGCCATGTTATACGCGGCCGTAGGTTACAGACGTGCTCCTGTTTCAGCTCCGGCTGCTACCCGTCATACCGGATTGCAAAACACCGTTACGTGAAGCGGCCGCAGCTTCGAAAAACAAACTATGACCACTTCTTTGCGCGTTTGGCAACGATTTTGACACCTTCGGCTGGTTTTATGATATAAAAACGAAAGGTATCTCAATCATCCTATCTTAGATAATAGGATCTTCACCCTAAGCGCAAAACAGAAACTAAAGAAAACGTGAACAACCAGTCGCCCAGCTGACAAGATGAAAAAGTAGATGAAAAATACAATATGCGCTTATTTATCACGAACCAAATTATCCCTGTATTTTACACATAAAAATATATATATATAAAGCCACACCTAATGCGCAGCTTACGAAAGTGCCTATCAATAGTTCAGCTCAAGATGGCCGGATTGACTAGAAGATCGTAGACTGCTCCGAAGCTCCGAATGCTCGACCACCGTAACCGTGGGCTCATCGCGATCTCGGTGCGTAAAATGGGTATTATTTCACCCAGGATTCGCTATTCGAACCTGGCGAACGTGTCGAGTAATAGCGCACCGTGTACAACGTTTGGTTTGAACAGGAAACATCGGCTTCCGGGACCCGGAAAGGCGAGGTTCGCTCGATCGGTTCTACGGTTCGGTGGGACTGCGTTCATGTTTCGCCCTTAGATACGCAAGCCATCGACATATGAGGTAAGCAGTTTCCGATCTCGAAGCTCGTTCAGAGCTAGTCTCCGACGTCGGCGCGGTTTTCTGAGTTTTCCTGCCAGTAGGGCGAGCGAGTACAAGCGCTCGTGCGATTTCTCGTTGGACAGTGGTGCCCCGCGCAGTTCGAATCGGACGGTACGACGAGTGGCCCGGACAGCATGAGTTTCCAGGGACAGGCCGTGGCCAAAGATGTCCTTGGACCGGATGACAACTGCTTGGCCGTATCCTTTGATTGCGATTATCTTCACGTGGTTTTATTGATCCAACCAGGTTCGCTTCACTTGACAGGCGCAGACAGTGAGTGTGAAAAGATTTCAGAAAAGAGTGTACCAAAACGCGAAGTAGTGCAATTACAGTAATTTGATGCAATTGATGTTTGTTAGGTTTTGCCGATTGATCTTAATGCTATGAGTATTTACAGAATGCGAGTCTGGCGATTGGTGGTGTGAAAGGAGCACAGTGAAACATGTTGAATAAACCTGAGACTGGGGCAGAAATATAACATATAAGTCGAAGGAACAGAAAAGGACAGGACGATGTCTCAACGTTCTACATGATGTGAATGAACAGCTCAGTAAATGCAGACAAAGAAAAGACACAACCACGGCAGGACGGCTTTGTCCTGTCGTGGCTGTGTCTTTTCTTTATCTGCGTTTACTGAGTTGTTTGTCCCCATCATGTACACAGTGGAATCTCGCACGCCGTGATCAAGATACAGATGTGGTCGACCCTGGTTATCTGTTTCTGTGATCTTGTGAGCATGAGTTGTGTGATGTAAAAGGAATACTGTCAATACTTGCTTTGTGCATGCCTCTTAGGGCGTGACAACATGAAATTATGTAAATGTAAAACATCTCAAATATTCTTGCTGCTCTTCTTTGGTAGGCTGTGTTATTTAAGTCTAAACATGAGCCGTCCTTTGATCTCAGAGAGTGAAGTTCAGTGTTTGTTTGTTCTACTTCTTCGTAACTCCCATCAATCTGCTCTCTCTGGTTCACACAGTTCAGTGTGAGCAGGGACAAAAAAAATGAAAGCCGTTTACAACTCCCTGTAACGCCGAATTAGAGGGCAGCTCTTGAGGAGGAGGGGAAGGCACGGGGGGGGGGGGGTCACGTGGCCTGGGGGTCACGTGACCTCGAGGGGTGGGGGCGGAGAAAATCTTCCGCTAAATCTAGCGGGGAAAATTTTCCGCTAGATTTAGCGGGGAAAATTTTCCGCTAAATTTAGTGGGGAAAATTTTCCGCTAAATTTAGCGGGGTAAATTTTCTGCCAGATTTAGCGGGGAAAATTTTCCGCTAAATTTAGCGGGGAAAATTTTCCGCTAGATTTAGCGGGGAAAATTTTCCGCTAGATTTAGCGGGGAAAATTTTCCGCTAGATTTAGCGGGGATAATTTTCCGCTAAATTTAGCGGGGAAAATTTTCCGCTAGATTTAGCGGGGAAAATTTTCCACTAGATTTAGCAAGGAAACTTTTCCGCTAGATTTAGCGGGGAAAATTTTCCGCTAAATTTAGCGGGGAAATTTACCCATCATGCACCGCGCGGTTACGCCGACGGCGACGGCGACGCTGTTCAAGCCGGAAACTGGCGCCTAAGAGCTGCGCTCTAAAAAAAAAAGACACTTAAAATTCTCTGTGATGTGAAATTAGAGTGCAGCACTTGGGGAGGAGGAGGAGAGCGTATGCCTCTCCTCCCCCTCCACAACCCTTCCCTTTTTCTCTCCTACTTGCCTACCATTTAACGGGAAATTTTCGCTAAATTTCCCGCTAAATTTAGTGCAAGTTTCCCCGCTGAATTTGGCTGGAAATTCAGCAAAATTTTCCCCACTAAATTTAGCGAAAATTTCCCCACTAAATTTAGCAAAAGTTCCCTGCTAAATTTAGCGAAAAAATTTTCGCTAAATTTAGCGGGTTAAGTTTTACGCTAAATTTAGCGGGGAAATTGATGTCGTATGACCTCAACACCAATTCCGTTTCCCCGCTAAATTTAGCAAGTTAAGTTTCCCCCGCTAAATTTAGCAGAAAAAGTTCCCTGCTAAATTTTGCGAAAAAATTTTTGTTAAATTTAGTGGGTTAAGTTTTATGCTAAATTTAGCGGGGAAATTGATGTCATATGACCTCAACATCAATACAGTTTCCCCGCTATATTTAGCGGGGAAACTGTGACGTTCCATAATGCAAAATGCGGTGACTTGGTCGTAATGCAACAGGTTACGGACGCCTAAGAGCTGCGCCTTAAAAAGACCATCCAGTTTCATTTTGGAGGCTATCATGAAAGATTGCGCCCTCATACCAATCAAATTCTATTTCTTCACGCTTGCGTTGAGGGAGAAAGCACTTTGACATGACATACAAAATACAAAAGAGACCCGTCTATGTCAAAGCCCTATTGGAAATCGGTCTCGCATCGCGTAGACATTGTGGTGAATTTGATACCCGGTACATCATGAGGAGGGGCCCTAATGTTCCAGACCCCAACATTTATGTGGGGTCTGGAACTACTACTGCTACTAGAGGAATTCATACCTCTCGAGAACGTGACTTCTCAGCAAGAGATCCCTGACACGCTCACTCAGTGGCTTGACGCGGGTCTAGTCCAGGAATGGGTGAAGACGGGGAGACTCCTGCTGCTGGTGCAGCATTCGAATGCAGCTCACGGGTGAGTATGGTAGTTGGTTGCTCAGAGGATGGAGGCGGGTGAAGAATGGTCTCTCCTCGTGCAGGCTCTTGGTGTGTCATCGAGGGGACGACTCAGCACCGAACCCCATACTGCCGGCCGAGCACTGCTTTCCCATCGATGGGGACTTCAAGTGTGAAATAGGTAAGGAAGCATGAAGCGGAGGGATCTTGCAGCATCTTAACGGCTCATTGTGCAGACAGTACGCCATACCGATGACTATAGTCGGCGACAGGTTAAGAGGGAAGTGGAAGCTCCTCCCACCTCTTTCAACTTTAGCAGAGCAAATGCTGGAGAGGAGGCAAGCTCTCTCCAGCGTTCGCTCTGTTAAAGTGGAAAGAGGTGAGAGAAGCTCTCACTTCACTCTAAACCTGTCAGCAACTACAGAGCTCTGCGCAGATAACAGCTGATCGTCCACATCCGATCTACAGACTTTGTATCACACTTGAACCGCATCTGCAATGTTCTTATCCGCATACTTCGTAACCGTATCCAAGCCGGATTCGCAATATTTAAAATTGCATCCGACCCAAAACTTGCGTATTCATGTTACATCATAAAATCAAGCGTGAAAAAAAAAAAAAAGCACTTGTATGGTACCTTATAAGTAGGCCTCCGTATGTTCCGATAACTTCGAAAAACTCTGAAATATTCCCGCCGGTAAAATTTTCGGCAATTCAAGTTTATTTGACAAACACCAAATTTCAATGTCCCAATGCTAACCGCCCCCCCCCAAAAAAAAAAATGGTATTCTACAACTATGAATTTTGGAAAGTTGAGTGTCTGCCGAAAATAAAGTTTTTGCCAAAGAAATAAAGAAACCAAATATATACAAAAGAAACCCCCAAAACATGAAAACCTCTTATAAGCATTTTTCTTATCTCTTTACAAAAAAAAAAAAAAACAAAAAAACTCTGATTCAGAATACAGTGACAGTGATTTTATATTATTCTGTTTGATTATATTTATATTATAGGTAATCACCCTTCCAGAGACTTTTCGTGTCGCTGGATGGATGATCGCAGTTAAGAGCACTTGTGAGATTGTTCTGGGAGTTTGCAACCCCGCCCAAAAAATGCACTAAAAAAATTTTTCTTTTGTAACAGCTACTTTAAGCAGACATATCTTCTAAACATGAAAATTAATAAAGGACAGACATAAAATTTTGTAATTTTATTGAGGTCGAACAATAAAAAAGAGAGAGGAAAGGCGGTCACTCAACGCAACGAAGTACTTGTATATACGTGATAAGACGGGAGTGCACCACTGGGAAAATATCAGAAGATTCAATCATGGCAACACCTCCTATCGGTTTCAGTTTTAAACACAAATCTGTAACTGCGTGCTCTGAACCACATACTTTGACAACTGTCGAGAAAAAAGCACACACACAAGCCACGTGTCACTTGTCGAGGAAGCTGCTTCTAATTTCTCGTGGCTTGTACGTTTCGGGATATTTTTGCCCAAAAGAACATTTTCCGCTCTTTCCCTTCCAAACAAGAATACGCTTTCCCGGCACGACTGATGCCCCCGCATTCTTTACTTTCTCTAGGGGCAGCATCTTTGGCAGGGAAGACTGCTCTAAAGTGATCTTTGGTGAGAATCAAATCTCCCCAATCGGCACCTTTTTTATTTTTTTTTAAAGACTAACTTGTTTTGGCAAGACATTTAATGATGCACCTTATGGTATCACTCGCTCATATGCTGTACACTCTGCGGTCGCGCACATTTGTGGGCCGCCCCAGCAAAAATGTTGATCCGGACTCACGCATATCCGCACTCGCAGCCCCAGGCATCCTCATCCGATCCGCAATCCGCCAAATCTGATTCATTGTTATCCGTATCCGCCAGTTGACTGCGGGTAATCCGCGGATATGCAGGGCTTTACTTATAACCCTTAATTCTTTTTGCTCTTTCTCGAAAAATTGTGTTTACATTATTTCTGTATGTTTTTGCAGTGTAAGTTATAGGTCAGACAATTTTGTATAAAGATTATAGTTAAATTCTAACCTCTTTCTTTTTGTTTTTTTTATTAAGTCTCAATGCTGAAGGCACATGGCAGATTTTCCTGCTAATGCCAGGGGCCCGAGTTGAACAGTTTCCTGTGTAAACACAGTTATCTGACTAATATTTGAAGCATGAAATGTTTTATAATGGAAGTTCCTACACCCAGAAATTTGTTTGCCTGCATGTCCGTGCATACCCTATGACTTGTGACAGCATATGACACTACGACTCGACACTGGAATGTCACACGTTTAAGGTCTTCTGAACATTCTTTAAATACTGCATTCCATGCATTACAGAAATTGTTTGAGAAAAAAGGTTGCTGGCAATATTCTTATTATTACTCATATATTTGTATTTTTATCTCATGAATAATTCTTTTTGTTTTATATTTCACAGCTTGTATAATCCAAAACTAGCTGGCCCCGTGACTAGGTGGATGATAGTATAATTGCGTCCTTTCTAATGAATGGCGGCTTGCTCAGCTTAGTTTCCCAATATCTTTATTATAGCTGTTTCTTTTTTTTTAACTCTAATATGCTTCATCCCCCTCTTGTTTCACAGCTTGGATTGCAGAGAACTTTTAATCACAGCATTCTCCATCAACATGGAGGCTTATTAGCGATTCGTGTGCAAAATGTTTGCGAAGCCACTTTCATAGTTTTGAGTCTTGGGCACCGATTGCCATCAATACCTGCTACACTCACGAATGGGCCAGGGTACACCCCATCACAGCTTTATGGTTCAGCCACCAGGCTCCATTGAATCAGGAAAGGTTGTCTAGGTGGTGCAAGCTGCTGCTTGATTGAGAGGGTTCCGTAGTGTCCATCTCTCCACTCTCGAGAACTGTACAATTACAACTGTTTAGACGAAATTGATCTTCGCTTCCAGACACGTCGTGTGCCCACAGCCAGAGTGAGCGCACGTCTCGGCCCACGAAGCCGTCCAACGATGCGGCGGGCTCTGACATCTACGTCAAGGTGGTGCACAGGCGACGGCGGCTGCTCCTCGAGATGCCGGCCACAGATGCGGCGAGGGCATTCCTGGCCCACGTCAGCAAGGCCGCCGAGCGTGAGTTTACCGACGTAGCCCTAGCACTCATAGACCAACTGATCCAAAACGCACTGTGTTTGTGTCAACCTTTTTCGATCGGCTTGATTCTGTTGTGTCTGTTTTGCCCATTTGGCTTTTGGATCAATCCCTTTGGGAATTAGGCACGAACGCACAACGCATTCTGTGCCAGTCTGCTTTATGCAAGGTATCGAGGTTAGCGTAGTTATATTTTTGTTTCTTTTGTCTTATGCTCGCAGTAAGCTTTAATATGTTTGTAACCCCTCGGCTACCTAGGCGCCATGTTTTCCGGCTGCACGAGTACTATATAGCAGCTGAAATAGTGCTTCTTTAAGCTGCTCCAGTGGTGCAGTAACAGAGCATCCGACTAATAAGCGAGAGCTCGCTGGTTCGATTCCCGCCGAGGAACAAACGGATTTTTGTGAAGACAGCTTACCATGGTATTATGTTTTTGGCTACAATCTGTACTGACACTCTAGACTTGGAAGCCAACTTAAAACATCTCCAATGAAAAAAAAAAAATTAGAATGTCTCAAAATAGAAGCGTGTTAAGTAGGGGTGTGCGAATATTGAATTTTTCGAATACGAATCGAATATGAATAAGACAAAAAACAGGTTTCGAATATCGAATCAAATATCAAATATGTGTCTAGTAAACAAAAATTACAAAACAAGAGATAACAGCAGGCTTTATTGCCTTTTTTAAAATAAATCAATGCAATTGCATTTTACTGGGCTGCAGCAGGCTAAAGATACTTCTAGTAATGCACTCATTACAAATTATCGTGTAGGAAAATTAACCGCTCAACGTGTTCAGAAAGTTTGCGCTCCCTACGCGCCGTGACATTTCCGCCAGTAGAAAGATCCCTCCACTTGGAAAACCTGCGAAATTTCACTAAAGTTTGAAGAATTTCGACTTATGGATAGTGTTGCCTGGCTGCTACACAAATATTTCGAATTTTGGGAAACAAATAATTTAGAAAGTAGTTGATTTTATATTTTATAATATGGTTACCAATGTTTACACCATATAAAAGCAAAAATATGCGCTTCTAACGTTTTCATTAGTTATTAATGTGAACCAGTGATGCCAATAAACCAAAGAAATATTGCATGTTTCCTCCGCCAAATTGAGTAAACTAGTTTTTTTTAACTTTCATGCATGCGCACAAACGTCGAGCTTCAGTCGAACCTTTGTCGAACATCACGTTGAAAGTTTGTAAAAGTCGAACCTTTTGCACTCGAATCTGGGCAGGTTCGCAACATCCCTAGTTTTGATTGCGCGGGAGTGGCAGGAGTTGTTGTCGATGGCGATGCAATGTTCTGTTCGCACCTAGCTTTTTCTTTTTTAATTTTGAAACATTTATATTAGATAACACTCTTGAGATTTATTTTATATTTCACTTTCGAGGTTTATTTTATTGAGCATTTTATTGAGCATTTATAGAACGCGCAATTAAATCACATATTGCTATAGAAGTGCCACACAACAAAGGGCTTGGTGAAAAAGAAACCGAAACTGATCCTCTCTTGCTGCCATCGGACAGATAGAAACGGAGCAGACCGATAACGCACGCATCATACGCCTTTCTCAGTGAATAAACATTCATAGGGGAATGCGTGGCAGGCAAATTATTCGTTACTTGCTCGAATATTCGAAGTTTGTGCGAATATTCGCCGCTCTTCCCGAATATTCGGCTTTGGCCGAATATTCGGGAACTTCCGAATATGCAATTTTCGAATCGAATATGTTTCGAATAAGGAAAATATTAGATTTCTATTCGAAATTTCGAATATTCGCACACCACTAGTGTTAAGGGATCGCTAACTCAAATTGAGCCATGATGCAAATATTTCCCTAAAACATTTGTTTTGGAAGGAGCATTAATTTTGCGACATACATGTCCTGCCTGGGCATTTAAAGGCCGACGAGCAGCCAGGAAGAGGGAAGCTCTCCCCAAATTTTTCCTTTTCATTTTAGAAAGAGGGAGAAACTCCTTTCTGTGGGGAGTAACTCAGAAACTTGCTTTTGTGGGGAGAGGAGGAGAGGAGAGAAGTGTGCAAGACGGAATGCAAAAGAGGAAACTGGGAACTGGTTTTCTGCCCGACAGAGGGCGATTCTGTCGGGCAGAAAACCAGTTTCCAGTTTCTTTTTAAAGGCCAGTTCGGCCTTTAAAACAAAAACTTTTTCGGGAGCTCAGTGTTTGTTTAAATGAAGAACTCTCCTGACTTTTCACTTTTACGTCTCTCCAGACAAGGGTGTTTAAAATGTTTGGTGGAAGGACTGTACGGCATTAACATGCGGTTTGCAGGGTTCGCACGGGTCCTTGAAAACCTTGAAAACCCTCGAATTCAGAAATGCCATTTTTAAGTCCTTCAAAGCCTCGGATCTCGAACAGTGCTTCAAAACCCGTTACGTCACCGGCATTCTCTTTTTACCATGATAAAGCGTGATTACTACACATTTTCCTTCATTCATATTAAAACATTAAGCTTTTCAATATCGAACTAGCAAGTTTTACTCTGTAGTATCACAATTAATATATTTAGCGGATGGTCATTAAGCACTTTGCCACATAAGTAGTGGTTTCGGTTTCGTCCGTTCCATCATCTTCTGGTCCTGCTTTGTTTTTCCTCAGTGGTTCGCGGTCATTGCACTCACCCAGCCTGTTTGTTAGCTGTGCCTGGTTGGCTCAGTCCGCACACGCTTCATATGACGCGTGGTGAACGTGGACATACTTGCACTTGTGTGTGATGCCGGGAAAGTGCCACTTGCAATGGCTTACCTTGTGGGAAACCGTTGAATACTTTGTCTGTGGGAGAGTCAGTGATAAAAAAGCCACATCAGTTCTTTCAAACACTGCGGCAACACGAAGGCAACACTGAATGATGGCTTCATGGGTCACAACGACATGCGTAAGTGAACGGTCAGTTGACCGGTAGGCATAAAACCTGAACAATCCATGCAAGATGCACAGCTTGGTACCAAATGCATTTGCAGTTCGTAGAGGAGGTTGCGCTATTGTAAAACCCCCAAGTACAACACTGTGTTTTTTTGTTTTGTTTTTTCACTGTATTTACAGGGCCTCAAAGGTCATCTAAAACCTTCAAATTTTTGTCTTGAAAACCTGTACGAACCCTGGGTTTGGCCACTTCATGCAAGGGGAGGGACGGCGGGTCAGTAGAAATCCTGAAGCTAAGAATGTACTATCGGGACCCAAATGAAGTGCGAACGGCAGAGCGCGTGGCTTTCGATACATGCTGCCCTTCCTGGACGGCCACTGGGAACAAATAAAAATATGCAGTAGAGGTGGGGGCTCTACTGCGCATTATTACGGGTTTCCAATGTCTCTTCCGGTCCGGGCAATGCAGAATGTGTCGCAGCTGCACACTTCACCGTTTGCATTTCATTAGGGCCCGATAGTACCTGCACTATTTTGTGCAGGTACTATCACCCAGTGGTCATTGAACTGCCAGCGACTTCGAGCCATAGCGGCAACCCGAAGTGCTTCGAGGGGAGGTTCCACAGAAAGGCTTCTTGCGTACGTCGTGCAGGGCATGCCCTGCTGCGGAGTCCCCCGAGAGCTTCCTGTGGCTGCAGCACTACGGGGGCCTGCAGCAGTCCCAGGAGGGGACGCCGCTGCAGAGCCCCGGCGAGCCGCCCCGCCAGAGCATCGCTGAGGGGGCCACCCCCCTGGCCGCCCGGGAGAGCGTGGTGCGCCTCCAGCTGGCCATGCGGGAGGACGACTACACGCACCTGCAGGAGCTCAGGTGAGCCGCTGCACCCTGGCCACCTTTCCATTAGAACCCTAGAGTCAGCACAGTGATCTAGAGGGAAAGGTCCCATGCATTTAGGCTGCTTCAGAACGGCGGGGCAAAGATGCAAATGCTATGTGGTACCGACGGGAACATATAGCTGGTGACGCTTTGTTCTACACAAAACAGCAGGGAAACATCAGTCGCAAGGCCTGTGTCTAGAGTTTTCTAGCTTCATTTTGCATAAAAACACCGGCGGCGCGCATTGTATAAAACTAATTAATTATACGGGCACTCGAACAACCTCATGTCGTCACATTAAAATGAGCACGCCTATTTGAGGCATCCAGGTACTTCTCTGTGGCTGGGCACATGGTCATTATCTGCCATCTGTGAAACTGAATGAGGATGTAATAGAGGTAAGTTTTAACCCAGAGATACAATTAGCACTAGGTCACTAAGCGCAATATTTTATACTCGTGGTCTCTATGCAGAAAGAAAATTTCGGTTCAAACAGTATCTCTACCTGATCGTCCATCCAACCAGATCACGACAATTGTCTCTTTATTGCTCCGTAAAGAAGTGGATGCACGGGCCTTCTTTGGTTGCGGGAGGGTTAGCGCGCATGACGAGGCGGCCAATGTGCAAGCGACTAGGGCACCTTTCATCTCATTCACTGGCAATGCCGCTTAAAATCTCCAGCACTGGGGTCGGCGTCAACTTTATCGCGCCACATTGCGAAGGCTAGCATCGTTTGCACACTGCTACGAGAGCGTGCGGCTTTATCTCGCGCATCATTAGCGCTGTCTTTCGTGCAAACGAGATCCGTAATGAAGCCACTCGCCCGCGCAAGCAGCTTTGACGGCGTTGGAACGCTTCGGCCACCGCACTAGCCTCGACGATGCGACGCAAAAAATAAGCGCCGAGTGTAATTTTTGTTGCGAGGTATAATAGTGTTAGGGGATAAGAGAATAAGGTCCTCGTGCCTGTTTTTCGCATGCCTCTCTCGACATTTCTCCAGGTTGCTTGTGGGGACGTGGAACGTGAACGGGCAGGCAGCGGGCAACACGGGGCTGTCTGAGTGGCTGTCCTGCGACGCGGAGGCCCCTCAGCTGTACGCCGTGGGGTTCCAGGAGCTGGACCTGAGCAAGGAGGCCCTCCTGTTTGCAGACAGTCCCCGAGAGGAGGAATGGCTCACGTGCGTGGCCATGGGACTGCACCCCGGTGAGGTTCACGAGCCTTGGCACCCACCCCGCTCCCAAGAGCTTTGAGAGTCGTGGGGAGACGTCAGAAAGTGGGAAGGGATGCGAATGGAGTTCTGTAAAGGTCTTGAAAGAGCCAGTGGAAATTAGTTTCTTGAGCGATCGGGCAAGCCCTACGCAAGAAACTGCGCTCAAAACAGCTGCCCCAAAGCCTCGGTCTGGCAGCCGACGTTTTGCTAAAAGGCAGTTGTCTTTCAGACCCCGAAAAAGCTAAGGATTAAAAAAAAAAATGTTGGTTGTTGTTTTGAGTCTTTTCGGTGTTTCTTTTGTGCTCTTCCAGCCAGCTTCGACTACCTTCGTGTTTTGCGCAAGAAACGGCGTTTGTTCCGTATTCTATGTGCCTGCGCGTGTGACACTCACTCGAAGATTATGGCATTTGTTCCATGGCATTCTTGACATCTGAAAGTCTGCGCCTTATTGCGGTATCAATTTAATGTAGATAAAATGATGAGATATTGCGGTTTTCCACGTCTTCGTTGTCTGCGGGCAGGGTTTGTCGAACGTTCGCTTGCACCCATTGTCGGGCGAACTAGAGCCACCGATTAAGGTACACTTCGGAGTACCGACATTTCAACCATCTCATTCATTAAAATTATTGTTGCTAGTTACCCGAAGGCATACCCGAAATTGCGGGTGACTTTTTTTCATTATCCCGAAATGTTAAAGTGGTCCGTGACAGAACAAATTGATATTGCCTCAACCATAGTAAGCCAGGAATTTTTTTTTTTTTTTTTATTTTAGGAGGGGGGGGGGGGAGGATTAAAATGCATGTGTTTGATACTCCGAGTGCTGCAGTCTAGCTGTTCTGGTTTGCCCTAAGGCAAACCAGAGCAGCTAGACTAGCAGCAGGAGTATCAGCTCAATCCATTCCCCAGTTTTCTTGTGGGATCCGTCATTTTGGTGCTTAGGGCAGAGTTGGACGCAATTGGCGATCGTTACGGTTGGCTACCTTGGCTTTAGACTACGTTGGCTTTAGACACTGTACCGGAAAGCTCACGCGAATTGTGTTAACAAATCTGGAGACGAAAAATTGCTTCCTGTGATTTCAGGTAAAGCTTTGAATAACTGGCAACTATCATTTTAACCGCTTAGCCATTTTTTTTTTCTTGACAATTTTTTATCTTAATTTGCTTTTTAAAATGTTTATTGTATGTGCGGCCAGGGTATCTCCACCATCGGTCACCATTTTTAAGAAACATGTACGGTAAACAAATTTACGGTACATCTGCTGCCACTCTCTCAGCAGCGCAGAGCTAAGCTCCGAAGAAGCCTGAGTCGTCCAAAACAGCCAAGGGGCGAGCGAGGGTGCGCGGACGAGCTCGTCCTAAATGGTTTGGGCACGGCTCTTTAGGCTGGCCCAAAACGGTGGAGGGGTTAAGCACCAAAACTGGGGAGGGGGATGAGGTTTCTAGTTTTTTTGTTCTATCCCCCAAAGGTCATCCTGCCGATATTCCTTGCTGCCTGATGATCGTTCAGAAATGCAGAGGGGAAGGAAATTAACTTACACTTTTCCTTACCACGGGAAAACTGCACATTTCTAAAAAGTCCCAGTATCTCTTTATTTTTTTTTTTTCTGAAAAACATTAGTACTTTTAAATATTGTTACAGTATATCAAAATGTAGCACAATAAACTATATTTTTAATGATTAAGTATGAGATAAGACACTAATAAATTATGCAAGATTTAATTTCTCAAAACCAGAATTATTGTGGCCAGCACAACAAAAATAAGAACGATATGCAAATATCTCATCAAAACATGACAGCTAAAAATTTGCAAAATTCTAATAGCAAGAAAGGCTGCAAATTGCAGTGCCTTACATAAAAAACTTGTGAAGTTCTTCCACATAGTCTCAACCATTGTGGCATGTATGCTATTCAATGAAGCAATTTTTAGATGTGGTAAAACAGGTAAATGTAGCAGCTACAGCAGAAGACGTTTGTCTTGTGCTCAACTTTGCACTCCTCGTCACAGATCTTGCAGTTGTGCCAGTTCTCCATTTCTTGGGGAGACTTTTGATGCAGTTGTGCAGTATGTGCAGTGCTCATCATGTGTTTGACGCGCCGGTCTTTCCATTGAAGATATATTACATTTTGATCCCATAGCCACCGGACGTCACCTCTTTTTGTCTTCTTTTCCCAACTGAAATTCTTCAACTTGGATGGGAATCCCCCACAATCTTTTCGTGTGGACGCCATGTTTCCAACACGGAGCGCCATCTCCTTGGAGCGCTATCCCTCGGCTGTTTGTTTGTTAAAAATGAATCATCATCTCGTGGGGAAAGAAATTAACTACAGAGAAATTTAAACTAGAGTGTCTAATCTAACCACCAGATGCATTGACAACAAGCACAAATTGGCTGGACCTGTATGCGAGACCAGCAAAGAACATGAAAACCGAAACAAGCCTAACTGACACGCAGTCGTCTATGTTTGAGTCTGGTTTGACGAATCATCGTTGTTGGAACTAAAATAATGATGGTCTGACACCATCTTCCAAGTCACTCGTGCTAGTGTCATCAACAAAACTGACCACAGATGCACTTGAATTGTGAGACTTCAAACACTTCCGAGGAGGCACACCACGCAAAATGCACTCTTTCTCGGCTGTGCATTTGATTATAATAAATCACCATCTTGTGGGGAAAGAAACTATACAGAAACTGAACTAAGAGTGTCCTCCTAATCTGACCACCAGGTGCTTTGACAGCAAGCACAAACCTCCCGGACTTCCATGGGAGCCCAGCAAAGAACATAAAAACCAAAACAATCTGCTGTTGTTGATATTCTGGTCTTATCTGATGAATCATCGCTGTCGAAACTAAAATCTGATGATCCAACATCATCTTTAGACTCTCTAGTGCTAGTATCCACAACAAAATCAACCGGAGATGCGCTCGAATCGCAAGACTTCAAACACTTCGGAGGAGGCACGCCGCGCAATGAAGACACCGTGTTCACAGCGTGGAGTGCTCTTCCTCGACTGCGTGTTTGGATATAATGGTTCGCCATCTCTTGGGGAAAAAAAGAACTATAGGGAAACTGAAACTAGTGTATCTATTCTAACCACCAGATGCCGTAACTTGTCCAGGAATTCATCAGAGGCTTTGCAGTGGGGCTCGCAAATCGTTGATCACATGTAATCAAAGTCAGTAGTAGCAAAAAAAAAAAAACGGAGCACTCAGAGTCTGCTAAAACATACTAAAAGGTCTTAACTATGGAGACTGCGCAAGATGAAAGGAAGTATAAAAAATAAAAAATTGACCGCATCTCCACGTGGTGAATGATGTTGCTTGGAGCGAAGCTCTGGTGGTGCTTGTCTGCATAGACGCCGAGCCGCAGCATGCCGAGCCTTTTCATTCATGTCAGTAGGAGAATGTGTGGTTTTCTTCTTTCTCTTTTTTTAAGCAGACAGATGGGATGGCATCTCAGAACCCCCTACTCTTTTTTTTCTTCTTTTTCTTTGAGCCTTTTCATTCATGTCAGTAGGAGAATGTGTGGTTTTCTTCTTTTTATTTTTTTAAGCAGACAGATGGGATGGCATCTAAGAACCCCCTACTCTTTTTTTTCTTCTTTTTCTTTTTTCATAATTTTTTTCATCTTTTTGCACGTGATCTCACGAGCAGAAGCATGAGCACCCGACGCCGGCCTACCGCGGACGGCGGACGGACATACGGACATGGCTAGCCCCTAAGGAGCTTCGCCCCTAAAATAAAAGATCCAATTCTTTTGTTTTCTTGTGCTAGCTTGTGCTGGTACAGTCATTAACATCCATACATCAATCTATCCATGACCAAAGTGTCAATACTGTCTGTGTAACTTAGGCACCTAGTGGCTCTAGGGCAAACCGGGTGGCCACACGACATCATCCGGCCCCGTGTGCAGGCTGCCGCTACAAGCTGGTCAAGCTGGTTCGGCTGGTGGGCATGATGCTTGTGCTGTTTGTGGACGAGGCCCTGGCTGACCAGGTGCACGAGGTGGAGGCCCACTGGGTGGGCACGGGCATCCTAGGCAAGATGGGCAACAAGGGGGCCGTGGCTGTGCGGCTGCGCCTGCACGCCAGCACCCTCTGCTTCGTCAACTGCCACCTAGCTGCACACCTCGAGGAGTGCCAGCGACGCAATCAGGACTTTGCCGACATCTGCGCCCGGCTGGCCTTCGGCAACACCTCCAGGGGCCTGGGAGACCACGAGTGAGTCTTGCGGGAGGGGAGACACCTGTGACCTAATGACGATGCCGCGGGATGGTTTTATGGCTGGCTCCGATGGTTCACAAGCATTCTGAGGCAGTGCTGTTGAGTAACTTAGTTAAAAGAGTTTCTGTTACTGTGAATAGTTAACAGTTTCAGTAGCTCTAAACGCTTCCCAAGTTGCTTGGATATATCAGTAAGACCAACTCGTGCACAGTTTTCGGAATCTGATTTTTCATTTTCAGGGAAGAAATTGTGCACATTCGATTTACCTGCGCCTCCTGCACTAGCTGCACCGGTGATACACTGCCGTATTCGATTTGCGAGTGCAGCCTATCTGAAAACACAGTCGGAAGTACATTCCCCTGTTCTTTTCTGCCCCGCGCTACACTTTTCTGCGCTGGTGCAGGCTGCTGCAGGTAAATCGAATGAGTCTATTGTTGCTTTGATGGTAGTGTTGTATGAATATTCAAATTTTCGAATAGTAGTTTAGAATAATACACTATTCGATATCCGCTCGAAGGTGAACTGTGTATTCATAGTTTTCAAAGTGTTGATCGCGGCAGGCTAGCCCCTTTGAGTGCGCTTCTCACTGGGCACCTGTGCACTGTGGGGTAGCAATACCCACGAAGCTTGCGGTCTCCGTTGGTGTTGTTTCCCCGCCGTGTACAGGTGTCCGGTGAGAAGCGCACTCAACGGGGCTAACCCGCCGCAATAATGCAAGAGTATACAGCAACTCATGTTTACAAACAAACCGTAGCGCCCCTAGCGTACGCCACCGGCGCTGCGCATGCGCGATGGAGTGTGGGCAAGAAGCTCGCCGTCGCCCATAAACAAACCATTGAAATGCGATGTTGTCGGCGTCGGTGTGAGTCCCCCTGCCCTTTTTCGCGTTCGAATTGTTGATTCTACGTCTTCCTGGCAATGCCCGACTACTTGAATAGCCTCAGCGAAATCACCGAGGCTCGTTACACCCCAAAACTTTGCGTGAATAATGTTACATGCGGCGATTCATTCCGCGTGGAAGCCGCAGAATGGACGCTAAAGCCTGATTCGCGTGATAAGATTTCGTTCGCAATTTTCAGTCGCTACGTCGCTCGGGCTGCAAAAGCGGGAACCGTAGCTAAAATGGTCGACATCGATACTGAAAATCGCAAGCAGAATCGAACCAAGTGAATCAGGCATAACAAGTCGGTGATGGCCACTGGTAACAATGATCAACATTTCCTTGTATCTACTGTTTACATCGAGCCTGCTTACCAACCTTCAAACTTAAGTCTTTTGAGGCCTGCACTTACTTCTTATCGGAAGTACAGTCTAAGCTTGTTATACAGTGAACGAACCCACGTACAGCGAATTATTGTCGATATCGAACTCACGGAAAATTTAAATAAAAATGCATGTAAAAAGTACTTTTTATAAAGAACAACATATTGGCTATATCGAACTTTTCCCCCGGGAAGGCTTCCAAAAACGAGCAAACAATTGTCTTCTGGCCTGTCCCTTCCCCCCAAAAAGAACTAAGAAAGAAAGAAAATTCCAAAAGCTCAAGTTGCGAACAAAATTGAGCGAAGAGAAACGATTCAGAAGGGAGGAAGAGAGCTAAAAAGTACACTGCATGCACGCACGCACAAAAAAAAATCTTTTCATCCCAAAGCGTTTGCCCACGAAGAGAAGCGATTCAGAAGGGAAGACAAGCAAAAAAAAAAAAAAAAAAAACTTTGCACGCATGCAAAAAAAAGGAAAAAAAAAAAATGTTTTAGCGCGGGGTTACAAGGCGGAAGTGAAGAGATGAGAAAGAGAGAGAAGCTCCCGCCTTACAACGAACGCATCGTGGAAGTTCGTTGTAAATGGTTTTTGCTATTTCGAACTACTTGCTATATCGAACTGATTGTAGCGTTTCCTGCTGTTCGTTATAAACGGGCTTGACTGTAACAGACCTTGATTTTGACCAAGATTTTGGTCTGTTGTAAGAGGAGTATGTTGTATGCAGATATGGAGTTGAGTCAATGGTATGTAGAAGAAAACCAACTGAACTTCACAAATCGGTATGTTATATCCAAATGTCTGTTGTAACCAGGTCTGTTGTAATGAGCTTAGACTGTACCAGGCCAACATTTGGTCTACGGGCAGGTGTCGTCTAAAAGAGCAGACGACAAGCAGAAACGTTTGAAAGAGCAGACTACAGTTCGAACGATCAGGCAGCCGTTCGAACTTAAAGGCGCGCTGAACGTAGTCCACAGGTGGTCCATACAACTTGACGGTTTTCTGGCGTTCATGTTGGAACAAAACAAATCAATCTGATGACCACAAGTATCCGTGAATTCAACCCAAAGTGCTTCCTGCCCAAGCAATCGTCCGACGGCGTCTGGTTTTCCCTTTTCACGGCACATATCCACGTTCTCGGACGAACCGGGCACATGAAAACTGACCTTCAAACCTTTCTCGACCCTTTTGGTACAACCCCAGTCGCGGCGTTTTGACGAGAAGGCAGGTTTTTGTCTGGTTCCTTTCAAAACAATGCAGGAATACACGTCTCACATGAGGCCTTCTGCCCACAGCCCGAGACCGGAAGTGCGCCCGACGCGCCACCACCGCGCCGTGACGTAACAGAGATGAGATGGTGTATACAACTTTCCAAAAAAATGCTCCTTGGCCGCTGCCATGTTGCTGATAATGATCAGTTGGTGCAACTCTCGCGTCCCCTCTCAGCTAGAAATTTTCTGCCACTCTCTTGGACTATTGAAACCAGCTCAGCACGATTCTCTGCCTATATTTTGCTGTTTTTGCATTCCAAGTTTTCCGGCCTCTCTTGAAAGTTTCCACTTTATTTTCTTTGTGCATGCTGCATACAGTTTTTGTGTTGTCTTCCACTGTGAGGAATAAGACCGATATGTACATGCCATTCAAATGTTCCTGCTCAACATTAACTGGAAACGAAGGAAGAAAAGAATGTTAAACGGCCCCCTACGCGATTTTGTGAACAATGACAGCAGTTCTCCCCGCTCCCAGAGATAATTCACGTACAGTCCTTCTCAGTCATCTCCAAAAATAGTTGTTTGGGTTGGGGTGGGGAACAAGCCAGTCGCGTCCGTTCCTTTGCCTTGGTGCTGGTGTTGCGAAAAAAGGAAGCTCTTCCCAAAACATGCCCCAAAACAAGGTCCTCTTGGATTCTGTCTCGGATCGTCGAGATGTGACTGTCGTCGACACTGTTGTGCTGTGTTATTTGAGTTCTCAAATAAATCCTTTTCGAATAACTCTGCACCATGTGGTACGTACAATATATTGTTTCAATGTTAACACTTACTCAATTTCACCTTCGAGTCCTGTCGCGTAGATCAGTAATCACGTTACTGTAAAATACCGAGCATCCACCCGTTCCACAATAAGCACCCACCCCTGAATTTTGTTATATTCTAAAAATACACAAAAGGCATATCTTTGCTAATTGTTGACCTAACAAGTGCCCATCCCCCGGTTTTACATAGTTATCTCCAAATTTTGAGTGGGCGCTTGCTCGTGATTTTATGGTATTTGTGCGCGTGAAACATGCAAGCGTGATTGATACGGCTAAGTGGGCGGCGCCGTCAAAACTTATTGTAAAATAAAACAAACATTCCAGTTGCATTCGTTCTGTCGCATACTTACCCAACAAAAATTGTTTGTGGTTTCCAATGTGGTACAATGCTTTCTCATCGTCCTCGGAAAAATATGTATCCCATGAAACGCAAAAAAGCAGTTAGAAAAGGCGAGAATTTAGCCACTAGCAGTGTCTGAAATTGTGCCTACGCAGGCTGCGCATATCGAAATCAACAGTTCACCCTGTTAGAGTTAGCAGGGACGCCAGTGATAGACTAGCCTCAAACCCAGTGACTGGGCTCGAGAAAGGTTCTCTTGTCCCTGGGGCCGAGTGTTTCTTGGAAAGGTCTATATGTTACGTAGCAATGTCACAGCCCACATTCATCATTCATGCTTGTTGTTGTTGTTTTTTGTTGTCAAATTTGAAATAGAAGAAAGAATATTTTCATACAGCAAGTAGATTTATAAATCTCAATTAGAATAGCTGCAACAAATCTGTCGTTTACATGCCACAGTTGATATAGCTATATTAATATTAACTGAACTTAGAAGTGAACAAGGACAAGAACCTTCACGAGTTCAGCTGAATTTTCGTTTAAGCATGGTGCACGGTAGTGAAAGACTTTGAGAAACTTTTTAATGTTCAATTAGAAAATATTCAACCAAAAGTCCCATTCGCTTCGAACTCAAAATTCACTATTCGCACAACACTAGTATTCAATGGCATCTCTAGAATGAAAAGTAGCTTAAACTTTAGGTTTGGGAGGTTTATTGTTTTAAACTTGTTACATATTGGAGTGGCTAAGTGGAAATTGATGTTTTCTCCACCATTGGAAGTCATTGAATCCACAGGAGGAACGCAAAGAATTGCGAAGCAATGGTAATGTTTGTGTGCAGGAAAGTGGCCTGAGCTGTATTTATCAGTTCATTGTGGAATTGCGGCATTGGCACAAGTGAAGCTCAAAAAATCACTTTGGTCATGCACACATACTTGCCTGCTCAAATGCCACACTTCTAGACGCTATGATGTATTCTGGACCAGTGCATGCTCTTTTGTTCTGGAGTACATACATCCTCCAAGATGTTAAAGACGTTTTTCGTTTCCTTTCGTTCTCAGTCATGTGAGTTCCGTATCTGGTACACGAGATGAAAAAATAATAAAACATTTTAACCTGGAATATGGGAGAAAACATAGGTGAGGCAAAACAAGAATGTGTGACAATCACGCATTTTTCGTAAACACCTTGCAGCGGCATAGAGGGATCAAAGCAATGTTTTAACGCATACCAGAAGTGATGACATTGAAGGTGGCTGTGCCCTTGTGGAAAAGGTGTATAGGACAAAGCAGAAGTCTGGTGCAATTAATTTTTCGTGACTTTCAAGGATATCTTTGAAGAACTGAAATTCATTTGTAGTGTTCTAGGCCCACTCCAGCTAATGTAGCACTGCTCATACGTAGATAAAGAGACGACATTGGTTAAGCTCAAACTTTTCAACCCTCATGTCTAATCTTACGTGCGGTTGTGCTTGTCGCGTTTCTTACTTGGTGCGTCTAGGGCGAACTAATGCGATTGCATGGGGGACTGTGCTCGTCTCGCAGCCAGGTGTTCTGGCTGGGCGACCTCAACTACCGACTGGCAGACCTGGACCCGGAGCACGTCAAGACCCAGGTGGAGCAGGGCCGCCTGGACGCCCTCCTGGCTTACGACCAGCTGCGCTCGCAGCAGCGCCTGGGACGGGCCTTCATGGGGTACGAGGGCTTTGCCTATTTTTTCGTAATGTGCCCCATGAGGACATCGCTTCTTGGCAAAGTGGAAGGGAGAGGGAAAGCTAGTTCGGCAATATTTGTCGCAGTTTGAGTCGCGGACCACATTCACAACCTAACCGAGTTGTGGAAGCTCGAACAAATGCCGACAAGCGGTCGCCACTGATGGGAAATCTGAAATCGGTTGGATCGGACCGATGTTGCAAACTGCAGCGATGCCACTGCAGAAGAGCTCCACATACTGCATTGCACGGAACACGTCTGTGACCGACGTGTTTCCGAGTCTTTACGTCATCTCCTTGATTTCCTTGTTTCGTTGTCGTATTGGGGTAGGGTACGGCACCACAACCTTCTCGTAACAAATCTGTGCCGAGCAACGTCCACAGCAGTCCCCCTCTCGTGGGTCGGAGCCAAAGACTCCCCGTGCATCTCTCGCAGGTACGAAGAGGGGCCGATCCTGTTCCGCCCCACGTACAAGTACACCCCGGGCAGCCAGCAGTGGGACCTGAGCGAGAAGCAGCGGGCGCCGGCCTGGTGCGACCGGGTCCTCTGGCGGGGGCCCCACGTCACCCAGGTGCGCTACAGCTCCCACGAGGCCCTAGTGCTGAGCGACCACAAGCCCGTGAGCGCCCTCTTCCGCGTCGGGGTCAAGGTGGTGGACCAGGCCAAGTTCCGGACGGTCTACGAGGAGATCATGAAGAAGCTCGACAAGCTCGAAAACGAGTTCCTGCCGCAGGTGGCCGTAGACCGCCTCGAGGTGGGTGACTCCACTCTTCCACCGTCGGCGACGGCCAATCGGTGTGCTCTGTCTGCAGATCGAGAAAAGCGGGGCAAGCCCCTCCCACAAAGCTCTCTCCTCACCACGATTGGTGGTTTCCTTCTCTCCAGCATTTGCTCTGCTAAACTGGAAAGAGTAGAGGGCTTTATGGGAGGAGCTTGTCCCGCTTTTGTTCACTCATAACAGATTACAGCATAGGGGTCCCCAACTCTTTATCTCAAGAAATGTTTGTCTGCTTTGAACGACGGACAAGGAATGGCCACTCTCGGCGTTCTTACAGTAGAGCTGTTTGGAAGTGTACAGATTTTAACAATAGTCCGAGCTCTGGTGAGTGTTTAAATCATTACTGCACGTTTTTGTGTGGCTCGGACACACGAAAACGGTGCTTAAACTGCTGGGGCATAGGAAAGATCCAGAAAATTTATATGCTCGAGGAACAGTCCCCGGTGTGGACCACTAAGGAGCCCCTGGGTTCTTAAGAAACTAATTTGAGGACGTATGCTGTACGTATCAGTATCCTGATTATGGTGGTACTATTAGCAAACAATCTCTCCTGTACCTCACCAGTGTGATACTAGTGGTGTGAGGGTCATGGAGCAGTGACACTAGCCAGGTGTTGTAACCTCCTTCCAACTTATTGGTAAGGTACTATTGATCCTGTAAGTTACTGGAACATCAAGGGTAGATGCTATAGCTCTGCAGCATTTTCTCTGTCGTTCCCTCCTCCATCTCCTGCATAGCTTGTGGCAGTGGCGTAAGCGAGGGGTGGGGGGGTTGTTTCAGGGTTGAAACCCTCTGCCCAAAATGATCCAACCCCTGCCCCTCCTTCATGGCAAACTCCAGGCCCCCCCCCCCCGTTTTTCCAAAAAAAGAAAAACGTCCTTGGCTATGACTGGCACATGCACAAATCAGTTGTCACTGGGCATATTGATTTTATGCACCGAAACTTTCTTGCTTCCCATTAAGTGTGCAAACCAGTAAGGCACTAAGTGGATTGCCTTTTGTAAAGTGCCAACTGATTGGAGGTTTTAATAATTTTACTTCTAGGGTAGGTGTTTCCACGAGATTTTTACAATTTTGATCATTTGTTTTGTTGGTGGTAGTTGTTACAGTGCACGCCTGTACCGTGCTGAGGCTCCTTAGCCAGACAATTTTCTACTTGCAAAATACCTTTAAATTGCATAATAAAGAACTGAAAAAAAAAAAAAAATCTTGCTAGTAGTTAGTTATGGGCAGTAACGCCTTACTAGTAACGCGTTACTGTAATTTTGTTACTTTTTTGGTAACTTGTAACTGTAACGAGTTACTTTCTCAAAATGTAACTTGTAACTGTAGTTTTATTACTTTTTCTCAGGTAACAATTAAAGTAATGACGTTACTTTTGTCGTTACTTTAAAGTTTTTTTAATAATATATCATTGAATGCGTACAATCTAGCTATTCCTTGCACTTTCCAAATTGTCTGTTCCGACATTTTGAATGTCAAGTTGGCCTTTTCACAAACTTGTTAATACAATCATTCTAGCGAGTGACAACCAGAATATAGCCACGTGTAGATTTGAGGAAAAATAAAATCTAGTTATCTTTACGCACGTGATTGTACTTTGTGACTGAACACTTGCATCATAGTAACTTCAAGCAATATGTTGCGGTTTTTCTTTTTTCTGTGCAAACCCTTTTTAATCGGGCGTATCAATTGTGAAACAACAATACACGCAGAGGCTACTGCGCATATTTCTTATTTTGATTAGCACCATTACTCTGCACTGCGCATGTTTCGTGTTCACCATCAAACGAGGGAAACAGAAGCAACTGCTGCTAGGCTACATGTTTCGCAATAAAACTTGGTGAGGGGTGTTTTCTAGTTTTTCCTAAATGTTTTTGTGTTCTTGAGAAGTAACTGAAAAGTAACGTCGTTACTTTTTAAACGTAACTGTAACGAGTTAGTCTTTTGTTGCAGTAGCTGTAACGGTAACTTCGCTACTTTTTTCTGAAAGTAACTGTAGCTGTAATGAATTACTTTTTAAAAGTAACTTACCCAAGACTGCTAGTAGCCCACTTTTAACTGCTTTAGGGAGCTTTTAGTTTTTCTGAATACAGTGAGCAAGCAATTTTATGACACAGCTTGCTACTCTCAGCAAGCAAAGTGCAAGTTCTGGTAGAAGGAGATGAACATCAAGATGGTCAGGATTGGAAAGGAAGTACAAGGTTGTTGGGGCGGTGCGTGGTGTCTGCAGGTGCAGTTTGAACGGTTACGCTTCATGGAGAGTCAGGTCCAGACGCTTACAGTGGCCAACACGGGTCAGGTGAGCGAACCTCCAGCCCCCAACAATGGCCTCTCAGGTTGCTGCGTCGAACTGAATGGCCCTTTCGCAGGTACCTGTGGAGTTCTGCTTCAGAGCCAAACATGACACGGGCCGCTACTGCAAGGACTGGCTGCGGGCTATCCCATCTTCGGGTGCCATCAAGCCCGGTAGGCCTCTAACGTTATCATCCACAAAATGATGCGAAAGACAGCATCAGTATTGGCCGTGTCCTGTGTTTTGTGTCTTACAGGTGCGACTTTTAGCTTCAAATGAGGCGGTGCCATTCCAAGGGCAAATAAAGTGAAGAAAGACCTTACACGCATTGAAATGCGTGGCATGACCCACCAGAAGGGATGTGAATTTGAGGAATGGCGATCAGAGATCATATGGCTAAATTTGTAAACTGCATGCCCACAAGGTTTGCATTGCTGGTTCATGACATCTCCTTACTTTATTATTGGTATGTGGTAGCAATTTATTTTTGTCTGTAACACTGCAACCTTATTCTAGCATTACGGAATGCAGAATTGCAGTTGCAATTCTATACAACATTGTGACAGCATTGCAAGAACTGTGCTTTGTTCACAGTGTTAGAGAAGACATATTTTTTTCGGGTGTATTCCCGCTGAGAAATACTAGCACTGTTGTTAAAATGTTGCACCAACATTGAAACTAGGCAGTGAAATTGTGGCAACGTGGCCCAGCATTCATATGGTGACTCGATGTCTCACAGGGGAGACATGCCTGGTGACCTTGGAGCTGTGTGTAGACAAGCGCACTGCCTGGCAGCTCAACAGTGCCTCCGATTCCCTGGAAGACATCTTGGTGCTGCACCTTGAGCGTGGCAAGGACATCTTCATATCCTTTTAAGGTCTTTGATGGTTGTTTCTCTGGTGTGGTGCCTTGACTACCTTTAATTACTTTTAGTACTGAATATTGTGCTGGATTTGGACTGATTTGGAAGGGCTTGATGTGTTTGAACTTATCGTTGTAAGATGGGGTCATTATAAGATGGGGTGCACGGGTTCTAGTGAGGTGATGGATCACCATTTATGTGCTAATGATTGGGACAAACACGTATATGCAAAGGTCATTGCTTGTAGTTTATCATTCTTACGTACCATAACCAAAAACTTGGATATGACACCATTTTTATTTTTTTAAGACATTTTTAAGGAGGGTACAGCTCATTTCGTATCAATTAATGAAGGCTGAAACAAAGCAACTGGACAGATTGTAATCCTTTACTTGCAGTGTTTTCGTTTTTAACTTGGCCATTTTCATCCAAAGAGCTAAGCCTATGCATATTCCACAACAAAAGAAACTCTTCTGTGGCCCCGTGTAAATTTTTTGACAGTGCAAGTTTAGTCAATGAAGTCACTTCACATCATTTGCAGTATTTAGATCTTGTGACTCATGCTTTGATCTCTGAGTTGTGCATATTGTTGGTTACATATCACCATAGAAAACAGAAGTGACAGGTTAATCTGTGCAGACGAAGGGCATGCTTCTCGTTGCGGGTGGCCTTTCACTGTTTTTGTCGCCTCCTCCCGTGCAAACAAAAATGTCTCTCAGCATCCATGTCCGCAAACAACCTTAATGCGTGTGCCCACGTGACCGTGTCCGGCGAGTACGAGCCCAGCTGCTATGGCTGCTCCCTGGAGGCCCTGGCACGAATTCCCTGCCCCGTAAGGGAGCTGGGCCGAGACCGCCTGCTGAGAGTGGTGAGTGGCCCCCCCCCCCCCCCCCCCCCCCCCCCACACACACACTGTCCCCCATGCCACGGTGGAGCGCAGAGCTGAGTCTCCTCAGTGGTCCTTGCAGGAGCAGAGCCCCTGCCAGGAGGGTCTACTTGGGGTGCCCTTCGAGGTGCCCAAGGAGCTCTGGCTGCTCGTGGACCACCTGCACAAGTATGGCCTCACGCAGGTGGGGGGCTTCGTGCAAAATAAATTATTGCGCGAGAGTTGCTTTTTTTACGTGGTTCACTGGAGAAAATGTTTCAACACGGCTCTTTTGAATGCCAATTGTTACTGTTAATGCAAATGCTCCACTCGATAGGAGGATTCAAGAGCGTTATGCCAGAGTGTCTTCACTGGTAGTAGCCATGCCGGTTGCCTGGAAGCAGCTGCAGAACTTTCTGCCGTCTCTTTCAGGACGACTTGTTCCAGCAGTCCGGCCTGAGCAACGAGCTGCACCACATTCGGGACGCTTTGGATGCCCGGTTGGACGGGCACCTACGTATCCTCAACGCCGGCAGCACGTACTAGTCTCGATCAATTGTCAGAAAACAATTGTGTTAAGGTCCAAAAAACGAGGACATAAGAGACTCCGGGAGTGTGGTATTAGGATGCAGTGCCATGCCGTTTGCCTCGGTAGGTCAAGGCCCCTAAAACCGTTTCAGGAGGTGCATTGTGCCTTGTGAGCAACATCAAAACTATTTCATGAGCAGCGTGCGTATGGGTTTCCATTTCATATCACCTCCCTAATACTAACCTTGTACAATATTCATCCAAAATGTGTGAGCATTGTTTTCTATGATAGTGGTATGCGGGAATATAAATGTGTTTCTTTACACCACGAATGCTAAATCGAGGTTCAAGTGTAAAGAGTGTAGACCCTCACTGTACTAGAGCGCGAGTAGCGTCCTTAGCTGCCGTGCACCCTCAGCGGGCAGCGTCCATTCCATGGCAGAGGCCCTGCTGCTGTTCCTCGACGCCTTGCCAGAACCGGTGGTGCCCTACGCCTGCTACCAGCGCTGCCTCGATTGCTCAAACAACTTTGTGCTTGCCAAGCAGGTAAATGGCACCCTCCCGACATCTAATGGCCGTGTTGGAGCTGTGCCAAAAAGGATATGTTATAGGAGTGTATGAAGAAATGTAAGGGTGCAAGAAAAGAAGGTTGCCACTTGCTCCATGTGTTATGGAAGTAAAAAAAAAAATGTGTCAAAAAAAAAGTATACAATTTTTTTTATGCTGACACAGACTAGTAAGCACAGAATGTGTGATAGGCATTCCAGGGAAGAAGAGAAGCATGTCTGAATGGCACTGCCTACCGAAGATTTGTCCTCATTTCTTACACATGCCGTGAGATGGTGCAGCATAACAAAAAGGGTCGCGAAGCGTGCCTTTGCACGCCGCGCACATTACCTTGTTTTTGCATGCTCCGACCCCCGACCCTGGATAAATCAGTCAATAAGGAGAAAAAAAAAAATAAAAAAAAGACCCTGGATAGCTCAGTCGGCAAAGCACTTGACTCACAATCACGAGGTGGTGAGTTCATATCCTGTCGGAGGGCTGAAACCTTTTTTCTATGGTTCCCCACAAGCACGATGCCTTTCGGTGTCGGTTTTTCGTTAGAGCCAAACATTACAGAACTTATTGGCTGATAGAACACATTCTGCGTTAAAGGGTTGCCACTTGCTCCATGTGTTATAGAAGTGTATGAAAAAACGTAAGAGTGCAAGAAAAGAAAGTTGCCACTTGCTCCATGTCAGTATACTAACATTGCCTATTGCTGAATGGTTGATTCAGAATTTTAATTTGTGTTTCGTACAGGATTCTTTAAGGTTTGCAATAAAACAAATTTGAGGACTTTGTATAAGTGCTGGGGCAGATATATCTTTATTTTAAAATTATTTTGGAATGAAGGTATATTTGGTGCAGAAACAATATGGGAAAAATTAGATTTATCAATTTATTGTGCTCTATTTAAAGTTTTTTTTTTTTTTTTTTAGGACATTGTGTTTGGGCAATATTGAGGGTTTCCATGGCCTTGAAGAGGGCAAGTTCATATTCATAATGTTGCTTGTTTTGTCTACTCAACTTATCAAAGTCACTCACTTTGTCAGAGAAGAGCATGAAAATGTCATTTCTCTTTGTATCCTTTTATGCTCTGCTTGATGTAACCTCTGCCTTAAACAGACTTTACAGACTGTCTTGTCCTCGGTAGAAGAAGACAGGCGTCTGAACAGGGCCAGAAAGGGGGTCGAAATTCCACTTGGGCTTTGCGCATCCTCCAGCGGTGCACCGTCGGGTTGGGATTCGGCGTCCAGGTGTGGTCGCGCACCACGCGACCTTGAAAACAGGTGGGCAAATAAGGAAGGTTCCTCGAGCTCCTGTCATGCTGCGCCATCGCGCTGCATTTGTCAGAAATGGGAGCAAACCTTCGACACACTTGATCCATGGCGAGTCGCTTAGCTACTAGTCTTAGCGGCCCGAATTACTCCACACGTCCCGGTCATTCCAACATAGTGGTTCCCTGCCTACTCTCTCGAGTAACCTTCGTTTGCTTGCTCTGTAGGTGGTGTCCCAAATGACACCCGAAGTGCACAGACACACATTTCTGTACCTGGTCTGCTTCCTCAAGGAGCTGTTGACCCATGCCAATGACAACCGGCTCGACGCCAAACTGCTCGGTGAGTGCAAGGGCACACCGTCTCTCTAGTCGTCGTTGTCCCGAGTGCCCTGAAGAGAGCGAAATTGCAAATCTCGGACTAGAAAGCCCAGCTTTCTAGTCCGAGATGGCAGACACTTCCTGCACAAATTGGGTGTACGTGCACATTCATGCAGTCACATGGCAAGGAGGACAACGGTTTGCAGACGTTGGACGCCTTCACCTCCATGTGACCCTGATCCAACAGTTGGAATCATTATCAGATCTCGGAACACTATCCAGATGAATTGATCACGAAAGAGCATGCTTCCACCTTTCAAATTCTTGTGCAAGGGCAAAACCTATACGACAGCACAAACATGAGTCATCTGCTTCGTGTTTGACCGCGTGCACCTGTCGACTTGTGGCAGAGAATGTCACCGGAAGCTAGCCAAATATTGCATTGAAAATGCAGGCCCATCAGGCAGTGCAAACAAATTAAGTATGCCCTTTATTCGCAGCATGCTGGCGACCGTAGTGGAATACCGGTAGCACTTTCTCGTAGTGAAGCCCAAAGAGAGACGTAAACTGATCTTGTTCACGTCACTCCCATCTGCAGCAAACGTGTTTGGACCTGTCCTGCTGCGGCCGAAGGCACATGCAGCCCTGGAGCCTGGGACGAGCCCCTGGGACACGCGGAGGGACACGGACGAGCGCAAGAAGGCCACCTTTGTGTACCACTTCCTGATGAACGACTACTCTGACTGAGACCAATGAAGCGGCGCTAACTCTTTTATTGCTGGGGCTCCGCAGCCTTTGCCTCAGGCATGTGGGGACCCTTGGGGGGGCTGGGGAATACGGAGAGAAGGTCATGTGGCGAGCTGAGTGCCTTGTGCGGTTCCAAACGGACCAGTGCGGGGGGAAGGCGACTTCCTGCTGCCAGAGCCCCCGCCCAGGAGGCCAGGGATGGCTGGCAGTGGCGTCGCAACAGGTGTAACTCCCAGAGCGGGGCGCTGCCCGCGTGGTCCGGATCCGGCAATTCGGGTCGGAAAATACCCTGGTCTTCGGTCGAGTCGAGGAGGACTTGAAGCCGGGGCTCGCTGCGCAGTAAGGCTCCAAGGGCAAGAGACAGGGCCAAGGCACCTCCAGTCTGGGCCAAGCACAGAGTGGCCAATCGTTTAAGAAGAGCCCTTATTCGGCCGGCCGAAAGGCTTCTGCAGCGGTCAGTAACCATGGGCCGCCAGCATAACAACATGGCGCGGGCGTCGACGTTCGACAGCATGCAACCAAAGAGTGCCAAGTAGAAGCGCTGCGGGTCCACGTTGAGGGCTTTGCCCTGCCCCGAGAGTAGAGCAAAGGCTGCTTGGAGGCACAGGGGGACCTCGCGAGGACCCAACTGGTCCAGCAGGGCCGAGAGTGCTCCCAGCAGGTCTTCCAGAAAGTCAAGGTTCACAAGGTGGGCAAACCGGGAGACGCCACGAAGTACGGGCCCCAAAAGGGGCTTGATGACGGGACGCTGCAGCACTTGCTTGAGGACGTGGGCATATGTCCACAGGAGCTGCTGCAGGATTTGACCCTGGAGCCGATCTCTTTGCACCTCGCTCTCTTGGGCCTCCGTTTCCCGGAGCTGGGCCTCCAGCTTCTGCAGTCGCTTGTGATGCTTGTGTTCTCGGCGAGATAATTTGCGCAAGCGCTCCCTCACCTTCTTCAGGTTGGGGGCACCTTGTGACGCTGGCTCTTCTTTAAGCTTCAGTTCCAGGAAGGGCTCGAGCACTCTCGGATGCACCTGCGTGGTTCCAACAATGGTGGCCTTGAGCAAAATCCATTTATAAGCTAGCACAGAGAAGAGGCCTTTCCAGCACACAAAAGCAACTTTCAGTCACATCAGTTAGCGATCTTCATGAGCACAAGTGTGAAAGGTCAGCGACACAAAAGGTGGCCGAAGACTGGCTCCAGTTGGTTACCTCCGACTGCATGTGACGCAATGTGGGCAAGCTCAAGCATGTAACACTGTTGCCAAGCCCTTCTGCAAGAATATTACTATAGACGGTGACAGGTTAAGAGGAAAGTCGAAGCTCCTTCCACTTTAGCAGAGTGAATGCTGGAGAGGAGGTGACCTCTCCAGCATTCACTTTGCTAAGGTAGAAAGAGGTGGGAGGAGCTTCCACTTTACTCTTAACCTGTTACAGACTGTAGTATGCTACACTTCCATCTTATTAAAATAAATAGTGTTATAGACTTCAGAATATAGCTGACCTCACGGCACAAGCGTGTTTTGGAACGAGAAAAACACATATATATATTAAAAATATAAATAAAAAATGACCGCATCTCCACGTGGTGAATGATGTTGATTGGGGCGAAGCTCGGGTGGTGCTGATGATACTGATTTTGGTCATAGGTATTGCTGCTTGCTGTCGGCGTTGATGCTTTGCCGCCGCTTCCCGAGCTCTCAACTCCGGGTCCGCTTGGCGTTTTTGACGCTGTGCAGCAGCTTCTCGCGCCCTGGTCTCCGGAGCAGCTTGCTGTCTACGTAGACGCTGAGGCGCTGCATGCCGAGCTTTTCGGTCCTTTTCATTCATGGCAGTAGGAGAATGTGTGGTTTTCTTCTTTTTCTTTTTCTAAGCAGACATATGGGATGGCATCTCAGAACCCCCTACTCTTTTTTTTCTTTTTATTTTTTCATATTTTTTTTATCTTTTTTTTCCAATTTTTTTTTGCCCTACACGAGCACGTGAGCACGTGCTCGTGAGCACGTGATCTCACGAGCAGAAGCACGAGCACCCGACGCCGGCCTACGGCGGACGGACATACGGACATGGCTAGCCCCTAAGGAGCTTCGCCCCTAAAAAAGCTGCTTAAGCAAGAGAATGTTTACCTAAATGAGCTAAACCATGGCACACACCTGAAGTCCTCTGGCACGCAGCAAGGCCCTGGTCTTGCGCACTGCCTCTAAGGTGGCCTGTCCAAGTCGGTCTTGGCGGTACAGCTGCTTGAGACTGTGGCAGGCGGTGCGGGACAGTTCCTCGTCCTCGCTGCCCAAGCAGTGCACGGCCAGGGACACCAGTTGCTCTCGCAGGTTGAAGTGCGGGTGAGCCAACAACAGCCCGCATACGCACCGTCCCGCTACGTGGGCCAGCTGGGCGGCGAGTCGTTGCCGAACCCCTTCGGGACTCTTCTTGTCCCGACGATCGTATCGGGCCAACATCTTCCGCAAGCAAGTCACATACTGCCCGTAATAACGGAGCAGGGCCTCCTCGAAGCCCTGCAGCGCTCGGGTGTCCTTCTTGAGCCGCACGTTGCCGGTCGTCGTAGGTCCCGTAATGGCGTAGCCGGGTACCACGTCTTTGAAGACTTCGAGTAGAGTGAGCGCTGCAAGTCTGCGCAGCAAGTGTTCCGTGCCGACCCCCAGGCCGATACTGCCGTCAGCGCGAAGGAACGCAAGCAACTCCTTCAGGTGCGTTACCCGCTCCTGAGGATCCTCGACGATGTCGCTGGCGAGGGTGCCCATTCGCAGTTTGAGCTCCCTCAGCTTGCCGTACTGGTACGAAAGCTGCTGCGCGGCTGTACGAGGAGGCTGCTGGTCTTGCGGTACTGCATCTGCCAGAGGCGTTGAGGGTGCCACTGGGTAGTTGTCAGAGTCTTCCTCGCTGTCATCGGTCTGAAGTACAGCCTCTGCTTCGTCTTGCTGATCGTCGACTACTTGAGACTTCCTCACCACACCGTGGCCCGTTTTGACCGGGAGAAGCATCTTCACTTTTCTCTCGTGATTCATACTCCGCCGTGGGCTCTTCTCGTAGGTCTTTTCAAGGTAGTCAATAGCATCTTCGCTTCGTTTACCTGGAAAGCTTTGCGAAAACTTCATCCTGCGGCGTTTTCCAGAGTGGCCGTTTACCGCCCTACTAAAGGGTTCCTCGAAGCCTGCGCGACGCTTCATTCTTGTCAGCGGACCCGACCCGTGGAAGCGTTGATTCTGTCTATCCGTGCCCACGTCCCCACGTGCCCATCGCTGATCGTGCCTGTAGCACCTGCAGCCAGTAGTAGTACATGTCGACTCGAAGCTACTCCGGCTACTCTTTCTACTCTACGCTACTCAGCGTTAATCGTAAGTCATGACGTAATGATGACGTATACAAAACAGAAGTATTCTCAACGATGAGTATTTGAGTGCATAGAGTTATTATAATAACTCGAATAACTCTATGTTTGAGTGATTTGAGTATTCTTTCAGAGCCGTATACGTCCAGTACGTTTAAAGATGGCGTATATATACGGCCATCTTGCATGTCAAAAAATCATGTCTTTGGAGCGTTGCGGAGGCTGGCGGTAGCGTGCTGTAGACATGTTTTCTATTCGTTCGTCGTCATTCGTCTGTAAGCTGTGACTTGCCGTTGAGAACAGGTGAAAATTTTTACGGAAGCGCAGTGTCGCAGGAAAAAGGCGCAACTTGTCGAAAGCAAGTTTCGCTGATCTCGCGGCGCTATCAAAGCTTCGATGGCACGCCGAAGCGCTGCGTCTCTGTGCCTCGCACCACAGCGTTCTCTATTTCTGCTGCCATGTGATCCATTAGAGTAGATTTGGAACATAGCCATGATTATTAGTGCATAAGGGCACCCGTACAGATTGTTTTCCCCCCTTTATTGATAGCAACTCGCCGGAACAGCTGGACGATCCAGAACTCCATGGCCGATATATGATGCAACATCACCTACGCGCGACACACCTCCGAGAGAGAAGACTTGCGAAAGAGGAAATACTAAGATGGGAGTTACAGCCAAGGGCCAAACAATGACACAGAAGCTCTGCGTCTCTGTGCCTAATTTCACACGCTTGGATACCGATCAAGAATCGGCGCCGCGGCAAAGATTTGACACACCTTCAAAACTTTGCCGCGGCGCTGATTCTTGATTGGTATCCAGGCGTGCGAAGGCACAGAGACGCAGCGCTTCGGCGTGCCAAGGAAACTTTGATTACGCCGCGAGACCAGCGAAACTTGCTTTCAACAAATTGTGCCTTTTTCTGCGGCATTGCGCTTCCATAAAAATTTTCAAGTGTTCTCAACGGCAAGTCTCACGGCTTACACAGGGTTTTAAAGAACTTATTTGCCGAATGACGACGAACGAGTGGAAAAGATGTCTTCAGCACGCTGCCGCCAGCCTCCGCAACGCTCAAAAAACGCGATTTTTCAGCATGCATGAAGGCCGTCCGGTGGCTTCACTTGTGGTTCTAAATTATATAAATAATTTTGGTGTCTCAATGTTTGATTTTAATTTATTTAAAAATAATTAAATAATAAAAGTCAGTTGAGTTTAACAAAAAAAAATGCTTGTAATGTACATCACTTTTTGCGCTCGATATCGTTTTCGCTCGCAGTGTATGATCAGGTATGACACGTGATTGACGTGAGCCTGCGTCGTGCGCGTCGTGTGCGTCGTGGTGTTTATAGAACTGCGTGAACTACGAATGTTGATGAATGTTTATTTGATATTCGTCTTATTGTCCGAGTCCTGGTAAATCAGACCGAACTCGGGAAACGCATCTCCAGCCGCGTCACTCACACGGAGCCTCTTTGGCCTCATGGCTCCGCTCAGGGCCCCGCGGTCATAGGCGTCGAGCGATCGCCTGCTCGGGCCAGCTGTCAAGATGCCCTCGTGCCTTAACACTCATCACCAACGGCGCTCCAGCGTCCTCGACAGCCTGGCAATCCCCCAACTCTTAGTGAGCGGTCGGTGGGGACGCTTTCCAGCCGAGGCCTTTTGGTAGGTCGATGCCGAACTGTGACCGTCGACGACGGTTCAAGCCTCACGAACGTGTTAGATACTACGGCACGCTATGGCAAGGAAAAAGAAAAAGCACCAAGAGGATCCCACCGAAGGTCTGCCTGATTCGTCCGGTGAGGGTCCAGACGTCCCCGACGACGGGAGCGGCGCAGGGAATGCCGCAGCTTGCGTCCATGGCCGGGGGTCGGTCAACCTGCGACGTGTGCGGCAGTTGCTCCAGCGATCGCCTCTGCGACTCGACGAGTGCGACGACTGCCAAGACGCGGGCCCCGACGACATCTGGGTGTGCCTGCAGTGCGGTCACCGGGGATGCGGTACCAAGTGGCCCGGACGGCACGCTGTATGCCACGCCGAGAGGACGTACTCGGACTCGCACGCGCTCGCACTCTCCTCTCAGTCCATGGAACTCTGGTAAGCTTTCCGAGAAGCCTGCGGGGACAGTAGGAGACGTTCCCTAGCAGTTTGTTGGCTCTGAGAATCTTGGCGCCCAATGTGGGTAGATCCTCGAGTCTTGGAGGCTAGTGCATCAAGCCGCAGAGATACTGTCATGCCCAGCAAAAGACTGAGGTTTAATTCAAACAACTTTGTGATCTTTTAATGGGAAATAGAAATCTCGGTTACACGGCGTCTTCCAGGCAAACAAAAATTTGTCAGGTTGTGGGCACCTCAGCAAGGATTTAAGCCAACCATTTGGCGCAACATTGGGCACGTTCGGTAGTGACTCCCTCAGCTCAGAACGGAGTAACTCGGGAGTTCTCTGAGCGCCTACTGAATGGCAACAAAAAAAGTTTGGCTCTTCAGCTGCTTCTACACGGTTTCCGGCTCCTCCACTGTGCCAGACGGTCTCCGAATAAAATGGAAGCAGATGATGCCAAGCATGATCGCTTTTATTTGACGCCGGTATTGAAGAAGTCTCGACGAGGTCACTAGAGAACGAGCGAGTGACTTTAGACATCAGCGCTGTTGTTCGAAGCGATCGAAAGCGATCGAGCCCTTCGACAAAAACATCAACACACGCAACATATGGAGCTCGGTGAATCTGCGATGCCAATTAAGATACTTTTATATGGCCATAGGTTTGTTCAGCACTTCACAAAATTCCTATAAAATGCATTCGTATACACACGGGAAGTCGGCCGCGCTTGGCGGTCAAGGTTTTGTCGGCCGAAGCGAGCGTCGGCCAACTTCTCATACCCGCATACGCCCCGATTTAGCTACGCAAACAAAACATTAATCGGGATACTGTTCGGCGTGAGTGTCCAACCGTGCACCAAAATCAGGTTCATACCCTGCCTTGCTCTGTTCAGCACGGACAAGACTATCGTCCATAATCGCAGTTTCCGTGCAACGGCGATCAAAACACGACGTCAAATGAACCTCTACGTGGTTAATTAGCATGTCCAAAATGAACGACATACGCTCCTCCGAGGCATTTTCTAAAAAGAGCCCGAGCCGAAAACGAAATTTGAACGCATTATTTCTCTTACCTTGGAGCGCTTTTTGTTGACAAAAGCGAGCAAGCCTCAGATCCACGCCGCAGCAAACGCAGCTTTTCCCACCCTTTCTTTTTTTTTTTTCTTACAGCTTTGGGATTTTGTTAGAGATCTGGAAATACGTCGTACTGCACCCTTTTCACTCCTCGCACACCGTCTGAGAAACGAGAGCATGGCTCCTTTACTTTGGAGTAATGTGAACCGGTAGTCGCTTTTTGCCTCTAGTGGAAGGAGCGCGAGCTCTTTGACTCCTGAAGCCGCTATTGAATGCTCCCATTCTTAGATCTATCAGTAGACAAGCTCTATGGAAGAGCATCGTTCGAAAACAATCCTTTGCCATTGCTCGCACGCGAGCAGGTACGGGTGGGTAGCAATCCTAGCGACACCACTCCCACGGGCAATAGAGAAATACCATTTTCAAATGACGCTGTTTTTGCACAAACTTGATCTTCACTATAAAAAAACACAACAGAATCACTTTCCATGCAGTCGATGGGCGTCCAATATTCTACTGGTTCCATCGTTCCTGTTCATAGGGCAAGCCGATAGCATAGTGAGCATGAATGAGCCGACGTGCCACAAAAAGGTGCAAAGTGTCCTAGGTAGCTTGTCAACTGACTAATCTAGCAACGTTAGTTAGGTTTACATATAGACCCACACATTGCCTCGGGGCCACTAATAAATAAAAACCTACAATAGGTTTTTATTTGTGGATTAGATTAGTTGTAAAATAACAGTGTCAATCAGCAATGAGCAGTTATCTGGTGGCACTTGTGACAACTGTCTTTTCCTAAGCACTCATGGAAACCATAGAGAAGTGGCATGGTTGAAAACACCTCCACGTGCTGCCTCTTTTCTGCCTTGTATATTCCATTTGTCCCAAATAATCCCTTATCCCCCCAGACAACATTTTTCTTCCGGGCATTTATTGCTGCCCAATGCCTTAGCGGTACCCCCAAAAGATGTGGCCCTGCATGTCAGTGTTGACATCCAGACATGCAAGATGTGATGTCATGAATGAGTATTTTTTTAGTAGAAGTGCCGCATTAATCACAAAGCATGAATTCATTCCGAAATGTCTGAGATGTTGCCAAGAGTTTGTGAGAGACAGCATCCTCTCTTGTGTTTGGAATTTACCACATTCATACTTTCTTTTTATCCAACAATGATCTGGACAGACACTTCGGAGCAGCTGTAAAAGTGAACATTTCTATAGTTGGTGACAAATTAAGAGTTCAGAGGAAGCTCCTCCCACCTCTTTCCACTTTAGCAGAGCGAACGCTTTAGAGGAGGTTGCTTCCCCTGCAGCATCTGTTTTGCTGAAGTGGAAAGAGGTGGGAGGAGCTTTGCCCGAGCTCTTAAAGGGGCACTGAAGTCGTTTTTTTTTTGGAAAAGGTCGTTTTGGTCTTATATTGCTTAAAACATATTAGTTCTCACATTTACGAAGTGCCATATTACAAAACCGCCTATTCATCTCAGGGCAAGAGAAAAACATCTGGACTCTTTTTTTCTCGCGGACTACACTGTGTGGACCAATGAAAGCCCTACAATACGCGCAGATCCCGAATGATTTTATTAAAACTCGTTTCGAAGAGAGTCTGATAGGTACACATTCAGATAAGACTCCTCTTGTTCAGCGTGGGCGAGGCCATCGCTTGCAACTCGCCGACAAGCGCCCTTCGTCGACCACTTTACTCGGAAGAAAATTCTTCCCAAAAAGGGTGTGTCGCAATATTTGAACACGCTTTTAACGAGGAAATAAGCTACGCACGATTGTGATTTTGGGTTTGTTGGGATGCTTAGGAGCGTCTAGATCAGGGGTTGCCAAGCTGACCCTGCCTAAAAGCTGCAAACAAAGCCATGAAACTTCCAAGAGCCGCGGGGGGGGGGGGGGGGGGGGTGGTGTGCAAACTTTTGTTCTGGGCAATAAACAAAACTCGAACTACTTTTAATACATTCGAGTCAAAAGCAGTCCAACTGTATGTAAGGTAGCAGTAGCACAAGACAACCAAACCACAACCTATCTTTCAATTTAAAATGCGTTTCAATTATCTTTTTGGGGAAGTGCTCGTGTGACCGGCAGGAAAGCGGAGGAGTGTGTGTATGTGTGTATTGGGGTGGGGGGGGGGGTTAGTGTAGGGAGCCGCGAGCCGCACTTTAACTCGCAAAGAGCCGCATGCGGCTCGCGAGCCGCAGCTTGGCCACCCCTGGTCTAGATTGAGTTGTCACCAAAAAAGGACGATCTCAAAATCGACTTCAGTGCCCCTTTAACCTGTCACCGACTATACATGCAGCATAAGCATGCTTAAGGTAACCACATGCAAGTTGCGAATTTATAATCTACATTCTACTTGATACTACTTTAATGTGCAGTTTCTTTGAGAGCCTTCCTCTTAGTTCTCCTTTGCTCTTGTCCAGCACCTAACAAAAAACACCGTGGGAAAGTGCTGTGCAGCGAAGCATCGGCAGGCGTTTCCGTTTAAAACAACTCCCCTCGTTTAATCCAGCTGCCAAGGCCCACAACCTTGTCAGTCACTGAGGCAGTTCTCGTCTGCATCTAGGTGCTACAAGTGCGACCGGACAGTGGAGGCCAGTTCGCAGGTGGTGCAGATCGTTGGTGCCATACGGAAGAAGTTGACGACCGGCAAAAAGAAGTCTCCACAGTCGGGTACGTCCTGGGGTAGCCTTAGTAATTACATCCAACCCTAGTAGCTGTTGTAAGAACGGAGGAAGCAAGCAAGTTTGACACCTTCTCTGCTTATGCCATTGTTCTTTGCTTAGCATATTGCAGCCTTGGTTGCTGCTGTGTCGTAAAGCGTCAATAAGTTAATCTTTTGGAAGGCTCTCGAGAGCTGGCCATTGAGCAGAAAATAAGGGGTTGTCTGAAATAACTTATTGGTCAGGAATAGGGGATAGACTTGTTGCTCACTTTCTCGCTCAACCAAGTTGGAGAATTATCAGACGGGCATAATGGCGGTCGGATTGAAGCCGAGATTTTTTATTCCGCTTAGCATTGTGCGGGGGTTTTTATTCCAGTCAAACCATTAGCATCATAATCTAATGCAGTCACTGCTTTGAGAAACTAATATTTCTATGAGAGTAGATTCTAAAAATGCATACTCATTTAAATCATTAGTAGCGTACTCTTAGGCAGTAACTGCCTTGAGAAACTGTCATATTTCTATGGGAGTACTGTCAAAAAATGCATACTCGCATAGTATTCTAATAATATCATTAACATCATATAGTCTTATACAGCCACTGCTTTGAGTAACTGTAATATTTCTCTGGGAGTATCGTTTAATAATGCATAATTGCGTAAACAGCAGCCCGCAAATCTTTATCATGCAGTGTCACTGGATGGGGCACTTTCATCTTTCCGTTTGCTCGCCACATCTTCTTATTTCTGCGTCCCTGTGCCTGCAGCATACACCTCAGCCGTGCTCCTTTGCAAGTTTCTCACCGTTGCGTGAACTCTTCCCAGCATCTGCTCGGAACAGTTCCTCCAGCTCCACTGAGGAGCCTCGGGCAGTTGAACATGACCGGCCAACAGACGTCTCCGAGGTTGAGGTGGCCGTTGGGACCAAGGACGAACCGACTCTGGTGTCCAAGCCAGAGCTGACGACTGTTGCTGGCAAGTGGGTGACTGTCAAGGGTCTCAGCAACCTGGGCAACACATGCTACTTCAATGCAGTGATGCAGGTGAGTCTGATCAATATGCATCCACTGAATTGAAGACCCAAGGGTACTTTGCTTGACGGGTGTCTGAAGTTGCTCCTTGTTGTACTAAACATGAATGGCGCAAAAGACGAATAAGGACACGAAGAAGACGGGACTAGTGCTAAACTTACGAGTGGCATTAATGTAGTAACAAGAAAGAGAAGAAAAAGCTTACATCTACTATATGCTTAACCAACTAGCACACCTTAATATTTTTGTACAGTCCCTCCTTGTTGCTTTCTGAGGAATTGTGTTATATCCTTTGTATTCTTTTATGCTGAAAAACAGTGTAGGTTAAGCATGGATAAAGTCCTCTCGAGAGTAGTATCATTAATGAGAAGGTTAGAGTAAAAGTTAGCTGGCAAAAGCGACTCGTTTTGAGTGAGGACCAAATCTGGTAGGAGTAGAGGGGCTGTGAAATCTTCTTTGTTGTTCATCTGCCTGTTTTGATCTAGATGAACACCATACCGGCATGCTTTTGTGTATCACAACTGCGTGATGCAAGTTAAAGACCCCAGGATCGCGGTCATACTGCACTGGTTACATTTTCCATCTACAACAAAGACGTCAAGACGCGCCATGGAGCAAACTAACTTCTTGTTGCCTAAACATCCATAAAACGTGATGGGAACTGAGACCAGACGACGACGACAACGCACACTCTTCTGGAGCCGAGTGCGCGAGCGGCGTTGTTCGGGATCCGCCATCATGAAGTAAAGACGTTTATTGTCCTGGCTCTTCAGTTCTTAGTAGAACATATCGCCACACCTGCGATTCGGTAGTACTTTACTACATTGGCGACGAGGAACATGGACACCCACGCTGGAAACGGTCCTCTGATCGGCGGGTCACCACCGGTCAGCTCAGCAAGGATGGCGTACAACGTTCCGCCCTTCGACGAGGCTATAGACAGGTGGGACTCTTATTTCATTAGAGTCGAAGCCTACTTCGAGGGGAATAAGATCACGTCGGCGCCTCAGAAGCGTGCGCTTCTAGTCTCTGCGTTAGGAACCAAAGCTATTCGCGTGTTGTTGGCAAGTTGCGCGCCATTACAAGTATCCGAGCTGAGCTACGACGAAACTGTCAAGCACCTTGATAACTACTTCACGCCGAAGCCTAATGAGATAGCGGAGAGCTTCCGTTTCTTCAGCCGCCGACAAGGAGAAAACGAGACAGTTCACGATTTCCTGGTGGAGCTGCGGCGCATCGCGGATAAGTGCAACTTTGGGTTGATGCTCGACCGCATGCTACGGGACCGGCTAGTTTGTGGGCTGCGTAACGAGAAGCTACAGCAGACTCTCTTGGCACGCCGGGACCTGACGCTGGAGTCGGCGGTGGACATGGCAGTTGCTGCAGAAGCAGCCACAAAAGATGTCACACAAATGGGGAAGCCAGGGGGAGAACTCCAGAAGATAACCGCGAGAGGGAGCAGGACCTCTCAAACCCGAACTCCTGGCAAGATCCAAGAGAAGGTGATAGCATCGGAGGCCTGCTACTGTTGCGGGAGAACTTCACACCTCCCCAAGGACTGCGGGTTTCGGAAGAAGACTTGTTTTCGCTGTGGGAAGATTGGATATGTTGCCCAGCGCTGCACTTCACGCGAGACTACGTCGCGTGCAGGGGCCAACGCCTTTGCTGGAACAGAATCTGATGACGACTGCGGTATTGGCAGCCTTTTTCCACGACCGCAGCGAGAGGACACGTTGAACCTGATTGCGCCGGTCCGACGGTTGTTCACGTGGGGGGGTGTTGACCTACTCATGGAACTGGACACCGGATCTCCGGTCTGCGTCATTCCGAAAAGAGTATATGAAGAAAACAAAGCAAGGTGACCTCGGTTGCAAGAAACCACGTTAAGTCTGTCATGCTACCTCGGTAGGGTGCCAATCATCGGGAAGTTGAGCTTGACGGTCAGTTATGAAGGACATCAAGTAGCAGCCGAGTTAACGGTTTTGGGATGCAACGGACCAAGTCTGGTTGGCCGCGACGTGATTCGAGCCTTCAGCCTTCTTCCGACTCAGCTGTTGTCCTTGAAGACTGAACAACATGTAGACTTGGATCAGGTATTGGCAGAATACCAAGAACTTTTTCAACTGGGTTTGGGTCTAATTAAAGGACCGGAAGTACATTTGCACTTGAACCCAGGAGCAACACCAAAGTTCTGGAAGGCCAGACCTGTGGCGTACGGGCTACGACAGAAGGTTACCGACGAGATCGACCGCCTGGTGGAGAACGGTATCCTCTCTCCTGTTACCCATTCTGAATGGGCAACCCCAGTCGTGCCGGTCGTAAAGAAAAACGGCTGTATCAGGCTCTGCGGGGATTTTTAACTCACCTTGAACAAGGCTTGTCCGACGGAGCAGTACCCGTTACCACTGATTGAGGACATTTTCGCATCACTGAATGGCGGTGACCTTTTCAGTACGCTGGACCTTCGGGAAGCCTATAACCAAATTCCATTAGACGAGGAGTCCAAGAAGTTGACGGTGATGAACACGCACAAGGGCCTATATTGCTACAACCGGCTACCTTTTGGTGTTGCATCGGCCCCTTCAATCTTCCAGAGGAGAATGGAGACCTTGTTGCAAGGCATTTCTGGAGTTCAAGTGTACCTGGATGATGTCCTGGTAGCGGAAAAGAACGGGGACAACGGTGAAAGGCTACGTCAGGTACTGCAAGTGCTCCGTGATAACGGAGTCAAGCTGAACAAGGAGAAATGTTGCTTCCGGAAAGCGGAAGTTATCTACCTCGGACACAGGATTGACACAAAAGGGCTGTATCCAACCGGCAAGAACCTGGAGGCTCTCCAGCATGCCCGAGCACCAACGAACGTCAGCGAGCTTCACTCGTTCCTGGGCCTCATAACTTATTATAACTGGTTTGTGCAAAACATGGCAACATTGTTGTCCCCCTTGTACACACTGTTACAGAAGGGAGTAAAATGGCATTGGGGAAAAGATGAAGACAGGGCGTTTCAACGAGCAAAAACAATCCTGAGTGAGTCCAACATGTTAGCTCAATATGACCCTACGAAGCCCTTGCTTCTTGAATGGGACGCTTCACCACATGGAATTGGCGCCGTCCTTTCCCACCGTTGTGGAAGCGAAGTGAAGCCTGTCAATTTTCGTTCTCGGACACTGACGAGTGCTGAGAAGAACTACTCCCAACTGGAACGAGAAGCCTTGGCATTGGTGTTCGCTGTCACGAAGTTTAGGGACTACTTGTTGGGTAGGGAGTTCACTCTGGTTACAGATCACAAGCCCTTGGTAGGTCTCTTTCATCATGACAAGGCCGTGCCGACGATGGCTGCGGCTAGAATTCAACGGTGGGCCATCATCCTGGGTGGATACAGCTATCGCATCGAGTACCGGCCAGGGACAAGTAACGCCAATGCCGATGCCATGAGTAGACTTCCCCTTCAAGCGGATTCACAGGAATTACAAGAGGAGGATCTTCCTGAAATAATTGCTTCCTTGGAGGAGCTGGACAACGGCTTGGTGTCAGCGAAACAGATGGCACAGATGACCGCGGAAGACAAGACGTTGCGTAGCGTCCTGGGTGGATACAGCTATCGCATCGAGTACCGGCCAGGGACAAGTAACGCCAATGCCGATGCCATGAGTAGACTTCCCCTTCAAGCGGATTCGCAGGAATTACAAGAGGAGGATCTTCCTGAAATAATTGCTTCCTTGGAGGAGCTGGACAACGGCTTGGTGTCAGCGAAACAGATGGCACAGATGACCGCGGAAGACAAGACGTTGCGTAGCGTCATCAGTTATATCCAGCGCGGATGGCCGCGGAAGCTATTGATGGAGCAAGAGGGGCTTCGACCTTTCTGGAGCAGGAAAGACGAGCTTTCGGTGCATCACAGCTTGCTGTACTGGGGAAACCGACTCGTCGTTCCAAAAAAGGCTCGCGAAGCTGTCCTCAAGCTCCTCCACGAGACCCACCAAGGTGCGTCGGCCATGAAGACAGTGGCTCGCTCAAAGTTCTGGTGGCCCTCATTGGACTCGGCTATCGTAGACCTCACCCAGAGATGTGAGACATGTATTCAAGCGGCTTCTATGCCAGCAGCACAGAAACCTGTCGACTGGCCGGTGACTGATGAACCCTGGTCGAGGTTACACTTGGATTATGCCGGGCCCGTCAACGGAAAGATGATCCTGATTGTCATCGACGCATACTCGAAGTGGATTGAAGCTACAGCTACCAATCATGCAACGTCGGATTCCACAATCCAACAACTTCGGGAGCTGTTCAGCCGCTTTGGAATCCCACGGACTGTCGTTAGGATAATGGTACACCATTTACAAGTGAACAGTTCTCTCAGTTCCTAAAGAGGAACAACGTGGAGTACTACCGCACGGCCCCCTATCATCCACAATCGAACGGCCTTGCTGAACGAGCCATACATACGGTTAAGGATGCCTTGAAGAAGACAAGCGGGTCCACACTGGACAACAAGTTTTGCCGACTGCTTCTCAATTATCGGCGCACGCCTGTGGCTTCGGGCAAGTCTCCATCCCAGTCCCGCCTCTTGTGGCAGCACTTTGGGGTCAAACACCGACCTAACCCTCAAAGACTGGACACTGGCTGTTCGCAAGCTGTACCGAAGCAGGCGGCTGTACTGCGCTCGCAGCACTTCCAGGTACTCCTGCATGAGCACGGTACCTGTCCCTCCGCGTTGTACAATGCGCATGCGCCTGATAAGATTGTTCAGCAGCGCAGTTTCTCCGCCTTTCGGCGCTTTCCGGCCAAAGCCAGCACGAACTGCTAGGCTCCTTCCGAGCCGTCCCATTGGGTGGCATCAAGGGGCAGTAGAGACAGTATCTGTGCAATGCTTTCGCGCAGCTCGGCTACAGCCACGGTCTCGCGCAGGAGGCTCATGTCTACGGGCCACAAGGCGCTACGTTCAGTCTGAAACTCTAGAACCGCTAGTGCCACAGTGAGTGCGCTGTGATCCGTGATGTACAGTGCGCCCGGCGGGAGAGGTAGGAACTCGCATCGGTATACCGTGAAAGGAAAATTGACGGAAAAATAAACTCTGTCTAAGCGTGAAGAGACTTTTGGGATACCAGATCCGGTCACGTTTGGACACATGCTTTCCGGACAAGAGGTCAGAGCTGACTGCACAGGGCGGGAGTCAGCCCACTCCGCCATTTTTTAAACCGGGCAGAAAGATATTCTTCCGAAACTTTGGTAAGGGCCCAAAGTGGCTGCTGGGAATCGTCAAGAGCGCGGAAGGCTCACGCATGGTGACGATACAAGCCAATTCGGACCTGGTGCGTCGCCATCTTGACCAAGTTTGCCAGCGGCGCACAGAAGACCCACTTGGGTTTCCCGAATGGACTGACCCAGAGGCGCCACTCACACCTACAACATCAGAGGGCAAGGTTCCCTGCGACGGAGCTTTAGCTGAACGAGCGCTGGACCCGTTGTCGGGCCAGAATCCCACTGATTCAAGTCCAGCAAACTCAAGTCCATCTAAAAGTCCCTCAACAAACCAGAACCAGCCCCTCTCAACTCCTGTGCCACTTCCACGGCGCTCGACTCGAGATAGAAAACAGGTTCAGCCCTTCCAGTCTTCTTTTTAAGGGGGAAGATATAATGGGAACTGAGACCAGACGACGACGACAACGCACACACTTCTGAAGCCGAGTGCGCGAGCGGCGTTGTTCGGGATCCGCCATCATGAAGTAAAGACGTTTATTGTCCTGGCTCTTCAGTTCTTAGTAGAACATATCGCCACACCGGCGATTCGGTAGTACTTTACTACAAAACAAATTACTTAATTATCTCTACTAGATGTTAACTGCATCATATCCTATGATCAGAAATATTGCTGTACTGGTTACATTTTTCATCCACAACAAAGTCGTCAAGACGCGCCATGGAGCAAACTAACTTCTTGTTGCCTAAACGTCCATAATACAAATTACTTAATTATCTTTACTAGATGTTAAGTGCATCATATCCTGTGATCAGAAATATTGCTGTTGAAATGATCCTGATGGCTGATTATTTTCTAATTATGGCATTTTTAATTTGTCTTTGTTATGACATGCTGGGTATCTAGCGAATACCGTAATATTCCGAATCATGCCCGCCCCACTTTTAGGGCAAATATCGATTAAAAAAAACAAACAAACAAACTGAGTGACCACTTACCCCTACAAATACCCCAACGCGGACTCCGCGATCCGCAAACATACATCCTGCCCGAATGACACGGCTGCAAAACTTATGGTTGGAGGACGTCCGTGACAAAATAAAATGAAGGAAGGAAAGGTACTCCACTTTGTTTACGCATTTCTTTCCCAATCTCCACAACCCCAAAATCGAGTACATCTGTGCGAAAGGAAAACGATGTAGATAACAAAATTAAATTTTGTTTTCCGTATAAAAAAGTTTGTTTGGACAAAAAAAAAATGTTGGGAAGATAACACAAGCAGTAATCCATTCAGGGATCGCGAGGTGAGCGAATGCCCCATATCCTGGGGAATGTTACTGCGCATTGTAAGGTCATAGTCCATCTCCACTGAAGTAAGGTCACTGCAAACCTGCTCCTTCTCCTGGAACATCTCAAACACGGTTGGTAAGGTTGTGCAATGTTTGAGACAGAGCCAACGGGTAAATAAAGATTTACTGGAACATCGCACACAGACATTTCTAAAATGTCCTAGTTCGAGCTTCATGTTTGTGGTGCCATCTATGCCGCGCAGCAATGCCGCCTCGACCTGCGTTGATTGCACGCCGCGCACAGATGCACGCATATATATGCACCAAACAAGAAAGTTGCACAAGAGCCTGCTCCTTGTGATTGACGAGGCGCCAAACTTGGACTGACGCCCAAGTACTTGCCAACGCGATGGCCGGCTTTCCCACTTCCCCAGCATCGCTCTTCATCGCTTCTTTCGCCCGCTTTGGATGTCAGCAAAAACAAAAGTCAACAAAAAATAAGGAAAACCAGCCAGGTACTGGTCGGTTTTTCTATTTTTGTTTTGTTGACTTTTTTTTTTAGTATTAATGAAGATAACATAGCGGTGTTATAAGCATGCTTTCATGGAACAAATGTTTGTGCTGCATGCCGATCAACGGTGTTCATCGCGCGTATGCAAGAACGGTCTTTGCGATAGTAGTACATTCTTTCATGAGCATTTCATGCATAAAACAGTCAAACTAATTAGAGCTTTGAGTTTAATGTATCTCTTGTGCAGCCGTGCTAGATGTGTACAGAAAAATGGGTGTTTTTTTTAGCTTTCTGTAAACGTTTTGTACTCACCCCACCAGGACATGGTCCACTTCTTTTTTTTTTATGAATTTCAGGCGGCAGGGTGTGGGCGATGACTTGGGATATTACGGTAGTAGCTTAAAAATGTTTTTTTTTTTTTTTTTCTCCTGAATGACGTATGCAACCCTAAGGCGAGTCAAGAGTTGTAAACATCTTTTTCCTGTCCAGAAGCACTTCATGACACTGGAGGCCTCACTGCTGAATTTTTCTTTTTCCCCAACTTTTTCTCTTTTTCTCATTTTTTCTTTCTTTTCTTTGAGAAAAAATAGCTCTGGACCATGCTTACATGACATGTGTTAGGGGCGGAAGCTAGCGCCACCTGGATGCAGGAGGGAGAAGAGACGGTCGACAAAGTGGGGACTAGAGTAGACGACTCTCAACGAGAGGTCGTTGTTATAACAGCAAAAAGAAATGGTCGTACGCTTTTGTAATCTTTGCTTCAATCATTATTAAAAGTTGTATTTTAAACGAAAATACGACGTCGTTGTCGTCTTTGAGGAAGGGGGAAGTCTGACTCATGTCATTCACAGTCTCCCTCCACAGGGAAATTGGAAGAAAAATGAATCAGAAATGTGGGCATGACAGGCTTCTCAACTTTGGAGCGAAGGCAGTTTCATCGTAAAAGTTCATTTTTGAGGCACAACTACAATTTGTCAGATGCCTTATGAAACAAGGCCATGGTATGCAGTTTCCTTTGGCCAAACTTGATACAGCACAATGTAAAAGCAGTACTGACAACTTACCTATTGTAACATGTCCTTCCTGTGTGGGTTGGTTAAAAATATACAACCATGTTTCAGAGGTGTGCGATGCGGGTGAGGGAGTGTTCCAATTGTGTTGCCATTATTTTTTTCCAGTGTCTGTCCCAGACTCCTGCTCTAGATGAACTGCTTGCCAAGCGGTGCAGTAGCAATCTGCACTGCACCTTCGAGCCTTCCATTGCTCCAGCAGCCGAAGAAGATCCCGTAAGTAGTGCTGCCCAATGCTCAAGCGTTTTCGTTTGGCAACTGTGGGGATCCAGCTGGGGACTGGCGGGACAGAAGAGCAGACTGGGAAAAATTCGAACCACGAAAAAAGCCGTGCAGCCTTGAGTTGGCACCTCCTCCCGCGTGGCTCCGTCCCAAAGTCTAAACCTGTCTCCCAGTGGGTCCAGTGCTGGGGTAACGCCAACAAGGTATGACCAGAGGAATATTGGCGACTCCCTCACCGGGGAAAGAGGTGGGGGGGATGTTTTTAATTTTTTTTGCCCAATCCCCCAAAGGTCATCCTGGTGATATTCCACACTGCCTGGTGGTAGTTAGGAGGAGAAAATTGGTTTTAGAACGGTGGGAGGAATCATATGTTTGTCTTTATAGACTTAGGCTAGGCGGCGCAAGCTACCGCCGGTTGCAAAGGGTATAGCCATTAACATCCATCCATCCATCCTTTGGCCATCTAAATCTGATCCAGGTTTCCGGCTCCGCCGCATTGTACACAACATTCACACCAATTTTATTGTCATTCCTACCGCAGAGCAGTCTTAACAGTTTCAGTTGCATTTCGAAGTGCACTACTGAAGATTAGCAAGCACAGGTAATTATTTTTTTTTTTTTTTTCTGCGTGCTCATGCTCAGAAGTGTGACAGTTTTATAGGAATCTGGGCTTGCACATGGTTCCCATTTCGTTAGCATGTTCAGTCAGAACTGCTTGGTTACGAATTGTTGCCTTTTCTCACGTCAAATGATATGAATCCTTGATCGTACTACTCATTATTGTCTATACATTGGGGAAAACCCAGAATATTTTTTATTAATGCGAAAGCATTAACTGTCCCATGGAGCGAGCCCATGTCATCAGCTTTGAAACCATGCCAAACGTTGGCCAAACGGCACCTAAAATCCTCTTTCCCAAGTGAAGCCGACTTCTGATGGATTATGCTCCCATTGGCTGGCGCGCGTCATCAAGAAACGAGGCTCCCATTGGCTCTCGTGCGGCGTAGTTCCAAAAAAAGCCACCAGAGAAGCCCTTGGCATGGCGGCGCAGCACACGCAGCGGCCCCGCCGCCGGTAAGAGCGGTGCGGGCCTGGCAGCAGAGCCCGTTCAGGCAAACTCCAGGGAGGCTGCACGGCCGAGCTCAGCGCAGCGCGGCCACTTCACAAGAGCGCGGGCTCGGCCGTCCGCCGTTGAAAGGTGGCCGTCCACACCACGCCGCAAACGAACTAAGGGAGCGGAAGAACGACATTCATGCTTTCGCATTCACGACTCATAAGAAGTGCTTAGGGGTCCTCGGACTTTTTGGTTATTTGTTCGTTTCATGTGAGAAGACTTTCTATAGTGCCTGTTTACCTCTATCTAGAGCAGGGGTCTCAAAACCGCGGCCCGCTGAGGCACTCTGTCCTCCAGCGTTAGCAGAGCGAACGGTGGAGAGTCTCCTTTCCAGCGTTCGCTCTACCAATGTGGGAAGAGCGAAATGCTCCGCTCCCTGATGGATTGCAGAGTAGTCATGTGCGAATAGGGGTTTTTGATTTGAAAGCAAATAGTGGTTTTGGCCGAATGTTTTTTAATCGAATATTGAATAATTTTTCCAAGTGTTTAACTACTGGACCATGCTTAAACGAAAACTCGTATGAACTCGTGAAGGTCGCTCCTGAGCTTCCACTTGTCCACTTCTAAGCTCGCTTAATTTTAATAGTCGCAGTATCATATAAGGGATTTCTAAATCTGCTTGTTGTGCGCAAATATTCTTTTTTAAAATTAAAACATGCAAAAGACAAATGCGCGAATGATGAACGCGGGTTGTGAAGTCATAGCTGCGTAACACATACTTTTGTATAATCGCGGCGGTTTAGTCCCGTTGAGTGTGCTTCTCACCGAGCACATGCGCACTACAGGGAATCAATACCCACGGGGCTGCCGAGCTCCACGGGTATTGCTTCCCCGCACTGCTCAGGTGCTTGGTGTGAAGCGCACTCATTGGAGCTATCCCGCCGCAATCAACACTTGGAAAAGTATGAAAATTCACAGGGTCTCTTATGTTATCCCTAAGACGACTAGAAGGCGAAAGCCCAAGCGCCGATCCCGGTGATAGCGAGCCTCCAAAGACAGCGCTCTCTGACGATGCACTTTTGGCGCTGTTAATCTTATGGCATGTCACACACCCGCTCTTCACCGCTGCTCAAGCGAGAGTGTCCTCTCCCGCTGGGAGAGGACACTCTCGCTGTCCTTGCGAGTATTTTGTAGCAGCTCAGCGATTTCTTCGTCGGTCAAGGGACGCGCTGGCGTTTGCTGGACACCATTTTCCAAACAAACAGGCAAAGGTGTCATGCAGGAGTCTTCAAATGTTTTTTGTGCTGCCATGTATGCATAGTTTTTAAAACAAAAATGTTTCCGATACATGAGGATAGATGGCGCATCCTACCCACACGGTAAATTGAGCGAGCATTTAAAGACTCGCTTCCCAACAGCAAAGAAAGTGCAGCGCGTCTATAGACGCGCCCCCCAATCTGGGGTCAAAATTGATGCGCGTCTAAAGACGTGCTCCCCAGTCAAGGGGTTAATAATGCAGTTCATCTCAAAGTGAATATCTTAACCTTATATTCGAATATTCATTTAACCGTATTGCAGGAATAGTTTCATGTTCGGCGATAACATGGCAGTATTAGGTTTGAGGGAGTTAGTCCAGCTTTTGACGTCAGTGGCATGCATATGATTTCAAGTCGTAACCACGCAGTATCCGTCGCCTGAGCATCCTCTTGACTATTTGGAAGGGATAGCCTCCTGCTGTGAAAAGCTTTCTATAGTTTATGTAGGCTACATGTATCAAGTATGTGTTACTTCAGTGCTGAAATGGTTAACTCTGTAAATCTTAACTGCCTAAAATTATTAATAGAAAGTGCTCCGATATGAGTTGGTGCGCTACTGGGTGTTTCGGAGAAAAGAGAACCATGCTTTTTTCGTCTGAAAATTTAACTATGCGCTTCTGAACGCGCAGTCTCTTCTAAAATGTTGCATTAGCAGTTGGGACTCAATGGTCAAAGTTTTGGAACCTTCCCTTAATCAACTAAAAAGTTAGAAGCTTTTACAGCGGAGCTGTTTAAGGATAGGTTCCCCAGGATCGTGTCCGGTATGTTGACACAAACCTACCTGGACAGCTGCCGCCATCTATAAGCGACGGCGGCAAGCACACAGCCAGTCTGGTTACCGCCGTCACTCATAGATTGCGGCAACCTTTCCAGCTATCATGGAAGAATGGATAGTTGGGCGCATTGGTGAAAATTCATCGCAGAAAACGGCGCGAAAAACAGACGACGACGAAGAAGAAGCACACGTAACAAGCGCAGCACTCGTCACGTGTGTTTCTTCGTCTTCGTCTGTTTTGCGCGCTGTTTCCTACGCTCTTATCAGTTTCGGTTTGGACTCACGATGGGTCGGCCGCGCGCCCTTTCGGGGAAAGGAGACAGGCTGCGCAAGGAGCAGCGACGTACGCAGTAGCGCGAATGGGTCCGCAACCGCTGCAAAGCCGCTGTCGCCTCGACTTCCACTGCGTCCAGCGCTTCAGATTCCCTTGCCAAAGAAGAGCACATCGCTCGCCTGGAAAGCCGCCGCCGAGAACAGTACCAGCGATGTAAAGGCCGCTGGCGGGCCAACACCACGGAGGCAAAGCGCAAGCGCGAGGCCCGGCGACGACAGCACTCCATGCCGGCTGAACAGTTCCCGGGTGCGACGGCGAGGTTCTGGAGGGAATTCGTGGAGAACCCGTTTGTCGTCACGTGCGCCGTGTGCGACCGACTCTGGTTCGCCGGAGACATGTCCACGATCGGCGGTGTGTCGGACATGAAGAAGCGGGAAACGGGCGCGTGCACATTGCAGCAGTGTATCGAGTACAGCTCCGCTGGTCTTCCTTCTTCACGAAAGTAGAAAGGCTATACGTTTTTTGTTTTTTTTTAATTTTTAATAAGGAAAATGGGCTCATTTCTGGTAGCTGACGTCATTTATCTCCACACATTCGCGGACTCCATCGGCCGCAATTTTCTTATCATTCAAAATTTCAGAAAATCGCTTATAACTTTTTAGATTGGAAACAATAAGTTGTAAAACTTTGTCATCTGGTCCCGACAGCTACTGCCACATTCGGGCGGAGAGCGAGCATTCGACGACGTATGCACTATTCTTGCGGCAAGAAAGGTACAATTCTCCTCTCTCCCAGACACCCGGTACTCACTGGTTGTGCCCCTCATTCTCAGGGCCCCCTGGAAGTCAAACTCCCGGGGCCAGGATTCCTGACAAGTGCCTTGGCCTTGTTTCTGCGGGAGATGCGGCAGGGCGTGCCTCGGCCCGGGCAGCTCTTCTCTCGGTTGTGCCAGGCGTGAGTGGGTCGTTCTGTTGCTCGGTTCTTGCCAGTCAGTCCTGGACCTTTGTTCACCGAGCCTCAACACCCCCACAGAGCACCCTTGGTGCTTCAAAAGCCCCTGCATGTACAGGCTGTTTTTTTTAGGCTTTAAAGATTTGTTTAAAACAAGCTGTGAAAGCTACAATAATGCAGTTTGCACAGGTGAATTACACGGGCGACATAATATAGGGGGTTAACCGGCGCGATAATTCGACTAATGAACTCCTTATTAGCTTTTTAATTAGTGAAAATAAACATATGGTTCTAATTGGAAACTTGCCGAGCGTCATCACAAACCACTAATTCAGCCAATCTTAGAAAATCCTGAAGCGCGTGGGAAGCCTGGTGGGGCGCTAAAGTTTCCCGCACCCGAGCAGTTTTTCCCTCTCTTCTCGCCTGCGACCACTCATTGCAAACCTTGTGACTGTTGCTTGAAGTGGTAACCTAAGCGCACTACTGCGCTCCCCATGCGCTCAGTTTTGTAGCGTGAGCTACACTGACCGAGGTTGAGCAGTTTCGCGTGGCTCCTGGAGAGCCGTGCTGCGCATGCGCGAGGAGCAGTGACGTCACATGGCGCACAGCTGGCGCAAAAAAGTCAAATTTGGGGGGTTTACGTGCCAAGCCAACAACGGGCATCTGGCATGCCCCAGCGGAGGACTGAGGATTAATTTGGACAACCTGGGGATCTTTTGACATGCAACCGAAAGCTCTGTTACACGGCGCCTCCTCCGCAATAAGCCTCCGTCAGATTGCGGGCACCTTGGCCGGGATTCGAACCCGCCACATGGGGATCCGTAGGCCAGCGCTCTTGCCTCGGAGCCACCGAGGCGGCTGCACAGCTGGCGCGCCGGAGCCGCCGCGCGCTCTGCCGCTGCCGCCGCGCGCGCCTCGGGGGTCTGCGCATTCCAGAGGAGTGACGTCATAGCCGCGGCAGACGCACTGGCGCCGCCACGTGCCCAGCTGTGCGCCTCCGTTGCGCAGTAGCCAAGTCTGACGCTGCACCGGAGCCGCTTGATAGCACCTCTCATTTTATGCGCATGCGCGGAGGTATCAGTGGGGTATACATATAGCGGGGTGTTTGCTAGTGTGGTATAGCCATGGAGAAGGAGAGCGAAATTGCTGCTCAGCGGCGCAGAAGAGCGGAGAAGCTTAACTCATCGGATCCCGAAGTAGTCACATAATGCGTATACCGTGTGTATGTCATTGAAGCAGCAGTAAGCATGATAATCAAGCTAATCCTAAAAAACCAGGAAAGCTAAGAATAACCAGCTGGACCTAAGCTCACGCTACATATATCCTGGCATAGCCGAGCTAGGCCACTGCAATTTCTTTTTTTTTTAAATTATCAGATTTAGTTGTTTCTGATGATGCTCAGCAAGTTTCTAATGGGAATCATATATTTATTTTCAATCATTAAAAAGTTAATGAAAAAATTTTAGTTCATTATTAAACTTATGACGACTAGCCCACTCTATTATGTCCCCCTAGCCATATAACTCACCTGCACAATCTGCATAAGTGTCGCTTTCACGGCTCTTTTTAAAAGAAATATAAAGCCCAAAAGAAAACGTCCCGTATAAAAGTAACGCAATTCATTGTTAGAAAATGTTCCTCCTTGCCGGCACCTTTGCTTGAAAATGCCGCAGCCAGGAACAGAGGCCGGAAGAGAGGGAATAATACTACTTTTCTATTCACAGGGGCTTCAGGCACATACCTTCGCAGTTTGCATCTGTCCCGAAGGGGTCGGCAAAATCGAGTTTTCAATCGAATGCCTGAAACGAGTAGACACAGCACCGGTCGTGGGGCAGTTGACTGTGGTGGTGGCATTCCATCACTTCATACACTTCCATGCATTTTTTTTTTTTAAATCTGCCACGGTGAATTAAGTATTTGGTATTAAAAAGCAGCAAGTTTGCAACTGGTGCGCCAAGAAACTGAGGGAGAGGCGGAGACAAGAGTGCACGGGGACACCAGAATGCCAAGCTCTGGTTCGAATGATTATTGGGTGCACCTAAAGCAAGGTGCCTTTGTCTCCACTGCACTCGCCGAACGCGTCAGAACACGAGGCGCCGGCGTCCGTCATTTTGCTCTCGTATTCCAACGCATTGGAACGTCGGCGTCTGGCATTTGGCTCTCACATTCGAACACGTTTGACGAGCGCTGTGGATACAAAAGGCAGCTCTAGCTTTAGGTCTGCCCGCTAATCATTCGCACCAGAGCTCGGCGTTCCGACGTCTCTCGTCCCCTCCTTCTTCTCAGTTTCTCGGCGCACAGAAGCAATAAGTGTTTGAAGTTGCAGTGAAGTTAATTGTGCATTTTTAATCTTTCACTTTAAAAATAAAAAGAAATGTATTTTAATAATTAAGAAATAGTGCATTTCACAAAATGTAGCTTAACTATGAAATATGAATCATGCATTTCCTAATCTTTCTTATTTAAAAAAATGTGCCACGGTGAATTAAATATTAGGTACTGGCTCGAAAGTTTCTTTTCGGGGTTTATCGGCATGAACTAGAAACATGAAACATTACTTATAACGAACCATTGTCGATACGACCAGCAATTAGTCTCTTTCTTGGTATTAGAATGGAAGTAATGCACCAGAAACTGCCGGCAGGCGTTATCAGTCATGGTACCGTGGGGATATTGAAAGACTCTCAGTCCCATATTCAAAGGCCACTTTCTTTCATTTTCCGCAGGGCCCCACAGTTTCGAGGGCACCACCAGCACGACAGCCACGAGTTACTGCGCCACCTACTGGAAGGCGTCAGGTCGGAGGAGGTCAAGGTGAGCACAACTGAGCAAGACGAGACATTATTTGTTTTTTACTTTCTTACTGCAGTGCAGGTTAAATGTTTTGACGGGGAACCGAAACATAAAGCCTACGTAGGGCTTCTTAACAGCGTCCATGCAGCTTGCGCCTTCGTGGATGCTGGGCGGGAGGGTATACTGTTGCACTAGAATGGAAAGGTGGGGCAGTTGGTACTTTGCAGGAATACTAAAATTGCCAAGGAACAGGACAAAGAATAAAGACAAATAACGTGCTTTGTTTGTTTGTTTGTGTTCTTGACCTGTTTCCTGGCACTTTTAGCATTCCTGAGTATAGTGCGTGCATGTGAAGTGAAACTGCAGAATCAAACTGGGCACAAACTGAGGGAAGGTGACATCAGTTAAGGATGGATGCAGGCTTTGAAAACCGAAAAATCGCAAAAAAGTTGATTTTTAGCAAAGCATATTTTTGGGTTGTATATCTCATAAACTACCTTCTCTGTAATTATTAGCACCTAATACAATGAGGAAATATTTAAAAAATGAAAGCCGTTTACAACTCCCTGTAAAGCCGAATTGGAGCGCAGCTCTTGAGGAGGAGGAGGGAAGGGTACTCAGGGGAGGGTATACCCCTCCTCCTCCCCTCATTCTTCAATGTCCTCGGGGGGGGGGGGGGGGGGGTCGCGTGGTGCATTATGTCTCATAATGCACCACGCGAGCCCCCCCCCCCCCCCCCCCCCCCCGGGTCACGTGACCCCCCCCCCCCCCCCCCGAGGTCACGTGACCCCAGGGGGGGGCTCGCGCGGTGCATTATGGGACATTTCCCATCATGCACCGCGCGGTTACGCTGACGCCGACGCCGCTCAAGCCGGAAACGGGCGCCTAAGAGCTGCGCTCTAAAACAAATATTTACGAGGTCTGGGTAGCATCCAAGTGACGGTTGAACGTCAAAATCAACCCCAACTTCGCGCGCTCGCCATTCCCGACGCAATTGGCTGACGGCCGCCGTTCTGGTCTTGTTTTAAAGGTGACTTCTTTCTCTTTTATTTGCCGGGTCCAAAAATGGCGTCGGCTGCGAGGCTATGGCATGGTCGCCGTTCTTCCACTTTGCAATTGCAAGAACGTGATTGGACAGAGCGCATGCTCAAGGAGCGCGCGGGGAAGCGTGCGACTTCTACTGGCTAAAACACGATTTCTCCGCTCGCAGAGCCTCTCCGTTCCTCCTGCTGTTGCCACTCGCGTCGTCTGCTCTCAGCAGTAGTCTCCTTGCTCGCGCTCTCGCTTTGCCAGCTCCACTTCATTTTTCGCCATCTTTATGATCATTTTCTGAACTTTCTTTGAGTAGTTTCGTGTAGCGTGCCCATCTGTTTCGTGGTCGCACACGATGCGAGGTTTGAAGTACAAGAAGGTGCATGCGTTTGCATATGGAACAGCCCATGAAGTTAATGCGGATGGCGAAGTTGGAAGATTTTGCACAGCGTGCCGTCAATGGTGATTGTGTCAACGCTTCCAGTGATAGATTTCCTGTGCCATCGGCTGTCGCCGAGGAAGAATGCATCGCCCCAGTCACGCGTGGAGTACCGAGCACGTCGGCCGCTGTGGTTCCTTCCGAGGTTGTGGGGCCCAGCGCTCATCTTCCACCTGCCGTAACGAGTGGGAACGAGTCGTTCAGCACCCATATGTGGATGCATTTCCCGACGCGCGAGGAGATCGAAGCAGAATCTAGACATTGTGAAACCGTTCAAGCCAAACTCGGAGCTATGCCATCAACCCAGAGGAAGTTTAAAGCCATGCTGCCCGATTCCACACCTGCCTCTGCTACAAGCGAAGGTGCAAAGTTCTGCCTTGTTCAGGTCGACGTTTTGAGCAACTTGCTCTGCTGCACAGTGTGCATGCATTGTTTGGGAACTGGATTGACTGTCCAAGAAGGCACCAAGCTCGGACTGGCAGGAAAACTGGAGGACGTGTGTTCCCATTGCGCAGGGATCCCATCGCTGAAATGCAATTTGGAGCAATTTTCGGAGCACCAAAATATGCATTCTGGAGCAGTTTGGAGCACCAAAATATGCATTCTGGAGGAGTTTGGAGCACCAAAATATGTATTCTGGAGCAGTTTGGAGCACTAAATGTTCATTTTCTGTGCACTTTGTAGCATGCAAATACACATTTTTAGCGCTTTACAGCAACCAAGTTGACTTTACAAGAATTTTGAGGTTGGCACGTATTTCACCAGGCATCTTTCACTATAACGCAAATGTGCTTCATGCCATATTCCAGTTGAAAACCATCAGGGGAAACTTTTTTAGAGGAATGAATTATGTGTAATGAGTATTAATACTAAAAAAAGACAACAAGCTGATTTATGCAATTTTTGGAGCAGATTTATTTTGAGCAAAGAGATCTAAAAAGAAGTCCAGGATTTAAAGCCTGTGTAGTTTTTCATTTACAGTTGCCAGCTTGGCCATATTCGCAGACCAACTTGCATTTGCCTCGGCAAGAAGTACCTGACCAGATTCGATCTCGTCCATGTTCTTGTGCCTCAGCCCCATCTTGATGAGCCCCTGAGCGCGCTTCAGCATAGCCTTTAACGATTCTAGGCACCTTTCCACGCACAACTTTTCCTCTCCTTTTCCTCGGTGCTTCTCTGTTGCCTTCATGTGCATTTTTGCTGAAGCGTGTCTTTTGATAGCATACGTCCCATGCTGTGCGCATGAAATCACCAAGTTGCACAGAACACATCTAGCTTCTCAACTTTTTGGACCAGCCTGGCACTACAACCTGATAGTATCACCATTGCTGTCGACTTCTTCAAGTACCGATGTGTTGAAAGACGTAAATCGAGCAGCTGTAAAAAAAAAAAAAGAGAGAGAGAGAGAAAATGAATTTTTATATAGCTCGCATAAGCTCAATCGAAGTACAAGATATAAGTCACTGCTCTAAAGGGCTGAAAAAGTGTTGCGAAGTTTGCACTGCTTAGCGTTATGTCTCACATAACCCCAAATGAACATTAAGCTACGCGATATCGCTTCTATTTCGTCTTGTCGATACCTTTTGGATATTCCACTTAAAATATCATTAAATATGTTTGCTTAATAATTGCGCTTATTGTTGCATACCAGTACAGCCACCGGTCGGATGTAACGCGAAAGAAAAAAGCAAAAAGTTTGACAACCGCAATCAAAATTCCACAGCTCCCGCTCTGCCGCTTCCCCGCAATGCGCACAGAAAGCGGCAAGGTACCGATTAAAGACCGGAATAAAATGTTACACGTAACCAAAGCAATGCCACGCGAAAATGTGAAGAACCGAAACCACCCGGGCGCGTCCTGCTGCGCGGGTATTTGCGCATTGGGCAATAAAAGAACGAAGTCTCCAGGAGCGCATTTCGAATGCGTCCAAACGTCAAGCGGAGTTCACAAGACACGACGGGACTTGGATATACACGCGACAATGGACAGAAATAGCGCACTTTAGAAAAAAAAAAAACAACGCCGGCTGAATAATTGCATTTCATACGGAAAGGTTCCCACGTGGCTCAACGCTACGTGGGTTCGCCCAGTCACGTAGAGCGAAACTCTGTCTGAAAGCCTAACTAAGGTCAGCCAGTCACGGGGGCTTACCTTTCTTCATCGCATTCGATGCACAGCAGTCCCCTTGAATGCCGGCTGTTCTCAACAGCGGGCTAACATAAGCGTGGCGTAACTGCACAAAACAGTGAACCTTGGCAGAAATCGAACTCGCTCGAACCACGCCACGGGTATGACCAAGATGCGAAGAAGAAACAAGAAATGTCACACACACCTTCAGTTTCTAGTCACTAGGTGGAGTGCCGGAACTGGTCGCGAGACCAGTTCCGCGTTCCGCTAGGTGTCTCTATTGTGTAAGGTTGCTGTTGGCTCGGGTAGGTGGCGCAAAATGCTGTCCAATCTGCAAACACAGCTTTTGGAGCACTCTGGCGCAAGTTCGTGAAATTTTATCAGGATGGCGCAGGAAATCGCTTTAGGTGCAAAATGGCGCATTTGGCGCAGGAATGGAATCCCTGATTGCGACATTCTTGCAAGTTTCTGGACTTCACCACGCCAACAAGACTCAAGGGTCTTCGAAGTCAACATCCGTTCGTTCCATCATGGCAATCAAGCAGATAGGAAAGGGGCAGACAGCTCTCAATGACTTTTGGGCAGCTATGAACGTCTCATACAGAGGTCTCCACCACAAGATGTTCCAAGAACTCTTTGAACTACTCTGCAGGGTCGTTCTAAAGCCGAAAATCTGTCTGCAGCTTTCAAGGGCTGTTTTCTTCGAATGGAATTTTTCACTGCCGTGGTTGCTCGTCCCAGCGATATCTCGGGAACTGCTGAATGAATTTTCGTGCTGTCTTTTTTATTCTGTTCCTATATAACTTTGTGAGGGCATAACAGAGCTTTTTTCTTAAAAAACTGGGTTATAAATTTATAATAAAAAGATTAAGATCACCAACTACATAAAATTCAAAGTATTGCTAAAATATTTCATTGAAGAAATTTAAAAAAAGAGCTCTGTTATGCCCCGGGGAACCTAGCCAGGGGTCACCATAACAAATTTTATACTGCTACATTTTTCAAATTCTCCGAGCCTGGGATAAGGAACGGATATGGACAATTTTGATAAATATTTGTAACTTGAGAAATAATATGCACAGCTTCATGAAACTTTGCAGTTACTCTTATGTCTGTTATAAACACAGTCTGTAAGTTTTGTTCAGATATCTCTAGAAATAAGAAAGTTCTTATTAATTCCCCACGTCCTCCTTTAATATAATCCGTTCCTCAGTGGGCATTGCTTGGACTTGCCAGGTAATACTATCCCCCCCTCCCCCATTTAAAGAAAAACAAAAGCATGGGAACATAGCCTGCAACGCCTTAGTGTGCAGATCAGATGTTAGTAACCTTGTAGCCAAGAAAACGGTGGTTGTCAAAGATTTGCTCATGACATGTGGTGTGTCTGCAGCGTCACATGCAGGCTGTCCTGAATGCCTTTGGACTCAGCTCCAAGGTGAACCCCAGACAAGTGGGAACAGACACCAAGGCCAAAGTGCAAGGTGAGACTCTGAAGGGACACACGGACTGTATGCTCGGGGAAAGTTTTTGGCATTTCCAAAGAGAGGAGTGTGTGTGCACAGATTATATTGGCACTGAAGTTGCACGAATGCACATGCTCACTACTTTTGACTGCACCCCGTAGAAAATTGTCCAATATCACTATTTTTTTTTTTTTTTTTTTTTTATGAAGGCTCAACGCACATATAGAACGTTTGGAGCCACGACCCCCATTTTTCCTGGCATTTAGTCGGAACAAGGGTGTAGAGTAAAACATGCATAAAGCGAGATACAGTAATCCCTTGTTATAACAATTTTTTTTTTTTTTCAGAATTGTTGCTTTTATTGAAGTTTACCATGGTTCTGACCGAGATGCACACATTGTTATCCGGATTATTCGAATTGTACCGGCAGCCGACCATACTCATTACGAAGGCAGAGGTGCCGAAAGCATGCAAGCCGATACCAAGACGCACAAAGGCGCTTGCGTTCCCTCCCCCTTCTCCACCGAGGCAAACGGAAAACTGGGAAAACGGAGTAAACGGGTGATGGAGGACAGAGCATGCAGAGCGGTGCCAGTGCGCCGACGCGGGCAGAGAGCAGCAGGAGCAGCGGCAATGTTCCGATGCTACTCATGGTGCCCGCGGCCAACGCTGCTAGACTCTTGTCGAAATCAGGTCAAGGGAGCGATGGAGCCTGGAGGAGATCATCCCACTGGGAGCCCCCGACGCACGTGCCTGTGCGGACGCACTTCTGCGGGTGCCTTTATGGAAGTCGTGCCTGTGCGGGCGCACTGTGCGGGTGCCTGTGCGGGCACAGCACGCACACGTACGTCATATGGGAGACTGGGAGTGTTTACTAAAAGTCGCTTAGATCTGCGAGGTTGAGAAAAGTGGCCGGCCCAAGTTTAGAATCGACAAAGAATTCTACAATCTGGCATCGGCTGTTCGACACTCTCCACCATTTTGCAAAAGAAGCAAGGCATATTGGACGAGTTCAAGAAGTTTCTCATGCAGGAGAAAGCGTGCCTGCTATCCAAAGATGAAAGATCGCCAACTGCTTCGTGCACGTTGGATTTTTTCTCGCGAGCATGCTTCCCGAGCCGAGGCACGATTTCTATAGCTGTAACGATCTCTACAGGAGTGTGTGAAAACATGTTGGAAAAGCCACCGGATTCGTTCAAGCTTGTCGGTGCAGACATTCCCATTGTTGTCCCTGCCACGGATGCTGTGATCGTAGGCCTTGCGTGCGACCAGAGTAAGCACCAAGCGACATCATGGCTGCTTCGAAACAAAGTAGAGTGTAGCGGCGGCAGGGGTGGAACGGCTGCGCCATTTGCGCCATTTTGCGCCAGACGCATCTATCTGCGCCATTTTGCGGAAACTGCGCCACTGCCAATACCTCGTGCCATTATGCACCAAATCGTAAAAGTGCGCCAAAAAAATTTTATTTTGTCTTGGTTTCGGTTTCTATCGACTCGATTGGCAACAATGAGCATGTTTAGCTTGGTCGGCCTTGCAATCCTTTGTTCTGTTTATTCTCCCTGCGTATCCCGAGTCGGAAGCGCGCAAAAAAAACTCGGGGGGGGTCAGATTCCAAGCGCTACACCACCTGCGACTGGATTGTTATTCTTCAACCATAAGCGGTTAAGCGAGGCGAGCTCGAGTCGTTAAGCGTCAGATTGCCTGAGGCTCTGCGACCAGGGATCCGGATGTCAGCCAGTTTAAAACAAATGAGCAAAATGATTCCTTTTAGTGCTTCATCGTTAGAAGTTGGAACCGCAATCCCGCAAGATAAATCGTGATTTCATAAAACAGAAACGCGGTCTGATCCAAAACCTTGCCGGCCTGCAGCTCTCACGCGAGCGTTAGGTCTGCTCGGCGTACTTTAACCTTGCTCCTGCTTGTCGCTTCGAATACGATAACTCCGCTAATCGTAGTCTGCTGCTTCGATATTGAGTTGCACAATAGGATAAACTCGAAATTTGTTGCCCTATTCCTCCGCGCAAAAGCACTCCCGTTGCTTACGTCACGTGGTTCGTACATATAATTGCTATGTCGAGCACGTGTGGGTTGTGCGATAAGCAGTGCTGGTTTGCATTTTGAGAAGCTGAAAGCCACTCAGAAAATATCAAGGTCACTATACTCTAAAAAAAGCCTGTGCATCTACTTTCCTGCACAACACTCGGAGAGCCAATCACCGCTACTTACAGAAGCAGCTCAGCGAATGACGATGCCGAAACATATGTTTAGACCAAAAAACGCCGTCTGAGTTGCGACATTAAGCAATGCAAGCGTGACGTTTTGCATTGCTTAATGTCACAACTCGGACTGCGTTTTTCGGTCTAAACATATGTTTCGGCATCGTCATTTTCTGAGCTGCATCCGTAAGTTGTGCTGATTGGCTCTCCGAGTGTTGTGCGGGAAAGTAGACGCACGGCCTTTTTTTAGAGTGTATCTTCAGAAAAATATGGTACTTGCTTTTTGGTTCTCATTAAGGCTCACAAAGTTTCAAGTTTTCGCATCTGTTACACTGTTATCCCATTTACCTAGGCCCCTAACCACTCATGTTCGTCTGTGCTGCTAAGCCCAATTGATATTGCTCCCGTGCTTGTCTAAGACACAGAGCTGAAGTGCAATGAAAACTGATCTGAGCTGCTCCTAGCCTGCTCCTGATTGTAGTTTTAGCTGCTCCCAACCTGCTCCAAAACAGCTGTTTCAGCTGCTCCCGTGGCTGCTCCCAAGTACATTTCATCAGTTCCACCCCTGGGCGGTGAAAGTGTTCTGGTGATACCTGGAGCAGTTCGAGGGGAACTGATGCCCGGATGAAATTATCGGCAAATTCCATTTAATTATTTTCTGTACTCAGTAAAGCTGCCGCAAGATGTTTATAACCAAGATTTGTTTGATTAAATATACGGTCAGAGAGTTCCACAGTGTTTCCGTCCACCTTCAAGGCTGCTGGCACTGTTTTTAGGGGCGAAGCTCTTTAGGGGCTAGCAATGTTCGTCCGTCCGTGCTCCTGCTCATGAGCTCACGTGCTCGTGTAGGGCAAAAAAAAAATCATGAAAAAAATGATGCAAAAAAAAATATGTTTGCGCAATCGACAGGATTCGAACCTGCGCGGGGAGACCCCAATGGATTTCTAGTCCATCGCCTTAACCACTCGGCCACGACTGCGGGACGAGTAGAGGGCTCTGAGATGTGGTAGTAACTCAAGAGTTGGGGATGTCATGGATGAAACGTTGCATGTAGTTGCTCAACGTCTATACAGGAGAGGGCGCTGCGGTCGAATGCTCAAATGCGTATATAACCACGTTCCATACCACACATTCTCTTTCTGACATGGATGAAAACGAACGAAAGGCTCGGCATGCTGCGGCTCGGCGTTTACGCAGACAAGTACCACCAGAGCTTCGCCCCAATCAACATCACAAAGTGAGGCCACGGGTTACAGGGTGGGGGATAGGATGGGCCGCACGGTGACTGCTTTTTTGGGGGGACCGAGGGCCCTGGGGGTACTGAAGTAACTGAAAACCCAACAAAGTCAGGAGAGGTACCCAGGGTTGAAAAGAGGAGAAAACGTAAGAACAGGTATAAACAAACAACACAATCAGACATTGTATATATTAACTTGCAGGGTGGTAGAAATATAGGTTAAAATGGGAAGAGGTAGAGGAGCAACTAAGAAAGGAGGATTTAGTGGTGTATGGGTTTGTGGAAACACATCTCAGAGACATGGAGCAGCCACCTTGCAACCCTGACTATGTGTGGGAAGAATGCAACAGAACGGAGGGAACGAGGAAGGGAGGTGGAATTGGAGCATTTATTAAGAAGAACATGAACTTTCAAAGGATCAGAAAGGAGTGCGCCAAACACTTGTGGCTGAAAGGAAAAGTCGCTGGGGAATCAACACTCCTTGGAGTTGTTTACTTATGGACAGGGAAAGGTGCTAAAGAGGAAAACAGAAAAATGATTGATTGCATATCAAGAGACATTAGTGAGCTAGGGGAAGGCTCTGAAATAATTATTATGGGAGACATGAATGCCCATATCGAGGGTCTGGATGGGTATACGGACTCAACTGGAAGCATATTACTAGAACTGGTGGAAAAGCATGACCTAGTTTTATGTAATACCAGTCAGAAGTGTGACGGGCACATAACGTGGGAAACTGGCAATCTACATTCAACTATAGATTACATACTTATGTCACACAAAATATATGGTAAGTTACAAGTAATGAAAATAGATGAAGAAGGTTCCAAAAGTCTTGGTAGTGATCATAAACGTATTAAGCTGAATTTTGCCAGAGAAGTAAATGCTGAAACTAGACAACATAATTCAAAGCAGACTTCCTGCAGCGACAAAGAGTTGGAAATAGTTGCTGAAAGAATAGAGGAAGCAGTTTCAGGGCAACGGTATACAGATTGGACCTATGAGAGCCTAACTGGGCTTTTTGTTCTGGAACTAGACAAAGTTCAGAGTAAACGAAAGGGGAAGCGAAGACATAGACCAAAAAGCTGGTGGGACAAAGAAGTGAAGCAAGCGATACAAAAACGTCAGGAAGCCTGTAGAGAACACAGGCATTCCAAGCGTAGTGGGGAGTCGGAAACGGAAGTAAAAAGAAGATGGGACACTTTTATAACATGTCGCCGAGAGGCATCCAGTTTGATCAATGCGAAAATTCAGAGAAAGGGTGAAGAATGGATGAGTAATGTAAGCAAGAAAGATAGAAACGCAGCCAAGAAGTTTTGGGAGCACTTGAACTCACTCGGTGAAACGACGCAAGCTAGACAGAGGTTCATACTCTCGCATCAGGGAGATCAATTAGAGGGAGATGATGTGATACAATATATAGGAGCAGTGATGGAGGAGAAATTTCGGGAACGGGTACATGTGGAAGATAGGAGAACTGAAGGCAGTATCAGTCCAGCTTTTGACATCGCGGATTTTGGACAAAGAGAATGGGAAAAGGCGGAACGAAGAGTCCCTAGTGGCACGTCGACAGGCGCAGATGGTATCCCAATCAAGCTGGTGAAGAATTTGGGTCCTAAATCTAAGGCAAAACTAAGGGAGGTAGTGAGCACTATGGTAACAAAAGGAAATATTCCAGATGAATGGAGGCTTAGTAGGATGAGTATGATATATAAGGGAAAGGGAGATAAGTCTGACATTAGGAGTTATCGTCCCATAACTGTGACACCAGTTATTTACAGGTTGGTAATGCAGATTATAAAGAACAGACTGGAGGAATGGGTAGATTGCGAGGGCATACTGGGCGAGTTGCAGAACGGGTTTCGGAAACAAAGAAGGTTGGAAGACAATATATTTTCTCTAACACAGTGTATAGAAATAGCGCAAAAAGAAAGCAGACAGCTCTGTCTGGCATTTCTGGATATCAAGGGTGCCTATGACAATGTGAACCAAAAAACTCTGTGGGACATAGTGGAAAGCTTAAACCTAGATGAAGGACTAACAGCAATATTAAGGAACATTTACAAAGATAATAAGGTGATTATAACATGGGAAGGAAAGGCAACGGGGAAAATAGAGATAGGACGAGGCCTTAGGCAGGGGTGCCCGTTATCGCCTTTGCTGTTTATGTTGTATCTGAGGGGATTGGAGGATAGACTAGAGAAGAGTGGGCTCGGATTTGACCTTTCATACAGTAAGCTAGGCCAAACAATTCAGCAATCCTTACCGGGACTGATATATGCGGATGATATCGTACTAATGGCTAACAACAGGATAGATTTGCAGGAATTAAAGAGCATCTGTGGTAGGGAAGGAGAGGAATTAGGTTTAGAATTCAGTAGTGAAAAATCAGCAGTCATGATTTTTAACAATGATGATGTTGAGAGACTGAAGATACAGAATATTACAGTTGAGAGAGCTAGTAAATACAAGTATCTAGGAGTATGGATATGTGGTGGTGCAGAATATCTCAGTGAGCATGAAAAGTATATAATAGGTAAGGGCAACAGAAATGCGGCTGTAATGAAAAATAGAGCACTTTGGAATTACAACAGGTATGAGGTGGTGAGAGAGATTTGGAAAGGGGTCATGGTGCCTGGCTTGACTTTTGGAAACGCAGTGCTATGCATGAAATCCGAAGTGCATGCAAGACTAGAAATAAAACAGCGTGGAGTAGGTAGGCTGGCTTTGGGGGCACATTGCAAAACACCAAACCAGGGAGTACAAGGAGACATGGGATGGGCGTCATTTGAGGGCAGGGAAGCTGTGAGCAAGATAGAATTTGAGGATCGGTTGAGGCAAATGGGTGGGGAGCAATGGGCACGAAAGGTTTTCAGCTATTTATACATGAGGAGTATAGACACAAAATGGAGACAGCGTACTAGGAAATTAAGAGGAAAGTTTTTAGGCTATAGTGGGGTTACGGAAGAGCAGGTCTCAGTTAAGAAGAAAGTTAAGGCCACAGAAAGAGATCGGTGGCTAGAGGGAATGCAGACAAAGAAGGCTCTGGAAGGCTATAGATTAAACAAAACAGTTATTGCCAAAGAAAGCATTTATGACAATTCTAGGGGAAGCTCATTGTTGTTTGAGGCAAGGACAGGTGTTTTGCGAACCAGAACATACAGAGCGAAGTACCAGGAAATGGACACAGTATGCGCTGCTTGTGGAGAGGAGGACGAGACGGCTGAGCACTTGATACTCTACTGTAAAGGGCTTCACCCTATGCATACCGAAGACAACATAGATTTAATAAGGTCATTGGGTTTTAGAGACAGCGAAGGAAAAGTGGATTTCAAGACAGTAGAGATTACCAAGCAAAGATTAAGTGAATGGTGGCAGAAAGCGAGAGAAAACTAGGCATTTTCTTATTAACTGATTGCAAGGGGGATTTATAGCCTCACTTTCTTTTCAGTACGGAGTGAATATAGTTTTCACATTTAAATATTCTAAGCTTAAAGGGTAAGACAAAATGGCTAGGTGGCGTAAGCTACCGCCCGATCCAAAGGGCTCAGCCGTATTCATCCATCCATCCATCCATCCATCACCACGTGGAGATGCGGTCAATTTTTTTTTTGACTCTATCGCTTTTATTGAATTACCGCTTATATCGATTTTTTTTGCCGTCCCATGGACTTCATTATAACAAGGGGATTACTGTAAAATAAAGTCTTCTAGGAAGCCTATAGATACTCAAGAGGAGTCATTATATAACACGGTAGTACTTATATGTAGTGACACGTGAAATCAGATAAAAAAAAAGGTACTCATGAAGAGTTTGTTGATACTACAGTTCAAATAGGCTTCTGATGAAGAGACTTTGCTGCATTGTGTACAACTTTATTTAAAGAAAACATTTGCATTGCTTCTTTATTCTCCATTTTGTAATATACTGATTGTAGCCTACTTTCTCCCCAGTTATTCTTGGTAGCATTGTTGTGGTCTCTCACTGCACAGATGAACATTCAATGAGTGGCATGTTTTCTTTTATAAGGAGAAATTAGCAAAGAGTTACTGATGATGGTCTCCTTCATTATAATTGCGCTGCCCCACACCACATACGAGCTCGTTTGATTTGGTAGTATCCTGAAGCACATTATGGAAGTGCACACTGCCTTAGTGCAGTGTGAAGCAGCTAACTTGAATAGGTGTAGAGAATGGTGCTGCTAGCTACAGTGAAACTCGTTTAGAACGAACCCACGTATAGCAAATTATTGTCGATATCGAACGCACAGAAAATTTAAATAAAAATGCATATAAAAGGTACTTTTTATAACGAACAACATATTGGCAATATCGAACTTTTCCCCCCCGGGAAGGCTTCCAAAAACGCGCAAAGAAACGTCTTCTAGCCTGTCCCTTCCCTCAAAAAAAGGGTATGAAAGAAAGAAAATTCTAGAAACTCAAGTTGCGAACAAAATTGAGCGAAGAGAAGCGATTCAGAAGGGGAGAAAGCTAAAAAAACACACTCGGCATGCACGCACAAAACAAAAAAAAACCTTTTCATCCCAAAACAGTTTCCCACGAAGAGAAGCAATTCAGAAGAGAAGATAAACTAAAAAAAATTCTGCACGCATGCAAAAACAATTTTTTTTTTTTTTTCAGCGCGTTGTTACAAGGCGGATGCAAAGAAATGAGAAAGAAAGAGAAGCTCTCGGCCTTACAACGAACGCATTGTGGAAGTTCGTTGTAATTATTTTTTGCTATATCGAACTGATCGTAGCGTTTTCTGCTGTTCGTTATTAACGAGTTTGACTGTATCCCCGATGCTTGTTGCTAGAAGTGCCTGTATGATTTGCTGAAGCAGAAAGTATGAGAATAGAAGGCTTGGCTGCTTCGTTACTGTCCGTAGTAGTTACGTGCAGGAAACAAAGACAAGAAGAAAACAAGGACAATGCTAACTACCAACTGAAACTTTATAGGGTTGCATTTGTTACTCAGCACTTGGTTGTGTCTTTTCCTTTGACCTGCACTTTTTTTTGCACTGTTTTTACTATGTAAGGCACGAGTTTAACCGCTGAAGGTGACTTTTGAGAAGGCACATTTGTGGGTCTCCAATTTTTTCTCTCTTGCTCTTGCACAGCTTACAAAAAGGCTGTCTCCCGTGTCTCACTGGATGACATATTTGGTGGCCTGCTGCTCAGCACCCTCATCTGTCAGCAATGTGGGCAGGTAGGTGCAGTTGAACCTGGCTATAACTTTGAAAACTGCATTTTCCGCACCTTGAAAACCCGGGAATTTCTAGCGGCGCTTGAAAACCCTTAAATTTCTCGATGAGAGTCAATCTTTTTTTTTTTTTTTTTTTTTTTCAATGGAATTTTTTTTTAAGTAATAATATATAATTATTTTTTTTACATGTATGTTAACATAAATTTTATAATTTCAACGAGGAAGTTTTCTTATATGGCACATTTAGACACATTTAGTGGATGCCCGTGAAGCACCTGGCCATAATGGTAGCAGTCTCGGTGGACCCTGTCCCCCAGTGGGTCTGGTGCAGGGGTAACGCCGACAAGGTTTGACCAGAGGAAAATTGGCGACTCCCTCGCCAGGGGGAAGAGGCGGGGGGTGATGTTTTTAGTTTTTTTGCCCGATCCCCCAAAGGTCGTCCTAGTGATAGTTAGGGGGGAGAAAATTGGCTTAGAAGGGCGGGAGGAATCAAATGTTTGTCTTTCTTAGACTTTGGCTAGGTGGTGCAAGCTACTGCCCACTACAAAGGGTATAGCCACTAACATCCATCCATCCACGGTTCCGGTCTCGCCTGTCCACCATCTTACGATCTTGCCCCTTGTTCTCTCGCATACTCTTTGTTAGCTACTCCTGGTTTGCTTCTTCCGCACATGTCCACACATGGTGGACATTATGTCCACACATGGTGGACATAATTTAAGTTGTGCATGACGCCCTGGAAGTGCAGCTACAGACACCGAAAAAGCAGAGGCAACATCACCTAAATTGTCAAGTAGAACAGCCTAAGGAAAACGGCAAAAACAAAGATGCAAAAACTTCTAAATATCAGCAATCAAGGAAAAGCTGCAGTAGCTCTACTGAACCCTTGTCCTAGGCATCGTGCAATAAAGAAGCTTTGCACTGCATTTAAAAAGCGTGTTATATTATACGGGCCCTTAAAAGTCCTTGAAAACTCCTGAATCTTTTTCTTTGAAGCCTGTACAAACCCTGATGTTTGATTTGTAATTTCAGCGAGAATTTAGAAATGAAGTGCAACAACGCATAAAGTTGGGCGAGTTGGTTAGACATCATGAAAAGGGAACAGCGCGAAAATAAACGAGGGACAAGAAGAAGAGGTAACGACAGACACGGCACGGCGCGTCGTTACCTCTTCTTCTTGTCCCTCGTTTATTTTCGCGCTGTTCCCTTTTCATGAGAATTTAGAGTTGCTTTTGACCTAGTTCTTTGGTTGTACTTCTTGTCAAAATTAAACTCGAGCAGCACGACAAGTGACATCCCGGCCTATGGAACACGACCCAGTGACCCTGCCGACAGTTATTACCTCAAATTATGAGATGCGCTTCTGTCTTATGTCAATTTTTTAAAACAGTTTTTTCTCAATGAGGACTTCATCTTAAAACAAAATAAAGTAGTTAGCCCGATTCCCCAGTAAAGTTCAGTTCAGAAACGTCTTGATTATGGTATCAGAATACTTTTACCTTCAAACAAGATTCCTTCGTATGAAATTTTGCAGCAAAAAGTGGAACTGAGAAAAATGCATTAAAACATTGAACTTTTTTACTTTGTTACTACCTGACAATGTGTTGAAAATATTTTATATTAACGTAACTATTTGGCGTATGGTTATCAAGTTTAGTGTAAGGGTGTATCAATAATTTCTAAAACCGAAAACCTCAAAATTGAAAAATAAATTTTTTCAAGAAGATTTTAAATTTAGGGGGGGGGGGGGGGGGGGACATCTGTTTCCTTTCTTGTTTCTCGCTCCTTGTGCAACTAGGCCGCCTGTAGTGCACCAGACAGGCAAAAAACGGTTATTGGAGCAAGATCGAACGCTAGGCATGTGTCTTTTCCTTTGACCTGCCATAGGGCCCATGCCTAGCCCACGCTAGGCATGGGCCCTATGGAGAGTTGCCTCGTGTTTTCTGGGCGACAACGTTCACACTCGGCAGCTCGCGGCTTCTGGCAAAACAGATCTCCCGGCGAGAGGACCCCTTCCAAGACCTCTCCCTGCCTATCCCGGAGGACAAGGCTCCCCGGAACGTCCACACCGGCCACTGCAAGCGGGCCAAGGGCAAGCTGGGAGGCAGGGCCGCGGCGGGCAGGGCGGAGGCCCTGAGTGGGGGAGGGGCGGCCGACCCGACCGAGGCGGACGAGGAAGACAACGTCAGCCCGGACCTGGCGTCGCAGGTGGAGGTGCTGCGCCTGGAGGAGGCACCTGGGGGCGTCAAGGAACCTCCAGAGGGCTCCCTGGACGCCTGCCTGCGCAGCTTCACGGCACCCGAGCTGCTGGCGGGTGGGTCCTCCCGCGGCCGCTCTGTCCGCCACGTGCTGCCAAAGGTTCTTTCCGAGTACCGCGCTCCGAGCGATCGGACATAAGTAGTCCCGGGGTACGCCAACGCTTTTGTGCGTAGGATGTTCGAGCCAGCAAAGTCGCCAGTTCCCTTCTTCTAGAGGTATTGAAACGTGGTACACTGACGTCGTGCTGTGCTGTATCTCTGGCATTGTCTTCTTTGAACATGGTGGGATGTCCCCAGTCTTGCCCCTCCCTTCACGAGAGTGCGGTCGAGAGGTTCGAACTGTTGCTCCGTAGTTGGATATTTTCTCGGGTTGCTCCCAACCTCTTTCCCTCTTTCACTGGTGAATTTGAAATTATGGGCAGATGGATAAGGGGAAAGTGAAGTTTCCCTATTTTCTAGTCTCAAAGGAAATCCTACAAAAAGTTGTGTAAAGCGGCGACCTTTATTTTGCATACTTAAGATAAAAACAATGTTAAACACCGTACGCTTTGCCGAGCTAGGCGTACGGCTACGAGTCCCGTGCAGATTGCACAGCACAGTCGGTTCCAAGTACAGTATATAATCTCAGAGCGCCACGGCGTACTACGGTTCTCCCACGCCAGGCGACTGGGTGAGACTGGAAGGCATGCCTCATTTCGGTGTGCAGGTGCTTAAAGACTTTGGCAAGTCCAGTAATTGTGTTGTGTATATGTTTAGACAGCAGGAAGTTAGTTGGCCCCCAATGTGCATCCGGCGTCCCTGCTGTAGATGAGAAATTTAGCCAGTGTAGGTGCTTGGAGACTTCTTCTATAAGACTAGTGTCCCGGTGGGGGTTCAACCTTTTCAAGGGTCCGCATTCGTATCTCCACAGGTGCTAACGGTCTGCACTGCGAAGGCTGCGGCGTCGCTCGTGCGGCGGCCAGCCTCCAACTGCAGGTGCTCCAACCACCGAGGGTGTTGACGCTGCACCTCAAACGCTTCCAGCAGGGATCGTCCCTGCGTAAGGTGCAGCGCCACGTGGCCTTCCCCGTCGAGCTGGACCTGGAGCCCTACTGCAGTGGCCAGGTAGGACAAAGGGAATGACACACTTGGGAGGTACCCGGGGCTGGATGCTGCCCCAATGTATGTAACGCGTAGACAAGTCACGAGTCGTGCTGTGGATTCATCAGACGTGCATGCCGATATTGCGAATCAATAAAGGTAGTAGAAGGAGGTTTAGAAAGTGTTTCCAATGAACCAGAAACTTTCCGTCTTTAGTGCGAGGCCTGCACATATATTGTTTAGAGAAAGTTGATATGGGCAGCCGCATTGTGCATCCCGTGTGATAAAACATTCTCATCCAACAAGAATATTTCGGTAGGGGCACCCACTTCCTGCTACGACCCATCTCGTAAGAAGATGGCTCGTAGCATACTTTGTGAAGAGCTCGGAACATTAATTAACAATGGGGGATTATTATGATTTTTGACTGGATAAGATAACAGGAATCACCTTTACACTCACCTTCAGTGTAAGCTGGATTTTTCTAACTGTCCCTTTAATAACTTGATTTGTGGTGTTTTATTGCTGCCTTTAGAACACAACGCAATAAATGGTACTTCGCATCTTTATTCATGATCATAGCCCAAGACAATCGGAGTTTCAGAACATAATGCGGAGCGCAAGTTCGTCTGCTTCTCTTGCAAGGGTTGTGGCGACATCAGAACACCGAGCTCAGATTGTAGGATATTGGGTAGACCCCGTAACAAGCTGCCTTGAGGTCTACCCGTTATTCTTCAATCATTCAGACGTTACCACAACCCCTGCAAAAGAAGCAGATGAACTTGCGCTCTGCATTGGCAGTAGACCTGCACTCCATGTAGAAAAGTTATCAGTAGGGTAGCTATATTAAGTTGTACTCCTGTGGTCCAACAGAAAATGCATAGCACCAACTTGTTATTTAGTTTATTAAGTGTAGCTCATACTGAGACACACAAGGGCTATCTACACTGGGGCTGCTCTTGTCTGGGGTGATGGGCAGAAATTAGACTAGCTTAGGGAGCCATGCAACTGCCGTCGTCCCCCTCCTTTGCAGGCTGAGGGCTGCAAGAGCTACACGCTGTACGGAGTTGTGGAGCACTCTGGACGCATGACCGGAGGTCACTACGTGGCCTACGTCCGGGGTGCCGGCGGGGGATGGTTCTACGCCAGCGACGGCCGCGTGGCGCCAGCTCCCCAACGGAAGGTGCTGGCCAGCCAGGCCTACCTCCTCTTCTACGGTCGCACGGACACGCTGTGTCAATAAAGAGACAATTTGCTACTGCAAAACGTTGGCATGTGTATTTTCAACTCGCGTATCTACATGGGGCGTCCTAGGCGACACCTTGGTCAGACTCCGGGGGGCACGTAGAAGAGCCGGCACCTCTCCTGGTACACCTGCGAGGAAGACGTGTCGTGCCGATTTGTCTTTGTCTCAATTTAAAACCTTGTCCCTAGACATTCTTATATCTAGGGACAATGTTTGCAAACAGGTGAGCTGCTTTAGGTTACGCATGACTTAAACCGGAGACGATGGACCAAAAAAGGGGAAACCACACAAACGTCTTGGAAAGGAGTGATTTGTCCACTGTCTGGTTTCTTGGTCCGTCGTCTCCGGTTTAAATTATGCAATTCACTTTCACTTGCCTTGAGGCTGCGCTGACGGACCACTTCTTCCACGTTCAGCTCGCCTTGAAGTAGACGCAGCTGAAATGTAACGAGCACCAGAGTCAATGTCTTGGATATAGGTTCTTGGTTGTCACATTTTCTATGTGGCGGTTGTAACATCAGAATCCATTTTGTGGTTAACCTAACATCCTCTTAACATGGAGGATGTTAGTAACTTGGAAGCTCCTCTGAGAGGAACAGAGCAGCCGCCTACTAGAGCAGTGGCAGCAGCTAGTGGTGCTCTGTTTTGAGCTCTGACCTTTAACTACGTTTTAAGCTAGGCCAAAATGAAGCATAGCACTCCACTTCCGTAGAATGTGAGCAATAGTCAAATCTAGCAGCCAATAAGATAGTTTAGAATAACCCAACATTGTATGTAACTTTAGTGGTTTTTGTGCTCCATGCGTGCATTTCACTGCGTTACTCTTTTACGACAAGACTGGTACTCGAAAACGGGCTGCATTTTTTCGGTCGCACACCAGTCACCTAGCTGTGTTTGGAGATTTGTGTTTGTCCCTCTTGTTCTCCTTCTCCAGGGATTATTTTCGTCATTCTTGTCCAGCTCGCTTGCACCTTTGCATTTAATTGCATTACATTGCATCGTCTTGTGCTGAGGAAGCAGGTATAATCTGAGTTAGCATGGAAGATGCTCCAGTCATCTGTTCAAGTGGCGGCTATGATTACAGGCATGTCTTCCATCGTGTCCGTATGGCACCACAGAGATTGTTCCCAATAACAGGCGAAGGGTACGTAGAAGTCTGAGTAGAACTGGTATCAGTGCAGAGCTGATGTCACCTTTGGAATGTCTCCAAGAAATGTAGCAACGAATTCCCCGGCCGCAACAACGTGACAGAGTTGTCCTTGACATGCCTCGTTAGCAATGCTGCCGTAACAAGGGGAAATACGCGCGACAAAGCGCGCTCACTGACCGTCGACTGCTCCTTGCGTAGCCTTCGTCGGATTTCCGGGTCATCGTCCTGGCTGGATCGCTGCTGTTGGAGCCGGTTCAGCTTGTCCTTGGACTGTTGTAGGCACTGCTTGATGGCATCGTCTCGCTGAGCGTAGGCGCGATGTAGCTCTTCGTACAGGTCCTTGCACAGTGCCGGGGCGTCGCGGTGCTTGGCGAAGGACTCTGTCGGGAGTGTCGTGTTGAGGGTGTGGATGATGTGGTCGTCCACCCGGCGCAGCTTCTTGATCACTTCCTGCAAAACGAGCCGGTCTCTCGTCCAACGCGCGCACGATGGGCACGTGTGCCCAATGGGGCAACACGTGCTGCTCGACTTTACCTGAAATGCCATGAAGTCGTCACATGGAGCGACGGTAGCGTGGTCAGCAGTACCGGAGGCTGCCATCTTGTCAGCCGGATTGCTAGGCTGCGTGTCTCCCATTTCGGCTTAGCGACGGGAAAGCTGCTCAGGCCGCGAAAAATTCTACCTATGCGGGAAGTCTTCCAACCAACTACGTTGTTTTCGTTGGCCCAATGTATCGTGCGAGATAGATATAAAAAAAATTGCGAGGGGAAGTATCATTTCCGAGAGAGGCGCTGCCTGCCGAAGTCATGTCTGCCCCAGAATGCACCGCGCTCCGATAGTGGCTGCTCGGAGGAATCTTTTGCGTTGTGCTGGAAATTAAAAAGGTATGTGGGCTTTGGAATGCCTTTAGAAATTACACGTAGTGTTTCGCGCGTGGCGGAGCCCACCTTTCGGGGCCCGCAGCAGATTGCGAAGTAGCGGCGTCGTCCCGGGGTTCGCTCACGAGCCCTGGCTTGTCGAGAGGACGAGGACCTACGTCTGAAGGCCTAGCGAGCTGGCTAGGTCATCGCTGGGGCTCGGCGCGGGCCCCGCGGGCGTACAGCTGACCGAACGAGCCCGCCGCACCGCGCAGCCGGTGCAGCGGCCTCGAGGTCCGAGCAGCGCTCCAAAGTGGCTCGGTGCGAGGCCGCCGGTACGGGGCGGCCCGCGTGCTAAGCCTAGGCAGAGCCTGACGACTGCGTTGTTGCAGGTCGGGCCATGTCGAGCGGCGGCAGCGCAGGCAGCACGAGCCACCGGCTGCGTTACAAGAATGCGGGCCTGGACGCCCAGGAGCTGCGCCGGCGGCGAGAGGAAGAAGGAGTCCAGCTGCGCAAGCTGAAGCGCGAAAGCGAGCTGTGCAAGCGCCGTAACCTGGGCGGCCCCGAGCTAGACGGCGACGAAGGGGACAACCCGGGGCCCGAGCGCGCGGGCGTGACGGCCGAGATGGTGGCCCAACTGTACGCCGACGCGCCCGAGCTACAGCTGCAGGCGACGCAGCGGTTCCGCAAGCTGCTGTCGCGGGAGCCCAACCCGCCCATCGACGAGGTGATCGAGACCGGGATCGTGCCCCGCTTCGTGGAGTTCCTCCAGCGAGACGACCAGTGCACGCTGCAGTTCGAGGCGGCCTGGGCGCTCACCAACATCGCGTCCGGCACATCGCTGCAGACACGCATGGTGGTCGAGGCCGGCGCCGTGCCCGTGTTCGTCCGCCTGCTGGGCTCCGAGTACGAGGACGTGCAGGAACAGGCCGTCTGGGCGCTGGGCAACATCGCGGGCGACTCGCCAGAGTGCCGCGATTTCGTGCTAGCCCAAGGCATCCTACTGCCGCTGCTCCAGCTCATCGGAAAGTCCACGCGGACCTCGATGACGCGCAACGCCGTCTGGGCGCTCTCCAATCTTTGCCGGGGCAAGAACCCGCCGCCGCGCTTCGACCAGGTGCAGCCGTGCCTGCCGCTGCTGGCGCGGCTGCTGTACGTGAACGACTTCGACGTGCTGGCCGACGCTTGCTGGGCGCTCTCGTACCTGTCGGACGGCCCCAACGACAAGATCCAGGCAGTGATCGACGCCGGGGTGTGTCGCCGCCTCGTTGAGCTGCTCATGCACGCGAGCCAAGGCGTGGTGTCGGCGGCCCTGCGCGCCGTCGGCAACATCGTAACGGGCGATGACCTGCAGACGCAGGTGGTGCTCAACTGCAATGCGCTGCCCTGCCTGCTGCACCTGCTCTCGTCGCCCAAGGAGTCCGTGCGCAAGGAGGCCTGCTGGACGCTGTCCAACATCACCGCGGGCAACCGGCAGCAGATCCAGGCCGTCATCGACGCCAACATCTTCCCGGTGCTGGTGGACGTGCTGGCCCGGGCCGAGCTCAAGACCAAAAAGGAGGCGGCTTGGGCCATCACCAATGCTACATCGGGCGGCTCGCCGGACCAGGTGCGTTTCCTGGTGCAGCAGGAGTGCGTGGGCCCGCTGTGCGACCTGCTCACGGCCGCCGACCCCAAGGTGGTGCAGGTGGCCCTCAACGGGCTGGACAACATCCTGCGGCTCGGCGCACAAGACGCCCACGAGGGCCGCCTCAACCCGTACGCCGTCCTGGTCGAGGAGTGCTTCGGCCTCGACAAGATCGAGTTCCTGCAGTCGCACGAGAACGTAGACATCTACCAGAAGGCCTTCGAGATGATTGAGCACTACTTTGGCGCCGAGGACGAGGCACCACGCATCGCGCCGCCCGCCCAGGGGGGACAGTTCCAGTTCGGCGCCGCCGACAGCCCCGCAGGCTACCGCTTCTGACGGGGCCCCCCCGGCAGACGCTAGCCGCCACTTGTACATAAAACTATTTATTGGCCCCCGCCGCCGCTTTGGGGACCCACAACAAATGTACATAGCGTCTCGGAGAATAAAAGGTTTTGCTGCCGGCTACGGGTTGCTCTTCTGCGCCGCATGCCACTCTTGGTTGATTTTGCTGGCTGTCAGGCCGCGCTTCGCGTCCCGACGGCCCCAGCTGGCGAAAAGAGCCGCTCCGAGCAAGGTAAGCGCAGCCAGGGCCAGGTTGAGGTGGATGCGAGCCTTGTTGCGGGCCTTCTCCATAGTCGCTCGCCTGCACGACGGGCCCCAGTAAGTCGGTGTCTTATAGTGCACGCTGCGTAGAACAACTTACGGTACGAAATCCGGCACGGCCCCCTTCGGGTACTTTTTGTAGAAGGTTAGGATCCACTTATCGTAGCTGTTAGGCCGATGGTCGGAAAGTCCTGTGTCGAGGCGTAGTCGTGAGATAAAAAAAACACACGCGGCTCGTTAAAGCCAAAACACACTCACCGGTGGCATTGGGGGCATTGCTTTTGCCAGCGGGGCCTGATTCTGCTCGAAATTGTACCGTAGGTCGGCCCAAGGACGTCGATCGGGCAACCAGAAATCGCTGGGCAGGACGGAAGAGGCCGAAACGCACGGAAGCAGCCATCTTGGCAGCGGCTGCTCGCAGCGTCCCGGTTCGAGGCTAGGTCTCCTTCCCCGCCGAATCCCCGCGGGGTCGGCGAGAGAGGACATTTTGGATTGTCTGGGGCGAGGCTACGCTTCCCCAAGTTGCCATTGAAGTTGGGCGAGGGAGACAATTAGGCCTTTTCTTTCGCCCCTCAAGAGTTTCCAGCGCGTCGGCCAACTCAGAAATCACGGCGAGCAGCGGGGGAATTCGTTATGGTACCAGAAGATGGTTACGAACTCGATGAGTGAGTGCAACGAGTTGTTTTTTTCTCTCGCGTGTTTGTTGTTCTTCCCGCTTGGCAAGCCCGTGCAGCAGCGAGACGGAGGCGGTGAGGGAGGGCGGCCGACACAATGAACGCTTCCCTCGCAAGAAAGAGCCTCGCCGCTTTTTCCTCTCTCCACGCGTGCAATCGCCGGACCGCGGTCCGAGCGCTGCTCCCGCGGCCCACCGGTGGCCGCGACCGCTGCGTGTGTACGGCCGCGTTTCCTCCGAGCCCTGGCCGAGATGCCGTTCACGAGGAAGAAACGGATAAAAATTCCCTTGACGAGGTAAGCGCCGCGGTTATCCGGGACGCAGGAGGACTAACCCAGCACTGAGTACTCGCAGTTCGAGATCGAAGTAACGCCCCGCATCTGCGCTCATTCGAACTGCTCGGACGTCGATTCTGTGCCGACATGGCCGACGGGATCTGTGTACGCCCACAGCAAGCCTCGTCTCCCTTCCAGTGGACGTCCGACGCACGGCGATATCGCGGGTGTGCTGCCACATTGTTCGCGCTAATTGTTGACCCAGTTGCGGCAAACGTCGTCGTTACAGTTACGCAGGGATTTATGGAATCAAGGTTCGTTTTTATTAGCAGATCGTGGCGCGTCGCCTGGGAGTCTTTTTTTTTAATTCGATTTTCCACGTCCCTCGATCGCCCGGCCGTGTACTTCGCGCGGGACGGAATCTGACATGAGCGCCGCTTTTTGACAGGGCTGGGGCAATGGAAGCTTCTCCCTCACTTTGTTCGCGGAGGGGACGCCCCCCATTGGCGAAGCGGAGCCCGCGTGACCGCCTCGGTCGCCAATGGCGGCGGCGCGAGCGCACTCGCCTGCTCTCCGCCGTTGACCGCGCTTCCGTTCAAGTGGCGTCGGTGGGGGCTCCGGCGCTCCGCCGGCACGGCCAACAGCTCGGCTCGACGCTGTTCGTGCCCTCGGCGCAGGTCTCGCTCTGCGGATGCCGGTGCAGCGACTCGGGGAACCGTCTTCGGTGGCTGTGCTGTCGCTGAATGGCAGCTCCGGGTGAGTGGCGGCCCACGGTGCGGACCTGCCCGCTGAGCGGGGCCCTCCCGGGCAGGGTGCCGGTGACCAGCGCGGCGGCTCCGGGCCCTGGTGAGGCGCGTGTGGTGGGAGCCGTGGAGCACCAGGCCGCGGACACCTCGACCCCCGGTGAGTGCTTCCCCTCTCGACGGGGCTTGGCGCCCTCGGCCCGTGGTGGCGTGGTGATGGTGGTGGTGCGGAGGTGCCTCGGGCGTCCCTCTGGCATGCTCACAGACGACACACACGCAGACACAACACGCGCGTTCCTTCTGTCCTTGGTTTCCGCGATGCGGCAGCGGCGGCTTCTGCTTGGTTTGACGCTTGGTTCGTTTTGCGGGGCCGGCGGCCAGGAGGAGCCCCGAGGCAGGCACCACGACCGCACCAGGGGCCGGAGCGGCCGGGGCCCCTGGTGAAGGGAGCTTGCCTTGCAGGGCGCATGGCGGACGCCGGCACCTGCCACCGCTGCCCCCTCTGCCCCTTTGCCACCGAGTCCGTGGCCGACTTCTGCAAGCACATGTGCGTGCACACGGACGGCCGGCCCTTCGCCAACTGCTCCATGTGCGACAAGTTGTTGGCCGGCAAGGAGGGCAAGCTGAGCTGCTGCGTGTGCGGGGAGGCCTTCGCAGACTCCGGGGGCCTGCAGGGCCACCTGCGGGCCCACGTGGCTGCCTGCCCAGCCTGCGGGGCGGCCTTCCCACAGCGCGCCCAGCTCGAGGCGCACCAGCGGGCCTGCCACGGGGGCTGGGTGCTGGCCGGGGGCGGGGCTTCGTCTGCGGGAGGGGGCAGGGGCGGACAGGGGGGGAGGGAGGGCCGGGAGAGACCCTTCGGCTGCCCGACGTGCGGCAAGGCCTTTGCCCAGAAGGTCCACCTCGAGAACCACGTGCGCATCCACACGGGAGAGCGGCCCTTCGCCTGCTCGGTTTGCGGCAAGAGCTTCAGCCGCAAGGAGCACATTGGCCGGCACATGCGCACCCACACGGGGGAGCGGCCTTTTTGCTGTTTTACCTGTAGCAAGAGGTTCAGCCAGAAGGTGCACCTGGAGAGCCACGTGCGCATCCACACGGGCGAGCGGCCTTTTGTGTGCAGCACGTGCGGCAAGGCGTTTGGGCGCAAGGAGCACATTGAGCGGCACGTCAGAATCCACACGGGCGAACGGGCATTCCTGTGCACGGCCTGCGGCAAGGCCTTCTCCCAGAAGGTGCATTTGGAGAACCACGTGCGCATCCACACGGGCGAACGCCCTTTCCGGTGTTCTGCTTGCGGCAAAGCATTTCGCCAGAAAGAGTACATCAAGCGGCACATGCGCACCCACACGGGGGAGCGGCCCTTTGCCTGCCCGACGTGCGGCAAGGCCTTCCGCCAGAAGTCCCACGTGGACCGCCACGCACGCACCCACCAGCCGCCCAAGGGCGCCAAGCCCCTCTTCTTCCCGGCCAAGGAGCTGTAGCTAAGCGCCCCTTCCCCTTCCAGGCCCTCCCCGCTGTCCACTGTGCCCCCCGCCCGAGGTGGGCCGGCCGCCCGGGGCCAGCTGCGCCCTGTGCGGCCTGGTGTGTGGCCAGCGGGGGGCGCTCGAGGCCCACCTGCGCGGCTGCCCGGGGCCCCCGGGGGGCCTGCGCCTGCTGCTGGGGGGGCCCCGGGTGGGCCACGTCGCTGGCCCCCTTCCCCACCCTCCCCCACAGTCCGGCGGAGAGCGTCCCTTCGGCTGCTCGGCGTGCGGCAAGAGCTTCGGCCGCAAGGAGCACATCGACCGCCACATGCGCACCCACACGGACGAGCGCACCTTCGCCTGCGCAGTGTGCGGCAAGTCGTTCCGGCAGAAGGTGCACCTGGCCCGGCACGTGCGCATCCACACGGGCGAGCGGCCCTTCGCCTGTGCTGTGTGCGGCAAGAGCTTCAGCCGCAAGGAGCACATTGGCCGCCACATGCGCACCCACACGGGAGAGCGCCCTTTCTGCTGCCCGACGTGCGGCAAGGCCTTTGCCCAGAAGGCCCACCTCGAGAACCACGTGCGCATCCACACGGGCGAGCGCCCCTTTGCCTGCGCCGCCTGCGGCAAGGCCTTCCGCCAGAAGGAGCACATCCACCGCCACATGCGCACCCACACAGGTGAGCGCCCCTTTCACTGCGCGGCCTGCGGCAAGTCGTTCCGGCAGAAGTCCCACGTGGAGCGCCACCTGCGCACGCACGCCCGGAGCCCGCAGCAACCTCGCAGCAAGCCCAGCCCCCCTGGCAGTGCCCCCGCCAAGCCCTGCCAGCCCCTGGACTTTCCCTTGTGCGCCCCGCCTTTCGTGCCCCCCTGTACCTAGGCCAGGCCGCAATAAACGGACTCCTCCTCGGACGCTCGCCCTCTCTCTTCGCGACTCACACACACACACGCACACAGACCCTTTGCATGTGGAGAGTGTGCATGCCGTGTCCAGACGCGTCCCTCTGTGCAGGCATGGCGGAAGGCGGCGAGGAGAAGCAGCGCTGCCCGCTGTGCCCCTTTGCGAGCGACTCCATCGACGAGATGAACAAGCACGTGGCCCTGCACCAGGCAGCCCAGCAGCAGCAGCAGGCAGCGGCGGCGGCTGCAGCGGCGGTGGCGGCAGCCTGCGGCATGTGCACGGAGGCCGGCAAGGAGCCGGCCTCGGTGACCCTGTACGGCTGTGGGGTGTGCGCCAAGGCGTTTGCCATCAAGGAGGAGTTGGACGAGCACATGCAGAGCCACGCCAGCCGCCTCTTCAGCTGTGCAGTGTGTGGGGCGATATTCGTGGATAAGGAGCACTTGGAGGGGCACATGCGCACGCACGCCCCGCCGGAGGTGTTTAGCTATGGCGGCAGCGGTAAGCCCCTTGCTTGCTCGTCGGCTTGCCCCGGCGACGGGGGTCCCCGGGGCAAGAAGCGGCCCTTTGTGTGCCCCACGTGCGGCAAAGCTTTCCGCCGCAAAGAGCACGTAGAGAGGCACTTGAAGATGCACACGGGGGAGCGTAACTTCGGCTGCGCCACGTGCGGCAAGTCGTTTAGTCAGAAGGTACACTTAGAGAACCACGTGCGGATACATACCGGGGAGCGTCCCTTCAGCTGCCACGTGTGCGGCAAGGCCTTCCGGCGCAAGGAACACATCGGCCGGCACATGAAGACACACACAGGTGAACGGCCCTTCTGCTGCTCTGTGTGTGCCAAGCCCTTTGGCCAGCGGGCCCACTTGCTGAACCACCTGACGATACACTCTGGAGAGCGCCCCTTTAGCTGCGCCATGTGCCAGCGCACCTTCCGCCTGAGGGAGCACGCGGAGCGCCATGCGCGCACCCACGCCCCGCCCACAGGTGGGTGCTGCCTGCCCCCGCCCACGCAGACACACACACAGACGACAGCCAGACGCCCCCCCAAGCGCCCCTCTACGTCTCTCATGCATGCCACTAACCCCTGCCCCCCCGGACAAGTAACACTGCGCTGCCACCGCTGCTCCCTCGGCGAGGGGGCGCCGCCACCGGCCCCACTGACCCCCCCCTCCCCCTTGCAGACAAGCTGGAGACCAAGGCCGTGGTGCGGCTGCACAAGGCGGCGGAGGTGGGCACCACCACGCACCGCTGCCCCCTGTGTCCCTTCGCCACCACCTCGGTGAACGACTTCTGCAAGCATGTGGTGCTGCACGCCGAGGGCCGGGCCAACTGCACCGTGTGTGACAAGAAGGAGGGTGTCGAGCTGGAGGCCCCCAAGCCGCAGGGGGGCCCCATGGCCCAGCCACCCAGCCCCCAGCGGTGCGGGGTTTGCGGCGAGACCTTTGGGGATGCGGCGTCCCTGCAGTGCCACGTGCGGAGCTGCCACACGGAGCTGCCCGGGAGCGGCACCCAGCTGCTCTGGAGCTGCTCCTTCTGCGGCCTGGTGTTCAGCCAGAAGGGCCAACTGGACACGCACATGGCGGGCCACGTGGCAGCCAGTGAGCGGTCGGCCTGGCCTGGCCCCCGGACCCTGGAGCCCTCGGCCAAGCCCAAGGAGCGACCGTACACGTGCCCGACGTGCGCCAAGACCTTCTGCCAGAAGGCCCACCTCGAGAACCACCTGCGCATCCACACGGGCGAGAGGCCCTTCAGCTGCACCGTCTGCGGCAAGGCGTTCCGGCGCAAGGAGCACATTGGGCGCCACATGCGCATCCACACTGGCGAGCGGCCCTTCTGCTGCCCGCACTGCGGCAAGCGCTTCAGCCAGAAGGTGCACCTGGAGAGCCACGTGCGCATCCACACGGGCGAACGACCCTTCAGCTGCTCGGCCTGCGGCAAGACCTTCACCCGCAAGGAGCACATTGAGCGCCACATCAAGACTCACACGGGCGAGCGCATGTTTGTCTGCTCGTCATGCGGCAAGTCCTTCAACCAGAAGGCCCACCTGGAGAGTCACATGCGCACTCACACAGGGGAACGGCCCTTCAACTGCTCACCCTGCGGCAAGACCTTCAGGCAGAAGGTGCAGCTGGATCGGCACAGCCGCACCCATGCTCCCCAGCTCCTGCAACTCCCGCCCCCGCAGCAGCAACAGCAGCAGGCGGGCTGCTCCGAAGAACAGCAGCAGCGGGTGCCCCTCTGCATCCCAGGCTGCCCAACCTGCGGCAAGGCCTTTTGCTGCCACCTCGAGCCTGGTTTGAACATCCGCAACCTGCTGGGTGAGGCTGCCCAGCAGCAGCAGCAGCAGCAACAGCAGCAACAGCAACAACAACAGCAGCAGCAGCAGCAACAACAACAGCAGCAGCAGCAACAACAACAGCAGCAACAACAGTGCTCCGTGCAGGACCCAGTGGCAAAGGCAACGGCAGCTGCAGGGCCTCTGTAGCCCTCAAGACTTGATGAACTCCGGTGGCGGGTGTCTCTCTCTGTCCCTCTTTGCGGGTGTGCTTGCGGTCGCCCCGCCGCTTATACTGTTATGCCTTCAGTGTAAGTTAACATTCTCCATTGCCCATTTTTAGCCTGTTTGACCACAATAAAGGAGCTTTGACACATGGTGTGTGGCGGCGCGGCCTTGGACGGCGATCGTTTGCGGCGGCGCTGCGAGCGCGCGCGGGGGCTGACGTGCGCGTTGACGTCAGGGGCGCCGCGGCGCAGCAGCGGCGGCTGGCTCCGCCCGGCGGCAGTCGGAGACTCGTGCCCGTACCACGGTAGTGCGCGTCGCCCGCTGAGCCCCCGCCCCGGGTCGCCGGACGACTGCCCGATGGATTACAGTCGCGCGTTGGGTCTTGGATACCGGCGGCCTCCCAGCTGCGCCTGATCGCCCTGTCATGGAGCGGCTCGCGGACGTAGAGCCGGGCTTCGAGCCGCAGACTCGTGCCCGGTCTAACACTTGGCCGCTGCCGCGGCCCGACAACTACGTCGACGACAAGCCGGGGGTCGCGCAGGACGGTTTCGCCGAGGCAGCCCCCAAGAAGAATTCGTCCCGTCGCAATGCCTGGGGCAACATGTCGTACGCGGACCTTATCACGCAAGCCATCCAGAGCTCGCCGGAGAAGCGGCTCACGCTGTCGCAGATCTACGACTGGATGGTGCAGAACGTTCCCTACTTCAAGGACAAGGGCGACAGCAACAGCTCGGCCGGCTGGAAGGTAAGACGTGGCCGGCGTTAGGGCTAGCGGCCGCCATGGCGCGGCACTTGTTGCGCCGCCGATTCGCGACTTGGCTCTCGCCCGGGTTCTTTCCAAGCGCCGCCCCTCGCCCGTCGTCGCCTCGGGGGCCGCAGCGTGCGGCAGCCGCCCTCAAGGCGTCACGTGACGTAGGTTCGCACGTGACGGCGCTCGCCGCCGCATGCTTCGACCCAAAGGGGTGACCTTGGCCCATGCACGCGCGTGCCCGCTCGGCGTCGCCATGGAGACGCGGCCTTCGGGCACCCTGCCAGCGGCGAGCGGGCACCCGCTGGGCCCCACTGCTTTGCGCGGACTCAGACCCGGGTTCGTTGGCCGCAGAACTCGATCCGGCACAACCTGTCGCTGCACAGCCGCTTCATGCGCGTCCAGAACGAAGGGGCCGGCAAGAGTTCCTGGTGGATGCTCAACCCGGAGGCCAAGCCAGGCAAGGCGGCTCGCCGCAGGGCCACCTCCATGGAGACCCCGCGCTACGAGAAGAAGCGCGGGCGGCTCAAGAAGAAGCTGGAGGCCCTCAGGGCCTCGCCTAGCCCCTCGTCTTCCGAGGGACCCCTAGACCCGTTCCCCGAGTCCCCCCCGCCGCGGCTCGAGCTCCAGTGCGGCCCGCTGGGGCCCGGCGGCTCATCGCCGTCGGGCTGGCCACCGCTGGTCCAGCTAGACCGCTACGGCGCGGGCCCGCTGGCCGACACGCTCACGCAGTCCATGACGCTGGGCGACCGCCACGAACCGCTGGGGCCCTCGCAGGTCATGGGCCGCCTGCTCTCGTTCAACGACCCGCTGCCCCACGACTTGGACCTGGACCTTGACGCGGTGCAGGGCCTCCACTGCGACGTCGACCAGGTGATCCAGCACGAGCTCAACGTGGATGGCAACCTCGACTTCAACTTCGACTCGCACGCCAGACCCTGGGTCCACTGACACTCTAGTCCCCGTGCCAAGTACCGTGTACATAGACCCCCCCTGTACATACGCCAAGCCGTGCCTCGTGAGCGGCCAGTCCGTCCACGCGCGGAGAACCACTTGTTACGACGTTTGCTTGCGTCTCGTTGTGTACATACGCCCTCTAGCTGTTGTACCATCTAATAAAGTACTCTTTGTTGCCCAAGAGTGTGGACCCGCGTGTTGACAAACGCGGGGAGTACCCCACCGCCCCGGGGGGGCGGCCGAATTATCGGACGCGCCGGCCAGGCTTGTACATCGGGCTCTTTGGCGCGCCGCGGCCAGTGGCTCCGTCGGCTCCGTTGCGCGATGCGGTGTTTGAATAAGGTTGGTAACAGCCGCTCCGGGACGTCACATCGGGAAGACTCGTTTGGCCTTGCACGGCACCCGCTCGCTGATTGCGTCATACATGAGCTGCTCCGAGCGCGGCATGTAGGGATTGACACATACCTTACGCCGTACGTGACTATGGCACTCAAGTGCGAGGTAAAATATGGTCGGGGATTGGACGTGTGACGCTCCTTGTTGTAACATTTCTTTCCTCAACGCGGTCCGCCTCTTGGCCTCCACGGCGTATCAAACGTTTCGCCGTGATACCTCGACGGTGTTTTGCTGTCTGGAATCGGTAGCAATCAGTTCATCAACACACGATGTTTCATTGATTAGCTTTTTTCTGTAATAAGCTGCATGCGTGCAATTCGCGTAACGAGTGTCGACGTAACGTGTGTGTCCATGAGAAACGAGGTTAAAGGCGCTAAAAAAAAAAAAGGACAAGTGAGAGACCAACACCACACCATGAAAATTTGTCCACGAAACGATAGGGACCCGCCTACGTCTCGCTTCAACTCTGTCGGAGATGAAGACAAGTGAGACATATGCGCGACGCCGTCTCGTCGGTCTGGTTGCGAAAGTCTCTTTTCGATCGATATATGCGGGGCCTACTGACAGGCGAGTTGCCACAGCAAATCGGGAGACTGTTAGCATGTTTATTTAGTCATGAAATCCCGCTGTACACCTCATTGCCTGTTGGATCTTTGTTAAAACGTATGTACATTTAGTAGAGAGAGGTCTTTACCCCAGTGAGCGACACGATCACTGTCATAATTCAAGAACTGACCCGATATCTCCCGCTTCGAAGCAGCTAGGAGTTAGCGAAATCTTGATTTATATATCTTTGCGCCAATTTACCTAAGGCTAGGTTAGTGTTTTCGGTAGATACCGATAAACCGCGAAAATTAACACCCAAGTCGGTTTTATCGGGCAGTACCGAAAAACTCCGAATCGGAGGTGTCCTTGAATATTAATAATAACTGCGTGGAAAAGTAAATTATCTAAGTTGTTTATTTATTTATTTATTTATTTATTTATTTATTTTTCTTTTACGCAAAACTTAGTATTTGACCCGCGATGCTGGTTCTTGCTCTTGAGTCTCACGTTCTCGTTTCTTTCCCTCATCGGTACTGGCAGGTATTTCTTTAGGGACAGCTCTCATGCTTGTATGCCACAAGTATACAAGCACGTAGCCAGGAATCTTTTTCGGGTGGAGGCTGGGGGGAGGGGTGTGGGGGGGGGGGGGGGGGGGGGGAGGGGTGGCGGCGGCGGCTAAGGTGGCTGGGATGTCTATGACTTGGGGTGCAGAGGGGGGGAGGGGGGTCAAAATGCATGTGTATATTATAGGCTGGATTTCAGGAAAGGGGGGGGGGGGGTTATATCCTCATAAACTCTCCCCCTTGGCTACAACCCTGGCCACAGGCACGAGAGCTCGAGGTCGCTGCGTTGAAGCCTTCCGCAGAACGAGCGCTGGCACTAAAAATGCATGTCTGCGGGACGTACGCCAGGGGAAACAATATATATATTTTTATTATCTACGGTATCGCAACAAAATTTTCAGTTTCTGGTGTTTAATCTTCTCTTTATACATCTAATGTTACATTTGATACAGTCATGTCTCGTTGATATGGATACCCCGCTATATAAACACCATTTTCGGGGACAAGCTGGGAAAATACATCAATTTTTTGTCTCGTTATTATGGACAGCTCGCACTATGGACGATTTTTTGGGGAACGGAGGTGTCCATATTAACGAGACATCGCCGTAAAACTTTTTTTTTTTTTTTTTTTTGGGGGGGGGGGTTCTCGATGCATTGTACATGCAGAAAAAAAACATGTTTTTGTGCACACGTGGTGCATGGCAACACACCTAAAAATGTATAGCAAAAGTAAACTAAATCCTTTTAAAACACTGAGTGCAATGAACATAAAAAATAAAGTAGGCGACGCTTCTTTCATTTTAAAATAATCAAAAAGAGCAAAAGTGTTATTTCAAGGGGCTAACAAACGTTTCTTAAAATTTTTATTAATATATATACAAAAGAAAAGATACATTCCATCAAACCCTAGATGGTTGCATTCTACGTATGCTAAAGTATATGCATGCCAAATTGGGTTGTGATAGGAGAGAGAGAGAAAACTTTATTGACCCTTAGTTCAGGGTGTCAAGGGGGCATCCAGGAGAAGGACAGTAAAAGACTGGTGGGGACAAGGGGATCACGGAGGGCTGGTAGCATCATCCAGTGCTTTCAGGTCCTCTTCGATCGTGGCGTAACAGAAATTCTTGTGCACAAACTGTGAAGATGCCCCAAAAGTACACGAAAAAAAAAAAAAAAGAAAAGCCGCGTTCGAAAATAATAGTTTGTTAATACATTTTTGTGAGAAATTGGAGCTACAGAAGACTGCGATGGAGAGGAGATGACATTAGCTCAAATTCATGCCGTTCTCGGTTTGCCTGGAGGTCTTCAAATGCGTATTTGACTAATTTCGCGATCATAACAGGCACTAATTAATTTTATACGTCAGATGTATATAAAAAAAAACCTTAAATCACATTTTATGCAAAATATTGACAGTGTTAAATAATGGTTGCTCCAAGGCAGCTAGGAGACGGAGCTCGAAGTAATGACCTTCAAAGACCAGGCACCCGCTACTCTAAAGCCCATTGTCAAATGTCGAACTTTGAAAGTTCGAATTTCCCGTATGTTCGTATACAAACCATTCAAATTCATCGAAGGTTCGCGCGAGGTTTTGGTTTGCGCAGTCCGCGCAGCAGCGGGCCCAAGCCCAACCCCCGTCCCGTATCCGTCACTGGTTAAAATAAAGTACTAAGGCTGGTACTAATTGGTAATTAACAAATTGAGAAATTCGAAAGTTTGCAAGAATACATTCCACAAGTGAGGAGGACCAAAAACCAGTTCCAGGTTCTGGGCTTCTCACCAAAAATAATGAGAGTATCAATAACAAAACTGGAACGAAAAATCATGTACTCTCACATAACACTGTTCAGAAATAAACAACAAAAACAGACAGTGAAAAAAAAAAGAGGTTGATTTTTTTTACAGCACCTCATGAGTCATGACCAATCACCAACAACCAACAACGTACGAAAAGAAAAGTAATGCTGATGAAAACAACTAAATATTTAGTGTCCCCCCCCCCAAAAAAAAAGGTAGCTTATTAGGTGTGATTTTTCTCCTTTGGGGGAAAATGTAAATATGTAAATACCGAAGTATGTATAGCTTAAAAACAAGCTTTTGTAAACAAAATGATTATTAAAAAATTAAAAACGAAGAAATAAAATGATCTCTGCTCCCCCAACCCCCCCCCCCCCCAAAAAAAAAAAAGCAAACATAAAAACAAATAATAAATAATTGGCTTTAAGAACTAAAAAGAAATGTGGCCAATTACGGCCCTCATTTTTTTTTTTTTCAATTTTAAATTGGATTAAACCTGCTATATCGTCAGGTGGAGCAGGTCGAGAGAAAGGTTATTTCCTTTATTTTTAACTCACACTTAGAAATTGAGTAATGTAGGTCAGCGGGTTGAACCGCGGAACATCATATCTAGAAATTCGGTTGGTCTCGATCCAGTCACCGGCTTCTCATAATGTCACCAGTTCGCTCCGCCTGTGTTTTCACTCTTATCTGTCTGAAAAGATTACAAGACGCGCAGGGTGGCCAAAAGTCAAGAGACGACCGGAGTCGCGCTGTGTCATTGATTGTCACAATCTACTATTTATAAAGGTATGCCAGCTTCCTCCCTGCGATAAGCATTATCGCGCATGTGTTGCAGTCCCAACACATTATCGGAGGATTCTCACTGCTTCGAGCGCAGCTCGGTATGATATTACAAATCACATTGAAGACAGTGGATTCGTGTTTAAATATTCGTGACGCATCGAGAAGCACACTTGTTGATCCCTCGAAACTCTAACCCCGAGGTTGGCATGGTCATCAATTTAGAATTTTAGATATTTACAAACATAAACGCGCTGCTTATAACCCCGCGCCGGAGCGCTTGGGCAATATCGACCTTGAGCAACCGCAAAGCTAGGCAGTTCGAGCGCGCTCCCGCACCCTACCAACTTTTTCGCAAGGGGCGCTCGGGCCTTGCAAACGCTGAGCACGTGAGTCGGAGCGATTGCGTCAGTCTCACTGTCATCGACACGTCGGAGAGAGAGCAAAATTTACCGAAGACCTGGAGACCCGCTGCGCCATCTGTGGGTCGGACTCTGAGTATGGTGCCTGGAGCCATGGCCTCCGAGATTCCGAAGCGCTTTCGCGCGCGCGCTTCGGGATCTCGGAGGCCATGCTGGAGCGCGTCTCCGACTGGTGTGTTTAGCGTCCTTTCCCGCCCATACATCAAAAGTGATCCCCAAGTGGCAACAAATGACGTCACAGAAGCCGGAGTGTCATGCTGTTGCTTGTCACGATCCTGTCGGTTGGTCATAGAAATGCTGGCAAAAAGCATGTGCGAACGCGTGTGCCGCTGTCGTCACTTCGTCCCATGCGTCCCAACTTCCTGCTGCTGTGTCTTCCGTGGACTGTCCCAGTGAAGAGCGACCTGCAGCAGAACAGGCGTCTGCCACGACACGTACACCACAGCTGCTGAGACGCCGCGAGGATCGCGACCGGCGACAGCATGACATTGTATGACGTCATCAGGCGGAAATCGAGGGACCACTTTTTTACTCTGAGGCAACGTTACTAAACCACTCAGTTGGGAAACTGCCATAGAGACTGCTCTCAAAAAGTGTCCTCGAGCACCGAGCTAATGACGAACACAACGCCACCATTTCGCCCGCAGCGGCCGTTCGAGGAACCGCACGTTACTTCTATTTTGGCTTTAATCGGCCATTTCGGCGCCGAAACAGATACAGTGGAAGAGGTGCGCCACCCCCATCTCCCCAGCGGACGCGCCGCGCCTTGCTACCGAAGTTAAAATGCACCTAGGTCGGGACGCGCTACCTGAAAGCACCGCTGAGGCATGGTTGTATAAAAACAATATTAATTGTGCCGCAAAACCTTGCAAACTAAAGATTTTAAAAACATCACGCGCCCTTCATGTTGCACTAAACTCCAATAAATTTCACACAAAAAGAGTTTTTTCTGTTTGTTTTTACGCAAAAACAGGCTTTCTAAAAGCTTGTCGTCGTACCGGCTCCCGAGATCCGCTGAGCGAGCCAGAGCGAGAGTCTGCACGAGCAACTCGCGCTCGCTGTGCTCGGTTCAGTGGAGCGCCCATTGTTGTAATTCAGAGCACGAACGATTTCTTTTTGAGTGAGTCAGGTATTAAAGGGGTCATGAAACGAATTCTGGGCTGGGATAAATGATTTTAAATCGGGACTTCACTAATCGCATATCGTTTAGTTGCCCAAAAGAAAAAGGGTAGAAAGTTAAAAGCCAGCTTTTCGGTACGAACATTTGAAAATATAGCGGACTATTTTATACCTTCTTTCCTTCGAAAGCTCCCCGCCTTTTCACTACGATACATCCGCGGTTCCAAAAGCGCGTCAGCGGTGCCAACCTGACGTCAGCCGAGCCCAGCTCACGCATTGGACACGAGAACTGCGTCACTCGGACGTATGCGCTCGTCAACAATCAATCCGTCGACGAATATTCGGATTCGCGTTCGTGGCCAATGAGTGCCCTGACGGAACTTATCGTCACTGGAGAAGGACAAGTTCTGTGGTGTGCATAAAAAGCACGGTGGAAGCTAGGAGTCATCGCACCGGTGGGGGTCATGAAACGATTTTCCTACTTCTTCCTCCTTAGCTTTAATCCTCAACTCAAATGCGAATTGTGAAATCACGTGGTCGTGACATTCCTTCGGCACCGGTGCGATGACTCCTAGCTTCCACCGTGCTTTTTATGCACACCATAGAACTTGTCATTCCCCAGTGACAATAAGTTCCGTCAGGGCACTCATTGGCCACGAACGCGAATCCAAATATTCGTCGACGGATGGATTGTTGACGAGCGCATACGTCCGGGTGACGCAGTTCTCGTGTCCAATGCGTGAGCTGGGCTCTGCTGACGTCAGTTTGGCGCCGGTGACGCGCTTTTGGAACCGCGGATGTATCATAGTGAAAAGGCGGAGAGCTTTCGAAGGCAAGAAGGTACAAAATAGTCCGCTATATTTTCAAATGTTCGTATCGAAAAGCTGGCTTTTGACTTTCTAGCCTCTTTCTTTTGGCCAACTAAACGATATGCGATTAGTAAAGTCCCAATTTAAAATCATTCATCCCAACCCAAAATTCGTTTCATGGCCCCTTTAAAGGCCTGTTCACACATGCAGCGGAGCGCTACAAGCATAGCGCTCACCTCGCGCTAAGCGCATGCCGATGAAAGCATTCACCAGCTATGAATCGTACCGTCAAAACTGTTGCTCATGGCAGACGATACGTAGCTGACGACACGTGAGTATAGCGCTACATCAGCGCTTCGCTGCATGTGAGAACCGGCCTTAAAGGGGCACTGACAACCCAAAGGTCGTATTTTTTTTAATGTCTAAAACGATGCAAGTTGTAGTCACAGACACGCAAAAAAAAACCGCATCGCGAAAAAAAATTTCCCCGCGCGCGCGTGCGCCTTTTTATTTTTGGCGTTTAAATTTCCCGCGCTCACCTCCTCGCTTCTTTTGATCGGTGACGTCAAAAATCAGGAAATTTAGAAGCTTTGTAGGTGACATTTTTATAACATCAAATAACGGCAATTGTAAAACACGAGCGCACAACGGCCCCTCTTTCTGAAATACCAGAAATCAGAGATCGGTGTGATGTTGCTTCCTAGATTTGTACCCTCCCTCGGAAAACTTGGCGGCGGTCGTCGGCGAGATCGGCGAGCAACACGGCGAGTGGGGAAAGAAACCGGTTCTTTCCCGCGCCGGCGTGATATCACCTCCATCTCGCTTGGGGTAGCCGCGGCAACGGCGGAGGTCAGAAAAAAAGTGGAGTCGCAGGAGACCGCAAAATTTGACTCACTGTACTGGCGCTGATCGCGCGGGAACTTCAAATTCGGCATTTGGAAATTGTTTTTTTAAGTCACAAATACTGAATTTTCAGGTTTCGAATTTTGAGGGTAATGTCCCGGCATCGTTTTCAATCGTTTCGGATAATAAAAAAAAAATATGATTTTGACGTGTCAGTGCCCCTTTAAGAGAGAGCTGCGACTCTACAGGATCCCCCCCCCTAGTTGCGTGGAGCAGAAAGTCTTGTTGAGCTCCACGTAACGATTTTGTTTGGCGGGGGTGGATGACGGGAGGTGGTGGTGGTGTTTGGTTGACTAGGTGGTGGAACGGGCATGATGACGGGGGCTGTCACAGTAGAGGCCAAGTATGCTGGTTTGACTCAATCCAGCGTGACGACATCGTGGCGCCCGTTGATGTCAATGGTGCAGGTCTTGTCCGTTCGCGAAAGTACCTCAAATGGACCATCATACGGTGGCGTGTCGTCACTAATAAATATGTGCCGAGAGTTTGAGTGCCTAGGTGAGACTGGACGCAGGGAATTGAAAAATGTTTTCATGTCCTGAAGGTATGATGGGATGTCCGTTGGTTCAGAGGGTAGGCAGGTTAGAAATTCTCCAGGTAATCGAAGTGTGGTACCATAAACGAGTTCAGCTGAGGTGCAGTCGATGTCGGCTTTGAAAGTGGCACGAATTCCAAGAAGGACAAGAGGATGGGTCCGATCTTTTTTTGTCATTAGCGCTGCTTTGAGCTGTCGATGCAGCTAGATGCAGCCTTTCAACCCTCTATGTTTCAACCATGCCATTGGCAGCGGGATGATAGGATGTTGTGTGCACGTGTCTGACACCCAATATCTTGGTGAGGGCTGTGAAGAAGGCGCATTTGAGCTGTCGGCCGCGGTCGGTTGTGATGGTCGACGGACAGCCGAAACGCGCGATCCAGATGGAGATGAAGGCGTGAGCGACTGTTTCCGCTGTGATGTCGGTAAGCGGAACAGCCTCTGGCCATCGTGCACAAGGAGTGTGACCTCGGCCAGGGTATTCTTGACCGTGGTGAAGGCAACCTCTGCATCTGGCGTCCATGGTATTGGCGTAGAAGATCTCTTCGGGCCGCGGAGCAAGTCGGTAAGGGGCTTGATGGTTTGTGCGCAGTGTGGAATGAAGCGCCTGTGAAAGTTGATGAGCCCTAGGAACTCCCGCAGCTTGCGTAGGGATTGCGGTTGCGGGTAGTCACGAATGACTTGCACCTTTGAATGAAGGGGTTCGATGCCCGCGGTTGTGATGCGGTGCCCCAGAAAATCTAAGGATGTCACGCCAAAAACGCACTTCGTCACATTAATGGTGAGACCGTAGTCGCGGAGTCGTTCGAAGAGCAAGCGCAGGTGTGTGCTGTGTTCTTCGTGTGACTTGCTCGCCACCAACAGGTCATCCACGTAAGCAACAACGAAAGGTAACCCAGATAGAACTTCGTGGATGAACCTCTGAAATGTCTGGGCGGAATTTCGCAATCCAAAAGGCATTCGGATGTACTCGAATAGGCCGAAGGGAGTAGTGATGGCCGTCTTCGGGATGTCCTCCGGCTGGATTGGTATGTGATGGTACGCCTTGACTAGATCGATCTTGCTGTAGATGGACATTCCAGCAAGATGTTCAGTAAAGTCATGGATATGGGGTAGTGGGTACCTGTCAGGTTGGGTTTGTGAGTTGAGTGCCCGGTAATCCCCGCAGGGTCTCCAGTCGCCCGGATCTTTCTTGGGCACCATGTGTAGAGGGGTTGCCCAAGCGCTGTTGGATGGCCGGATGATGCTAACTCGAGCATATGCTCGAATTCTTGGCGGGCTATCCTGAGGCGTTCGCCAGATAGGCGTCGAGGGCGTGCAAAGATAGGCGGGCCAGAGGTGATGATGTGGTGTGTCACCCCGTGTGGCGGTGGCTTTGCCATGTTGGAGGTCTTTGTAATTTCCGGGAATGCGCCAAGGATGTCTGCGAACCCAGAAGCTGGGAGGATGTTTTTGATGCCAAGTGACATCTGGTTTGTGGCTACGCCATTTACAACGAGACGAGTCTTGTTGTCAATGAGGCATAGGTGGTGCACGCTGACGTCTAGGTCGAAGTGCGACAAGAAGTCTGAACCTAGGAGGGGGTACGTGACGTCGGCGATGGTGAAGATCCACCGAAAAATTCTGCGTAGCCCCAAGTCCAAGGTCACAGAGCGCATTTCGTAGGTAGGGATGTTTGAGCCATTTGCTGCAACTAGATGGCTGCCGGGTAATGGGTGTCGTTTTTGAGCTGGCGTTGGCGGAAGGATGGACATTTCCGCTCCGGTGTCAACTAGCAAGCGTATTCCAGAGATTTTCTCGGTAATGAAAAAGAGACGGCTTGCTGTTGGGCCGGCGTCACTCGCCGCCTCTAGTGACTGGCCGGGGCGTTTCCCTGCCAATTGCATGGCTCTTGGCACTTCAAAGCTCGGTTGCCAAATTTCTGGTGGTACCAGCAGGAATCGCTAGCGCGTTGTTGCGAAGAATCACGTCGTTGAGAAGAACTGCGGCGTCGAGACGGATTACGACATGGCGGACGACGTGGGTGTCTACGCGTTGTGCTGAGTTCTGCGATGGCGGTTGTTAGCGCGTCGACGCGGGCCTCAAGGGCTCAGATGGAGCAGCACTGTTGGTCATTGTCCGCAACGCTTGACAAGGTTGGCGCAGCATATTCGGCAACGCGGTCCGCCATCTCGGCGAGGCGATCTAGGGGTAGGTCCGTAGCTGGTGCAAGGGTCATGCGGATCCCTTCAGGCAAGCGTCGAAGGAACAGTTCCCGTAGAATTGGGAGGTTCTGATAGGGAGCTTGCTCACCTAGAAGTTGGCGCATGCGGTGAAGCAACTGGGAGGGTCGCCGGTCGCCCAGTTCCTCGGTGGTCAGGAGCTGTTGTATCCGCGATGCCTCGGATGCTGTCTTCCTGGCGAGGATAATTTCCTTGATGTGGTCGTAGGCGTTCTCCGGAGGAGGAAGCGCCAGGACGTCATCCAGCTCATCGGCCACTTCGGGGGTATAGGGCAGAAACCACATGATAGTAGCGGGATTCCTGTGTGGTTATGCGGCGCAAGTGGAACTGGGCTTCCACTTGCGAAAACCAGGCCCGAGGATTCTTTGCCCAAAAAGCTGGAAGGCGGAGCTGGGTGGCGGAAAAGGTTCCATCGCCGCTGGAAGAGCTGCCTATGTTCCGGTCCATGTTGGTCGGACGTCCGGGTCACCAATTTGTCGTCGTACCGGCTCCCGAGATCCACTGAGCGAGCCAGAGCGAGAGTCTGCACGAGCAACTCGCGCTCGCTGTGCTCGGTTCAGTGGCGCGCCCATTGTTTTAATTCAGAGCACGAACGATTTGAGCTGCGACTCTACACGCTCAAGGTGACCACAGTACAGACAAATGTTAAAGAGTGGCGCTGTTGTCGCATTTAGCTCGGTCTCGGTGGACGCCAGCGGTGTCCCAGCAGAAGCTTGATCCGTTTGAGCATGGTATTATGCGTGAACCACTGAAAGGGTACGGCTTAAAACTAGTCTGTTGGAATATTCAGTAAAACCTTTCGTGGAACTTTCGATTTCGATCGTTATTACAGGTGGATCAGATATTAGCCTTGGTGAGGACGTCGAGAACGAGAGCTTTCTCGAACAAAAATACGACGGGGCAAGTTAGCTGACGTAGGTAAATGTTAAACATGATGATGTTGCCCAAGCCTCGGGTAATGTCACTGTGTTTAGCTTTCTCTGATGTTTATTGGGCAGTCAGAGGTTTCTGCTGGGGGAGGTTTGTCGATAAATGTTCAATTTTTCACCCGCACACGGATGGTGATAAACATCTCGGAAGCCGCTGATGCGTTTGTTCTGAGCATTTCTTGACACACTGGTATGTCACACTGCAAATAAAGCACGGGATGTCAATTGCTTCCTTCACGAAATAGCAGACGCTCACAATTCAAGCTCGTGTTTGATTCCGTTGCCCGCGGGACGCGATTTCTATCAGAAAATCTACTTTTTTTCCTTTCGGTTCCGCGACACATCGTAGCAGACGAACCCTCGTCGTCTGCTCCCGCTCCTCGCCGGCCTCGCCGGAGCGAGGCATGACGGGATTGCATTTTGGCGCACGCCCGATTTTCTTGGTGCAGCGAGTGCATGCACGCGTGGGGTGCCGCCGCTGAAACGAACCCGGAGAGTGCAACCACTCGTGGAGTGCCTGCTGAAACGAACTCGCTTTACGCCGCGAGTGGGCAAGCGTGGGCACGAGTGCCGTGAAACGAACACTCATAGCGAGTTCGTTTCACACGCACTGGCACCTTTTGAGTTCTCTCTCAGAATGCATCGCACTCGCAGAGTGTTGCACGGAGAACTGGACTCAAACGAACTCGGCAAATGCACCGAGTGGTGTTGACCGAGTGCAGAAGACTGATGCTGCCGCCATCTATGTTGTAGAAAGAGTACCGACCTCAAACCGAAACTAGCGCCTTTCTGTTCGGAGTGATGGGTGGGAATGCGAGAGTGCAGTCGCTACCAACGTTTATCTACAGACGTTGGTCGCTGCAACCTATAGTTTATATTTGCGATGACTTCAAGCAACTCGGCTGTCGTAGATATACAGGGTGAAACAAGGAGACGGCAGGCTCTTTAAATCGACCGGAAAATTCGGTTTCTTAACCTATCGCGCTACGACTTTGTGCAGCGTTGCCCACAGATGGTGCATTTTTTTTGTAAAATTTGCAAAGAACGAACTTACCTGAGGAAAAAGTAAAGAAAGAAAAAGGCTTAGCTCCTATGGAAACGCAGCGGCGCCACCGGTCTTCAAACAACACGGCGCCGTTTCGCACGGGAGGCAAGAGATGGCGCAAGCGGTCGCGACGCCAACTGCCGCCAACGAACGAGCAGACGACGCCGAGAGCCGGCCCTTAGCAGACAATCTTTTCGACTCAAAAGCGGCGCGAGCTTTTCTGATGTCAGTTGGCAATGCATTATTTTATCATCCTTACTAATAAAAAAACATTGAATGGACACATAATCGATTAAAAAAGTGGTTTGTCGGGTTATTTTGACTGTTTTTGTTTTCGGGGTACTGATGTCGTCTGCTTTGCAGTTCGTCTTTACTACCGCGTCTGTCTTTGGTTCTGCGACTGTTATTCGCGCTGTTTTCTTACGTTTGACGTCGGTATGGCGCGTTTAATTCCCAGCGAACGAGCTAAGGTCGTACTTTGGTACGGGGAGTGCCATAGGACGAAAGAAGTCCGCCGACGCTTCCGAACGGAGTTCAGGCGACGGCCTCCGAGCTCGCCTGCCATCCTGCGCTGGGTGAGGCCCGTGCGAAACGGCGCCGTGTTGTTTGAAGCGTTGGTTTGAAGACCGGTGGCGTCGCTGCGTTTCCATAGGAGCTAAGCCTTTTTCTTTCTTTACTTTTTCCTCAGGCAAGTTCGTTCTTTGCAAATTTTACAAAAAAAATGCACCATCTGTGGGCAACGCTGCACAAGGTCATAGCGCGATAGGTTAAGAAACCGAATTTTCCGGTCGATTTAAAGAGCCTGCCGAACCGGTTCGACGAACCTTCGAACTTTTAACCAGATTCGACCGGTTCGACTTTGTGGACACGGTGGCCAGACCTTAGTACAAGCATGTCTAGGTTTGGTCAAATTTTTTATGCAAAGGGTTATTTTAATTTTGTGAACAACTGCAATTAAAAGAAACTAATTATAATCACTGAAAAATTAATAACTTAAATTTTTGTACTGTATTAACTGAAATAACCAATCAGTGCTGCCCTTAATTCATCCCTTAGCCATCACCATTAAATCCGAAGCAAACTGGCCAGCCTGTCGCGCATGCGCACATGAGTCGAACCTCAATGCAAGGTTCGTCGAAATTTCCACTAAAAGGTCGAAAAAGTCGAACCTGGTCGAACTCGAACCTCGGCCGGTTCGCGATAGTTCGCGACCATTCGCGACACCACATCGTGGTTGCCTGCCGCGGTCTAACACCTCACCCGGAAACGGTGGCAGTGGAGGTAGACGAGGGGTTATCGCTCCCGGCGGCGGATCGGAAGTCTGAAGAACACCAAAGCGGCCGAGGGGGCGATCGAACGCACCAAGCGCAGACTAGAAGACTGGTGGCGGAAGAAGAGAGAATAACCTGGCTAGAGCGGAGCACGGAATCTACTCACCCGTTACAAAAGGAAAAGCCACAACATCCAATCCAATTCAATCCAAATGGCGGCGCACATTGGCGCGAACACGAAGGACGCCAAATCGCTTGAGCGCACCGCAATGCAGGAGGACACTGGTTCGAATGCTCGCTGTTTCTTTGCGCAGTTCTCCGGCGTGTCATTAAAGACCAGAGTAAGACTGTTGAAGTATGGTACGAATTCCGTGCGTGGGTCCTAAAAGTGACTCATGTGACACTGACTGGTGCTCTGTAGGAACTTAGCGGGCATGAACATGAGAGACAGCTACTCCGATAGCGAAAGCAAATCTGAGGACACCTAAAGCCTATAACGTTCTACACAGGTAACAGAACCTAACCCCCTACCATATCTCTTTCGCCCTGTAAACCAGGCGAGGCGGCAGCGTATGCAAAGAGTGGTGGCGTCCGCAATTGCAGTTACAATGTTTTTGTAATGAGGCGATAAAAGGTACAGCGAATGCATGCACTCGCCGTCGATTACAGATGTGCTGATGCACTCCTCTCTTCGGCAATGCCAGCATTTGGCACTTAATTGTCCCATATGTAACCAGCTAATGAGAGGACAATGCCAGCAGTTTTTTTCTTTGAGCTCCTATGCCGACTGCCAGCAATATATCCACTCCCTAAAAAGAAGAGGTAGCAATGACATTGGCTCGTCCTAAGGCCGTGGGCGGGGCTTGGGCTGCCGGCATGCTGTGAGTGCTTGGCGGTTCTGACGAGGCTTGGTGCAAGCTCGGGCCTGAGATTATATTAAAGTTTCTCCGAGCAGAGCGAGGGGTGATCGTGGGAAACACAATCTGTTTGGCGGCCTAGCTTTCCGACCGTTTCGGTTAGCTAGGCTTCCAAACAGAAAACGGCCGGCAAAGCTAAGCCGCCAAACAGATTGCGCTTCGCGTGATCATCCCTCACTCTACTCGGGAAAACTTTAATATATTCTCAGGTTCGAGCTTGCACCAAGCCTCGCTAGAACTGCCAAGCGCTCGCAGCATGCCGGCGGCTCAAGCCCCGCCTGCGGAGGAGGCTTCACTTTTAAACAAACCAGTGTCATCAATAAAAAAAGAAACAGACTATGCAGTAGTTTTAGTTACAACCTACAAACATGCACTAATGATTCACTTTAAATAAGTGTTGTACGAAACGGCGTTCCAAGGAACGACGTTCCTGGATCGCGTTTGTTTTAGGAGGAACGCCGCCGTTCCATCTTACAACAATGCAAGGAGAACTAGTTTCGTTGTCTAGGAAATGTCGAGAGGAACGGCGTTACTTTTTTGCCTATTTATCTGCAATTTTACCAGAATTTATTAGGCATTCAGGCTTTTTATCATCAACTGTTTCAACCTCCGATAGGCAAGCTAGGCTGCCAAACAGATTGCACATTGAGAGATAGTATCCAACTATGAACTGTGACAAATGTGATTGTGGCGACAAGACACATAGTTCAATGTGGATATTTTCACTTGCTTGCTTCATTTTATCGATGGATTATCCAGCACAACATTTCAATAAAATATGCAAATGAAACATTACTGTAACGACGCAGTCCAATCTTAAAAACGTAGTGGGAATGTGTTCCTTTCAAAACACTGCAACTTGCACCGGGAACTTGTTCCAAGATTGAGAGGGAATGAGGAACGAGCTTTCATTCCTGTTTTGTGCAACACTGCTATAAATACAAATATCTGTCTAAATTCGTTGCAACAATTGTCTCCACTTAGCAGGTGCTAAACCTTGTTTCTGAAACGTGTTGCACTGCATCCAGATTTGTTCTGGATAAGTGTAAATAACCAACTGGGCGAATTGACAGTGCAATTTGTGGACACGGGACAAGTGGATGTCCTTAGAGAACCCTGAAACAGATATTCACTTGTGCGGCATGAATGGATCACAGATGAATAGACGGGCACAGAATGGGGAGCTATATACAGTGACTGCAGCAATGATGTTGTTGTACGTGCCTCCACATTAGCACGTGCGCCTACCTGCTTGCGTTGTCTGACCTGTCGTTACATAATCCAGCCAACTTGTTGAGAATTCATCAAATGTGGCAGCATGATTTTTGTAGTTCTGGTATGGCATAGCTAATTGAATCACACGGTTCAAGAGAATCCACAGTTGGGTCTCAGACCACGTCAAGGGCAATCAAGGACAGAAACGGTGCTTTGAAGCCTTTCAGTTCTAAAAAACAGATTGACTGCACTTGTTTCATTTAATAAAGGTGTTAATCAAGCTCTCTGTTTTGTTCTTATGTCCCTGGACCCTTCTTCACTTGATGACGAGCACAGTCCTTGAAAATATTTGTTGTGCCAATGGTGAAACCATGCAGGGCATTCTTGACTGCAAGTCGGGCATCAAAGACGTTTATGCCGTGGACCAGCTTATCCTGGTTGTTACTCAGGGTGGCCTCTACACTGTGCCATTGGATGTCGGAAGGTAAGCTTGCTGCCAGAGGGCACACTCTCATTCCTGTCAAATGTAGATTGTTTCCAACGAATTTACACACCTGTCGGGAGATTGCGCCACACATCACCACCTTTTCTAGCTCGGTCGTCAATAAACCCGCCCACTGCTGACTCTGGCAAGATCTTTCCGATCTCATTTTTGACAAAAAGAAAGCTATGCCTTAAAATTTTACCAGCTAAAATCCACCACCCCAATGCAGATTCAGTGAAGGTTTGAGCTTTCTATGAGCAGGTGCCGATTTTCTGGCTTCTTTAGAGCGCAGAGATTAATAGTGGACACCCTATACATGTTGCACTAAGGCCTACAAATAGGCTCGATAAGTATGTGTGTGCTGGTAGTTTAGAAGGGTAATGAATCGCGGGAACAGTCGAGGTAAGTAAGGTATGTTAGAAATTTAATCATCAGATTCTGCGTCACCATGAACTTCTTGATACTGACTTTAACTTTCTTCACCGAGGGTGAAGAAACCCATGCTACTCGTGGAATTGCGCATACGTAGCAGCGTCCACTCAAGGTTTCAGTTAGCCATCAAAACATTCCTTGTGCAGTTGTGGCACCAGGTCTTGCTGCTCTAGTTTCAGCTGCAGTCGTCAAGACCCTTCGAATCGCTGCACCTTTGTGGGGAGGATTACCAACATAAACAACATAAACACATAAACATTGTGAAGGCTGGGTTGAGATGGATGGTGGCTTAAATCGTATGAAGCTACCAATAATTTAAATCTTCAAGAAGATACTTGCACCCAAAATAGCCTACTTTTGTCTCCTTTTCTTACCTTTATTTTTTTCTCCTAATTACTGGCAAAGCAGTTTTCTGTGCTATCTATGGTCTTTGCCAAGTTTCTGTCAGATGCTTGATGACAGGCTGGCTGCCTGTTTTGCTGGGATTTTCCTGTGTATTTTCAATACATTTTGTCTTGCGGGAAAAACTTGAGTGCTAACATATCGCTGCATGACTCCTCCTCTTTCTGTATTTTTTATTTGCTGGCCCAAAATAGTAGAGAGAGCTTGTGTATTTCTGTCCTGGCACAAGAACAATACTCGCATGTAGTAGACACGCTCGTAATGCCGAGCACAGACTTGTCCGACTGCTAGGATCAGCTGGATCTTAATATTTTTTGTCCTTTGGAGGTTAGTTCAATCTAAGGGCAAGAATGCATATCCTTCAGTTTTGTTTATATAGCACTCTCCACTAATTCTGCTCTAAGAAAAATGTTGCAGCTTTGTTAATCTAAAGGTAACAACTGACCTTTGTGCTCCATCATAGTATAGCTGTTGCTACTGCATACTTGTTGGAACAGTGCCTAAAAATTTCCTACAATAGTAGAGGCAATGACAATAATTTTCGTTACTAAGTCAGGGTGCAACCTCAAATAATGTTTAAAAACACACATTGTAAAACATTTTAAGAACACTGTTTTTTTATGCTTGTGTAATCCTGCACATAGTTATGCAAGCAGAGGGCTGACCTGCTCTGTAGAGGTGCCTTTCCCTATGCACACGGCTGTACTGCCGGAAAGCAGTGAGTAAGGAGGGTGGGAGTTATGAAACAGGATAATGCAGCCAGAGGTGGCTCTGGCAGATGAAATGCAGACTGCTTCTTTAATCTTGGGGACCATGTAAACAAAATAGTTTGGATTAACTGGAAACAGTTGTTTCTCGTCTCTGAAGAAATTTAACATTTTAAACATTAAATCCTAAATAACGTTCATATTTAAATACGAAGGACTGAGGCACTGGGCAGCATCTAAAAGGGAAGAGGATACTCCTCCGGAGAGCTCTTTCATTCTCACTTTGGACTCTTACAACGACCACGAAAGGCAAGTGTTTTTGTGGTGCGCTTTGTGCATCAAACTCTCATTTAACATTCCTGCAGTGAATCCTGGTCTGGCTGCTTGGTCCCCGACGTGCGTGCTGTGTGCCCAAATCCTTCGGGTGGCTTTGTGGCCGCCGTTGAGGCAGGACCCTTGTCCTGGGACTTGTGTCCCAACGGTGAAAGCCCCGCGCTCTGCCGCGTGGCGTCCAGCCGGCAGACGTACGCCGGAACGGGTGCCTCGGACAATGGCCCGGTGCTCCTCTGCGTGAGCGTGCACAGGGAAAGCCAGCAGATCAAAGGTGGTTTCCGGCGAGACTCGTTTGGGGCCCTCTTTGGGGGCAGCATGGAGTCCCCCGTGTTGCTGGCAGGTCTCCCCGACGGGCGGGTGCTTTGGACCCCCGTGCGCCAACGTTGCCATGGTGGGGCGCACCTGCTTTGTGATTTGGGCCAGCCGGTGGCGGCCATTGGAAGCTGGTGCCCTGACAACGCCGGTGGGTGTTGTCCGCTTTAGCTGGCTTTACTTGATGTAGATGTAGGCACTGTATCGGTGACGTGAGTCTCGACACAACAAGCAGGCTACAGAAAGAAAAGTGAATTGAATTTGGGGTTTTATGGTGCAGCAGCAACATAGAGAAAGAAGAGTGATGAAGCAGGTCTAGTCAGTGTGAGACATGGTAGCCATCACTATAGAGTGAGTGGCGGAAGCCTGGAATGCACAGCGAAACCACTGCAAACTGCTGGTGCACCTGATGTCTCTTCAACTTGGGGGGATTTTTTCAGGACAGGGAGATACAGTGTAATCCACTTATAACGATACCACATATAACAACAATCCACATATAACAATGTAGAAACAATCAGTTTCTAGTCCAGATACAATGATAATCGGTTATAACAATTAAATGTTTAGGCTTTCTCATTATCGTTATAAGTGGACTGCATTGTATCCAGCCATGCCAGTGCTCACTGAGCCTTTCCAAGGTGGGAACTTCTAAATGCACTATCCTGCAGACTAAAAACCCCCAAAGAGTGACTGTATGGCTAGAGGGGCCGTCGGTTGCAGCACTGCGTATGCTTTGGACAGCCTTGGATCGTTTTGGAAGACAGGAGGGAATGTGCTTAGCCAGAATGCATCACTTTGTTTTGGCTTCACTGGTGCATTGTTCATTCTCTTCAGAATGACATGGAATTTTCCAAAGAGGTGCTGACACTACCCACCTCTCTCGCCATGTTCTTCTCCAGTGATCTTTCATATTGTTGGGAGGGCGTGCGGACCAGTTTTCATTTGCTTTATCCTGGTCTTTGAGACACCATGTTCACAGATATAGGGCATCACTTTCTGAGCCTACTTTACTATTTCATATCATTATGTCTAAAGTTAGGTTCGATTCTCAATAGGGCTGGGTGGTGGGAGGGAGGATTCTGAGCCTTCTATAGCCCCATTGCTATGCCTCTGCCTTCCCATGAATTACATCTATGCACCAAATTTGTCGAGCGAATAGTAGGATGCACTTTACTTTAGATCTGGTGTTAACATTTGCCATTCTGGGTCTTGGTGTCTCAGGAGCTGAACCTGTACTGGTTGGCCGCGCTGGGCTGGTTTTAGCGAGGCACGGCCAACGGTGGCTGCGGGCGTGGACTCCACAGGGTCTCGAGGCAGCAGAGGAATTCTGCATAGATAGTTTAGTCATCCAATGGTTCTACGAGTCTGTGCCTTGGCAAGCGAAGCTAAAGCTAGCCACCACAGAGCCTCCACAGCTGCTGCTGGACTGCGGCCCCTTGCCGGTAGTAGGGGCTGTGTCGGCTCAGCTGATAACAAACTCAGGTGGGTTGAATCGCTCACCGACACGTTCGGCTTAACAATCTTTGGAGGCTTAGTAACACACAGAAAAGACCGGATTCAAACGAGGCAGATGTGTACACTTGGAGTGCACCTGACCGTTCATTGAGCCCAAAAATTTGAGTTCCGAATGCCTGTTGCTGCAGGCTCCTGTTCATACATTCTTAGTTAATACCGTTTTCTATCCCTCAGCAGGCCATCATTTGTCCTGTTGCAAACTATGCCACTTTCATTCCCACAACAAGCCAGGCCTTCAACAGAAGGAAAGTAACCCATAAATATTTGGTGTTCCAGTCTATTTATTTACTGGTATCAATGCTTTCCAGATATTTATTATATCTCCTGTCCGAACGGCGTGCTAAAAACACGTCGAGAGTGGTCTTAATTTCTTAGCATTTCTTTGAATATGGCTCATCGGAGCTCTTTCGCCAAGTAATTTGATTGAGTTGAGCTATCAAATGCTCATGGATTACTGCAACCAATCTAGCTTCCCTCCAAGGTGATTTCTCTTTAATGAAATGAAACAGAAGACAAGGTAGGTTGCAAACACAGGTTTAAATAAAATTTTGCCGCAATATTTACAAACTCGTATGGTTTAAAGGTAAAGTGCATCTATCTCGCAAAAGTTTTGCTCTCACGCAACTTCAAACTAGAAGGGTTATGAGTTGCGTCCCGCCTATTTAATTTGCATTTGTCGCTATCTGCTATGCACTAATGTTGGCAGCCATTGAATTGTGTGCATCAAAGGACTTACGAGGATGCGGCTTGATTGCCCCAGTGCCGTAAAATGTTTTGATCCTACGATTACACGCGAGTAATTGAGGAGGCAAATTTTTGTTCTCGGCCGGGGGAATTAAATGTGCTACCAATATTTGGTCACAGCGAAACTTACTTTTGAAGCTATTGGTCACCTTGAAGGCCTCGCAGCTTCCCACGCAACTTCTGGCTTGCTGCTGCTGGATCGTGGCGGAGGTCTGCGGCTGCTCCGTCCACCGCCCAAACCGGCGTTGTGCACAAAGACCCTCGACCTGGGGCCTCTGGCCGAGGCCAGAAGTGCCCTGGCAAGGTCGCAGGCCAGGCTGGCTCAGTTGCGTCGAATGCGGGACCAGGGCAAGTGCTCGTTCGTGTGACACGACGATGAACATTGGTGAACATATGCACATTCAGTGTATCAGTAAACAGAGACTTTCTCACGGAATTTTGCAAGCTGCCTTTGGTGCATGTGAAGCATTGTTACCCTTGGTTATAGCTGTAACTGCTATTATTAAGTCAAAGGCCCTAATAATACCGATAGATACAGCAGGTGTGACCCTGAAGGTCCGCCAATACAGCAAGTCATGTGTTTGACAGTGCAACAGGTCGTGGCGCCGTCTATCAGATGGAGTATATGCAAACGCTTCACTTTTTGAGAAAAAAAAAAAATAGCAGTCTCGTGTTAATTCACGGTACAGTTGCAACGACGGCTGCGGGTCTGTGACACGTCTCGGCGAAATCGTTGGACATGGGCATCGCGTTCACACACCGTGTGGTCTTGACGGCGAAGTCTCTTGACTCTGTTCTCATGAGCACACACCTCACTGTTCTGCCTGCGATAAATGGTGAGACGAGTCGGCATCGCCGCCGGCACGTCTTTCAGCGTCTCGTTTGCCACTTGGGGTGGTTCAGAAATCCACTAACGATGACGCAAAGCGCCTACTGTTCTCATCATGTTAGTTCCGGTAATGCTCTCTGTTCTAGTCTCAAGCCCGAATTGAGGCATTAGCAATGTCATGATGGCTTTTTTTTCCCGTCTTGTTCATAGTCTGTACAGATCCGGCTGTCACGGTAACGAGACGGCTGCCCGAGGGTCTTCTTGTGGCGGAGTTTCCATCCTTGAGTGGAGTGGTACCTGGCTGGTGGCACTGTGCCAGCTTTGAGCAGGGTGGCCGTACTCTCTGCCGTTGCACCACTCCCGGTTCCGCTGCTGGTAAGCACACGCCAGTCGGCAACTGACCCTTCTTTGCATCCTGTGGACATTGAAAAGCACAAATGCAAGAAATTCGATGAAAGTAATAAAAAAAGAAAAAGACACTTTGGAAGAAGGGCGAGACACACACATACCATATTTATTCGAATGTAACGCGACCACAATTGTAACGCGAGTAATGACTTTTCACAGCGCCAAAAAAAAAAAAAAAAAGAATACCAATGTAACGCGAGTAAAGTGAGGGAAAACCTTTAGTAGCTTCGCTTCGTAATTCGATGGTAGCTTCTGCCTTATCAACGTTGTTTGCCGGAGGGAGAATCCATTCCTTCGCATCAACTTTTTCGCCCATCCACTTGAAGCCTTGAAATTCTCGCGCGGTATCCCCATCTCTTGAGCTACGTCTTGGGCATCCCATTGTATCAGCTCGATGCTGACCCCCGAGAGGCGGTTTCGCTGCTCAATTACAAACTCCGCCACTTTTTTTTCGAGGTCTGTGTAACCGCCACAACGAGGTCCGCGGGAGCCTTTTTGGCTGGGCTCGCACTTGAAGAGCGCTTCACGCTGGAGCCTCCACTCACAGATAGTCGATTCTGTCACATCTAGCGGTTGAGCCGCGGCAGAGTTTCCGATTTCCTCATCCATTAGAATTGCACTTCTTTTATAGCAGGCATCATACTGAGTTCATCGCGTTGCCATTTGCTCGAGTCCAAAGTCGCTGAAGCACAAAATAGCAGCCCGCGAAACACGGGCACACGGGCACAATGAGTCGCAAACAAGAATAGGATTGGGTTGGATTGGATTGTATGTTTTCAGCGTGTATATATTCCCAGCACAAGATTGAATGATCGCGAGATTTGTCGTAGCCATTTTAAAGAGCCTGTGCCGCGATACCGCCACGGCAAATTTTGAGGCGTTTTGATTATAACACGAACCCCCTAAATTAGGCAGGGAAATTTTGAAAAAAACTTGCGTTACAATCGAGGAAATACGGTATGGCACAGGACAGACCTCTTAATGGAGTCGAAGGGTTTCAGAAACCTGACATACTTTAACTTAAAGGGACACTGACAGGATATTTACACTCACCAAGGTTTTTATTTGAATATGACCTATAAGAGTCCAACAACCAGAGCATGATTTGCGGCTCGAAATTGGTTTTCTTTCCGCCCTAAAACAGCCGGTCGAGAATTGGCCGGTTTCAGTCGCACTCATTCGCTTTTCCATGGTCACGTGGCATTCAAACTATATATGTACTGACTACATTCAAAGTCGCAAGTCATCAAAGTAATGCGTTCAATATTAAAAATAGAAAAGATTATGAACCTCATTTTTGTGGCTTCCAAAAAACTGCAAATACATTGATTGAAAAAAAGAATGTTGCACAGATCACAGGAAATACATGTACACGTCATTCTCAATATGGCGACGTACCGTGGGCTGAACGACGCAATGACGGCGCACGGTGGACCAACGTTGCGATGGATGTGGGGCCGTTACTTCGGAACTGTTGTTCATGGTGCCGGCCAATCAATCTTTAAGCACAGAACATCGAACGGAAGGGATATAAGTGTGAAACAATTGCACGACAAACGGTGCACGCAAATTCGCTGTCGTCGTCGTCTGCTTCACGCGCCGGAAAAGAGGAGAAAAAAAAAAAGTGGTCGGGTGTAGCCACGTGACTTCCAACCAAGAGCTTCCGTGCTCGTATTTCGGTTTCGAGTAGTTTAGTTTTTTGGCTTTATTATATATGTCGCTATGCAGAAAAATATTGATTGGGTAGTCTCCTAACACCATATTAAATTGTCTGGCAAAAACAACAAATGATGTTGATGGGGGCGAAGCTCGGGTGGTGCTGATGATACTGATTTTGGTCATAGGTATTGCTGCTTGCTGTCGGCGTTGACGCTTTGCCGCCGCTTCCCGAGCTCTCAACTCCGGGTCCGCTTGGCGTTTTTGACGCTGTGCAGCAGCTTCTCGCGCCCTGGCCTCCGGAGCAGCTTGCTGTCTACGTAGACGCTGAGGCGCTGCATGCCGAGCTTTTTGGTCCTTTTCATTCATGGCAGTAGGAGAATGTGTGGTTTTCTTCTTTTTCTTTTTTTAAGCAGACAGATGGGATGGCATCTCAGAACCCCCTACTCTTTTTTTTTTTTTTTCTTTTTCTTTTTTCATAACTTTTTCATCTTTTTTTTCTAATATTTTTTTTGCCCTACACGAGCATGTGCTCACGTGCTCGTGAGCACGTGATCTCACGAGCAGAAGCACGAGCACCCGACGCCGGCCTACGGCGGACGGACATGGCTAGCCCCTAAGGAGCTTCGCCCCTAAAAAACATTTTTGGGGGTGTCAGTGTCCTTTTAAAGTAGTGCAAAAAAAATAAATTTTGAGCCCGTCATTGTTGGTCCTTCCGAGTTGAATCCCTTCTTTAACCAGTCTTTGCGGATGCGGTGCCATTTCTCAGATTTTCACTTTTCTCACCCAAAAACTTTGCGCTGTTGAGGAGCTTGAGCTTGGCAGCACGACTTTTAGCTCAAGCCTTTGATGTGCGTTGTGCTGTAGTGAAGCGGAGGTTTACGTATGAGGAGATGATCGCACGCCATAGTATTTATTTGAACTCTTCGGACAAAATATTTCCAAGGGACCTATCAACCTATCAGATTTGGTGCAATACTCAAAAGTGTCGGTTGGCAAAACTGAGCGGGCTGCCTGCTCGACTCCACTTTCCCTGCTCGGGAATAAAGTCCGGGGTTCCCCGTTCTCTGCCGTATTTCACTCGGCCGGTCTGCTCGGTACAAACAGCCCCTTATCTCCTTCAGGACAGGGGTCCGTGGTTGTCCCAGATTCTGGCGGGGCCTGCACCCTTGCCCGTCTGGCTCTGGTGCTTTCCCCCGAGACACCGTCGGGAAAGCCCCTGGCGGCTGTGCTGCGACCGAGCCTGCTCCCTGCGATGGCACCGCCAAACGCCGCCCCGTGTAAAGTGGCACTGCTCAGCGTGGCCAGTGCCTGGGTTCCCGGGAACGCCGGCGGTGAGGCACCCTTGCCAAGAGAGTTTGTTAGTGCCCTCGTTTATAGTGCTTATATATTTTTTTTCCTTAATTTTTAAGGGTAACTCCACTCAGTTGGCGAGTTTGGGATCGGATACGATTTAGTCGCGAGCCGTGCCTATTACCTGCCCTGCCCTCCTCCCCTCCCCCCCCCCCCCCCCCCCCCCCCCCACACACACACACACACACAATTTATTTCTGCAAGAACGAAAGCTTTCTTTCGTACAAGATTGAGCGGTAAACAGCCGTGCAGTTTTGTGGCTTGCAATGAGCGAAGGGGAGAGCCCCGGCCCGAGAGAGGTAGATTCCAGAAAAAGCGTATCGGAAATGTGGCAACACAATAATCGAGAACTGATGCACATAAAGGAACTGAAGAACAGGACAGCAGTGATTAGGGTTCCAGGTTTTCGGTTTTCAGACTCCCCAACCTCCAAGGAACATGAGGGAGACTTGAACGCTGCTTGAAAAACGTCTCGGTACCGACAAGAAAGGAATACAAGGGCTCTACGTCCCAAAGAGAAAAGCAGTCTCGCGGATAGTTCATTGCAGACTGTGTTGCGGGTCAACAGAAAATAAAGCTGTAGACAAAGGTTTCTGTTCGTGAGGCTTGGGCTTCTTTTATTAATGCGAAAGCATTAACTGTCTCATGGAGCGAGCCGACGTCATCAGCTTTGAAGCTGTGCCAAACGGCACCTTAAATCCTTTCTCCAAGTGAAGCCAGCTTTCGCTATGAAACCACGCGAAAAGCTGGCCAACGGCACCAAAATTTCCCGATCCCAAAGGAGCGGAGTAAAGCTGATGGATTTTTGGCATCGGTCCCATTGGCTGGCGCGCGTCGACGAGGCTCCCATTGGTCGCTGCGTGTCGGTTTCAACGACCGGCCATCCCATGGCGCTGCACGTCTGCGAGGCAGCGGCTCCATCGTTCCACGCCCAAGGTCAATGCGCGCGCTTGAATGTCGACGAAAGAAGGGAGCGAAAAAGCGGCGTGCATGCTTTCGCATTCACAACTCATAAGAAGTGCTCAGGTGTACCTCGAGCCTTTTCGAGGACAGCTCCACTTCGGGGTTTATACTCCCCGGGTAATGAAGTTTGGTTCGACAAGTTACACCCTTAGGCGTGATTTTTGCAACTCTGAGACGGCCCGCAGCCGCAATCATTGGACTCGATCTCGAGCTTGTGCCGAATCGTTCGGTTGTTAGACCTTCCCAAAGTTTCCCATTACGGCCACCAGCCGTGCCGACTAGCAGCCAACTGAGGCACCTTTTGTCCACTGCCCTGGGGCCATTGGTATACACCGGAAACGCAGAATCTTACACATACAAGAAACTCCAGGTCATCACAGAGCCCCAGTTAATGCCTGGCACGTGGCATTAACTGGGGCTCTATACATAGCACTATCGCAGACATGCACCGAAGCAGTCTTCCATGCTTCTTTGGCGTACCTGCCAGTTTTTGAGAGAGCTGTGGTCCAAACTGGCAACGGTATGCAAAGTGGAGGTCTAGTATTTGGGGACTACTTGACAGATTGAAAGATAATAAGAGCTTGTGGGGAGTGCAGACGCAGAAAGAGGCCGGATCGAGTGCCTCGGCTTATAGACGCTTTCAGGCAGCTGTGCATGGGCGCCGCCATAACCGACCTTCAGTTTTTGTTCCCTCTTATTCCGTTCGCTCCACTTTATCATTACCACAGTAGGTCAGATCATTGCCATTTTAGATTCTACCGCGTCCTTATCCCCAGCATAGGCCCTTGTGGAGACTCGTCAACGCCCGCTTCAGTGGCTGGGCATCTCGGTAAGACAAGAGAAGGTCGGCTATGGCGGCTCAATTTGGCGCGCGCTGAAAGCGTCTATATTGTGTGCAAGTAGTCCACCTTCTTTCACACTGATAATTAATTTCCCAGCTTCGAGCAGTACCAGCAGGGCACCTTGAGAAAAGACCCTTTAGAAAGGTCATTGAAGCCTGCTCGTGTTTTCACGGTCGACTTTCCTGAGCGGCAAATCTCGACCGCAACACGCAGATGCGGGGTCTGGGCAACGATTGGCATCTCGACTGGACCTAGGGCCTTGGCCTGCAGTCCTGCTGCCAGCAGGGCCCGGGGTCTACATCCTGGAACTGGAGTTGCCAGGAGCTAAATGCAACCCAGGTGCCAGAGGACTGGCACTACTGAACTTGCTGGTAAGCCTATGCCACTGCAGACCCCATTGCCATCCCATAAAAGTAAGGCCTGTCGTGACATGCCACAAAACCGATACATGAGACCTATGCTGCGAACATCACCATGGGGAGGAAATTTTAGTAGCATGTGGCCTGGGTGTCTTGCCGTACAGTGGACAAGAATTCCTCAAAAACCTGCTTAACTGGCATCTTTATTATGGAAGTCAACCAATAATAGAACAGGCTTTTTAAATGATTGCCTTGTTACAAGAGGCCATGAGCCTCATAAACAAGCATATAGGGAAAAGGTCACATACTAATTAGAATTTTAAGGCGTCGGACAACACATGCTTACAGTTTCTGTTATTTTTCTCCGATAAAGCGAGGAAACTCTTTGGCCAAACCTCAATGTCCCGCAATCTTCTATAATGCCACGTATGGGCACGCATCATGGCCTCGGCATTTTGCCCACACACGTAAGGTCTCCTACAATATGAAATACCCATTTGCCGAGGCAATTCATGCGACGATGTGAAGCTCACTCTGGCCAGAGACACTTTATTTGAAGAGAGAATAGAACCAGACTTCCTTTATTTTCTTGCCACCGAGCAATTTGTGCCCGGCCAAAGCTAATCCAGCTTGGTCAACGAATCTCTCGTATTGTTGAAGACTGTACAAACTGCCTCGGAGAGGCTGTAGGTGCACTCGACGCCGCCACTCCACGCAGGACTTCGTTCGCCGCCGCGGAGGAGAGCCGCCCGAGAAAGCCACCTCCGGGTCGGGCTCTCTAGAGAGGTCGGTGCGTGTCGCCTGCGTGGACCTCGAGCGAACCCTGGCAGAGTCGGGACCCCTGGAGGCCTACCGGTCCTGGCGCTCAAGCCTCGGCACCGCCCTCCCGGTGGCCTAGGACGGCAGCTCGAGGCGTTCGACGAGCGTCTTCTTCAGGGGCATGTGTTCGCTTAGGGCGGCCGGGTCCGTCAGCACCGCCACCGGGAGCTGGGCCAGAGACGGGGACCGTTGTCTGAGGCGGCCGAAAGAACGCGCCTCGTGCCATCCTCCGATGTCCACGTGGCTAATCGCAGTTTTGCCGATATTATGCGCTTTGAATTGCTCTGCCCAAAATGCTGCCAAGAGTACTGCCAATTGCAATTTTGTTAATTTTGTTTCATCACCAAATGGCTGTTGCAGTAACAGACCACTGGAAGTTTACGAGAGTATTGGGTTTTACGGCGTTGGCTCGGAAGTAAATGGACCTCACAGTCACTGGTAGAAATGGGACGGCGATTATTTGTCTACACAGTGATTGTAGAAGTGACTCATTCAGTTAGTGCTGCGTTGATTCAAAGTATTAGTACATATCTCTATTAGGATATCCAATGTACAGAAGCCTCAATTAGTTTCTATACTTCATTTTGGCTAGAGTAGCCTCTTGAATCTTTCCTTGGGACACCACTGGACCAATAATTTCTGCTCGGAATGACCGAGTCCCTCATCCTTGCACTGTACGTAATTTTACTATGCCTGTTAAACGTGCCTATGCTGTTGCTTGTTTTGAAGCGCACGTGACCCCCAGCAAAATATATGGCATTTGCCTGCACTCTTATCGTTCCCTTGCCCCTTGGCTGCAAGGTCACAATCGCAAAGGAGAGGAGGGTGAGACTCACGTCCAATTGGGCTGCGCTGCACTCTCGACTGGTGTACTCCCGCAGAATGTAGTTCCAGCCGGCCTGCACACGGATAGGAAAGGAGTCTTAAAACGGCTCTCAAGATCCCAGACAGCTGTTGGTTCCCGTCAGCATTGGGGAGCTGCCATGATGGAAATATGGGGTGATCCTTTTTAGCGTGTTGTAGATTGGGTGAACCGGATTATAATTATTCAAACAAAGGTGATTATTTTTCTTGGCACTGTTTAAGAGGTCGGCTTATAATTGTTACCAAAGTACGCCGAGCTACGGTACAGTCGAATCTCGTTAATTCATACTTGAGGGGGACCGAAAATTTGTTTGAATAAAGAAAAGTTTGAATTACCGGGAGTTTCCTCTCATAGAGACACATAGGCTGGGACCTGCATGTTAGTTGAAATTATCGACTAGTTTGAATTAAGAGAGTTTAAATTAACGAGATTCGACTGTAGTAAGCAGACTTCTAGACTTTGACCTCCTAGGGCTTGTTTCGCCTTACGATGAACCATGGCGGCCAATTGAGAGAGACTATGGGCACTGCGAGTTGCTGCGTCCCTCCCAAAGATCACTCGACACTCGAATGGCGTTGGATTGGCTCCAACGGCTTTAAATGTCTGCTGTGGTTCATCGTAAGATGAAACAGAGTATGAGATGCTCCCCTGCATCAGACACTTTTCTGGGCGCATCAATGTAAAGTGGTGAAGCTTGATGCAAGAGTGCTGCTGCAAAGCAGTGGAGCTTGACCCAAGAGCTCTGGTAGGGAGCGGGGAAGCTTGACACGAATGGTGCAATGAGAGTGCCACGGGAAAAGCATGTGGTTGACCGTTCCAAAAATCTAAACGATGCCATCGCTAGCGCAATCTAAAGCGAGTTCTAGTTAGGGTGACTAAGCACATTTAAGTGTATGTTTCCACGGATTTTCTCCCCTTCCACACTAAAAATTGAGCCTTCCACTTCAAGCATTAAAATTGACCTTTATTCAAATAGCGTTCATTATTTTTCGCAAGCTCACTAGTATGGAATATACTGTAGAACCCTTTATTTTCGCGGCCCCTATTTTTCGCGAATCGGTCACAGAGGACATAATCGCGGCCACTAAATTTCGCGAAATCCAGGCTCTTGCATTGAAACTCTTAAGGTTGGAATTTTTCGCGTGCCCTTAAATTTCGCGAATTCTTCAATTCGCGAAATTCGCGAAAATTAAGGGCTCGCGAACATTAAGGGGTTTACAGTATCAGTTTCTTCCATATTAAGGCCTAGCTGTACTTGCGGAAAAACTGCAACCTGCTAAATGAAGTATAACTGATTCATGTTTATTAATAAACATTGTAATAAAATTAGTAAATCTATATACCAGACACGAAATACAAATGTGCCGAATGAAGTATATCCGATTTATGCGACCCATAGACTGATATCGGAATAAAATGCCTAATTCTACATAATGGATGCCCAGAATAAATGTGCCGAATGAAGTACAAGTGATTCGTTTGACCGAATAAATAACCTCCGAATAAACCGAATTTCCCCAAACAATGAACATTAAATACAGATCACAATTCTTGAACCAGTGCTAGCCTTGCGCTCGAATTTGATGTTGGTAATTTTTCTCCAACCCATAGTTCCATGACTGAAAAGTAGCTGCCCATTCTGACCATTGTTTTGCTGCATGCTATTATAAGGTAAAGGGTCACAGCAGCCACCTCCCTCTCTCAGGGGTGAGACAGGTGAAACAGGTTTTGGAGCAATTTTTGGAGCAGAAAAATTTGGATTTCGGAGCAGCTTAGGAGCACAAAACTCTCGTTTTGGAGCAGCAGTTTATGCATTTTGGAGCAACTTCGGAGCAGAAAAGTGTACAGTTTGGAGCATGGGCGTCGGCAGGGGGGTGCAAAAGGGGCACTTGCCCCCCCCAAGCCAGACTGCCTACCCCCCCCCCCCCCCCCCCCTTCCCTTCCCCAGCTCTCTCGGGTACGGGGGATCGAATGACGTCGCGCCATAGCTTTTCTAGCAAGCGGAGAAACCGAAAGCAATCCTAAAAATAAAATCCATGCATTTTTGTTTTCTTGGATCCTTCAGCAATAAACAAAAAAAACGAATAAGGTCTTCCCTCGGTCAGTTGCAATCAACCGCGCCCAGCTGGCAAAAAAAAACATAGGGAGGGCACCCACTTTCGAGAACACCGCAGTCCCGTGTTGTGATGAATCACAGGCATTCGGGTGAAAGTCAGTAAAATGGCCCAAAAACAGAGCATCTTCTGCACAGAGCGGGATTCTTCCAAAAAGCCCAACAGAACAAAACGGCGTAGCAGCTCCGCGCTCCTCGTAAAACGGACTGCGTAAGGAGTGGAGCGAGCGGGCCTCGGGGGGGAAGAGGGGGGGGGTAGCTCTGGCATTTTGAGGGGTTTCGACCCTCCAAACGACTCCCCTGTCTACGCCACTGCTCATGCCAGTGCTCTGTTTTGTATATGTTACTTTGGGTTTTTCTTCTCCTTTGCCCCCGGGCCATAACTCACGCGGGAGAGGCATGTCGGACCGTCCTCGTTAACACCACCGTGTTCACGCGCGTGACACTGTCGAATATCTGTGACAGGGTGGCACGCTTTGCTGTTGCTGGCTCCCTCTTGCTTGCCCAGTTGCTTGAAAGGGCCATATTCCGCGCACAATCCCACGTTTTTTATATAACCGTGGGCTGATAGGGGTCAGGAGTGAAAATGGATATCAGAAGCTTTTTTAAACGGAAAGCTGACAGTGATAATGACAATCCATCTTGTGCAACGAAGAAGCACATGACCTCAGAGCCGTGTCATGACCTGCAATCTATCGATGTACCTGCTGTCTCCGTCACTACTGAGCATCCTCCGGCTTTAAAGAGCTAGCTGAACATGGGCTTTGCCCTCAACTCGACTCGCACAGTTATGTCAAACTCGTCTTTAACTGTGGGAGTATTCATGCAAAGCTGAGCTTGATCAGATATATAACAACCAATATAAAGATAAGAACCAGCGGGCTAAAATTTTACTCCAGTTCTGAAATGAGACAGAGCGAGCATGGCAAGCTAAGGGAACCCGCGTCGAGGAAATACGGAAAGTTACAATGGCAATTAACCCTCCGGCGGTAGCCCCGCTGTGCTAGCTTTCCAGCACAGCTAATGCAGCTTTCAGATGTCTTCCACGAACCACAACCCGGGAGATGCTTCGAATTAATATTGCGAGCGAAGACAATTTTGTGCAGAAAATTAGAGTTGTAAATTTGAATATAGGCCAACTTGGGGTAGGTGTTAAAAACTTGTATAAACATCAAATCTTGATAAATATGAGAGTAAAAAGGCACACATAAGGCGCACACATAATAAATTGTCGCATTGCTGCGACAATTTATTATGTGTGCGCATGACTTACGTGCACTGTCTTGCTATTTTATTGTGTACACACATATATATATGATGCCAATACTTGTCTATAAAAGCTTTGTGCTTTTTTTATTTCTGAGATAATTATAAACTAACTGGACTGTTTTGTTGTTTTGCCGCGTCGTAGACTAAATTCCTTTTTTTCCACTGTGCCGGTACATATCTATAAAAATGTTTTTTTTTCTTACGTTGAAATGACTGATGCATTGTACTTTTTAAAATAATTGGTTCATAAAATATATGCGTATCTTGCAAGCTGTATTTAGCTCTTTCGTATTTTACTTTCGGACCCCCCCCCCCCCCCCCTTTCCCCTTGAGCGCACACGCCTAAAAAGGGCTGTCAGTTTGCCCCCCTCAAGACAAAATCCTGCCGACGCCCATGGTTTGGAGCAAATTAGGAGCAGAAAATGTTAGAGCAGCTTATCAGCAATGGACTTCCTTCAAGCAAGCAGCGTCGCCCGACGAAAATCAAATAAGCAGCTATTGCTCCAATTTAAAAGCAATGTGTGATTTATATCGGGAAAAAGAAGTTCTTTTTTAAAATTTACAATCTGACTGTTTCATGTGCTCGGGATTATTAGAAAAGGAATCTGCTATGTTTGAAAAGAGTTTCTGAGAAACAAATTATAATTTTTAGAGAAAGCAATTTAAATCAAGTAAATAAAAGTCTGATTTAAATCATAAAAAATCTTATTTAAATCACATAAATCTGATTTTTCTTTTTTAATCGTTATTTTTTTCCACCCTGGTTCCAATAAGTCATCAGCACCGAGGTAAAATATAAAAGAAAAAAATGAAAGCCGTTTACAACTTCCTGTAATGCCGAATTAGAGCGCAGCTCTTGAGGAGGAGGAGGGAGGGGTACTGAGGGGGGGTCATGTGACCTCGGGGGGGGGGGGGGGGGGGGGTCACGTGACCTTGGGGCGTCACGTGACATCGGGGGGGGGGGGGGGGGGGTCATGTGACCTCGGAGGCGGCGTCGACTCCAGCAGGTTGCGTGGAACCCGGCAAGTTGCATGCAATGCGGGTTGCATGCAACCATGCTTCCCTGTTCATGCAACGCAGAGCATGAACAGGGAAGCATGGTTTACAACAACCAGACATCCATCGGACGCTCGTAGAAAGCATGTGCAGATGGAAAAAACTCCCCACAAAAGTGAGTCCCAAGGTACATAGTGAATGGGTAGAAAAACTGAGCAGCTAGCACATGCACGCTAAATACGGGTGTGTGTGACCGATTCATTCGATTGTTCATGCATTGGAAGCACGTGTGTGATAACTGAAACTACTCGCGGCGACCGCGGCATCCATTTTGAACGCTTAATAGCACTTTTAAGAAAAGGTTTCCTCTACAAGCGAAAGAAATACTTGCTCATCTTGATAGCCTGTGCGTCGTACATCCCACGGCCAGACAGCGAGACCGCGTGACAGCGCACCAGTAGCAAGCAGTCGCAAAGGACAACGGAAAATAGTAGGAAAATCGGGAAAAGACCAGGTATCATAGGTATAGAAGGGTACTACATGCAGCTGAAATCTTTGAATCTGGCTGTACCCGTGCCGTGTACTTTACTACGGCGAGATTGAATGTTGCCAAGTAAGTTCTTGTTTTTCCCTAAATCTAGCGTTGCAGCAAACTTTTTTTTTAGTTACTTTGGCGCAGTGTTGCGCAATTTCGACCGGTTTTGAATTTTTGGCGCAACTAGGCGCAGAAAATTGGGTTTGTATCAAAATGGCGCAATTGGCGCAGCTGTCATACCCCTGTTCTTTTTGTGCCCTTGCTCCAGTTAGCTGAGCCTTGCAGCTGGGCAAGTTTAGACTTGCCACAGGTTAACCACATGATCCTTGTCACAAACATACCTCATGGTAGAACCTTGTATCGTTCATCCGTAGCAGGACGTTGTCGATGCGCAGGAAGTAACGCAGCAGCACAAAGAAGTTGTTCTTCATGATGCGCTGCGATTAAATAGATGAGATGCAGAATTTTGACCATTGGAAAAGCACTTGGTGGCATAGACACGGCAATCCGGTTGACATTTTCCTGGCAGTTAAGAGATAAATCTTGGCTACTTTGACACTACAAGACCTGGGAATCAAGCACTTATTGTCAAATAGCCACTTTTAATCACATCCTTCATGTCCTAGCACCAGAGTTCTCGTGCTCTTGCAAGTGCACGCATAAAAATGTGCCCGGTAACCCAAGGACTAAATGGCCGCTTCAAGTGACCTCACCATTTTGACAGAGCACTGGGCGACACCGTGGTCTGCCAATTCATCCTCGAAGAGGCAAATGTCCTGGTAGAAGTTGATCTGCTCTCTCAGCTTGAGCTTGTTCATGTCTATGCGCTCCTGTGTCTCGGATACCTGCGAGGACAGGGAAGGCCAGGACAATTAAAAGATGTGTGAATAGTGCTGACAGACTCCCCTAATCCATAAAGAAAATGTGCTATTAGAGTGTACTGCATGCGCACGACTTTTTCTCTCTTTAGGTGCTCGTCACTGAAGAAAATGTCGGATATGGAAGGGCTGAGAGCTCGTGAGAAAGAGACAGGAAGTTGTCTAAGTCATCACTTTTACTATATACATAGATGATAGCAGTGGAAGCTTCTTAGGCTGCTATTGATCATACTGATCATTCAAACATGACCGATTGATGGACTCCTTACAGACTGCTATCACAAACACGAAACGTGGAGTCGTCCAATTTACGGCTTGTGCAACGATTTGTTTTTGTCTTTCTTTATCTTCCACTGGTGGAGAGTTCAATTAGAATTTGCGCAAGATCAAGTTTTGTTCCTTTGCAAAAGGGAACGTTATCGGTGCAAGTCATGCCTCCATCTGTTAATTTTTAAAGGAGCTGTGCAACAATTTAGTGCTTTGCTCAAATAATACGGGAGTTAGTGTCTCGACCTTTCTGAAGTAAAGTACAAAAAAACGCATTTACCTGCAAGTCCTAGCTTTTATTTAAAAAAATGACAAAGCTTGAGGTTTTCGGCACCTCTCAACTCTTTCAGCATTTTCCGAGTCACGTGCGTTGTGACGTGAAAGGAGGACGCGCGGGGTTCCGGTGAAGCTCTCTCTCTCTCGAGCCACCAGTGAGCTATAAGAACTCACCCGTTTGCAATCACATGACCACGTGCTTGCGCTGCGTGATCAACATGGCGAAAGGAGGAACGAGCCAACGTGCTCGTCTGGGTCCGGCCGTTCCCATCTGGCTCTGCCCTTGTCCCCCTCCAGCCTCTGGCGGCTGCTCGCGGTAGCAGATAGAGCCAGAGTGTCGAACCGAAATTTTTATCGGTTCGGTTCCGGTTTGGTTCCGGGGAGCAAAAAATAACGGTTCAAACCGGTTTGAACCGATGTAGAAGAAATTCTACATTAACATAGATAACGTCATGTTCATACGACTCAACATCTCTTTGTTTACCAGTCACATATTGTTTACCTGAATCCAAATGTTTAAGTACAACAGTAAAGAGTTGAGCTTATTGGTACATACCTGTAAATAGATGAGCTTGAAATTTAGAACATACTGGTCTTTTCCTGTCCTCTCTTCGTGTTTAAGTAAAATTCTAAAGTTAAAGCTGATCTATTTACACGGTATAAAATGTTGTCGCGAAGTCAGTAGGTCGAATAAGATACCTGTGATTAGTACAACTTTGTGTCGCAGTATTAAAAGTTAAATCGTGATTGTGTCCTTGAACTAGGGAATTAATTACAGCACAAAAAAATCATGATATGAGCACCTCGTGGCCATGTATATCATGAAATATGGTTTACGAGATACACACACACACGACAACTGAGCTAAAAGCAATGCAATTTTAAAAATGTCACGAACGTTTTAGGAAAATCCCTTTCAGTCAATTTTGTATAAAAACACCAAGCGGCAATCACAATGCTTGTTTTTCTAACCAAACATTGTTTACACTCAGCACCGCAATGCATGCGACTAATCATGCGGAAAGGAGTAATCGAAATTGTTTGCAAATGAGCATCACCTTTGCTAATTGATGATTTTAACGCGATAGCGTTAGGGAGCTCATGTCGCAGAAAAGCCGATGTTGGTGGCGTGAGTGGAAAATCCTGATTGGTTGATAGGGTCAAGACGTCACAGCTGCATGCCCTCGCGCAGGAATTTCAGATAACCCACTATGCTCACGTGAAACGTGACATCACGCGTGGAGTGAAAGTGAATAAAACATGACGTGTAATGTGAATTAAAGGTCGCCGTATGTCTCAAAAGATTTCACTTTATAAAGTAATTCCTTCGCATTAAAAAACAAATTAAGAATTTTAGGCGGGATTCGAATTCCCGATTCTACGGTTGCTAGTCAGAAACGCTCCTGACTAGGCCCCGCGAGGCACGCTTGCACGGCAAATGAGAAGGCGATGCAAACGAGGCGCGTTAACACTATCGCGTTCCACTTTTAAAGGCGAAGCTTAAACATTCTCCAAGGTTCTTTTTTGTTAAGTAAAACGAAGTAGCATTTCATGTTCTACTCGACATGGCAGCTACTTAATTGGACACTTTCAGACGGTTTGCGTGCGTAATCGTCACAGTTCTGCGCGCGCCCCTGTTTACTTTGTTTTTGTCCAGCTCACGGACACATAAAAGTAATGTTCACCACATAAAAGAGGCAATAACAGACTTCTATATGTTTGAGAAATTATATGGTGAGGAAGAGATAGTTATCTAAATTAGCTTCAAAATCAAAAATGTTTGTAAGGCTGTCCCAAATCACTTACAACGTGCCTGTCGAAGATAAAAACGCAGTAAAAAATTGTCAGAACGCATTTTAGATAATTGGGGGGGGGGGGGGGGCATTCCTTTAGTGTGGTTGGCCCTTTGTTTATGCTGTAAAATATTCAGTTAGTAATTAAATATATTTTTATAATGATCAATAAATATTACTTTATGAAGGTCACATAACCGCTTGAGACCGACACGGAAGAACAATACTCGAAACTATGCGAGCTGTTGAGTCTGCATAAACATGTTTCTTTTTTCGCTGATTGGCAGTGTGAAACATCGCGCTGCAGGGTGCGCCAAAAAGGACTCTGTGCTCACATGATAGATCGGAAGGCAAATACACGAAATGTGCAAAAAAAGCGAGACAATTAACGGAATTTTTCTAAATTCCGTTTTGCAGTAAGGCGTTCTTACAGAACGCCTTACTGCAAAAAGAGATGCATAAAGATGCATGCAATGAAATTCTTAATTTTACATAAATAGCGCGAAGGACAGGCAAAGATTCTTACAATCTCAATATAAATCACATTTCATCAGTTTGCATGAGCTCGAAACTTTGCGAAATACTGCCTCGGGAGGCTAATGTTATATTCGGATTTACCTGCACTTGTTTCGGGCCCTCATTTTGCAACACTACTGGGTGATTCAAGGAGAGGCCAGGATCTTTAAATCGACTGCAAAATTCGGTTTCTTAACCTATCGTGCTACGATTTTGTGCAGCGTTGCCCACAGATGGTGCATTTTTTTTTGTAAAATTTGCAAAGAGCGAACTTACCTGAGGAAAAAGTAAAGAAAGAAAAAGGCTTAGCTCCTATGGAAACGCAGTGACGCCACCGGTCTTCAAACAACACGGCGCCGTTTCGCACGGGAGACAAGAGATGGCGCAACGAACGAGCATACGGCGCCGAGAGCCGGCGTCTTTAGCAGACTATCTTTTCGACTCAAAAGCGGCGCGCGTTCCGCAGGCGGCATTTTTTTTTGTTTGCAAGCGGTCGCGACGCCAACTGCCACCAACGAACGAGCATACGACGCCGAGAGCCGGCGTCTTTAGCAGTTCCTTGTTGTTACCGTGCCTGTTTTTGTTTCTGCGACTGTCGCCGCCTGCGGAACGCGCGCCGCTTTTGAGTCGAAAAGATAGTCTGCTAAAGACGCCGGCTCTCGGCGCCGTATGCTCGTTCGTTGCGCCATCTCTTGTCTCCCGTGCGAAACGGCGCCGTGTTGTTTGAAGACCGGTGGCGTCACTGTGTTTCCATAGGAGCTAAGCCTTTTTCTTTTTTTACTTTTTCCTCAGTTAAGTTCGCTTTTTGCAAATTCTACAAAAAAAAAAAAAAAAGCACCATCTGGGGGCAACGCTGCACAAAGTCGTAGCGCGATAGGTTAAGAAACCCAATTTTGCGGTCAATTTAAAGAGCCTGGCCTCTCCTTGAATCACCCAGTATATGCTTCAATAGTCATGCGCTCTAACATTTCTCTAGGCTGCCGTATATCATCGCGACACTACTATAAATGCTTCACAACTTTACAATTAGGACATCTATTGCTAGTGTTGCGAACATCGCATTTCACCAGAAAGCTGAACTGTTTAACATGGTATGCACGTGACGTCATCACACTATATGCTGGTGGTCACTGTGATTTCTTTTTCCTGAGAAAATCAAATTCAATGGTGCAAAATGCACGCTGCAGGAGGTTCAAGCTCAGTGAAAGCCAAGTATTTGAAAGACACGTATTATTATTCTTAGCGCATCGTCGTGGGGAACGGTGCGAGCGTCTGGCACGACAAAAACATGCTTTTTGGCAAGAGTGTTTTTTGCAAACAAAGTAGTTTACGGGGTAACCTTGACAACACAGTATGTTTTTAAAACTCCTCCTCCCCTCCCCTCCCCTCCCCTCCCCTCCCCTCCCCCCCCCCCCCCCCCCACACACACACACACACTTACTTTTATTTTTTTGTTGCTCCTCCAGAGAATATTTTGTATTCCTCAGGAATTGCCTCCTCCGTTTGGGTGTGCTAATTCTACAATTTTATTTTTCACTTGTTAACAGCAACCCTCCATTGCTTTTATTTTGCACCCCGTGAAGTTTGAAGGGGTCATAAAACGATATTGTGTTGGACTGTTCATGACTTTTCAGAGGCGTACTGGTCCTAGTCTGGCCCATGTACACTCGCACAGGGCGCCACTGATCCAGAAGCTTCTTTGTCGTGGTGAAATTGCGAGGAGAAAATAAGGCTATTTCTTTTAGTCTTGCCTTCGCAAAGATTGATGTCCTAATTGTGAGATCAAAACCACCCGCCTGACGACAGTCCAGCGCGGCTCATGAATTGGACGCGAGAACTGCGTGAGCACTGTACATTGGCTCGTAACAATCAATGCCTCGGCGGACACTCTGGTTGTGGCTCGTGTCCAACCACTGCGGTGATGAAAATATAGCCGAACTCTAACAATGCTTGGAGCTCAGCACGCATTTCCTTCCTTTCCAATCCCAGCGCGGGGGGTATGATAACGTTGGCGGTAGTGCCACTAAATAAGCTACTCTACAGAATAACGACACTTGGCCATAATGTGGCTTAAAATCATGGTTGCCAGTTATCTGAAGCTTTTTCTGAAATCACAGGAAGTCACACTTTTGAATCATGACGGTCGGCAGTTGCGTCTGCTTTGAACAAGCACCAAAATCGCGGCGCCCACAACAATATCGGAGAGCGGAGTGCCAATACTCTAAGCGCAGCTCATTTAGTGGCTCTAGTTGGCGGCATAGGATAGGCACCAGGCCACGTGGCCGCTTCTGGCTCCGAGCTAAGGGGATAAATGATGCTCATATTTTTTTCTAATTTTTTGGCGGCTGCAATTGCCTAGAAAGAAGAGCAAAGCCAAGTTAATTCAGTTATTCAAGTTAGGGAGTGATCCTAAGTAGTATTTAGTGAATATATAAAAATCTTTTTTATGGTTCCTTTAAGCAAAATAAAGAGGGGGTCGAAACTTGGGCAATAACTTGAGAATGACTCTCGTGTGAGACTTAGAGCGGTTGCCAACGTTCGACTGTACCTCTGAAGCCACTAAAATCTTTTTTTTTTTTTTTCTTTTAAGTATCTTTTTCGTACACACATGTAGTTCTATGTAACGTCCTAGTAATAAGTCGCATTTAGTCATTTCAATACTTTTATTCTCTGGGACATCCTTCGGATGCAGTTCAGCAACAACTAAAAAATGTTTGGGTGTCTCAATAATGTCAAATTGGTCGTGCAACAAATTTTTGTACTTTCAGTAAATACTGTTAAGAAGTAAACCCTGACCTTGATAGCTTGTGAAAACATTGATTAGTTTTCCCCTCCGTGCAATAGCAGATGCAAAAAAAATAAAGAAAAGAGACAACTGTCGATCCCCTCCTCAACTCGCAATTTGAACAAGCGGCCACGTGATCTGACGTTAATTATATACCGTCAGTGTTCATCATAGTCATGCGCTAGGGTCTGGAAAGCGAAAGCTTGGGCTGAGCTTCAGAAAATGTTAGAGTTGGGCTATTATCATATTTAATTGAACGCCAGCAGTTACCAGAATGTTTGGCGATGCTGATTGTCATGAACCCGAGCACTCGACTCGGGGTTATGAAAATCGCTTACGTCACGGTGTCATGTGACTCTCGGTGCAATATCGCGCTGTCATGTTACGTCACGCTGTCAACAAGGCTAATACATTTAGCGACTTCCTCAAATTAAATCAATTTGACGCAGTGAGTCACGTGATGTCACGGGGTCACGTGACATTACTTGACAGCATGTATTGACACCATGACGTCACGTGGCAACGTGACACATAGTTAATCATAGTTCCAATACAAAAGCGTCACGAAAATCCACAATTTATCATTCATTGCAATTCTGTATATGACGATTTGATCAATAGAGAGAAATACTGCTGCCAATTTTTTATTCCCATATATTCATTTTGTGATACTAACAAAAAAGAAAAAAAAAATACCTTGAACCGTTTTGAACCGGTTACCGTTATATAATTTTTTTCGGTTCGGTTCCGGTTCAGTTCCAAGATGGCGGCGAAGATTTCGGTTCGGTTCAGTTCCGGTTCGGCTAAAAATAACGGTTCAGTTCCGGTTTTCGGTTTGGTTCGGTTCCGGTTCGACACCCTGGATAGAGCTGACGGTTTTGTTGACCTTGGATAGATGACGCCACTAAAACTCCGTAAAATAAAAGCTTTGTTGATGATACCAGGTTTTTGACGCATTTATGTTTGGAACGACAAGATTTATAGAAAAATTACCTTTTATCGAGGAGGTATTTGCACAACTTGCTATCTTTTTACAAGTCCCCCTCTGACGTCACGCCACATGGTTCTCGTGGCCGCAGATCGGGAAATATTCTAATTTTTGCCTCGTGCGGCGGAGTCGCAAAATTTAGAAGAAAGGAGATCTGTTTCCTGTCCTTTGTGACAAGATAAATGATGTCAAAAGTAGAAGATGCAACTTCTTTCAACATTAAAATCATTGCACGGCTCCTTTAAAGACGGGAACACAAAAAAGGGAAGTCCAAAAAGGTTACAAAAGTCATGATTTGTGCATGTCATGGTACGGGTGGACACTCGTTTAGTTATGCCTCCAACATAAAAAATTTACAACCGCAATTGGCGACAGGTAAAGAATGCAGTAGAAGCTCCACCTCCAGTGCTTGCTCATTGCCTTTCATCATTTGGCTGCGTTTGCTCACAAGACACTAAAGTGTTATCAAAGGTAGAAAGCCCACGCTGGGGGCCAACCTTTTAATGCATTCTTAACCTGTCGCCGAAGTACCGATTTCTCAAACTGGCATTTCGGCAACTGCATCATCGAGTGCTGGTGACAACTCCGTCTTTGCCTTACGGTGATGCCCTTGTCCTTGGCAAACAGGGTGCCCTTGTAATCTGTTGTGTACGTCCAATCGAAGGGTGCAGGTTGGTCGTCCCTCGAATAGTCTGCCAGGGGCCTGCAAAGTCAAGATCCACCGCTGGTACTGCATAGCTAGGCAGCCGGCGGGATCTCGAAAGAGCAGGGTGGCTTACCTCGATTCCCTCCAAGCCTGGGCAGCCGCCACTTTGGGCACATAGTTGTCACTACTCAGACACCGCAGCGCATCCATGCAGGTGAACTCGATGCCATAGCCGTCGGCGTGTTCAAGACGAAGCAGGTTGCTGGCGAACGTCATGTCGGGATGGGTGGGCAGTTTCAACTCTTCAACGTACCTGCATGTGATGAAATGTCTAGTTTCGCACGACTGACAGTTTGTTGCTGAATCTACTATATGCAAGTATAGCCCGTTTTCTGGTGAATATGAAACATGTAAGCGAGGTATGGGTGGTTACTGTACACTACAAGGATCGGGCAAAGCAACCGGGTGATGTCAGTTCGCACCGATTCGACTGCATGGTGACGTCGAATCGGCACAATCATATGTGAGGCAGCAAGAGGATTATCGCAAGCGGCCCTGTGTTCCCAATGTCGAGTGAGGAACGTGTTGTGGCTGTCCCTGGAGCGCAGCCGGTGGCAATCAGTTCGTCGAACGACGTTTCATGGACAAATTGTTTAGTCGACACTGCTATGTTTCATCGACAGATTGTTTCGTGGAAACGAGCACCCGCTCATTTCATCGACAGACGTTGCGACGTTTCATCGACAGCTCGCTCTGCCAGCTGCACCTCCTCGCGGCCTCTGCGCCTGCGCGGTGCGCGGCCTTGTCGGCCTTGTGCTGGATGGGGCGTACGGATGAATGGATGGATGAAAGATGTCCGACTGGGCCAAGTACGGCGAACCAGTGCGCAACCATCTTGCCTCACCGACTTAAACTGACTCAATTTTATTTTCTGTTTATTATTATTAATTTTTTTTTTTTTTTGGGGGGGGGGGGGGGGTTATTGATTGCATTGATGTTGGAACTTACGATTTGTATGGTTTTGCTTGTGTCGTTGCCCGAACCTTTTGGCAGGCGCTGTCACAGCCGGAAAGTTTTGTTCTCGACCACTGTCCTTTCTCAAATTAGATTCTTAAAACATTCAACAATATTCGCTGCTCTTGAGGGCTACGCTTTCGGCAGCATACGTGATCGAGGTGCCTTTACGTCATCGAATGCAACCTTTCGCGGGCTGGCCACCAGCACTTCGACTGTTTTGGCGAAGTGGCAGGGTGCCAGCGTCGTTTCCAGAGCAAGTGTATCTTTCCGCGCGTCGCGTCTTTTGGTAGAATCCGCAAGAACCACCTGAACATAGCATAGTTAGTCCACACGTCAAAACACGAAAGCTCTTTTTAAAAAAATTGGAAGAAAAAACAAGGCTTGTTTGTGGTGCACACAGCCATTTTATCGTTGAAAATGGCATAAAATTGTTTTTTAAGCTAATTGGCATCTGGTCTTAGCCGCTAGCAATAAACGTTGGAGGAGACTGAGCATTCGGTTACGCATAGTTTACTTTTACGGTAATAAAACATGGTTATTTTTTCCTCCCAACACCGGGTATTAAACATACTGTACTTACCAGACCGCATACAATTTTTAGACTTTAGCATATTTAGCTTCTGGATATGAAATAACACAATAGTTCTGCATATGTTATGTCTGTAATGAAAATTTGCATGCACATAAACGAATGTGTGACCAAAGAACATTAGATTTGGAAGCCGCTCTTTATGCAAAGAGCTGGGTCACAAACTCTCTCCTGGTATCTGTCTGCTGGCATCAATAAAAAAAAATTAAATGTCACGTGTGAGCACTATACTTTGTCTCATCCTACGATGGACTAAGGGCCAAAGCCATGGGCCGCCGGGTCCAATCACGTTCCACGCTACACTATGACATGCCTAGCATTGATTAGGGGTGCACGAATAATGCCCCGAACCCAAAAACGCTGCATCATTTCTATAGCTTCGACACTGCAAACAGCCTCTTTTTTGCGAGGTAAAATTGTTGAGTCACTCAGTGCTATTTCGATTCGGACCACTGTCCGCCCATCCCCATCAGTGATCCGAGACGGGAGCACTGGTACGCGCATCAAATCGCAATACGCGATTTCTAAGTGGCTCGTGATTGGATCTGGCGGTCCGTAGCTTTTGCCTTTAGTCCATCGTAGGGTGAGACGAAGTATAGTCGGCTGCCGCCGACAGATCTCGTCTAGTGGTACTCCCGCCTTTAAAGGAGCAGTGCAACCATATTCAATTGGAATGTTTTTCACTTTAAACGAGCTTACCGGCACTAGTGGGACTCAAGGATACTCGCATGCAATGCCACTGGCCAAGAAACTCCTTTGTTGCGGTGTAATTTCAAGGACAAAAGCGCTCATTTTTATGCAATCTCTCCTTTGCAAAAATTGATGACGTAACGTGGGGATCGCAGTACACCCCAATGACGATATTTGAATGCGGTTCATAGACTGGACCCGAGCATTGCGTGCGCACTCGATTTGGGCTCGTGATAATTACTAGCTCGAGAAGCATTCGGGTAGTGGCCCGTGTCCAATCGCTGCAACGACGACAATAGCCGAGCCATAACAATGTCTGGAACTCAGCGCGTGTCCTGTGCTTTGCCAACCCCAGCGTGTGGCTATGATCAACATTGGCGGCATATAATCGGCTCCAGATCACGTGGCCGCTTGTTCTGGCTGCGAGTTGAGGGGGTGAACGCTGCTTGTTTTTCTTTAATTTTGTTTCTGGGACTTCTATTGCGTGGGGTGAAAAACAAACGCGTGTTTCATAGGTCATTAAGGTCAGGGATCCATCCGTTCTAAGCGGTATTTTCTCAAAGTACAAAAACTGTTGCATCGCCCCTTTAGGACCTTGGATGTGGCAGCTGCTCGAGAGAAGCTATATAATGCATTAAGTTGCACATGTGATATTAACTATGGTTTACTTTGTGAAATAAGACTAAACTTGGGTTAATGTTTGATTTATCTATTACCAATTCTCGTTTTTTTTGTTTGTTTGTTTTTTGCATTGCAATGTAGCGTTTTCTAGGTTTACTCGCAGGCATCGTGCTCGCAGGAGTGCGAGTGTCATTGTTTTTCATGCTTTTCTTATTTATTTTTATTTGACATTGCTTACAGCCCCCTTCTTATATGTAATGTCCTTTTTAAACGGATAAATTATGATGAAACGAGTGCGAATAAACAGTTTTTTCGCGTATAAGCCGCAGTAGCCAGTAAAACACGGCATCACTTTTCCTTCTGAATAATTGAGGGTAATGTACATGTTTAATTTAAATTAAAATGTCAGGATTGTAATGTAGCGATAAAAAGTTGCAAGCTGTATTTTTGTTCAAAAATAACCATATGAAAAAAAAAAAAAAAAAATATCAGTGTCCACGCTTTTTTTCGCAACCCACCATTAGATCGAAGTTTTGTTTTGCGCCTACGCATATTTTTCTCCACCACTTTGCTTCTTCCAGTAACTTTCGGTTCCATAACGGGCATCTGAACTTGCAAATGTCCGAATAGGCCGCGCGCAAAGTCCTGTGTGCTCTTGCTTATTCGGTGCTGATGTCGCTGGCCTGTAATAAGGCAGAGCCTCTTGAGGGGGCGGTTCACCGAATGATACTTTAGCGAACGGTCGGGCGCCGCGAAGCGGCGTTTGCGGGTGGGCCAAGTGAATGGGCCTAGTGGGTTCACATTCTTGTAATGAGCAGCCGCAGACTGACGCCGCGAAGCGGCGTAAGCGCAGCGCGGCCGGGTGGGTTAACGCGCGCCCCCGTTATTCCCCCCCGGAGGCTCCGCCTTATTACAGGTCAGCGACATCAATACCGCTTATTCTATGCGACACGAATGAGAGCTAGAGGGTAGCGCAGTTTCTCTCCTTGGAGAGCAACTGCGCTAGGCATCGTCTTTTTCATCTGTTACAACCGCTTGTACCTTGAGTTTCCGGCATCCCTTTCAAAGCCGCGAAGAAAAAAGTTTGTCGACGAAACGTGTCGGGGTGGTGCTGTCCACGAAACGATTTTCGACGAAACGTCACAGTGTCGACGAAACGTGTGTCCATGAAACGTGTGTCCACGAAATGTAATTCCACGAAACGAGTTTCGACGAAATGATAGGAACCCGAGCGCAGCAGATTGATCGCCTCGAAACTTCTCGCTGCGCTTACGTACCGGCAAAAGACGCAGGACTTGTTGGTCTCTCCAGTGCCATCGGACGGAGTAGCGTTGCAGACGCTCGGAGTGGGACACTGAGACTGGAGGATGTGGCTGGAGAGTCCAGTCACCTCCCAGGGGCCAAACGTGAAGTGTTCTTCCCTTCCACCGCACATGGTTCTCTTTTAGCTCGGGTTTCCAGGTGCTGATGAGCTCTTCAGTTCAACCACGTTCCATCAAGTGCAGCCGGTCAGAAAACTTGGTATTGCACTACAAACGCCTTCAGTAACGTTCTCTTGACTAAGTTTTGCCGCCCGACCGGATGCGTGTGTACTAGTTACGTTTTTGTTTGATACAAGCAGAAACCATAGGCTAAGCGTATTTTTTCATACTTACTGCTACGAAAGATGCAAATGCTTTCCTCGATCCGCCCGCAAACCACGCACTATGGATTACTCAAAATCCGCCTGAAATCGACTAGGGGTGTCGCGAACTTTTGTCGAACCGGATGTTTAGGTCGAACTTTCGGGGTTCGAACCTTCGAACTCTTAACCAGATTCGACCGGATGGATGGATGGATGTTACTGGCTATACCCTTTGTAGCGGGCGGTAGCTTGCGCCACCTAGCCTAAGTCTAAGAAAGACAAACATTTGATTTCTCGCGCCCTTCTAAGCCAATTTTCTACCCCCTAACTATCACCAGGTAGTGTGGGATATCACCAGGATGACCTTTGGGGGATCGGGCAAAAAAACTAAAAACATCACCCCCCGCCTCTTCCCCCTGGCGAGGGAGTCGCCAATTTTCCTCTGGTCAGACCTTGTCGGCGTTACCCCCGCACCGGACCCACTGGGAGACAGGGTTGAGACTTTGGGCCGGAGCCACGCGGGAGGGAGTCCCAATTTTCCTCTGTCCCGCCTGTCCCCAGCTGTGCTAGTTAGTTCTGCATCATTCAATTTTCCCTAGATAATTTCCACCAATCTTCTAATCGCCTCTTTGTGACTGTAATCCTCTTCTCCTCCGTCCCTCCATCGTCGCCAGCAAACCCCAGGGCCCCGGCCAGATCTGTTACCCCTTCAGGGAGTGCAGGACGAAGCCCCGTGCACTTTAATACCAAGTGCTCAAGTGTCTCACTCTCATTATGGCAGGCAGCACATAATGTGTCTATCTCCTGAAATTTAGCCCTATACGTCCTCGTCCTCAAAGCTCCCGTTCTCGCCTCGAACAGCAAAGAACTTCCTATTGAATTATCAAAGACATTTTCCTTTCTTATGTCCTGCTTTCGTGACCTGTACACTGTTAGAGCTGATTTATCCTGCATTCTTTCCTCCCACATTTTCCTCTCTGCCTCTTTCACCCCCTTTTTCACTGAAGTAGTCTGTTCAGCCCCATCACCAGTGTGTATGTATTTAAATGTAAGCTTTCGGGTTCGGTTTGTCCATTTTGTGTTTAAACTTTTCATGTATAAATATTTGAATACCTTCCGTGCCCACCGCGTATCATCCATTTCGGTCAACCTTTGTTCAAATTTCAACTTACTAACTGCCTCCCTGCTCTCAAAAGACGACCATCCCATGTCCCCCTGTACTCCCTCATTTGGTGTTTTTCCATGTGCTCCCAGTGCCAGCCTGCCTACGCTTCTTTGTCGAATTTCTAATCCTGATTGAACCTCTGATTTCATGCACAGCACCGCATTGCCAAAAGACAGCCCTGGTACCATCACTCCTTTCCATATACCTCTGACCACTTCATATCTATTATAGTTCCATAGCGCCTTGAGCTTCATAATTGATGAATTTCTTTTCCCTTTTCTAATTATTTTCTCCTCATGTTCCTCTAGATATTTCGGTCCCTCATTGAGCCAGACTCCCAGATATTTGTATTTTTCTACTTGGTCTATTTCGATGTCTTGTATCCTCAGGGGTTCCCTCTTTTCGTCGTTAAACACCATTACTCCAGACTTTTCTCTGCTAAAACTCATGCCCAATGTGTCCCCTTCCTCTCCACATATTCCAGCTAGTTCCTGTAACGTATCCTGGTTACCTGCCATAAGTACTATGTCATCGGCATACATCAGTCCTGGTATTACCTGTACTACATCTCTCCCTCCTTCCATATAACTCACATCAAAACCTAAGTTGCTCTGCTCTAATTTCTTTTCCATTTCCCTGAGATATATCATGAAGAGCAGAGGTGACAGTGGACAGCCCTGCCTGAGCCCTCTTTTGATCGCTGCGGGTTGTGTAGTTTCTGCTTCCCATGCTATAATTACCTTATTGTCTGTATACACCTGCTGAAGAAACCCAACCAAATATGCATCTAAGTTATATTCCCTCAGCTGACTCCAGAGTTTTTCCTGGCTCACATTATCGTACGCTCCCTTGATGTCCAAATAAGCTAACCACAAAGGAGTCTGGTTCTTCATTGCTATTTCTATACATTGTGTGGTGACGAATAAGTTATCTTCCAGTCTTCTATCTCTTCGGAATCCATTTTGGAGCTCACCCAGTATTTGATTTTCTTCTACCCATTCCTCCATTCTCCGCTTTACTATCTGCATAGCTAATCTGTATAGAACTGGAGTTACCGTTATTGGGCGATACGACTTAATGTTGTCTTTGTTTCCTCGGCCTTTATATATTAGTCTCATTTTACTCAGTTTCCAATCCCTAGGTACCTCTCCTCCCATAATTATTTGATTTATTGTATGCCGTAACTTCAATTTGCTTGTTTTTCCTAGTGCCCTAATGAGTTCCATGGGTATGTCGTCTGGGCCTGTCGCTGTACCTGCTGGCACCTTACTTTCTGCCTTATCCCATTCCCTTGCGGTCGTCTCCATTGTTACATAATTCTGCTCCTCCTCTACTCTGCTGCTGTCAGTGCTATCCACCGTCCCCCTCTGCTCAAGCTGGGAGAAAGCCCCTTCGATTGTCTGCCTAATATATTCCCGTGCCTCTTCCCCCTCCACTCTTCTCCCTTCCTGTGTGGTTAGCACGTGTTGGAAACTATCTGTCTTTCTCCCTTGCGCTTTAATATGTTCCCAAAACCTTTTCGCTGCATTCCTATCTTTTTTATTTATTTCCATCATCCACTGCACTCCTGCACGCCCAATTTTGGTCTGTATTAAAGCTGATGCCTCCCTTTTTCGCTCTTGGAAGTTTTCCCATTTTGATTCTACCTCAGTTGGCAAGGCTCCCCTTTTCTTTGCCCACCTATGCTCCCTAGATGCCTCTTGGCGCTGCAATATGGCTGCTTTGACCTCCTTATCCCACCAGCTTTTTGGTTTGTGTCTTCGTTTTTGCTGTCCTCTTTGTCTAATTCGATGCTTCTCTAATTCTATTTTAAAGATTCCTATTAGATCCTCATATGCCCATTCCCTTTCTGGTTGTTTCGATACTATGTTCTCAATGCTTTTCGATACTTTTTGTATTTGAGCTTCACTCAGTTTAGGTTTACCCGCTCGTTCTTGGGCTTGCTGTTCTGGTTTGGATGCGCCAAATTTAATCTTAATTCGTTTGTGGTCACTCCCTAAGCTTTTTGTTCCTTCCTCATCTATTTCCATACTTCCTAACCTGTCATACAGTTTGTGGGACATGAGGCAGTAGTCTATAGTTGAGTGCAAGTTGTTTCGTTCCCACGTTATTTTGCCGTCGCATTTTACTTGAGCATTCACTAACACTAGGTCAAGGGCATCACAGAAATCTTCTAGCAACTTTCCGGTTGTATCTGTGAATCCATCAAACTCTTTTAAATGGGCATTCATGTCTCCTATGATAATTATTTCCTGATTAAGGCCAATTCCTCTGATGTCCCTCGAAATACATGTAAAATGTTTTGTATTTTCCTCCCTCGAGTCTTTTCCTGTTTTCAGGTAAGCAAATCCCAGAAGAGTGTTGAGGCCTGTTACCCTACCTTTCAACCATAAGTGCTCTCTGCAGCCTTCCCTCTCTCTTTCCCAGTCCTGTCCTTTCACTAACATGCCCAGACCCCCGCCTTTGCGTTCACCTTCCCTCCGGTTGCATCCCATCCAGGAGTAGCCTGATATGTATGGTGGTTCCTCCTCATCTCTAAGGTGCGTTTCTGCTACCCCATATACTGTGAAATTTTCCGCCTCTAATTGTTCGCCAATCTCCTCCCACTTTATTCTGTTTCTACCCCCCTGCATGTTTATGAACCCTATATTGAGTTGATTCTTTCTCTTATTTTTTCGGGGCTTCCTCCTGCTCTCCCTGCTGTTCCTGCGGTACTCACACCCCGTAACTTCTTCCGACTCTGGTACCGGTACATCTTCTCCCGCTCTGTTGCCATTTAGCCAAGGATGGTCTGTGCTTCCAGCTCTACATTCTTTCTGTTTCCTAACTCTACATTTTTTCTGTTTCATCCCCCCCTTCCCCGCCCCGGCCTCTAGGCTTCGTCCCCTAGGGACCTGTGTGTATTTAAAAAATACCTCACTGTGCATCCGATCCTTCGACCCACCGGTTCGACTTTGTGGACAGTGTGGCCAGACCTTAATACAAGCATGTCTTGGTTTGGAGAATGTTTTTTTTTATGCAAAGGGTTATTTTAATTTGTGAACAGCTGCAATTAAAAGAAACTAAATCTAATCACTGAAGAAATTGATAAATTAATTTTTTGTACTGTATTAAGTGAAATAACCAATCAGTGCTGCCCTTAATTCATCTCTTAGCCATCACCATCCAATCCGAAGCCAACTGGCCAGCCTGTCACGCATGCGCACACGAGTTCGTCGAAATTTCCACTAAAAGTTCGACAAAGTCGAACCTGGTCGAACTCGAACCTCGGCCGGTTCGCGATACCGGCGACACCCCTAAAATCGACCAGATGAAAGGATTGAATAGAAATAAAAAACATGAGCAGAAGCTGCCATGTTGTTTTTTTCGCTTCAGAGCACTATGTTTAGTCTATTAAATACTATATAAAAATCATCGTTGATAAAAATGATAAAAACGGACGCTCAAAAACAAAAACAAACTAATAATAAAATAATGTATTTCTAAATAAAAGAACGTTATTTTTTAAGTTGAAGTTTAATTATAAATCAAATTAGACCCACTTATGAGGTATAAATGACTGGATAAATGCGTAAAACTGAAACCCTTAAAAAGGGCGGCTTGTTGCGTTACCTGGCCAGTGTTTTTATTACCAACAGTTGAGATTAAAAGTTTGAACAGTAGTACAATAATACTGTCAAAATAACCATTTGTATCAAAAAAACACTTTTATGTGCCTTTTGCCTAACCTTTACGCATAACAATTTGCAAAAAAAAAACAATCAAACAATGTTTTTAGATTGATAGCTTGCGCCATCTATGCAACTAAAATAAAATCGCCCTGTTCTTTCTACGCAAGCCATTCATTTGTCAAAATGGCGACCTCTTCGGTTGACGCATCCGTGGAAGCTGCCGTCGTCGATGATTCGATCCTACAGAGCTTCTTCACTGAGGTAAGTCGGAAAGGGGCGAAAGAAAATAAAATTTCAGGGTTTATACAAAATAAAATGTAATGAAGGAATTCGTGTGCTCTCGCTGAGAGCCTCTCGAGAGCGGCGGAGACGCTCGCTCGTTCCGAGAGCTGCGCAGTTCACCAAGCTCGCGATTTACTTTTTCTTCTCCTGATGGGTTTTCACTGATTATTTCAGGTGAAAGAAATCGAGAAGCGAGACTCTGTTCTCACGCCCAAACAACAGATCGATCGGCTGCTGCGGCCGGGCTCTACATACTTCAACCTGAACCCCTTCGAGGTAAGAGCTTGTCTTCATATCCTCTACAGCTGCGCTCTAACAAACAAGTTGTTAAGCTGCTAATCTCGGGTCTGATCCGTGAATTCCTGTTTAGAATTACCAGAAAATTAACCAAAAACTTGGAGAACTATTATTAAAAACAAAGATATCTCTAAGAAGGTACGGAAAGAAAGGTTTGAGCTGAACCATAGCTATGTGCAATTCTTTCGTTTGACACCCTGCGAACATTTAGAGGCTCGTTCCACAAAATTGAACTATTTTTATCGCGACTCTGTCTCCGAAGAAACGTTATTTTGAGATTACCTCAGTCACCTCATTTCAAACGTGGGCACACCACAATTTAGCAAATGTATTCAAGGATTTTTTTTTTTTTTTTTTCGCTGTGTCTACAGTGCCGTCCGACGGCACTCCAATCGCGCCTACAAGTGCCGTCCGAAAGAGAGTCGGACGGCGCGTGTATCACTGGGGAGCTCGTTAAACCCCCCCTCCGCCTGCGTTCACGCCGCTTCGCGGCGACAGTATGCGGCTGCTAATTACCCATTTGGCCCCGTCGTACACGCCGCGAACCAAGCCCCGCTATAGGCTCTGGGCAGTGTTCTAGAGAGCGCCACCGTCGGTTGGTCATCAGCGCCACAGTGGCCAAATAAGGCAATACTGGGACGGCTAAAATCGGCAGCGCCGCCGGCATACCCTTACGAGATTGTGTTATTACCAACTCCGAGCGTTGTGTTGTCGCGCGTTACACTATCGACTGTTTTAAGAATCTATCAAAGGTTAAATATATAAATGTGCATCCGTGTGTGGTTGTGTCGTTCTAGCATTAGGGAGTTTTAGTATGCGTAGGTGCCTTCCTCGATAGGTAGACACGACCCAAAACGGGAGCTAGCAGAACAAAATTGAACATCATAATATCACGGCCAAATATTAGTAAGAGCAAATAAACAAAAACAGTTTTTTTTTTACGTTGTTTGCGCGCGTTTCAAGATAACAAAAGCGAAGACTTCGTCGAGCTTCCCTCCTCTACAAAAGCGCACTGCCAAAGCGGAACTAAAACGTCCCCCCCCCCCTTCCCCCTTCCCTCTCATCCTTACCCACCCCCTTTTTTTTTTTTTTTCCAAGTGAACTCTTTCCGCATGAATAGCTGACCTCATTTTGGTGATCAGCTTGTTCCCAGTCCCCTCGTTGCCGTGTGAAAGACGATTGTGGAGTCCGAAGAATGTGTTCTTCGTTCAAGCTGGCTGTAGTTTAGATGGTGTCGTACGCAGTTGTTCGGCGCAAGCTGATACTCCTTCTCGTCGACTGAATATGCTGTTCACTTTTACATAGAACAGAAATAAACGCCACATGGATAACCTTTTCTCGCGGGGTAAGTGCATTTTTTAAATTATTTCTTGGGTAGACTTTTTTCGCAGCAGGGATGAAGTTAGGACCGCATCTCGCTCGTCGCTGTAAACGTAGGACTGCTGGAACAATGATATTTGGAGGCGAGTGAGATGTTCACTAAGTTTGTACACGAAGTGTGCCAAGTTTCATTAAGACAGCAGGTGTGAAAGTTATGTTTCTAACGAATAAAGAAATAAAGCTGTATGGGATATCCAATATTGGACCCAAAATGTTGTGTTATAGTGGGCTGTGCAAAGTGCAGATTTAAGCACACAGGTGCTGGGACTTGACAGTAACATGACACAGCACTTATTATACCAAAAAGAGGTGGCATAGGGAAACCAGGTGGAAATTTGGTTTGAGCGGCGTAACTCAATGGGAACCGGTTTTGACCATGAAAGGGCTGTCACGAGAATACCACTTGTCGTGGGAGGTGGAGACTTTACAGGTAGGAAGGGACTAGTGGACTGTACTTCCAATTGAAACAACTTTACGAAAGGTGGTTCCAAAGCCGAGAAAACAAAGTTGTCGGCCAACACATGGTTTGGCCGTCAAAAGCTTTTGCGGTCAGCTGTTGTGTAATAACCTGTTGTGCGAGGTGCTGATTTTCGGCGCACAGGTACTTTGACATGACCGTAACTTGACACAACACTTATTATACCAAAAAGAGGTGGCATAGCAAAACCAGGTGGAAATTTAGTTTGTGCGGAGTAACTAAATGGAAACTGGTTTTGACCGTCAAAGGCTGTCAAGATAATACCAGTCATCGTGGGAGGTGCACACTTTACAGGTAGGAAGGGACCAGTAGACGGTACTTCCAGTTCGAACCACTTTGCGATAGGTGAAAGCCGAGAAAAAAAATTGTTGTCTACAGAACTCGGGGTGTGAGCGTTTCCACATCCAAAAGTAGGCTGATCAAGAAAGAAAGCACACCTCATAAACTTCCATATTCAAACGTCGATTCTCCAGTGATTCCGAGTTTCATTGTAGTTTTCCTTAGATTCATATTTCTCACTTTTTTTTTTTTACCGTTCGATTCCTTCTTCATGAAGTACAGATTGCGTGCCATACTTGTCCGGAAATATCATCGACACGTACGATGGGGACGAAACTTCTTTGGAGGGCATTCCTCCAACGAAATTGGCACTGCATACCCGCGAGTGTGGGATGGCATTTCAGTTCGTCCCATCGGCGCTAACACATGTAGGCGTTACTGGTACGAAAACAAACGCAGAGCGCAAAGCGGCAGTGTAGAATATGTCAGCCGTGCCGACACAGTGGCAGACATGATCAGGAGACCAAATTTCTCGCGTCGTACGGCTCGGGTCCATCGTTGTCGCTGTCCCACAAAACATTGGCGAGGTGAAAAACTGTAAAACTTTGTCCCCACGAGATACGACGCATAACTATTGAAGCACTTAATGACACAGCACAGGCAGCAAAGCACTTCATGCTGTGAACCCAGCGCAACCGCACCGCTCCGACTTCAATGCGTACCAACGTACGCGGCGTGGTTTCGGTTTCGTTCTCTCTGGGGTTCTCACTGCCTACCTTCGGTACCGGCCGCGCGGCGGCGCGCCAGTCGCGTCGCACGGAGTGCATACCTCATGCACCTCCGGAAACGAAGTCCCATACCATTTCGCTAAGCGAAATTTCGGCGACAACATTCGTTTTTTCCTGTGTTAGTCGTAAAAAAATAAATGTAAATATCGCCAAATGCGTCGACAAAATAAAATGTTTGAGAAAACAAAAACAAAAAAGTAACGCTGCACTGGGGATCGAACCCGGGATCGCTTGCTTATTGAGTCAGACATCTTACCACTAAGCTACACTCCGCTTCGAAAAACTCGTTTTGAGAACATGTTTTATACGAGACTTTCGGATGGCACTTGAACGCTCTGCAAGAGTGCCGTCGGACGGTACTCTAGACACTATGTTTTTTTTTTAATAACAAATTTTACAACACTGGAGTCAAGACTGTTTCAATTGTTCCTGTGGCAAACATTGCTCATTGCCCAATAGAGGTACCACCTTGAGCGATCTGTTGTTGCGCCGTAAAAGAAAAATAGAAAACGGCATAATCTAAACCCCAAGACACGGACAAGTAAAGTAAGGACAAGACGTGCAAGACTTATTTGTTTATTTTATCTGTTCGTGTCTCAGGGTTTAGATTATGATCTGCCTGCAGAAGAAGGCAGAGTGCTGTGTTTGTCTTCTCATTCTCAGTGCATGGTTATCACTTTTTCTTGGTTGTGATACAAAGTTAATAGGTCGTAACTACTTTCTTAGTTGGTTATAAATTGCCTTACACATTCTTCCGAACTCCCATTCCATTCAGTACTATGCTGAAATTAAATAACAGAGTGTAAACTACTATATTTTGTGTGGGCTGAATATTTTGCAAATTTTGTGAAGTATGGGTTTTAGAAATATTTTGTGGGAACACAAATTTGCAATTAAGGGGGATGTGCTGCTTGTTTGTTACCATAGGCTGATATATTTGTACATACATTTTTTGTAATATTTTCAAAGTCACCATGTTCAAAAAAATTAGGTCCTTGCAAAAGTTAAGTCGTTTACAGAATGTATTCCTGTGTTATAAATGGGTTTACTCAGCTATGTTCACATGAGGTAATTAATTGTATATGTTTACACAGTTGGAAGTTAGCCTCAATGGGCATCTGGTGTCTCAGCTGTAGATAAGAAATTTAGACGAAGCATCTGCTACGTCATTTTCGAACCGGAGCATACAACATGTATTTATTTTGGGCTATTAATTTCTTCATGCAGAGGTGTAGTATGCGTGGTACATAAACTGCGAAACTCGAATGGTAGGTCTCACCACATAAAGACAAGAACATGCAGGCACAACAACAGCAATATTATGCTTTGTTGACCTTTACGCTGATGGGGCAGCGAAGGCTACAGACTCAAGTCTGCGGTTTTTAAACATGCTTTTGTGGAACGAGTGTTTGTTCTAGATAGGTATGTTCTGAAGCAAATGCGTAAACTAGCTCACGCTTGTCACCTTGGCTCCCCTGTCAGCTTAAAGGTGAATGAAGCGCGAGGGCTGACTTGCACCTCAGAACGAAGCAAGAAGGCATGTATGTTCAATATTCTCGGCGGTCTGTGTCTGCCATGTTTGGTGTTTGTCTCCTATGTCTACAGGAGACACACCTTCAGGAGTAAATTATGTCTGTTTTAATGCCAGCAACAACTGCTCATCTGAGTTTCCAGATGCACATGCAGGCACGCTTATGTGTCCATGCACCTTATGAAAAATGCGTGCACCCTCTAAAAGAGTGTGTGACGGTGTTTGGTGGTGCAGGTGCTGCAAATCGACCCAGAGGTGCCACTGGAAGACATCAAGAAGCAGTACCGCAGGGTAAGTAGGAGCAATGTGGCGCGCTCGGCGCAGGCGGCCACTCTCTCCCCTTTGGCAGCTCTCCATCCTGGTGCATCCAGACAAGAACCCAGACGACCGGGAACGAGCACAGAAGGCCTTCGACGGTGAGCAAGCTCCTCCCAGCAGTCGCGTGTGCCTTGTGCATTTGCACTTGCAGAGAGATTGATCCTACAAACAAAGTCAGAAATATACAGGCGTTTTTTTTTTTTTTTCCGCTAATTTTAGCAGATGGTGGCTGCACATCATCAGCATGCTGTTAGCGTGCCACGTAACGTCACAGAGTCGTGCTGTGTGGCACTGCCAGAGTCGTGCTGTGTGGCACTGCGTCACGTGAACCAACAGTTTTATGTGACATCACGACTTAACAGTAGCGTCTTGTGACGCCTCAATTAATCGGTGCAAAACATTAGTAATCTGACCTGTAACTCTGGGCAGTGGTGTAGCCAGGATTTTATTTCGGGAGGGGTTTACCGGCATTATTACCCTCCCCAAATGACGAAGCAGGGTGAACTCGGCGGTACGGACACTCGCACAAAAGTTAGGGAGGCGTTGTTAAGATAAAACGGGTAAAGCTGCATTGTCATTTTTCGAAACGGAGCAGGCTTCATTTACAGGAATACGGGCATGGTGGCTCACTGTTCTACCGTAGTTGCGGCCCACCAACTTTAAAATCTTCCTTACAGCACATAACTCCCTCCGCTTTTTTGAGGTACCACTGCATTACCAACGCATGCCGGCCAGACAAAACAAAAAAGATAGCTATACTGTCATAAAAAATTAAACAGCAACGCACAAAAAAATTGCAAAATTAGAGCAAGCGTTTATGCACAAACTTTTGGCAATATTCCAAGCCGCCATTAAAATGGCCGAGAAAGCTGAAGTCGAAATTTAGATGCCACGAGTAACAAGTCGGACACGTCACCGCTCTAACATTCCCGCTGGAAGCACGGAAGAGCATTTTAAGCCTTACGTGTTCCTTCCTTTCATGGATTACCTGATCACAAAGTTAGATGGGAAATTTAAGAAGCACCGGCGTACGTTGTAATTACTTTTGTCGCTTCTGCCTACAAAGATCTTGGAAAGCGGAGCAGTTCCCGGCGCTGAAGAGTTTTTGGAGCTCTATTGAGGCCTGGTTTCAATTCCTGTACTCCAATGCGAGCTGCTCATATGGGCTGCCAATTGCAAGAGAGAGAAACGTGAAACGCCCGTCACGTCCGCGCTACAGGTGGTCGCCCTCTTTCCGGAGGCCCTCTTTCCAAACGTTCATCGTCTCCTCAAGATCCTAGCGACTCTGCCCGTAACAACCGCGGAAGCCGAGAGCTCATTTTCTTCACTATGACGGTTGAAAACGTACCTGAGAGCGTCCACTTCGAATGAGCGACTGCTCAGTTTAGCGCTTTTGAATGTTCACCGCGACATGGAAGTTCAAGCGGAAGACGTCCTGGATATTCTTTGCTGTGAACGCAGGCGGCTGCATCTTAATATGCAGGCGCTTGGCATAAATGTAATGATCAAGAGAGCCTGTAAATTGCTTTCTGAAATAACTAGTCACAGTTACTTTTTTAGTCACAGTTACTTTTTTATTCGTGGTAATTTACGGCGTGCTAGAGAACGCTACTACTTCAAGGTGTTCAAGGCAGCAGAGGACGTCACGTGGAAGGAGTTAAAATTCTTTTTTAAATCGAAACCGTTCATCTATTTCAATTAATAAAATAGTGCGTAACGCTGTTCAACTAACCGAATGCTCTTTGGCGAACGCTTTTAACATGCATTTTGTGAATGATTGGAAACAAGATTGTTACTGTGAAGTATTGCGCTTTTGACGATAGAAACAGCACCTCGATTTTTTTTAGATCCGGTTGTAGAACCTGAGGTCATTAATGTGATTTTACAACTTAAGAAAAGTGGAGCTTGTGACGTGGATGGTTTACAAATAACGCCTGTTAATTATGTTGTTCATTTATTATTTCTTTGATGACTGGTAGTTTTTCTAAACGAATGCAAATAACAAAAGTGTAAGTACTACACAAAAAGGGGAGGGTAAATGTTATGGGTAATTACAGACCGATTTCTATATTGCCAGTATTTTCTAAAGCACTTGAAAAGGTACTTCATACACGTATAACTCATTTTTTAACTAAGCATAACTTGATATGAGTTTGGTTTTATAAAGCATAAATCTACCGAGGCTGCGCTACTCGTCCAGAAAGAAATTATCTTGAAAATTTGTAAGAAAAAAAAAATTGTTCTTGGAGCATTCATAGATTTGACAAAGGCTTTTGATTGCCTCAATCATGAAATTTTACTAGCAAAATGGGATACATATGGGATTCGAGGGCATGCTTTGCAGTGAGTGAAGTCTTGCTTACACCATCGAATGCCCGCTGGTACACGCAGTCTGGTGGGGGGGGGGGGGGGTTTCGACCCCCCCCCCCCCCCAAACCCCCCCTCTGCCTACGCCACTGACTCTGGGGGATCATGTGACACCTATAGTGGTCACATGATCATGTAGCATACAGTGGTCACAGGATTTCTCCCGACATTGGGGAAACAACACTGGTCTATGCATAGTAAGAAACAGCATACGGTCCAATCTGTTTCTTCTCGTGCTCACTTTTTTTAGGGGCGAAGCTCCTTAGGGGCTAGCCATGCCGTATGTCCGTCCGCCGTCCGGCGTCGGGTACTCGTGCTCCTGCTCGTGAGCTCACGTGCTCACATGCTCGTGTAGGGCAAAAAAAAAAATGGGAAAAAAAATTATGAAAACAATTATGAAAAAAGGAAAAGAAGAAAAAAACGAACGAAAGGCTCGGCATGCTGCGGCTCAGCGTCTACGCAGACAAGCACCACCAGAGCTTCGCCCCAATCAACATCATTCACCACGTGGAGATGCGGTCAATTTTTTTTTTGTTTGCTGAGCCTTGGTTTGGAAGGTTTGAGGTAAACTTACGATTGTAATTTGACCAACTGGTTTCTTCAGCTCCTTCAACATAAATCACAGATGGCAATTGATATCTCAAATTTCAGACAATTTTTTGTCAAAAGCTTGCTGGATCAAATTTGTGCCATCAGCTCTGAATGCCACGCTTGATTTAACCTGTAAACACACTTGTAGAGTGTGTTAAAGTGAAACATACAAAGGTTGTACAACATTTTATTTTGGTGCACTGCAAACCGGTGATAAGTCTTATTGTTATAAGGTCTTTGCCACTAGCGCCCACTGTTAGTTATAGGAAGCCCTAAAAGCAAAGCAGAGTTTTTTTTATCTTAAATGCGGCGAACCCGCATGGGTTGTTTCGGGAATGGACAATAGTGGGCAATGTAGCATATGCAAAGGGGTTTGTGACCCTGAGCCCATGTGGTCCCCCCAGTGCTGAACAAGGCCAACAAGAGCCTGGAGGATGAGGAGCAGCGGCAGAGGGCGCTGGACATCATTGAGGAGGCCAAGGGTCGCACGGACATGATGGTGGGTTGAGCGCAGGCCACTGAGCGCTTGCCGCATGCTGCACGGCGCTCGGTCCGCAGATCGAGGAGAAGCGGCGCAAGCAGCGCAAGAGCGGCAAGGGGGACACAGTAGAAGAGGACGACCCGGCCAAGGTGTGTGGCACTCGCTTCGCCTTTCTGCTGGTGTCATTCCGAACCTCTTGAGGGTTCGTGAATATTCGAGGGTGAGGATTTGCCAAGTTTGGGACACTCTAAATGCCGCTTCATATATGCATCACAGTGCTAAATCTACACTAGAAACAGCGCTTACTTGAATGAAACTTAGAACTGATGCAGTGCTAATCATCATTGTATCATTTAAAGGACATATTCAAAGAAGATAAAACAATGCCGCTTCATATATGCATCACAGTGCTAAATCTACACTAGAAACAGTGCTGACTTGAATGAAACTTAGAACTGATGCAGTGCTAATCATCATTGTATCATTTAAAGGACATATTCAAAGAAAATAAAACATTTTTTTTTAAGCAGCCTAGACGAAAAAAGGATGTCATAAAACAAATTTACAATGAAAAAAAATTAATTTTTAGAGCTATAGTTACGGCGCAAAACAAATTTGTAGTTGGCACCTGCGGAAAAGTGGCCGCTTTGATCACGTGACTGGCTGCTATGGTCACATGGTGCTTACACTCTTTCTGGAGCTTCATATCTTCACTTGAAGTGCAACAAAAAGACAAAGATTAATAAGTAACTTTTAGAGCCCAAAGGAAGCTCCTGAAAGAGCGCAAGCATCATGTGATAGACTTGTGCGTTGGTCAGAAATTGACGGCGGTGGCGGCAACGGCGTGGAGAAACACGTTCAACCTGCGGCGCGCTGCGCTCGGCGTGCGACGGCGGCGTGGGAGTCCTGGAGACTTCAGCGGCGGCGCTGAAGAGCTCTGGTGTAACTTGCAGCGGCGCACAGGTCTTCCACGTGACCAGTGGCGGCTCCCGCGGGCGCCAATTACAAATTTCTTTCGTGCCGTAAACGTAGCTCTGAAATGTCTTTTGTTCATCGTAAATTTATTTTATGGCATCCTTTTTCCATCTGGGCTTTTTAAAAAAAAATGTTTTCCTTTGCATTAGCTGCTTCGGTGCTGTGTCGCAGATCAGTGCGTGCTATATTGAGCGCTGACTAATAGCACTGAGGTAGTGCTGTGGTGTATGTGTAAACATACTTTAACTAACAGGAACTCGAGTTTCACACATCTGTCATTGGATCTTATGATAAGGTTTTGAGTTTTTCAAGTTGTACTTAATTTGAACTGTTGTTTCACATACGACTGCTGTAAGTTATGCCTTGTATGAAGAGATGCTGTACACAACAGAGATAGTTTAGTTCTGTTGCATACGACATCCGTTTTTTCTTATCGACTGCTCCAGGCCAGGTCCAGCTCACCTGCCCTCTTTTCTTAGCTGTGTGTTCATATTTGCTTGGCAACCTTACTTTTGTTCTCTATGCAAGCTGTATATATGTTAACAACTGACCAATGTGTTCCTTCTTGCAGTACAAGCATGCAGTCTATGTGCTCACGACCAAGTTGTTTGCAGACATGGAGCGCAAGCGGCGACAACAGGAGGACAGAGACCAAGAAGAAAGGTGGGTGCCTCTATGCTTTACTCAACTCTCAACCACAGGCATAGCACCAACATACATAAAGGAGCTACCTTCTTGTTCTACCCGTGGCTGAAACGAGGCATTCATGAGTACACACAGACGACCTGACAAACACAGCCACATACAGCAGGTTCACGATAATTAAAATTCTTATATTTCATACTTATTATTCGAGCAAATTTCGAAATTTTGCTTGTCTGATTATGTTTTCCATGTATTTATATGCTGCTTAATTCGAACAGCGTTTTAGTGTAATTTATACTGTTTTGTCCTCGTGGCCCCTTTTTAGCGCGCTTCTTACCTAGCACCGGTGCACTGTGGAGAAGCAACACCTGTGGAGCTCGCTTCCGCAGGTGTTGTTTCTCTGCAGTGCATCGGTGCTCTGAATGTACAAACTTAATTTTTTTTTAGGTGTCGTGTGCTGTTTAAACAGTCCACAGTGCACAACATTTATGAGGGATAAATAAACTTCTCATGCATTTCACCAATGTTTCATGTGTGGCACATCTACTCATGATTAGTCGGCCTGTACAGAGAAAATCATCAAATATCTGCTTTGTATGTGCAGCCATCCGTATACAGTCAAATCTCGTTAATTCGAACTTCAGGGAGACCAAAAATTTGTTTGAATAAAGCAAAGTTTAAATTACCGGGAGTTTACTCCCATAGAGATGTGTAGGATGGGACCTATATGTTAGCTTGAATTATTCGCAAGTTTGAATTAACAAGATTCGTCTGTAACAAATTATAATTTTATCTCGTATCATATTTAGATGAATTTTTGATAATTCAAACTTCCGATACTTCGAACAAAATTCATGGCTCCCTGGTATTTGTGAATCTAGAGCAGTGATGGAAGCACTACGCCATTTGTGCCATGAATGAAAGTCTACTACATCTTTCGCCAAAATGCCATTTTTGCTAAGAATCGTGCCTAACTTGTGCCGACATGGGGTTAAAGGGATGGTGAACCGAAATTTGGATTTCAGAAAACAATGCAGGAGCTGTATGCGGGGCGCTTCAATCCCTATAACACTACTCGTAAGGCGATATCTCGAATGGACGGCCGTAGTTGTGGAAAAAGAGGTCGAGATTGACAAGGCCGACAAGGCGCGTGACGTCAACATATCTAGTTTCCCCCTCTCTTCGCGTCGCCCCCTCAAGGCGGCGAGGCGGAGTAGACGCGAGGCCGTTCCCTCTCCTTCTCGACTCTTCTCGGAGAAACAAGACGTCAACATATCTGTCAAATGCGCCTTCTTTTTTTGAGGAATACGGTCTTCCGTTCGAGATATCGCTGTACGAGTGATGTTTTGGTGTTTGTAGCATCCCGTTGCACGCTTTTGCCACCGTGTTTTGCGGATTCCAGATTTCGGTTCAGCATCCCTTTAAGCAAAGCACAACATAAAAATAATTTATTATTGGTTGACTCTATTATTCAGAGGAGTAGGAAGTAAGGAAAATGGTACAAATACATATTTCACAGCGTGTCCGCTCGCCTACTCACCGTATAGGTTGTTTCATCTTACTTAGGTCAGAGCACACTCTGATAAGGCAGAACCAGGGTCTGGTACTTCTGATGAAATCACTCGATTATCATGTCGGCGGCATGCCTTTGTGCTGCCTCTTACCACCTTCCACCAGTGCGCGCGTCGAGCTTTCCCGCCTTGCCCCCGAGTGCTAGAAGTAGCGGCCGACATGAGTGAGTGCCTGGGTCAGAGCCACGTATAGAGAGTGTTTGGTCATTGGGAGGAGCGGGCAGAGCCAGTTCGTGCACCAGATGGAGATAGAGGGCTTGGCATGCTCTCTTGGCCAACCAGAGGCCGAAAAGAATACTCTAGCGGTGGTAGCGAGAAACACTTCTAATAGGACCATAAGGGTTAAATGTAGTAATCCTTCATGGTTGAAAATATAGTGCACATGTTTCGGTTATGATCATGCAAAAAGACGTAAGAAATGAATGTACCGCTCAAACTCTGTTTTGCTCAGCCAGGGTTCCCAGCCCTTGGAGCCTGGCGTACGGACTATGTCGATCGTTCCGCTAGTCGCGCTCTTCCACCATGATTTTGGATGACTGTGATTGAAACACCACGTGCTCCATATTTCAGTCACCGAGAGTTACTCCAACGCGCTTATTTCGATTCTCGGGACCTCCGTCTGGGTATTATTTACAGCTTCTGATTGGCCACAATCGAATTTGTGAAGATGCGCTGGAACACGCCCAGCCCTGGAACACGCCCAGCCCGCTTTTGGCCAATGAATGGCCAAACTCTCTTTATATATGGCTCTGGCCTGGGTTAATGCGATAGGCTTGGAAGTTATGCTCAGAACTGTTCCAGGTACTTTCTTTGGTCCTAATTTTAGGTTGATCTCTAATTTTAAAAAGCTACTACCAAAAAGCAAAAATATTCTCCCTTTTTTTTTAAATGCTGTAGTAACGTAGTTTCCGCTCGGTTGTCGATCGGAAGAGCAGCGAATTTTCACTTCACTCTGGTTCCAACACGCTAGAGAGTGCCGCCAATTTTAAAGCAGAAGTGTAGGTTTTCATAATATTTGTGGGTGCTTGTTTTGCAGTTTATAATTTGGAGTATTGAGCTAGGTACGTTTTTAAAACTTAGATGGGGGGGGGGGGGGGGCACATTTGTATTGATAGGCATACTTTAGCTGATATGCTGGATTTTGCAGTCATTTTACAGAAAATTATATTTCACGGCTAAATAAACTACCTGGTGTAGAAATGGGAAAGGAGAGCAGCTTTATCCCAACTGAAGTGTTGCATTATGATTCATTTTTCAACAATTTTTTGAATACCCATTTTAAATGGAACCTACTCTGACCAGAACCTTATTCTAAAAATGTTCCGTTTGCACCCAGTCTATTTTTATTACAAAAGGTAATAAGTAATATGGTCCACTATCAAATAGAAACCCTCAGTCATTATAATAGATGAACTTATTTAGCGATGAAATCACTTTTTCATTTTTGAGTGATGTGCTAACAGATCTTGGCATCTGCTCTAAAAGTGCCCGAGGGTGCTCCAAACCAGTATTTTGCCTGCTACAGAACCTGCTACGAAAGGTCAAGTACCGCTTCCACTGTGAGAGTCGACTGTAGATCGTCATGCACCAAGCCCGTGGGTATCCGACAGAGTACAGAGTTATATTAAATGGCACATACCTGCGGAGGAGCCAGGTTGATGCACAGAAGTGGGCATTGGAAAACGTGCATTGTTTTTGTGACGTGCAGAAAGTAAAGCACACCATCTTGAGCATGTGGCGCTACTCCTGCAGGAAGCGCAAGCGGGAGCAAGAGCTCGCAGAGGAGGAGCAACAGAAGCGGGACCGGGAGTGGCACAAAAACTTCGAGGTGGGTCAGGCGCCGGCCACCATGTTGTTTCTGGTTCGCCCGGGTGGACGGTGTGTTGTCAGAATCGACCACCTTTTTTTATGCTTGTTTTGGGTCGAGCTGCGAGTGTTTTTCTAACAAGTGTGTTGCTCAGTTGTCTGTTGAGATTTAAGCAAGCCTGGTTGCTTCAGTGGAAGTCTTTCTATATTCCGTTTCACTAGTTGTGTGCAGTACAGGCAAAGGCAATGCCAGGTGAGGGGAGAAAGGGAAAGCGCTAGGAGGGCTGGGGAGGAAGAGAGAAACCTCCTTTTCTCTCCAACGTTTCTACTGCTCTTCCTTTCTCTCCTCCTCTCCCATCCCGCATTCCTAGTGCTCGCCCTTTCTCTCTTCGCCTGGCATTGCCTTCGCCAGCACTGCACACAACTAGTGACACGGAGTATAGCCAACACCTCTGTTCCTTCCGGAAATTGTCAATAATGTGAGCCGTTCATAGTAACAATGCCAAAATGCTTGCATTTACCCCGTTTGTCCACGAAAGTTCTGTCAATATAGCGGAATATCCATATTAACGGTGTCCATATTAAAGGTACATGACTGTAATTTACATGGGACAGATGAGTTCCATCTAAATGCTTTCTACGTTAATGAGCATTAATAAACTGAAGTGTTGCTGTTAACTGAGGCAATTCAGATACTTAGGTCATACACTAGAGAGGAACATTGTGACTACCTCTTTCAAGTGCTTTGGTTCTAGTAGACTCAACAAACCCAAGTCTTGTGGCAAGAACACCAGCACCCGTATTCACCAGGCACGACTAACTAGCGCCGGTTTAAGGTTAGTAGCACGACTAAGTAGTCGCGAGCTAAACGAGAAATCCGCGACTAACGAGCGATTATGTTCTGCGGTATTCACGAGCGCGAAGCGAGCGGGTGACTATCTAGTCAGAACTAAAACGCGGAAGTGACGTAAAAAGATAGGTCACGCATATGCATACTTAAACGCCACTGCGTAAATGGGTATTTTATCGTATAAAAACGAATATTTAAATGTTTAACAGGAAGAAAAAGTTACAATGAGAGACATTTTGTCCGAGACAGAGTTTTACAAAGAAAAATTTAAAAACAACGCCAGGGAGAAACAAGGAAGCCGCATTGCCAGCGACATAAACAAATATGGAAGCACCCGTAAATGTTTTTTTCTCGTCGTCCAGTGCCCTGCTGAGATCTCTTTAGCGGTATCTCTGACCGCTGAACATGGCTATTTACGCATTATTTGCTCCTCCAATTCTTTCTAGATGTGTCCCCCAGCGTTCCGAGACAGTAAGTGCTTTGTTAGCGCTGGTGGTCAGCGGTGATGCGAGTCGGCCATGGCGCTGAGCCGCTAGTCGCCCGCTAAACACCGGCTAAACTAGCCCTACCCCATGACTAAGATTTGTTAGTCGACTTCTTAGTCGCGCGGGCCGACTAGGCCCTAAACACGACCGGTGAATACGAAGCGCTCACTTTGTGGCGACTATCGCTCGCCACGTGATCATTTTAGTCGATGACGTCACTAGTCAGTGGTTAAACAGGCGCTACTCGCGCCTGGTGAATACGGGTGCAGGTCTTTAGTCTGAGGCTCATCACAATAGTCCTTTTAGAGTTCCTCCTAGAACCATCTTTTGCTGTCCTCCTTTGTTTTGGCCAGTGGACAGATGTCACGGTCTGCTTCACCACTTCGCTGGTAGGGTTTGGATAATCGATTCAGAGATTAGTTATCCCGAGTATACAGGGTCGGCAAAACTGGTGCAATTTCTTTGTATCTTTTTTATGCTACTTCCTCAGGTGGTGTGCATTCTGCGCTTGGTGTGTCTTCTACGCCATTCATCAGAGTTTAAAATTCTGTATTCTGCATTTTTTTTTAGGTGTCTGGGTTGGAAGGGTTATGTTTTAGTTTGGTGATTTGTTTCTTTGAACACTGCACCCTGTCAGCCACAGTTACTGCAGCTCGACAGCAGGAGACGTGTGGTTACAAAATATGCGGGCCCCATGCAGTGCTAGACTGGAGCGATTCTTGGGGCCCGGAAAGCTCATACATACTTACGAAAATGTGGTATTTATTGCCTAGAAATGATTAATGATATGCTAAATGCTCACCAGAACTAAAGTTGCGCTCCATTGGTGTGAATAGCCCCCATATTTTTTTTGCTCAAGGTGACAAACACTGCTGGAATGCGGCAGTAAGCATTAAGTTGTTTTAGCTAAATATATAGAGTACACTAAACTAGTGTGTGGCATTTTTACATGTGGATAAGATGAGTATAGACATAAAAGCAGTCCATTGAGTCAATCAAATAAATTCTGCTGTGCACCTTGTCATTTCAAAGCACAAATGCACTGGGTCTGTCAGCATAGTCTCTGTGGCCATGTAATTTTCTCATCAGTGGTGAGTTTTGTTGTTGAAGGCACTTCAGTCAGGGTTTTTGTTTCAAAGACGCTTGTCAAGTACTGGCAGGTTCAACGCAGCGAGGAACTGAACAATTGTGCGCTAGTAACATTTATAACTTTGCTGATTTCCAACAGCACAAAAATAAAATGAAGATGCAAATGAATTCCAGCATGTGAGCAGCACAATCTGAAACATCGCTGCCATCACGCTGCGCATAACATTGTCTTTCTGCCACAAAACTTTGTCGGCATAGAGGATGGATTGACGCACACAAACCCCGAGGAGGGATGAGGCCTCGTTGTAACGATGACGTCCTCGCACTCTTGCAGGAGAGCCGGGAGAATCGAGTGACGAGTTGGAAGAGCTTCCAGACGGGCAAGAAGACCAAGCTCTTCAAGCCGCCCAAGTACAAGGCGGAAACTCGTTGAGCGTCCGTGCGTCAGCGCCACACCACCACCACCACCAAATAAAACTCAGTCGTACATCATGGAGTAGAGTTCCTGGCGCAACCGGATGTAGTCCTCCTTCTCGGCGGGCGTCATGCGCGACACCATCTCCTCGGTGACGTGCTGGAGGGCCACGGGCACGCCCTCCACCATCACCTGGGTCTCCTCCTCCTCTTCGTCGTCGTCTTCGTCCTCTGACTGGGCGTCTTGCGTCTGCTCTGGCATGGCTGCGTATGGAACAGAGCACCATTGTGCCACCAAGGTCTAGTGTGACAAAGGAAATACTCGAGAAGGCATCGGGGGGAAAACACATGAGAACTGACTGAGGCCTTGGAGTCTTCTGTCCCCTATGGTTGCTGACGGGACAAGAAAGGCAGGGAGGCCTTTTCAGATCCTTGTTTTAGGATCCTTGTTTTTAGGATGCTTGGAACTCTACGAGCTCCAAGCATCCTAAAAAACCCGAAATTACATTCATGTGCGGCCGATTTGCATATTAGAAAAGTGATAAAAGTCCCCGACACTTCCCGTTGGCGCTACCGCACCTTGCTAAGTAAGTCAAATGATGGACGGCGCTTATCAGCCACTCGCGAGCGATGGGTTCCCGCGTGGACGAGCGGCTGAACAGTCCTGCACGTCCATGCGGGAGCCCATCGCTTGCGAATGGCTGCCAAGCACCTGTCCGTTGTTCGACTATATTCGGCAAGGTTCGGTGGCGCCATTGGCATTCTGCGCCAGCGGTAAGTGTCAAAACCTTCGATCACTTTTTTAATATGCAAATCGGCCGCGCATGAATGTAATTTTGGGTTTTCTAAGATGCTTGGAGCTCATAGACAGAATAATGACGAACGAGGATCTCAAAAAGCACTTCAGTGCCCCTTTAAGGCCGGGCATCAGAAGAAGACACCCTGTCGTTCTCATCCCGCCAGTTACTATGGAAGCGACAAGTTCTAGTGTGCGCTTGCTTGCGCAATGCAGGCTTCTTTTTGAGACAACATGCTCGCACTTGTACTAGCTAAGACTTGGATCCTTAAACTGGGTATAGTAAAACGGTTGCTGCACCGGCGTTTTCCGAAGGTTCAAGTTCGATTGCCCTCTACAGTTCCGGAGTGATAGAGGAACACTTAACAACGGAAGTGTTTTCACGACACACGAGCTTTGATCATGCAGGTGCCATCGAACCGTGGCAATTGCAAAGAGCTCAAACCGGAGGCAGGACATTCGGACGTTGCTTCTAATCAGCCAATGAATGTACTCTTGGGGCCCTATGCTACACGGCGGGACCAAGGGACCGGGACAACGCCGTCTGCTGCGATTGATTAGCGGCGCGGCGCTGACCAATCGCTGCAGACGACATTGCACCCGTTTCTTGGTCCCGCCGTGTAGCATAGGGCCCTTCGAATCGTTCGAGCGTTCCGAGCGGGAAGCAAGGGTCGTCTCCTCACCGTGGCCGTCTTCCGAGTCACTGGAGTCCCTGGGGGGCTGAGCGGCCTCTTGCTTCTCGTGGGCCAGAAGAGCCTCCATGATGGCGCTGTGGGGCTTGGCACCCTGTTCGGCCAGCACCGGGGCCGCCTCTTCACGTACTGCTGTGGGCTGCACATTGACCCAAAGATGGTTCAGTGCCTCAGTTACTTTAATGTTGCAATACCTACGAACACGGTGACCTGTGTTTGTCAGTAACAACGAGCTTGGGGGTGAGAAAAGATTCTGATCAGTTAAGCTTATGACTATCAAAGCTTGTCTTGCTCGTTAGACAGAGAATGAGTAATGTAGGCAATCAAAATACCGCATATTGTGTTGCTGGCAAACCCTGGGCCAAAGTCTTTCTGCTACGAAGTTTACGTAATGGCAATGGCCACACAGCTAATTTCTGCCTTGGCAGCCACATCTGTCCGCAATGACTGAAGCAGTCACCTCTGCAGACAGGCACTGGGCTAATATTGCCAACAACTGATTCACCCCTACTCGCAGGCTCCATTCTTGGCCGCTCACTCCGCTATCCAACGCACCCGCCGTTCCCGCATCTTAATGTCGCCATGTTCCTCAATCTCCAGAGTCTAGATTAGGAACCTTGACAATGGAAAACATACCGACGTCCAGCATTGCTCTGTATGTGTCCTCATGCGATTTATCTGCAGGACTGGCTCGAAGCTAGGATTCAGTAGTGTCCCCGCGGTGAAAGTGGCAGGGATGCTTACACACTGTCATGTTTTTCCAGTACCTGTGCTGGAATACGCTTCTATGAAGTGCACACGTGTCTGAGGGTTTGGAAATTATCACTGGACAACGTTTGCCAGTGTCCGGGATAAATAAAATCTATATGAGAAGCATCTTTCGCTTCTCATTTTATCAGACTGCTCTTTGCTCGCTGGCAGATCAAGTAGGCCTATTGAGAAAGATATGGTTGCAGCTGTTTTCGCCCAATGCGCAGAGGGGATGTGTGTCTTTAATTTCCGTCTTTCGCATAAGAAGTTAACGTCGACTGTGGCCTCAAATGCTTTGTGAAGTGCGATACTCGGGTAAACCGACATTGATTAGAAACTATTACTGACGAAATGCTTGCTGTCCGTCGGCTGCCACGTATGAAGTGTACAAGATGTTTATGCAAAATGGTTCCGCTAGGAGTACCGCGCTGCAGAACCGCTGTCTTGTCGCACGTTTCCCGTAGGCCACTCATCTTTCTGCGGCACCGCTTCTCTCCCGAGCACAAATAAAGGAAGTGTCACAACCTCGTTATACTAAGCAGTAACTCTTCAAGTGAAGTCAAGGCCAAGCTGCTCACCGTGGCGGCCGCCGTGTCGAGCACCGTGCTCCGGGCCAGCCAGACGGGCGTCTCCCTCTGTGGCAGCGCGGGAGCGGCGGGTCCGGCCTCTCCTAGGCTCACGCTGATGCTGGCCTGGTTGGCGCCTCCCTGGTGCCGGGTGGCGTCCCCGCTCCAGGTGCCGTCGACGCGGCCCCGCGACCCCGCGCCCTGCGGCTGCGGACTGCCCCGGCCGCCGCGGTTCTTGAACAGCTGACTCAAATCCGTCGGTTCTGGCTCGAGAAGCTGCGGCGCGAGCCGCACGTCGTCCAGCTCACGGAGCAGGGTGTACAGCGGCTGGATCTGGTCGTTGAAGCGCGCGAGGAGCAACCGCGAGTCCTGGCGCGGCAACCCGTCTTGGTCTTCTTCGACGGGCGCGCTGCAGTAGCTGCATCGGAACTGACCGCTCGCTAGGTCGAGCAACCGATCGGCCTCGAGATCGGTGAAGCTTTTGTCGCACCCCGTGCAGCGGAACGAGGCCCTGCTCGTCGAGTCGCGCTCCTCAGTCTCGATCTTGCGGCGCATATGGTCCAGCTTGTACTTGACCACGTTCACGAACACCTTGTAGTTGATGTAATAGTAGTTCTGGCGGGTCGCCTTCCCGTCGCTGCCGGTCTCCATGCGGAGTCGCACTTTGACGAAGCGGTCGCTCTTGAGCGTCGCCACCACGGCGCGCAGCTGCTTCTTCTCGAGCTTGAGCAGGTCGGCCAGGTCGTCCTCCTTGACGCAGGGGTTACGGATCAGCATGTCTACCACGATGACGTGCTCGGTGCTGTAGAAACCGCGCGTGACCAGCCGCACAAGCTTCTTCAGGGAGCTGGGCACCTCCGTTACTACCTCTCCCGCGCCGTCCATCCGGCCTCCGTCAGTCTGTAAACCGGGCTAGGAAGATACCAAAATGGTTATCGGTTCTTACCGTTTGATTTGTGTTGATGTTTTGTGTTTATTTTAGACACGGTATCAAATAAACGACGACCAAAGCGACACCCGCAGTTCCATGCCCGCATTGCTTTACGCGCCATGTTGCTTTTCAATGTTACGCGCGCCGCCTGGTTTGATTTTAGATTTTTTTGAGTTCGGTGGTCCTGCTCGAAGTGTTTTTTATTTTTTTTTTCAAAATAAAAGCGTATGTAAAACTTGGTTGAGGTTTCTGTGCGAGGCGAAAGTTTTTTGTTGAGGAAGTCTAGATGCGGCAGCTGGTAGAGTTTGCTTGGCTTGGCTTTTTCCAATGATCTGGCCTCTACCACAAGAGCGTACAACAATCGCAACGTTTACTTTCGGTTTTAAGTTTTAACCAGTGTGTTGGCTGGTTGGGAGGAGCCATGACACAGGTGGACAAAGTGAAAGTGCTCGTCGTCGGAGATTCAGGTAGCTTTTGTTTCCTGCTCTCGACGGTTTACAATATCGTTGGCCTTTTTCGTAGGTGTGGGCAAATCTTCGGCGGTACACTTGCTCTGCTACAATCGGCCTCTAGGCAACGCGTTATGGACGGTTGGTTGCAGCGTAGAAGTCAAGGTGGGCGCGATGGGGCACTGCAAGAGGTGCCGTTAATTAACTCTTTACCGTGTTTCAGCTGCACGAGTACCGAGAAGGCACGGCCTCGCAGAAGAGCTACTTCGTCGAACTTTGGGACATCGGAGGCTCGAGCAGTCATCGCAGCGCCAGGGCTGTCTTTTACCACTCCTTCCACGGTACGCCCGAGGAATCTTCAGGTTTTGAAACCACATCCACGGTCCGCAAACTTTTGGCAGTGTATGTCTGATGTGCAAACACGCAGGTCTCATCCTGGTACATGACCTGACGAACCGAAAGTCTCACGAAAACCTTCGGAAGTGGCTCGCAGAAGTATTCTGCCGAGACTGGCAAGCCAAGAAGTCTAATGGGTGAGGAGCTACAGCCACAAACGAACTGCAATTTTAGAATCTACTGTTTGGAAGTGTGCATGTCCCAACAGAAGCTTGTACTGATACATGCAGGTTACTCGAGTTTGACCAGGAGATGTTTGCTGACAACCAGGTGCCTATTCTGGTAGTCGCCACCAAGACTGATCTAGTGCCCAGCACGGCGGGTCGACAAGCGGCCACAGTGGCGGACGAGTGTGGAACTGACCAGGTTTTTTTGGTAGGTCTTTTCCTCCTCAGCGGTCATTATTGCGAACATAAACGAAAGGGTGGGTAGCATGACATGTACTATCACGATCAATATGAGTGCGAACACCGCTCCGCGTGGCCCGCGGTACTATCGGTACCCCCTGGCGATTGCTCTTTAAAGCATAAGTGCACCTTGCGGTCGAGACATTTCGTCTCTAGCGATCGCCACACCACTCTGCACTTCCGGGTCGTCTGCTAGCGAAAAACGGTCGGCGAAATTGCGAAACTGGTCACCAATAACAAAGCGTATTTCTCGGTAGCAATGTGCACCAGCAGAAATAAGTTGTATTAATATTTTTAGGGCCATATTTTTTATTAGGAAGTTTTAGTAGACTATTCTCATTACTCTGATAACAATACCCGATACTTTGCCGACGCCTTTAAGCATGCACAATATTGTTATCGGAGGTATCAAAACAATCAACGAAGACTGCCTATTATTTCCTTTGCGTGAGTTTTGCGAGAGCAAAGGACCACCAATGCGCAGAGGCAAGGAATTTGCGTGATGCAAGCGTGGGTGATAGGGATACCGTTCATCATGAAAAACATAAAAAAAAAGACAAATATGTAGAACAAACACACACAACGTCCTCGTCGTTTTTTTCGCGCTGCTCGCACCGCGCTAACTTTTAGCCTGTGGGCATTGCGCATTGGTGGTCCTTTTCTCTCGCAAAACTCATGCGAAGTCTTAGTTGATTGTTTTGATACCTCCGATAACAATATGATGCATGCTGCGTCGGCAAACTATCGGGTATTGTTATCGGAGTAATGGGATAATCTATTAAAACTTCCTAATAAAAAAGATGACACTGAAAATATTTTACAAGTTATTTCTGCTGGCGCACATTGGTAGCAAAAATGAGCTTCGTCATTGGTGAACAGTTTCGTGGTTTCGCCGACCGTTTTTCTCTAGCAGACAACCCGGAAGTGCAGAGTGGTGTAGCGATTGCTAGGGACGATATGTCTCGACCGCAATGTGCACGTATACTTCAAAGAGTAATCGCCAGGGGGCACAGATAGTACCGCGGGCCACGCGGAGCGGTGTTCGCACTCATATTGATTGTGATAGTACAATCTCATTTAATGGACTGCAAAAATACTTGCCTTCAAAAGCAGCTCCATACCAATCTTTCTATCACCTGTTTTGCACTGAAACTTGTTTGGTTATGACTATTTGCTAATGGCTGTGTCATTTATTCTGTTATTTTGAACACTTCCTGTCAGGCATTGTTGAATGACAATCTTTGCAAACTTGCGGACTGGTGCGAACTGCAAAGTGTGAAAATTAACTTTTCCAAAACATTTGCAATGACTGTATCAACAAATAAAAAGCCGTACTTATCACATTGGGCATCAGTGCATTCAGACTGTTTCTTCTGTGAAGTATTTAAATCTAACAATCAAGAATAACCTTGGGACGAGTGTCTAAATTTCATATATCCACGGTATTAAAATAAAATGTTTTTTAAGGAGAAAATGAAAGGGGTTTCCCTCGGATGCCAGCTTCAAGCGTTCTTTAGTCTGACCAGTCCTAGGGTATGCCTCAATCGTATGGGATCCGTATTTCATTAAAGACAATATGGAGGTGGAGAGTATCCAGCGTCTTGCTGCTCGGTTTATCTCATCAGACTATCGCTCTTCATCATCAGTAACTAATAGCAGCTGGAACTGGAGCCGCTGCACCTATGCCAACAAATCGCCAGGCTAAAATATTTTATTTACTCGTTCACAACAGATCTGGTTTATCAAATGCAACATATATATTTCCTCGGGGGCCCATCAACTGACCCCCCGCCCCCCCCTCAGGAAATTCCTGTATCTGCCCCTGTATTTCCTGCTCCTCACAGATCAACAAGACTAAATCACTCTAAAGTGATTCGACCCTACTTTGCCAGAACTAAAATATTTCAAAAATTGTTCTTTCCCAACATAGAATTGCTTGCTGACATTACTTGTCAAAAGCTAGCATAGATGTGAATATATTTGAGCATTTCGTTTTGTCACACCTGATATAACCCCCTCCTGCCTGAGCAGTGCTACTGCCTGCAGTATTTGAAATAAAAATAAAATTTCTGCTTGAGTTCATGGATTCTCTGCTGTGGTCTAAAGCTTCTGCATTTAACCTGGCAATGGCCTCCTTTTCCCTTGCAGGATAACCACAACCCCAAGTCTCTGGCACCGGGCTCTAGCAATGCCCTCAAGCTGACTCGCTTCCTCGACAAAGTTGTGGAACGCCGTTTCCATGGGCTTGCTGGACAGCCCACCAACAGCATTCCAGTTGTGGACCGCAGGCGTGCCAAGCTGTCCCATTTGGACTAGTCTAAGAAGAGGACTTGTTTCATCATTCTGGTGTGCATCGTGCACTGGAGCACAGCCATCCTTGTGCAAGCAGCCTGTATCTCTGGCACAGGTCCTGGAGCACTATGGTGTACCCTGTGAAAAAGAGGCATATGCCTCGTGCCTGTGAATATGCATGCTTAGGTCCTGGTGTCTGTGGTGTTGACTGATATGGAACATGTTTGGATCTCTCCAGCTGTGCATGTTTCAGTGATATATCATCTGCTTCACACTTGTAAAAGGGTTTTGTGTAGCAAACAAACAGAAGGAAAACTGGCATCTTTATTCTACAGAGGATTTGTTGAAATTATTCTACAGGGGGGTGCAAAGGTACCACTTGACCACTAAAAATGGTTGGATTTAGCGCAATGTGCATGCATCATTTCTATGCCCCTACACATGTTTTTGAATAAACACTTTAATGAATATTTAAGCATTTTCACTGTCTTCCGTACTAAAGGTTTTCAACTGCTACAAATGAGACATGAAGCCGATACCAGAAATTGGAATATATTATATTCTTAGAGACAATTTAATATTCTAAGAAGTTTCCTCAAGTTTTGAAAGCGTCAATGGTGGCGGTAGTTACCCACCATTTAATTCTGCACTTCTTGGGCTTTTGTTTTGTGTCTAGCTTGTTTCCTGAAATGTTATTTAATTTGTTGGTTTAATTAATTTCAGGGAAGATATAAAACAGCGAGCAAGTAATCTCGATGACTTCAGTTAGATCCACACATGTCGCTGTAGCACCTGTAGCAGCTGTAGCTCCAGAGCTCTGGCTAGTTTTAAAGCTAGTTCAGAGCTAGCTGGCTAGCTCTAGCCGTTCGAGTGGTTTCGCTTGGATTCATTCGACATGGCAGCGCACGTAATGCGCGAACTCGAAGGCGCTGCACAAGTATTATTGGTACGTTGGAACATTTATCCCAATACTTATTCAATTTCCTGTCGACGAGTGTGCAAAGCGATCATTCATTCAAGCCACTCTTCTACTACCGTCCTCCCGTCAGACTTGGGGTGGATGCACTCGGTGACCCCCATTAGCTTCGCCGTCTTCGCTTTGTTGCCGTTTCGATGTCGAAAGAATACGACGACGCTGGTCCCTGTTGCACAGGAATCCTAACAACAATCGGCTGTTTGACAGGGCGTCGTCATCGCTGCACACGCGCGGGAATACTGTCAGTGGTGAAGCGCTGTCAAGAATCCACTACGCTTCGCTGTCGGGCCGACTGATTTGCACTGGTACTGGGAGGCCCAACAAAATACCTGTAGCAGGTGTTGCGTGAAGCTCGGTCGGGCTGGACGTTGACGTGACATTGGCCGCCGTCGCCAGCCCCCCGCCCCCCCCCCCCCCCCCCCCTTTTTTTTATTTTAAGCGAACTGGATTCGATGTGGAACGCGCCCGCGCTGAGAACGTGTGGCGACGTCTTGAATGTTGTCCCACTGACGATCGCAAAACAATATGCGCACTGATTTGTGACAGTGGCGTGCTGATGTGCTTGTGTCATGAGTGAATTGCTATATTTTTAATTTTATAACACAATTTGCGGTAAGTGTTCACATGGCATCAGTGTATCTTTCTTGCTGTGGGCTGAAATGTCCATGACTGGGAGAGATGGGGGGGCTGCTGGGGCTGAAGCTCCCTAGGTTTCCCCTTGTCTACGCCACTCGTCGGCAAAACAGTCAATATGTCAAATAACATATTGAATGTTTTCTACAGTTGGACACAGCATTGAGCAGCAACAAATTTTACTCCTTAGGTTAGTTCCCCGAACAAGCCCTTTACATCACACTAGTAGCTTTGGTGACAGTTTTTTTTTTTTTTTAATTCTAAGAGGTAAACAGCAAAACTATACTCCGTTTCACCTTATGTTGTACCGCAGACAAGGCTAGAAGCTAGCCTTGTCTGCTACTCTTAACGCTCGAGAGCTTGTGCCGCCGAGATGTGACCTAGAGCAAGGAGCTCGCACTTGTAGCCTTTCCTGCGGTACATCATAAGGTGAAACAGAGTATAGCGATTGTTTGTATGGGCTAGCAGTGTCATGCTCTGTGACTCGGGCATTCTGGATGTTTTCATCGCTGTTCAAGCATTCTTTTTGGGTTGATTTGGAGAGCGCTAAATGGTGCCTTTCCCTCCAGGCCCCTCCCGACCGAGTGAGCAGTGAACAGCGCCATGCGGCAGAACGGACCTTCCTTGACTTCCAGAGCACGCGGGCACCCTTCGAGCTATGCAAGTGCATACTGGGTGAGTTGTCTTCTCAGTCACCTGCTTCACCATCAGCAGGCTCCACACTATTCAGCTAGCCAAAAAGCTTGCATCTTGCTTTTGGCGAGAAAAATTCTAAAGCATTAAACATGCCTCTTCACCGCCATCAAACCTCTATGCTGTTCTAAGTGTTTGAAACTTGCATCTCATCACTGTTCTAGAAAGTCTTGTGGGATCCGACCACATGAGGTTTATTGGGAAAATGCACTTGACTGCCAGCTATGCAAGAATACAGAACATGGCGTTAACCTTCCGAGGTTCGGTTGTGCAGTACCCTGTCCCAAGAATGCAGCTGTGTGAAAATGTCTGACTTGGGGATAACAATGAAGTTAAGATTGCGGTCAATGTCACAGGCTGAGCCCACCTCTTAGTTAGGGCGCTAGTTTTATCACAATGAATTGTCATCATAAAAACAATCAAACCACACCCATTGCAGTGATGTCAAAGTGCATAGACAGCCCAGGCCTTCTCTTCTAGCGACGAGTAGAAGTTTTAGTAAAATGTTCGTATTTCCAATGTTCACGAAGGGGTGCTTGTTTGTGTTTGACAATGCTTTCCCAAATTGAGGAAAGAATTTTTGCACATGCAAAACGCTGTTACCCATACGAAACCTAGCGTCATAAACTAGCACATATCATTTAGATATCATTGATGAAGCAACTGTCCATTTAGATTAGGTTGTGTTTGGTTTTTGAATGCCCGTTGTAATTCCATGTTGGTTCAAAGATCTCCAGCCAGATGTTTTTATATAGAACCATACTTTTCAGTCTAGACCTTCTATTCTGAGCACACAACGGGGCCACTCATCTTGTATGCTTGTGTTAGAGCATGCCGGTTTATCCAGACCAGTGATAATGATAAAACCTGAGAAGCTGTGGTCGCTCTTAAGTTTTGACTTTTGTTTTGTGCTCCTTTCTTTATCTCTCCCTCTTTTCTGTTGGTTTTTTTTATCCCGCCTCATGGCTAGCTAGCTTTCGTTATTTTCTCTACAAAGCGTAACATAGTTAGCACACCTCAGGTTTTTGTATTTTTCTGTCAAGATTGAAAGGCTGTCATCAACTATGCTTGCATAGTGGAATGTGCTAATTCAGGGCACCATTATAAGTGGTATAATTTGGTGCCCGTCAATTACCCAGCTTAGTAAGTTGCAAAATAACTTCAGTGCTTTGCTCAAACTAACAGCATTTCCCAGTGTACATCCTTTGACTACACTGGGAAAGACCCACTCACTTTTCCCAGTCTGCCCTTTGTTTTTGAGAAATGATGAAAATTTTTCTTGGCTGGCATTTTATTTCTGCAGCTTGTACCTCTTTCACGCATACTGTGGTGCTCACATGGCTGGCTCCTGCATTATATAAGTAGGATTTTGTGTTTTTGGATGTATCTTGGATAACTTTGATAAAATCCAAACATGACTCGCCAATAAGATTTTCTTCAATTCAAAAGGGTTCAATATTCCAGGTTACGGAGAGAAAAAAAAATAAAAACTGGTGTACTTTGTATTGGTCTTGCTAGGGCAATGCATCATCATTTCTAAGTTGAAGCTACTAGAGCCTCTTTTGGTGAAGGGTGCTTATCTACAACACCTGTCCAGGGCAGATTATCAATATCATTGTATTCTGGGTTGGATCTAATCTATGCTTATGTATTGTGCAAGTCAGAGCACCCACATAGAGGAGGTTGTGTTTTATAATACCGTATTTACTCGAGTAATAGCTGCACTGTTTATGAAAAAAGTCCTGAGGGTTTGCTTTTTCGTGGAGCACGCAGATTGCCAATCACCGCGATTGACAGCATGATTTCAGCTGTTTACAGGACAGAGATAACGTCTTCGTTCGAAGATACCATTTGTGAAGATTGCATTTGCATGGAGAATCATGTTCTCGATCTGGTTATTCGCGATGTTATTTATGCTCAGCGCAATGATTGGCTGTATATGTGTTCTGTGGGAAAGTAGACGCAAGGGCCTTGTTCATAAGTAGTGTGGCTATTACTCGAGTAAATATGATATAGTTGAAGCTATGCATAGGGATTACATGCTGCCACACTCTTACGGAGGCTCATAGCTCTTTCATTGCAAAAATTGGAAGGGTGTGTATCAGAGGCAAAAACCTTGTAAACTATACTTGAATTTATTACAACTATCTCTAATATTCTTCTGGTGGTGCCCTAAATGTGTTTAGTGCCATGTTCTTGTATATAATTTACTCATAATTAGAGTGGCTTTCTGTTCCTTTTAAAGGGGCACTGACACATCAAAATCATATTTTTTTTTATTATCCCAAACGATTGGGAATTCAGTATTTGTGAAGTAAAAAAACAATTTCCAAATGCCGAATTTGAAGCTCCCCCGCGATCCGCGCCGGTGCGTTGACGTCAAATATTGCGGAGTCCTGAGGGTTCACTTTCTTTCACGACTCCGTGCTGTTACCATCGCGACCCAAAGCGAGGAGGAAAGGAGCGAGCGCCGGCGGACCGAAAAAAAAATGGTTTTGAGCGGTGTCGCCTGTTTTCCGAGGGAGGACACAAGTCCAGAAGGCGTCATCACACCGGACTCCGATTTTTGGTATTTCAAAAAGAAGGGCCGTAGTGCGTTCGAAATTGCGTTAAAAAACATGTTTTATGATTGCTGTTATTAAATGTTATAGAAATGTCGCCTACAAAGCTTCTACATTTTATGATTTTTGACGTCACGAATCAAAAGAAGCGAGGAGGCGAAAAGCGGCAGAGGAAAACTAAAAAATAAAAAGGCGCGCGCGCGTAAGAAAATTGTTTTTGCCATGCATTTTTTTTTGCATGTCTATGACCACAACTTGCATCGTTTTAGACAATAAAAAAAAATATGACCCTTGAGGTGTCAGAGCCCTTTAAAGGGTAACTGCAAAGAAAAAAAAAGTGTATTTTTAAACAGCCTAATTGGGACAAGCATGTCACAAAACAATTTTTCCAACTAAAACAAAACTTTTTACATTAATATTTATTGCGCGGGACTGATTTTAGTTTGCGGCCATTTCGTCCATTTTAAATCGCGCGCCACAAAGTAGGTATTATACGTCACAGAGTGGCTGCTATACGTCACGGAGTGACGTACACCAGCCACTCCGCGCGCGTCGAAAGAGCGGGAGTTTCAAATGTGGGGAGATTGTGTCTCCGACTAAATTACGTCCTGTGGCGTAAATATTGCTAAAAAAAATTTGTTTCTTCGCGGATGATTTGTTTTGTGACATGCTGGTCCCAATTAGGCTGTTTAAAAAAACACTTTTTTTCTTTGCAGTTACCCTTTAATGCATCTGTGTGCCCATAATATTTCTTTTAAGGTGAAAGCCTTACTTGTCTCATTGAGCAACAAATCAGAGTAAAGGGCCATAAAAATGTGATTGAGCGGCACACGCCGCTCAATCGTATGCTCAAAAACGACCCTCAACCTTGCGGTCGTCCTAGAAGTCGTCCTAGACCTGTAGGACAACCTCACTTGTCACAGTACGTGAAAAACAAGCAGCGTCATCAGCGTTGTGACAGAAATATGTCATCCGGTATCATCAGCGTGATGTCATCAGTGTGATGTCACCGCCGGAGCGCCGTGTGCAAAAAGTGCACTTCGGACTTCATTTGGGCTCGTTGTGTGCTTCGTACGATGGACTGTGAGGCGACCGTGTCTACATCTAAGGCCTTGACAGCAGTAGCGTCTACATCTACAGTGGCTTCCACAGGCAAACATGGCCGCCCATGCAAATACGCCACAGCCTCCTTAAGTGTCTCCCTCTAGGCGTCATTCTAGACGTCGTCCTCGTTCTCGATGTCGTTCTTAAGGTCGTCCTAGACGTCGTCTTCTAGGCGTCGTTCTCGACATCGTCCTTAAGGTTATCCTAGAGGTCGTCCTAGGTGCCATACTTGGCGTCAATGTCTGGGAAGTCGTCCTCGACGTCGTCCTAAACTTTAATACGTGTAGGAACATTACTCGAAAACATTCTCCCTTGGGACTATAAGGGTTTTGAACACTTCAAATTTCACCAAAAATAAGCTCCAATAATATGCAATCATACACATAAGGTAGGAGGTGGCTAATGAGACATGGGGGTATTATTTTTGCGCCCATAAAATTGTGCTATGTAAGGAAAAATCGCTAAGGCTGATCCCCTGTAGGGTTCATGTTTTACAATTGTTGCTTGACAGCGATTTGTCTCTCTATAATGTGTATCGTAATATTTGGGGCATTTTTTTATTGGCACTCAGTTAATTGAGGTATGTTTGATCACTTCACTGCATTCTTCCTGTGACATTTGTCGTTCTCCTTTGTGGGGTTTTGACCCTGGCCGTGTTGCAGGGTCCAGCCAGGTCGGCTACGTCCAGTTTCAAGCGGCCTCGCTGCTCAAACAGGGCCTCATCCGAGAGTGGAAGCTGATGGCGCCGGGAGAGTGGAGCGCCCTGCGCAACCACCTGCTCCAGATGATGGCCTGCCAGCCTGGGTGCGTCCAACCTTGCAATCCAAAAGAATGTGTCGCAAAACCACGGGAATGGTGAAACACCAGCTTTAAGGTTTTGCTTACAAGCTGCCTTCTAGTTTTGGCTTTTAAATGGAACGAAATAGTGAAAGATACCAAGAGAAGAACGAGCACAACATTTCTCCTTTTGGAGTCCCTCAGGTTCGGGTGTTATATTCACTGTAGCACCCGTGGAGCGTGTTGTGGTACCCGACAGGGTTCAATGCCTTCCGGGTATCTAAGCTCCACCTGGGGTCTGTGCAGGCTGGAGAACTATGTCCGGGAAGAGCTAGCCCTGGTGCTGGCCCTCGGCTCGAAGAGGGCCAGCGTGGACGGCGACCCACAGGCTCTGGACGGGCTGCTCGAGCAGGCGGCACAGATGGTGGCTGCTGGTAACCCTCATCTTGTAAGTGGCCTCAACCGGAGACACGTCGACAGGGAGACACCCTTCTTTCTGTCTGCCTTGTAGCCACTTCTCCGCCTTTTCGTTGTATAGAAGGTGTGGCTAGTGCAGTGGCTACTGAACCTCAAGATCTTGCGTCTTATCTTGATTTGTTACGACTGCACATACCCGTGGAAGTGCTTTGCAGGATCCATCTTTTAATCGTCCGCTGTCTCGTTACAGAGGGCTGTGGGCTGCTCCCTGCTCAGTGCCCTACTGGTGGAGTTTTCCAGCTCAACTCGAGCCACGGACGTCGGCCTCACCTGGGAGGTGCATTTACGAGCCAAAAGAGCCTTTGAGGTGGGTGCTCGGTTGCACAATTACCTGTCCCAGCTTTCTATTGTGCAATATGTTGGAATACGTTGTGCGCCGGGGATGTTCCACTTTTTTCTCGTCTGGAAACCAGACAGGTGGGTTGTTACAACCTTCACTTGAAAGTTTTGGAACGCTTGCAAAATATCTTAATTTGCCACTGTTAGGAGATTGGCTGTGTGAAGCTGCCTGGCTTGTCAATCTGATCTTTACTGCCCAAGAGGGCTACATCCTGTCACAAGTGGTTAACTTACATCATGTCTGGAGATACAAAAGTTGACAGTGGTAGCTTCCTCAGATTTCACACTTTAAGGCAACGATGACCTAGTTCCGACGTGCACCGTCATATTGTAATGCCAGAAGAGCTAACACTCCCCAGCCGGAAGGCAGGTGTTGTCAGAAGTAGGAGGAGCTACCTTTCGGAAACGCCGCAAATTGAGTGCAAGTCGGGGTGCACGGAAAGGTTGTTTTTGCATGAGGTCAAGAGGCCGCCGGCGTTTGCAATCTGTTAATCCTCCCGAAAAAGGCACAGTGTCTAAGGTCGACGCAGAGGTCGTAGAAGCGACACACTGGAGGCTGATATCAAGGAACAGCTGGGATGATTTCTTTTATCCGCAGACTACCCACCTCCGTAAGGTGTTCCAGTTCTGCCAGCAGGGCCTGCGGGAGGCCGCCGGGCGCCTGGGTCCCAATGCCCTGAGCCCCGAGGACCGGGCCCTTCTACGGAGGCTGCTGCTACTCTCTGAGCAGCTGCTCTCGTGGAACTTTCAGTTTGCCATGCCCTGTATCCCTTTTGACTCGTCTCTGCTTGAGGGGGTCTCGGTCCACAGCTTCAGAGTGTTCCCGAATAATGGGATAGACGAGTGAGTTAGACCTTGTGAGGCACAAATAGCGAAAAGGAGGAGGAGGATTTTCTAAGCGTTCATTACTAATGTTGCTCTAATTGTAGTCATCATCGTCATCATAACACCTTTCCCTTTCTTCTCCTCCTTGCATAAATCATTGGTTGCTAGTCAGTACTTGTCCCGTCTCCTTCTGTTCGTCCTCATCCTTTGTGCCATTTGTGTTTTGAGATATCCAGAGAATTGTGCGGGAATGGCGGTAAGGTACTGGTGTTGGTTTTTACTTCATGGACAAGCGTCCATGCAGTGAAGACTTGCCGGGCAATCACAGGAGGCGTGGGAGCTACTGCACATGACGAAAGGACTTTAATGGACCGATAGACATCGTCAATGGTCGGGTGTATTTCTGAATTTTTTCTCATACCGTTTAGATTACCTTTCCAGCTCCGGACAACTTTCTAACGGAGCATAATCATCTTATAAGTAGGGCTCGGCTGTTATGATGTCAACTTGAGCATGCTTCAGGTGATTCCCGGTGTCATCCTTCAAGCTTTCCACATTGTTATGGCCTCGCTAAATAAGCTACATTTGAAGCATCGGCCCTTGATTTCTTGGTGGGCGCCGCCATTTTGGTGCTTAGAAAAGTGTGGGCACAGTTGGCAATCGTTACGATTTGAAAACTGCGATTTTCCGAGCTTCGGGTACAGTACCTCGGGCAATAGCGCTTTGCCCTGTTGCGGACTGCTTTAACCTTTCCGAAGAACAGAAAATCATTTGCTGCGATTTCAGGTGAAGCTCGAGATATGACTGGCAACAATACTTTTAGGTACCGAGATGGCTAAAGTGTTGCTACTCTAAAGCATAGCCCATTTCGTGGTTCTGCCTGTACCCTACCTCCGTCCACTAGTTCGTACACTGTCCTAGTTGTCTTGTGGGAAGATGGCAATGTTACAAATTGTCCAACTTTCGCGGTCCTCGCACGGTGGTTCCTTGACTCCCCCGGTGCCCCAGTGCCCCGCAAGCTGGTGGGGCTGTTTGAGTCGCAGCAGAGCCCGACCCTGCGTCCGGGCCCCGAGTGGAAGGGGGCCTTCGACGAGGCGCCCCAGCTGCTGCTGCAGCTGTACGGTGCCCTGGGCCAGGACCCCGAGCTGGCACACGTGGCCCTGCAGTGCCTGCTGCAGCTGGCCACCCTGAACGGGGCCCTGGTCGGGGAGCGGGACCAGCGGGGCACCCACCTGGGCCGCTTCCTCGGGGGCGGCCTCCTGGACCTGATGGGGGCCCGGCCCCCGAGGGAAGGGGTGGCCCAGCTGGTGGGCCGGCTGGCCCTCTTTCACCCGCCCAGCCTGCTGGGGCCCGACCTCCTGGGGCCCTACCTGGAGCGGCTGTGCGCCCTGGCAGAGGCCCTGCTTCAGCCCCAGGTGGGGAACGACGTTTGTCGAGTGACAGTTTGCGCGAGTCGCCTTCAGCCTTGTGCATCCCTCTGTTTGTGGTGAAATAGCACCAGTTGAACAATCTATTCAGATGAACAAACTTTTGCACAGTATGCTAGCAAAACCTCATAGTGTCCAATCCATTCAGTTGATTGAATGTTTCACTTGAGAAAACTTATTCTTGAGGTTCCTCGAAGTTCAGCCGTTCAAGAAACTAACCAGATGAACAAACTTACGTATAATCCACCAACAAAATCCCATAGTTTTCAATGCATTCAGTTGAGTGAACTTTCACCAGGCTCTTTTTTTTTTTTTTGAGGTCCTTCGAAGCATGGCCGAATGGTATTTTACCGTTTCTGGCTGGTACAAGTTTACTCCGGGCAGCAGTTGGTGCTGGTAAATGTCAAGCAGTGACGGGAAAAGGGGAGAAAAATGAGAAGCCGTGGGAACAAGCCTTGAAAAATTACGCTAGTTGATCTGGGAAAGTGGACTCATCGCCGTGTGTCTTTACTTCTTCGGCTCGTTTATCCGTGCTTTGTGGTGCTTTTTGTTTTGTTTTTTTGTCATAAAGTATGCGAGCATGCTCACAGACCGCACTTCGTCTGTTAGTGTGTTCCCCTGTTCTTTCTTGTCCTCGCTCAATTTGCTGGCCGTCGCGGCTACATGCATCTGGCATTGTTTGCTTTTGTCTTGTGTTTTCACCATTTGCAATGGACGGTGAGCTGCATTACCCGCACATCTAGTCCTCACCCATTGCTCCTCAATCCCATGAACGACAATGGATGCTTCATCCACAAATCCACGGGAAATCCGCCACATTGAGGACCGGTGCACCATTGACGCTAGTACAGTCAAACCCGTTTATAACGAATGGCAGGAAACGCTACGATCAGTTCGATATAGCAAGTAATTCGATATAGCAAAAAAAACATTTACAACAAACTTCCACGATGCGTTCGTTGTAAGGCGAGAGCTTCTCTTTCTTTCTCTTCTCTTCGCTTCGGCCTTGTAACAACGCGCTGGAAAGATTTTTTAGGGGCGAAGCTCCTTAGGGGCTAGCCATGTCCGTATGTCCGTCCGCCGTAGGCCGGCGTCGGGTGCTCGTGCTTCTGCTCGTGAGATCACATGCTCGTGTAAAGCAAAAAAAAAAATTGTAAAAAAAAAAAGAAAAGATGAAAAAAATTATGAAAAAAGAAAAAGAAGAAAAAAAAGAGTAGGGGGTTCCGAGATGCCATCCCATCTGTCTGCTTAAAAAAAGAAAAAGAAGAAAACCACACATTCTCCTACTGATATGAATGAAAAGGCTCGGCATGCTGCGGCTCGGCGTCTACACAGACAAGCACCACCAGAGCTTCGCCCCAAGCAACATCATTCACCACGTGGAGATGCGGTCAATTTTTTTTTTGCATGTGTGCAGAGTTTGTTCGTTTAGCTTATCTCCCCTTATGAATCGCGTCTCTTCGTGGCCCAACCGTTTTGGGATGAAAAGATTTTTTTTTCTGTGCGTGCGTGCAGAGTGTGTTTTTTTAGCTTTCTACTCCTCTGAATTGCTTCTCTTCGGTCAATTATGTTCGCAACTTGAGCTGTTAGAATTTTCTTTCTTTCCTACTTTTTTTTTTGGGAGGGGGGGGGGGACGGGCTAGAAGACGATTGTTTGCACATATTTGGAAACCTTCCCGGGGGAAAAAAGTTTGATATAGCCAATTATGTGGTTCGTTATAAAAATTACTTTTTACATGAATTTTTATTTAAATTATCTTTGAGTTCGATATTGACAATAATTCGCTGTACGTGGGTTCGTTCTAAACGGGTTTCACTGTATTGACGGCTCTAGGCCGTTTTCCATCACAAAAATCAGTTCTGGACTTCTGTCGAGGAGGGGTCCAAAGAAGACGGGAGTTTTTGGAGGTGCAACGACGACGGACGTGCATACTTGCAGCCCGGGCTGTCAAGGGAGGAGGCAGATCACCGTCAAGAGTCCCTGGACCAGCTGCTGGACGCCTGGGTGCCCCTGCTCCAGGACGCGGCCTTGCTGCCCGAGGAGCCGCTAAGGGGCGCCGCATTGCGCCTCTTCCAGTTGTACCTGCGCAGCCGCCTCGCCCCGCCCGACGGCACCAGGACTCCGGTGAGAGGGACTTGGGCCCGAACACTGGCTCCGCCAAAGCTCGCGCTCGACGTCACAATGTGGCAGCTCATTTGGATTCGTCTCTCTGGCGGCATGGGTGGTTGTAGATTCGGTTATGATGATCCCTCAGCGTGGAAAGTTTAGGGATGGGGATAACATTTCTTTTTTTATAATATATTTCGGTAACCTTGTTGCTTCCCAGTTGTGTGGAACGGTTCCCCCTTTTTTTTTTTTTTGAGAACAACGGCTCGACAAGTGTGCATTTTTTGCGTACGTCTAAGTGTGTACACAATGTGGGCATTGTGTAGAATTCACATTATTTCTCTGGGGGTTGAGCACAGTGGAAACATCGATGACCCTCGAGTTTGTAAATCTGACCTAAAATATTGCTACATGTAGCAAAAAAAAGAATTATATGTGCCCTGAAATTTTGCGAGTGCTGACTCCCGAGCTTCGCAAAGGAAAGTGAGTGTGTTATAGATATGGAACTCGCTGATCTGATTATTAGATAAGTAAAAAATGATCCGATTATTCGAAAAGATCAGACTGGTGAGTACACCATACTCACCAGCCTGCGCATTAACGAGGCACGGTTGTGTTCAGCATTGAGGAATAAGAGAGTGAGGGCACGACCGGTTTCTTGTCTAACCGGGACCGGCGAAGCTTCGGCCGGACCAAGAGAGTGTGGCGCGCGGTGGTGACGGACTGGTGTTTCCGGCCCAGATTTCCGACGACGAAGACGAGGTGGCGGAGGAGGAGGAGGATGACCGGCAACGTTACCGGGACCAGCTGGCGGTCGTGGGCATGCTGGGACGCCACGTGCTGCCCCACGCCGTGCCCCTGCTCTCGCAGTGAGTTCGCCTCAGGTGTCTCTTTCGCGGGGCGACATACTTCGGTCGCGAATACGACATCCACAACACGGCTCCGATAGGCGCGTTTGTCGTCCTGTCCCGCCCCTGCGTCGAAAGTGGTCCCAAAGCGGCAAAATATTCCATCTCGGGAGCAGGTCATAGAAACGCCCAGGGAAAAAGGCGAGCGCACGCGAGAGTCGTCCGCTTTGGTTTTCGTCGCCCATCCTGCTGCGGGAAGACCTTCAGTGGAACGGACATCTTCCGCACCAACCTTCGCCGCCACGCCACCGCCAGGATTGCGACGGGCAACCGTGCCACGCTTTTACGACAGGGCCGGGCGGAAATTGAGGGACCACTTTTGACAATGGGATGAACACGCTGGTCGGAGACGCTCTCCGGGCACCATAGTTGCGACGGTGGGTGTTGGTCGTGCTCCGCTTTTGGCCGGAGCCCATTCACACTGGAAGCGAATCCACGTTCCCGAAGCGGTTGCGTATGCGGTTCACGAGCGACCCCGTTCAGACACACCCAGAGGCGGTTGGCGAGAGGTGGTTGGAGGTTTCTCGGTGATCACGCGTGATCTTTTGAGACTTGCGTTTGGCAACCCTGTTTTACAATCCAAAATCCACTTTAATCCCCGATCCAAAGCCAAAGTTTTGCTATTTTGGCACTCTGAAGATTTTTCTTCGGGATGTTCGCACGCACGCATCACAAGTTCAGGCAGCGAAAAAAAAAGACATGGACCCGCAAAACTCGCCTGTGCTTCGCTCGACTTCGCTCACAAGCAAAGCCCAGCTAGGCGCGCCTTGCTGACTCAGAACAGGATGCCCCCGACCTTTTCTTCGAAGTGGACCCTTCCCGCATGAATAGCTGACCTTGTTTTCGGGATAGAGGGCCAGTTTTCCCCCCTCGTTGTTCGCTCTTATCATTTTCGAAGTTGTGAACAGTGGGGTGGATCGGGGTGCAGGGAATGTGTTTCGTGCTAGCCGGTCGTGGCTTCGCTGGTGGTGGACTCTCCTCTCGTCACTCGCACGTCGATCGAGTCTACTGTTTGTTTGGCATTAAGCTCAAATAAACGCCGTATGGATTACCTCTGCATTGTTTGGTATGTACACTTTATTTCTTGAGTATGTTCCCTTTATTTCTTTTGTTAGTAGTACTCGTTACGGGTCGAGCTAGCGCAGGTACCCTGCCTGCTCCGCGGTAGTGCTTTGGCTACGCAATCAGGCTCACGACGTCTTTATCGGCCTTCGTGGTGGTCATGTACGGTGTCGAAAGCTTTCAATAGTTCACGCAACTATCTTGGTGGGTACAAAAGCTGACATTTCGGTCGATCAGGGACGGGTTCCGACGTTCTACGGGCAGAGACTAGCAAGGCAGCGAGCTTTGGGCTGTGGCACCCGGAATAATAAACAAACTCTTACCCGAACCAAATCACCAGTGCGAAGCCCGTTAAGGTTACGAGTCAATTATTTTCGCTGCGGATTCAAGTAACGGACGTGAACATCACGTTTCTCCGTTGATTTGTCTGCTGTAACGCTAGGACTACAGCGCCTTGGGCGCCTCACCAGCGACAGGTGCCATCTTGTTTCGAAAGTCACTGATGTCACGTCAGCGTCGCGTTGTGATTGGTTGCCACTTTGCGGTTCGTGAAAGCGGTTGGAAGAGATCGGTCCCGAAGCTGTTGGCAAAAACGCGCTCCAACCGCTCGATCTCAGCCGCTTTGCAGTTGAGAACGCGCAGATCCACTTCCAGTGTGAACGCGCCATTAGAGTTGGGTCAGGCATCCGCCGGCCTCCACATTCCCGCGATGAAACACTCTGTGTACAGATTGTTTCTTTTGTGCAATTTGTTGTTGGGAGATACAAAATTTAGCTTTGAAAACAGGCTTTGTTGATTGTCAGAAAGGGGCAACGGATATGTTTGTTTGCGCTACTGTCCCAGAGTTGATCACGAGCCTCCACTGGAGACTGAGACTGTGCACTTTTGATGTTATAAAAGGGACAAATACAGTATGAATTCATTATAACAGACCTCGATACTGATGAAGATTTGTCTGTTGTAAAAGGAGTATGCAGAATGCAGATAATCATACTACACACTTTGGGATGAATTACAACTGGAGTCTGTTCTAACCAGTGTGATTGATGAAATGAGAATGAATATTAGAAAATAACTGGTTTATTGGAACTTCTGAACTTTGAAAGGTAGTGATTTTTTTTATGGAGCTGTACTGATTATCGTCATCACTGTGTACTTTCGGTCATACAAGGCTCGCTAGGCACCGAGCACAATGACAGCAATTAGCAAGATGGATGCCATTACTACTGAATCAAAGCAGCGTAATGTCTGAAATAATGACCGCTGTCAAAGAGTCCACTATAATTGCATGGTGAACTACTTAAAAACTTTCTTATATCCAAATGTATGTTATAACAGAATCTGTAATAAGCAAAGTTTGCTCAATGGCACAGATAGGAAGACCAACTAGACTTAACAAATTAGTATCTTATTCCCGAATGTCTACTGTAACCTGATCTGTTGTAACGAGGTTTAACTGTATGTATCTTTTGTTTTTATTTATGTTTTAGAATGTTTGGTTTTGCATCTCCAAAGTCGTTGGCTCTGTCATGTGAGGTGGGACAGATCGAATGCTTGGGAAAGTCTAACCAGACAAATTGCGTTTATGTAGCTCGTGAAAGATTGTTTGCTTTTATCCGGGAACCTTTGGCTGACACTGTCCAGTTTCGCTGTAGAGGAAGCGAAGAAAATGAAAATGTAGCATAAGGAGTATTCACCGGCCGCCGAGGCTGCAAGCTTTGTCGTCAAGCGAGTGCTAACGGCGTGCTTTTGCCTTACTCCTTTCCTCGTGTCGAGGCTCTTGCTTTGAATGAACGATAAGTTGCTTTATTCGCAGCTTGTGCCGCTTGCAACATACGAGTAACCTCGGAGCAGCAGCCTTTGTGTACCGACTCTACGTCGAAAAAGGTTCCAGTGCGTCGATTAGTGTCTCTGCGGGCTCTTCACTGTAAAGGCGTGTTCACACCGGCGATGTAAAGCACTCGCTTTTGCGCTTTTGCAATGAAAGTTCTCGCGCGACTTCTGCACATTGCCGGTGTGAACACCTTAAGGAAAAGGCCCGGTCGTAACTGAGCTTAGGAGCGAACACCGCGACGCCTCGTTCACTGCCCCTCTGGCAGCCGTGCATTACCTGTTTCGACGCTTCAAGGCCCTCCCTCTGTTGTGAGGCTGAGGTTTCAACGGTCGGCTCATCTCTGCCCAGGGTGTTAGAGCAGCGTACGAAGCATCTCCAAGAGGTGCTACGGAACGACCCACGGTCGGGTGGCGACGCTGCAGCTCACAAAGAGCTGCTCGAGGACCTGCACTGGCTGGTGCTGATGACCGGTGAGCTTCCCCACCCGCACTCGTTATCGAGATGTATTGCAGCACCACCAAGATCGCATTCAGTTATTCTTTGGACTTTTTTTTACTGTCTATTACACTTTCGTTACCTTCGACCTCTACAATGTTCACAATTTAACTCGAGAAATAACGAAGAAAGTAAATGGATAACCTGGTTTTTGCACTTGCCGTAAAAGGAACTAATTTAATGCCGGGTTTCGGTGTGGTAGTATGTTGGAGCCACGGTGTACTTATGAAACTGAGAGTTACCATGGCACACCTCTGTACTTTGCAACTTGGCTGCAGATTGGTTCCCCCCATGCTTTATGCTTGACTCCTTCTTCGTGTGCGGCTTTGAAACAGAAAGCTTTGTCATTTAAAAATGGGGGCTAGAGAATGAGTGCAAAAGTGGTAACCTTTTACGAAAGTTATTTGAATGCGACACCGCGCACAGGACACCTGTTGACGACGGTAAGCGAGGGCGAGACGCCGCTGATCCCGCGGGACGTGACCCAGTACAGCATGAACTGTGGGGCCGAGAGCCCAGCCACGCTGTCCCTGCTGTCCCAGTTGGGTCAAGGGGATGCCCCCGTCTGCCAGGGGAGTCCAGACCCTGTGGTCAGGTGCGTGAGTGGTAGCTTTCTCCAGCAAGAACACTTTTTTTTTCTTAACTGAAAATTTTAATATCATAAATCGGAAGTAGTACTTTATATTTTTGGTGTCGAGCAGCTCCAAACAATACCTCGAAAGGTGGCTGAGGAGCCTTATATTTTTATGTTTTGCCGCGAGACATTTGGCAGCCGTAAAAATAATTGTCAGTGACACTGTGCATGCTAGGAACAAGATTGGGTATGCTTAGATCCCGGCGAGGCGCTAATAAATGCCTAACTGGGAAAGACGTAAAGTGACACTTGGACGTACGAATGACTGAAGAATTCGAATGCCCCGGGAATATCCTGGAGGTGCAGTGGCAACCTTCTCGGTTTCTAAGAACTTCGTTTGCAAATCCATATCACGAACAGGCTGATTTTCTCTATCTCGGTGACTCGGCATTCCGCCGGCACGGCTCTGCACTAGCTCGACAATGTAGAACTTCCCAAAAACAAAGGAGCAGACGCCGGCGGATCTAGATGGAGTACATGTCTGTGGGCGAGGTCAACACGTCCGTCGGGCCTAGGGAATCGCACGACCGACCCGCCGCTCCCTTCCAGGCTGATGGTGGCGGTGCTCCAGCTGTGTGCCGTGGAGCGAGCGGCCCTTCAAGCAGGCCTGGCACCCCTCCTGAGCCCCGAGGTGGCTCTCACGCTGGTGTGGTTCTTGCGACGGTGGGGACTCACCTACCTGCTGCCCAACGAGAGCTACTACTCGCAGGTCAGCATTCACCCCAATGCCCGGAACGGCCCGTTCGCACTGTGGCACCTTGTGAACACTTGCATGGAGTTGCGACTGCGAGTCGCCGGGGTATCTGTGCTTTGCACGGAGTTTGGCTTGTGGCAACCAATTCGAGGAGTACAAGGCACGAACATCCCTGTGACTCTTGGTTGTATCTTGTCGTAACATAGGTACAGACAAATACAACTGCGGAAAATAGCCTTTATGCCGCGTTGCAGCGAAATGTCCGTTTTTTAGGGGCTATGCTCCTTAGGGGCTACCCATGTCCGTATGTCTGTCCGCCGTAGGCCGGCGTCGGGTGCTCGTGCTTCTGCTCGTGAGATCACGTGCTCGTGTAGGGCAAAAAAAATTGGAAAAAAAAAGATGAAAAAAATTATGAAAAAAGAAAAAGAAGAAAAAAAAGAGTAGGGGGTTCTGAGATGCCATCCCATCTGTCTGCTTAAAAAAAGAAAAAGAAGAAAACCACACATTCTCCTACTGACATGAATGAAAAGGCTCAAAGAAAAAGAAGAAAAAAAATTACACCATCTTCCCGAGGGGAACCATGGGGTGATGCGGAGCATCGTGTTGGTTCCGAGGAAAGAGTCAGTTGCGTGCTGACGTCGAGAGATGGCGTCACCGACTGCCCTAGCGTTACCCCCTACGCGAGCCTTCTTCGCGGCTCGCGGCAGAGAAACTTAGAACGCTCGCCGCTCGCCGTTTATTTTTTTTTTTTTTTTCACACTTGAAGGAGAGGAGACTAGAGGAGGAGAGTTGCGCGTGCGCGCGCGGTGTGAGGAGAAGCGAACGTAATCGCAGTGCACGCAGCTGGTAGAGAGAGAGAGAGCGGAGAGAGTAACGCGCAGCTGTTGGAGAGAGGGAAGGAGGAGAGTTGCGCGTGCGTAGTTCGAGTGCCGACTACAACGCCAACGCCGCGGGACATAGACCCGAGCAAGAGATGCTCCGCATCTAAAAAAAGAGTAGGGGGTTCTGAGATGCCATCCCATCTGTCTGCTTAAAAAAAGAAAAAGAAGAAAACCACACATTCTCCTACTGACATGAATGAAAAGGCTCGGCATGCTGCGGCTCGGCATGCTGCGGCTCGGCGTCTACGCAGACAAGCACCACCAGAGCTTCGCCCCAAGCAACATCATTCACCACATGGAGATGCGGTCAATTTTTTTTCTTCTTTTCACCCAGCGTTATTTTTTTCTTTGGCCATTTCAATATAATATTGGCATTTCACTTATATCTTTGGCTCCTTTTGTCTTCTCGTCGTGGCTGCTCCGTGCACCAACACGACATACAAATCGACTCGGGTCCGTTTTTGTCCGGCGTGCAGATGAGTCCGACGCTGGTGGCGGCCTTTGGCCGGGACTCCGAGGCGGGCCCCTACGTGCTGGACTGGGTGCTGGGCAAGCTGTGCTCTAATCTGGAGCTGTGGTCCAGCGAGGCCACCCTGGCCCTGGGCACCTGCCAGACACTCGTGTCCCTCCTCAACAATGTCGAGAGGTCGGCACTCTACCCTTTTCTTCTCGAAACGTGCGGCGACAACTCGGGAGCTTTGTGGCTCGGTGGAACCCCTAACCACCTTGAAAGATGGCTGAAAAAACCCTCTCTCTCTCCGGCATCTTTATAGCAGAATAGGTCGGGAGTTTGCACGCGGCATTGGTGATTTTCAGCTTATGTTTCTGAACCTCGTCTCACGACTTCACGTTTAGACCACCAAACGTTGTGAATATTTGATCCGCTTGTACAAGTCGGTAAATGAGCATGCCGTGACAGCTTTGTGTTCTTGCCACTAGGTAATGTTGATTTCACAGAAATCGTCATTTGAGAACATGGCAACATCTCACTCAAACTCGTGCATCAACGGGCAATTCAAGGCGCACTGACACCCTGGAAGCAATTCTTTTTTTTGCAAAAAACATTAAATTATGATTTGAAGACACCACCCAAACTTTGTTTTCACTGCCGAGTCTAAGTTTTGCGGAAGAAACTTAACAAATTCTAACCGAAACCAGTGGACCAGCGGTGCGCTGTGACGTCATAGCGCACGGGAGTTGTGGGGAGTCACTCCCCACTATACTAAGTGTTAAAACTTTCTTTCAGTCAACACATTTGTGGTGTTTAATGCTTATAAAAATTACATTTTATGGCTTCACCTACAACATCGAAAATCTTTTGTTATCCATGTTGTTACTGCACATGACCATAGAGTAGAGAGTGAAGGTAGAACTGGGAAGGCGATTTTTGACCAGAGGTTTTAAAAGGCCAAATTTTTAGCCTCAAAACTATTTTGAATAGTTGAGCCCTTGTGGATTAAATTTCAGTAAGAATTTCGGCAAGTTTCAATTTTACCTGATTGTTGTCTCTCTGGGCAGTTTTCAAAAGGGCAATGCAGGTATACAAGCTGAATTTACTCTGGCGTATCTGTTGATGTTGATATCTCAAGAGTGACATTATTGACAAAGAAAATGCCGGAAGGCCTTGGTGTCATCCCAATGTATTGCATGATTTAAACTTTTTTTTAAGGCGAAAGTCTGACTTGTCCCATTACACGAAAAAGCGGCGGCATTATCCCCGAAAGATGGACTTAAAAATATGCCTCGAAATTAGTCTTGTGCGAATAGTGGATTTTGAGTCCAAAGCGAATTCGAAGCGAATAGTGGTTTTGGCCGAATATTTTCGATTCGAATACCGAATAGTTTTTCTACACCTTTCACTGCCATTGCATAATGCTTAGACGAAAACCCAGCTAAACCTGTAAAGGTTATTCCACTTTTTCATTAATAAGCTAAGCTTAATCTATCTATATTTATGAACTGTGATCTCAGAAGGTCTGGTGTCTTGGGATGGCAAGTAAACGACGGATGTAGCATAAAATAAATTCTATATAGATGGCCAACTATACCAATTGAGTGAATTTACAAATCTTGATATATAAAATATTCTTTCTGTAATCTCAAGTTAAAAAAGAATGAGTCGCGCATGATGAACACAGGTCGTAAAAGCATCTCTGCCTAACTAGTATACTCTTCTATAAAAGTTTAATTTTGAAGCTTTTACTACAATGATCAAAATAACTGCGCCGACTTGACATAACAAAATAAACAATTTACCGTAAAATTCCGAGCGAACGCCCACCCAAAATGAAGAGATAAATGGTGAAAAACATGGGGTGGGCTATCTTTGGGGATGCCACAGCAAAATTTTATCAGAAATAATGATAAGAACCGGGGCACCCGCTACAAACCGCGTGACGCGGGAACTGATACTGCAGATCACGGACACGGCGAATTCGCGTTTCACGATTCGATAAACACACCAGAATTCACTACGAACTCCTGTGTCACGGGAAAGGATACCGCAGGTTGCAGACGCAGCAGATTTGCGCGTTTCACAGCGCGATAGACCCGCGGAAACTCGCCGAGAACTCGCATCTCACGGGAACGGATACCGCGGAAACCGATATTGCGTGCGCAGATCGCGGACGAAAACGCGGGAATCCACTGCAAACCCGCATGTCACGGAAACAAATCAAGCAGATTGCGGCCGCAGCAGAATTGCATTTCACGATGGAATAATACACGCGGAACAACTCGTGCGTGTTACAGCTAGGAATCGATACCGCGGGCAAAAACACGGGAATCCGCTAAAAACTCGGGAACGGATAGCGCAGATCGCAAACGCGGCAGATTTGCATTTCACGCACGCAGATCGCAGACAAAAACGCGGGACCGCAGATCGCGCCGTTGACACGCGATTCCCGTCGGACATCGCATGACGTCCGGCGGGAATCGGGGGGAAGGCGATGCATCGGAATACCGTTCCCAACAGATGTTGGACAAAAAGGGGGGGTGGGCGATCCTTCAAACGTGGGCGTTCGCTCGGAATTTTACGGTAATCAAACGTTTCGTCTCCCATGCGGGAGACATCATCAGTGAAACCTTCAAGCAGGAATGAGAGAAAAAACTTCGACAGTCCTATTTAAGCAAATCAGAGTACACATCAGGGAGGGGGCCGCGGTTGGAGTTGCAAGCCGATGAGTCACTTCGGATGAACCATGATTCGACGAACCTGCGTGGACCCCACCTTTGTTCACGCGCCAGAGTGGACGCATTCTCAAAGTCGAAACTGTGACCCGTATTCCAACAATGGTCTACGAGTTCCGTCTTCGCTCTTGTAGCATGCGTGGCCTTCGCCACGTCCCTTTTGTGTTCTTTTAGGCGGGTGCAGCGCTTCCGGCCTGTCTCCCCAATGTAGGAAGCGTCACAGTCTAGACAGTTCAGTTTATACACAACGCCGCACTGGGACTCTGGGGGGGTGTAATCTTTAGGTTTCGAAATGAGGTCACAGTAGTTTGCGATGGGGTTTGAACGCTGTGCGGATATTCAAAGGGGCGAGGGCCCTGCGAATAGACTCAGAAACACCTTTCAAATAGGGTATTGTTACTTGCCCTGTCCTAAGTCTTCCATTATCCTGGCTTCTTCTTTGTCCCATCTGCTTGCGCGTGTTCTCAATAAAACGTTTAGGATAATTCCGCTTCATCAACAGGTCAACAATAACAGCATCCTCAGATGCGCGCAATTGAGGATTAGAAGAAATGCGTTCGGACCGATGTAGAAGGGTTTTTACGACGGCCCTTTTATGTTCGACAGAATGATGCGAGTTGAAGTTTAAGAGGTTGCCTGTATCGCAAGCTTTGCGGTAGACTGTTGTATCTAAGCGACCAGTACTATTTCGGAACACATTAACATCCAGAAAAGGCAGCGCACAGTTCTGCTCAACTTCATGTGTGAATGGAATTGATGATTCAACGCTGTTTAAAGCTAAATGAAAGTCAGCAACATGGTCCTTGTTTAAAATTACAAAGGTGTCGTCCACGTAACGTTTGTAAAACCCTATCAGGTGCGCATTCTGTTCAAGGACAGTCTCCTCCACATACTCCATAACAAGATTTGCCATTGTAACAGAAATTGGGCTACCCATTGGACATCCTTCAATTTGGTGATAGATTTGTCTGCAAAACGTAAAATGCGACTGTTTAAGACAAAAACGTAGCAAAATTACAATGTCATCCACCGTTAGCGATGTACGTGAGGGGAGGCTGTCATCCTTACGTAAGCGTGTTTCGGCTATCTCAACAGCCCGAGAGGTGGGGACATTCGTAAACAAGGACACAACATCAAATGAAACCATTATGTCGTCTTCGTCTAGGACGTGATCCCGAACCAGGCCCACGAATTCTTGGGAATTCCGTACTGTTAAACCATTTTTTCCTGTGACCGGAGTGATGAGTTCGACCAGATATTTCGACAGATTGTACGTCGGAGACCCGATGAATGAAACATTAGGACGCAACGGGCACTCGGGTTTGTGAATTTTGGGGAGTCTATACAATTTAGGTGTAGATCCGTCAGAAGAAAAAAGACGACGGTACGTGGCATCGTCTAGGCGTTTCTTCTTTTTTAGATCGCGGAGGTGATCAACAAGGGATCTCTCAGATTTAGGAGTGGGGTCCCGTGGTAACGTCACAAAATACGCTGTGTCGTCAAGAACCGCCTGCATTTTTTCATAGTAAATTTCTCTATCAAGTATTACAGTGCCTTTCCCCTTATCAGCTGTAAGAATAATAATTGATTGATCCGATTTAAGATCCCGTAGTGCCGACTGCTCCACCTTGCTCAGATTCGATGGCGTTACTTTAGCATTGTTAAGCATAGTTGATATGCGGCTGCGGACCAGATTAATCCCGGTCGTATCCTGTAGGTGGCGAAGTGCCTCCTCAATTTCGATTATAAAGTCTCTTTTGGGAACTACACGTGGGGCTAGAGCGAAATCAAGACCTTTCGAAAGAAGACTTACATGACCTGCGGACAGCTGCTTTGATGACAAGTTGTAGACCGCTGATGCCGGTGGTGTGGGGGCCTTTGGAATTAGTTGGGAATTATCCTAAACGTTTTATTGAGAACACGCGCAAGCAGATGGGAAAAAGAAGAAGCCAGGATAATGGAAGACTTAGGACAGGGCAAGTAACAATACCCTATTTGAAAGGTGTTTCTGAGTCTATTCGCAGGGCCCTCGCCCCTTTGAATATCCGCACAGCGTTCAAACCCCATCGCAAACTATGTGACCTCATTTCGAAACCTAAAGATTACACCCCCCCAGAGTCCCAGTGCGGCGTTGTGTATAAACTGAACTGTCTAGACTGTGACGCTTCCTACATTGGGGAGACAGGCCGGAAGCGCTGCACCCACCTAAAAGAACACAAAATTGACGTGGCGTAGGCCGCGCATGCTACAAGAGCAAAGACGGAACTCGTAGACCATTGTTGGAATACGGGTCACAGTTTCGACTTTGAGAATGCGTCCACTCTGGCGCGTGAACAAAGGTGGGGTCCTTGCAGGTTCGTCGAATCATGGTTCATCCGAAGTGACTCATCGGCTTGCAACTCCAACCGCGGCCCCCTCCCCGATGTGTACGCGGATTTGCTTAAATAGGACTGTCGAAGTTTTTTCTCTCATTCCTGCTTGAAGGTTTCACTGATGATGTCTCCCGCATGGGAGACGAAACGTTTGATTAAATTGTTTATTTTGTTATGTCAAGTCGGCGCAGTTATTTTGATCATTATGAGTCCCGGCTTTTGAAATATTTTTGCATTTTACTACAATGTAGATATACACATTCACAAAGTTTCCATTTATTTTCAAATACAGTCGGCACGGGTGCACCATCCCGCTTTGAATGTATGCTTTTCTTTCGAGCACGCAATTACGATATTGTTTATCGCGGCAGGTTACCCCGTTAAGTGCGCTTCTTACCTAGCACCTATGTAATGCGGACAAGCAACACCCGCGGAGATCACTTCCGCGGGTTTTGCTTCTCCGCAGCTCACTTGTGCTTGGTAGGAAGCGCACTCAACGGGGCTAACCCGCCGTAATTAACACTTCGAAAATCGTGAATAGTGCAGTTCTTTTCGAAGCGAATATCGAATAGTGTATTATTCGGAACTACTATTCGAAATTTCGAATATTCGCACAACCCTACTCGAAATAAAACACAAAGAAAAGCGCAGCAACACAGATGCCTCGTCATTTGAAGCCGGCGAGTTAGTTCAAGGTCAAAGCGGGCACGTCAGAAATAAAACACAAAGAAAAGCACAGCAACGCAGATGCTTTGTCATGGAAGCCATCGTGAAGCCGACGGCATTCGCCGCGCCTGCGCAGTGGGTGCGTGTGATGTCACCGCCGGAGTGCCAGGTGAAAAAGGAAGACATGGCGTGCTGCTTGTAGGAACGTGCTGCGTGTATGAATGCTTTCGCCTTCCTGCATGTAAACCGTCTTAAGTCTCTCTGCTGAATTTTTTTTTTCTTTTAGTGTTACTGTACATTCTTTTGAGCTCGGGGACATGTGGCATTTCACAAGAAGTGAAGATTTTGATCAGCACTCAAAATGTGTGCGTGAACTGGCACCCATAGCTTTGCCTTCATTGCCACAGAGATTTGTCCTCAAGTATGTAGGGCGTCTGCAATGGACCTTGGCACTGTAAAGCTAGCGGGAAGAATCGGTACCTGCACATAGAAGGCTCAAACGTTCACCGAATGTGCATTTCGGGGGTTTATTTTACCCGGTGAAATTTTAAGGCATAGCTTTTTGTGAAAAATGACAGCAACGAATTTGCCAGGGTCGACGGCAGACGTGTTTGCAGGTGACTGAGTTAGCAATGATTGTAACTTGTGGCGCCATCTCGAAATAAGTGGAGCAAGCACATGACACACTCTTTGGTCTGCTCGCTGCCAATGACCTCCACGTCCTGCGGGACAGCCTGAAAATACCTCCTGCTGCAAACATGGAGTAATTATAATGTACACAAGAGGTTTAGCTGGCGCTAGTGTGATGTCACAAATTGAAGCAGACAGCAATCAGTCGGAAATTGACATCCGGTAATGCTTTTCTATGGAATGAAGTGAGTGCATTTTTTCCTGCGCTTGGTGGTAAGAGAAAATATCCCGAATAATTCGAGATATTTGCTTTTATAAGTATTAGGTAGCTTGGAACATTTTTCAGGCAGGCCGATGAAATAATTGGTCAGTTACAGCATTTTTCTTTCATATTCATTGCATTAAAAAGTGCTAAAATGGCTTCATACATGTATTTATGTGCACTGTTGGACACTGTTAGCATGAACACGACATCGGCGCTTTTCAGCAGTGGGGACATACGTGCCAAACGAACGAAGGACATCTGGAAAACCAAGAGAGACGGCAAGAACTACGCAGTAACACTGGATCAGTAATACCCTGTACATGTACAATCAAAATAAATTGAAGGCCACGTAATATAGTCAGATTTTCAGTAAGTATGTACTGCTTTACTCTTTATGCTCTGTGCGAAGATGCACATCCTATGTTCAAAACATCACCCGCACGCTCAAAATCCTGAGAACAAGTACCTAATGAAAGCTTTCATAGCCCACGTTTTTATTGTTTTTAACCGCTAGTAAAGGTGCAAGACAGGGTAATTTTCGTGTAGTGACAGGACTGGCATATTAGCAATATATAAGTGTCACTGGAATGCCAGCGATAGCCTTGGCAGCTGTTCCAGTGAGAAGTGATCTCAGGTATTGAAACTTGTCTATGTTCCGCAGTTGCGCATTTTCACGGACAGTGTTGATGAACATACCCCAGAAGGACTGCCACTCTCCGATACGCCCATCGAATTTCAGCATCTCCAGCTTCGGTAGCTTTGCCACCAACGTTGGAGTTTCCTCGCGATGTTGTTCTCTTGTTTGAGACGTCACTGGAGCTGCCGCAACTGCCTGACTGCACTTCAGCCGGTCAATGTGGTACATCAGTGTCACTAGAGCGCTAGCCACTTGTTGTTCGTAATTTATTAGGCTCTCGTATTCTTGCTCTAAATCTCCATCCACCACAAATTGTTCCAACTCCCGAATCAGGGTCTTGAGCTCCTCGCTGCTGCGGCTCAATCGTTCATGCAACAATAGTATAAGGTCTTTCAGGTCGTAGGCTTCGTTTGAAAATACTGTACTGACCTCATAGATTAGCCGGGTTGTTTGAGTGCGACGAGCCGTCCGTTTTGTTCTGACCCTTTCCATGTCGTCAGATCGTCCTCCGGTTCTGGTAAGGGCCGCTGATGAGGCGACTAGTTCCCGAGTTTCGGCACTAAATCTTCTGTAAAATAACTGGACGATATTACTGCTTAAAGCAAGGAAATGGGTTTTAATGGGACGATAGCCGTTTCTGGCTTGCACCGTGGTGGATAAACAAAAAAAATCGGATGCATGCTTCTAAGGCGGTTCTCGTGATCGTCGTCATCTTCTCTCTGACCGATCACTGTTGAAAATATTCAACAGGGTTTGCTCTTGGCATTGTTTTTCCAACAGGGGTCACCAGGCGGCAGCGTGTCCCAGCCTGCTTGCCCTGGTTCAGCGTCGTGGCCAGCTGGGCAGCCTGGCCCCAGGGGCTCACAGGGCCCTGCTCAAGGCCCTGGTGATAGCGTGCACAGCCAACCGGTCCCCCCAGGCCCCCCGCCTCTGGGAGGCCCTGTTGGGGCCGCTGCAGCTGCACTTCACCGAGCTCTTTGGCGGCCCCGACGAGGCACGCCGCAGCCTCGTGGAGCCGCGGCGGAGCCAGGCGCTGGACCTACTGGAGTCCCTGGCCGGCGTGGCGGAGGGAGCCACGCCCCAAAACCTGGCCCTGGTGAAGCCGCTGCTGCTGCCCGTGCTGAGGGGCCTGGCCCCGCTGGTGGGGCTGCTCAGGCCCCAGCCGGCCCTGGCCTCTGGAGCCCTGCAGCTCTTTCGGGCGGCTGCACGTCGTCTGCTCTGCTTCCTGGGCGCAGAGGACGCAGGGGAGCTGTGCCAGTGCTGCTTGGCGCTGGCGAGGCAGTTTGCCCAGGACACCACAGGTCGGTTCCATTTTTTTTTTTTTTTTTTTTTTTTTTTTATGGCGTGTTTGGGCATTGATGTTGGAAAGTGGGAGAATCTCAGTTTAAATAAATTATTGCGGTGTTTTTATTATGAATATTTGAATATCTTTTTTGTTTTTGCAAACAGTAGTGTGTGTTTAGTGTGCGACAGTGTAGTCATGAAGATCCTTAATAGCTGTTGCTGCAGTGTCTGCAGGAACAGAGCTTTCGTTTTGAAATGACGGCCGTTTATCGAGTGGAGGGGTTCTTGAACTCTTTCGAGTAGCCCTTACCTACCTTGAATGGCAGCTGAGGAACCCTTCTTGGTGTCATCAGCATTGGTGCAGTGAAGCGGCGCAGGAGACTTCATATCTTGTTAACAATAGTGAACATACTAGGGAGTGTTTGGCTCATAGTTAGACATTAATGAGTGGCTGAAATCTGCTAAAACAACTCCGAAAACACTTCACTTGGGAGGCAGGGACAGTCGAGAGAACTTTAGAGCTGGAGCAACCCATGAGGGTGCTCTGGGGAATTTCAGGGTTCCTAGGAACTTAGGTTGAGAACCCATTGCCTAATGTTTGGGGCACCTGCAGGGCGCTTCAGCGTGGAGGTTGCTGCTGAAGAGAGCCACTGCCAGGACCTAGGGGAGCTGCTGGAGCTGCTGACGGAGCTGCTGTCCAAGGACTTCCTGCACATGGGGCCCCCCTCGAGTCCCCAGGGGGCCCTGCAGCCGGAGCCCGTGTGTGCTTCCACGGTGGTGCTCGAGGGACTTCAGCTTCTCCTGCCCCTCCTCAGTGCCCAGTTGCTCCAGGTGAACTACTATCCAAGTAGTGCAACAATGGCACGCACAACCTGGGATGGGAGCCACATTTGGTGCTGAAATATAATGTATAACATAGTATTGTATGTAGTGGCCCAGTGAGGTGAAATAACTACTCGTTGGATTGAAGTAGAACTCGGTTTCTTCCTTCCTGTGAAACAACAAGCAGGCGGTCTCCAATATTAAAAACGAGACAAAAGTTTGATTTTGGACATGTTGGCTGTACTATTTAATCAGTTATAAGAAGGCAGAGAGGGGTGAGTTCTGCCCTGTCCGTCGTCCACCAAACTGCCATATCCAAGACTGCTCGAAAAGAAAGTTTGTTAATTATAAATAATTACGAAAAACCCTCGGACTAGGGTAAGTATGTTAGATTCACACTAGCTGGTTTGCGCATTAACTTCTTGTTTATTACCTCGTAAGAAGAATCCAAGAGAACGTTCAGACTCAAAGACAAGCTGAATTATGCAATCCTAGCACACTGCCTCGTTACACGTTGATCGCTAATCACGCTGTCTCAGTATGCTGAGTCATGGCATGACTCCGGAGGTTATTCCAAAACTCCCTCCACTATGCCCAAACCTCTTCTTATCACTAAACGTGGCGGGGTGACGCACACTGCACACAATGGCTTTAGGGGCAAGCCATCCCACCTGCGGAAACTAACCTTTGCCCCTCTCTCCTTGCTGTTGTAGTTCCCTTCCCTGTGCCTGCAGTACTTCAAGCTGGTCGCCCTGGTTGGTGAGCTGCACCCCTCCAAGGTGTGCCAGCTGCCCGAGGGACTGCTCCAGGCCCTGCTCAGTTCCATCCGTCTGGGCCTCACAAGGTGGGCCGGGGTGTCTTGTGCTTTGCCTCACCTAAATGCAAAGTGCACCCGACTGCAGTAGCAAGGAATAATGGTCACGACATCAAATGCTGGGATGCCATGCATTCGGCAGTCAGTGCTAGCTAGCCAATACATATGAAGCAAAAAAAAAAATGCTTGAACAACAAAACTGATGGGTGTTGCCTCCTTCTGGTCGTGAGGATTATTAAGTTGGTTAAGAGTATACGCTTGAAGGTGGGACTATCTGGCTCATAGCCACGCATAACTGCACTAATGGTCAGTTTCTATTACATTGAGTTGAGTTTATGGTGCACTCTATTGAACGACCCTTAGAGCCGAAATTTGTTTAGCTCGAGTTTCTAGTTGACCTTCCCAGCACAGACAATGATTAACTTAGCTGAGCAGTATAGAACCTGACCTTCGAATAGTGTTTTTGCTTCGGCCGACCTGAGTGGTTGCCTAAGTTTGTAGGCGATGCCTCCAATTGGACGATGCAAGTCGATTCTGTCAGATTTAAGCAGGCCGTGAGTTGGAACCTCTTTGACAAAATTTGCTCCAACCTAACCCGGAAGCGGTTGTCAGCTAACCCTCCCAATACATCGATGTGAGCTCTGCTCACCTCCCAATGTGCCAACCTGATGAATGAGCTTTCTTTGACTTTTGTCAATGCGGGCAGTTGCTCACTGTTACTGATAGCCTTGACCAACATGATCAAGGTCAAACAGTTTGCAGCTGGATGCATTGGCACGCGTCAAGCTGAAAATGTGCAGCTTTCTTCCCCAGCTCTCTCACCACAAGTGTACCCCTCGCGATTGATTGATCGGTCAGTTTCGTCGGGCACATTCCCTCGGCAGCTTCTCGGCCGAAGTGTGCGGCCTGTGCCTGGACCTGGTGGCGGTGCTGGCCATGGAGGTGCATCGCCAACAGCTTCAGGCCACGCCCATGGGCCACGCACTGCAGCCCTTCCTGCGCCTGCTTCTGGAGATGGTGCTGCTGCAGCCCCTCGACTCGGAGCTCACCCTGGTGGCGGGGGGCGCACTCTTTGCCCTGCTCTGCTGCTACCGGGTGAGGCCTGTCCGCCATTCTTTTTCGAGGGAAGCGAGTCGAGGGGTTTTCGCCGGCGGGACGATTTTTTGCGTGGGTTCGGAGACCACAAAGTTTCGTCGTAGGAGAAACTGGGATGTGTAAAATACATTGTTGCCCGATGGTTACCAGAATTATCCTTTGGATGTGGTATTTCACGGTAGAATTGAAAACAGTTTTAATGGTCACTGGGAGGATTCAGAAAGCAGGAAAGTCTTTCAGTCATCCCGCTTCTAGTGCGAGCTTTCTACTTTCCATGACGGTTCAGCATCTCGTGATCCTCTAGCGTACACACGCAGCTGAAGCAGGACAGAACACAAGCATGTGCCAGAGCAGGGGTCTCAAACTCATTCGGGTGTGGGGGCAGCCCACCCCCGAACGTTTGAGGGCCAACGCAGGCAGGGAGTGCCCAGGGAGCATGCTTGAGTACACAATAAACAGCAGTGGTTTTCTTTTTGCAAAGTAGCCAAGTCTCTCAGTGGCCCTTTCGAGATTTTCTAGAGAAGGGACCTCGTAATCTCTGTTTTCGTAAACTTGCATCATTAGCTTTGATTTCCCAATGTGACTATTTTAGGCCCATCCTTGATCTGATAAGAAGATTTTAAATTACACTGCACCGCTAACTTGCTTGCCTTTTTTTAAATACAAAAAACCTCAACATTTCTTAAGGATGAAAAAACAAAAAAAGAACTAGAAAACTTAATACAACGGTTTTTGTTTGCCTGGCAATTTTTATAGCAGCATTTTAAGGTAATTTTTGTCTTAATTGTGTTCTTCAACTCCTGAAAACCCATGCTCAAGCTTTATCTTTGGAAGTTGCTTCCATTGAGCGAGGGTTTGTGCAGCCATGGTGCATCCTAAAGAGCTCATGCTTGTAGCATATCGAGCACTAGTTGGATTGTCGAACGGGTGATTATCACGAGGAAAAACTCAAAAGCAAAAATCAATGCAATCTAATACTGAGTCCAAAGGCTAATGTAATAGAGAAAAATATGTGCACATGTTATAGTGCAGAGCTATGCTTTAAGTGCAAATATACTGACAGATAGGAAACCAATATTTATTCTTTCTACTTACTGTTGTCTTCTCAACATGGATTGATCTATGAAGTAGGGGCACAGAGTTCAGCATCGGATTCCTTTTTTTTTTTTATTCCTTGAGCCATGGATTTTATTACCGAGGTCCTTTTTCAAGTGATACAGAAGGTCTTGGAAATGGCAATATCAAGACCAGAATGAAGAAAATCAAGATTTAAAAAAATAAATCGGAGTTATTTGATTTAAATAAATTTAATTAATTTAAGTCAAATTATGTTGATTTAAATCACTGTAGCCAGAAAATAGTGATTCCTTACCACTAGGTGTATTTTTTAAGATGGCAGACTGATTGATCAATTCATCCAATCACTAAGAACGATGCAGAAAGAATTATCCCAAATCTAGAAGTACAGTTTAATTAAAAATCTCTCATTACTGTAATCCTTGCCATACTAGAACAAAAACAGCTTGAGTTTTATTTTTTTAGTTATATACTTGGTTTCACCTCAAGAACCAAAGTAAAAAAAAAGTTTGACCCCTTAGGAGCATTACTAATTTCCCCCTTTTGCGTAGAGTTAAATATGTAGATGCATTTTAGAGTAGATTATGTTATCTTATCCAGACATGCATGTTTCAAATGCCAAAAGCATTGCTTCTTCCCCCCAACAACCAAATCTTCTAAGCACTACTTCGCACGGCGTATGAACAATACGCAAAACTTGCTTTTTTCTTGAGGTTAAAACGAGTATGGTTAAAGACTTAATTTGATTTTTCTTTTGAGTTCCAGCTTGATTGCAAGGGGACATTTCTTTTTTTCTGCTAGTTTTTGTCTTTTGCATTCAGATTTTGTTGCAATAGGACGTGACATAGCTTGTGAACGAAGTGAAAGATACGAAATTAGGCTCAACGCTTCGTTTCGCTCAGAAGAGCACTTCTTTTTGCTTGTGTTCGGCCGTATATAAATCTTCCTTGCTCGATGACTATTTAAATACAAAACAAATGCACATAGAAAGCATCAAATCATAGATAAACGGTGAATAAAAAAAATATTTTAGGGATTCTTTTTTGTTTGATTTAAGTTTGATTTAAATCATAGTAAAATAGGTGATACTTAAATCACAATTTGAATCATGTTTATTTTTGCTCTCCGCCTGTTAGAGTGGGGTAACCTTCTCTATGGGTCTCAATGCTTTCACAGAGAGGTACCAGTGCCGGGCTTTAATCCCACACAAAGCTGCCTATGTAGCCGTAAACAGAAACTAAAATATGCCGACGGTGTGCTCATTGGTGTCACCTGTTGATGATACAACAGGCTTTCACAGCGAAGCTGTTAGTTCCCCCACTATCATGTCCGCGGACAATCAAATGTCGACAGAAAACTCCCAATTGGTCGTGGCAAGTATGAATAATTAAAAACAAAAAGAGGGGGCAACCAGCGTGAGTCAACCTTCCTTGGCATTATTGGATAGTGAGGTCCTGATCCCTTGTTATCATCTCTAGGCATTATCCTCGAGGTAGTTCTAAAAGTCGTCCTTGAGGTCGTCCTAGGCGTCGTCCTCAAGGTCGTCCTAGACGTTGTCCTCGAGGTCGTATGAGAGGTCGTCCTCTAGGCATCAGTCCTAGAAGTCGTCCTAGAAGCCGTCCTTGAGGTCGTCCTAGACGTCGTCCTCTAGGCATTGTCCTAGACGTCGTAAAGATAACAGCTTCGCTGGTCCTCCATCTTCACGTGAAGTGGAAAGGCTCTAAAATTTTTCTGTGAACATAGAGGTATGCAGGACTAATCTGTAGAGTGGTTCACCAGAATGCCGTATTTATTCGAAAATAGGTCGACCTTTTTATGAACAGACCTGCTTGTCTACTTTCCCGCAGAACCCACGAAGACCAATCATTAAGACTTATGAAAGGAGCCATTGAATGGAATTAAAAAAATGCGATCTACACACAACTCATTTGTATGTTCCGACGTTATCGGTGCCCAGTCATTCATTGGGCCTCTTCCATAAATCGAACGATTGGCTCTTCTTGAGCGTTGCGGAGACATACTTGCGCAGGCATTGTCCCTAAAGGAGTCGACCTATTTTCGAATAAATACGGTGTTTGCAAGATACGGACTGCATCTTGTCAGCGCCATAGCACATGATGGAAATGTTCATTTTTCAAGAGATGGCTCATTGAACTGACTTCTGTAATCTCTGCTCCGACAGAGCAGTGGGACACCGGTGCGGGAAGTACACGGAGCCTGCGAGCTCCGTGTATTTCCCGCACCGGTTTCCCACTTGTCTTATCAACAAGGCCACTTCCGCAGATATTTGGCAAATATTGTGTAGTACAGCCGAACCTCGATATATCGAACTGCGCGGTGATGGCGAAATAGTTCGATATAGCCAGAATTCGATATATTAAATTACATCAAAAATGCGTCAAAAACTTGTTAAAAACGCGTGGCCGTCGCGCTCCGCGAAGCGCCGACAGGCGGCACATGCGCGCCGACCGACCGCAGAGGCGGGAGCAGCCGCGTGTCGTCTGCTACGGCGCGCCGCCGTGCCGCTCAGCTTGCGGGAGCTGGGATACTGGCATTGAAGTTCTCGGCGCCGAGAATGAATGCAAAGTTCTTGGCCTTCTGTTGTAACATCGGTCCGGATACAGGAATATTCCGGGCCCTTGCGTCGATGAACCATTTGTGCAGCGACTTTTCAACATCTTCAAAGGCAGCTTTGCGTACACGCCCCGCGCCTGAGTGCTGGTTCTGTTCTGCCTTGGCCTTTATGTCACTCTTGTTTTTCAGTAGAGTACTCAAAGTGCTTCTTGGTAGGCCTAAAGCTTCGGCGACGCTCGACTTTTTTTCTCCATTCTCAACCCGCTGGATAGCTTCCAGTTTTGCAGCAAATGTCAGGGACGTCCGTTTTTTAGCGTTTGCAGCCATCACTCACGCAAGGCAACACGACACACGAAAGAACTACGATCATACGCGTAGCAGTACCAATAATACCGAGGAGGAGGAGTCGGTGCGGCAAATGCAGTGCGTCGTTGACGTTGCGACGAACTATCCAGGCAGCGGCGTGCGTGCAGGCAGTCGGAAACGCCCATTGCGCCACCGCTATCTTCGAGGGTGTTGCGGGAAAGCTCGCCGCCTGTCAAAAGAGCGCGGGCTGTTTGGGGTGGCGGAGTTCGATATATCCATTTTATGTCCGACCCCGTTCGAAATAAAAAATAAAAAATGCATGCGATTTTCCGCGTGATATAGAAAGCGTTCGATATAGGCAATAATTCTATATATCCGTGTTCGATATATCGAGGTTTGAATGTATTAGTGGATGGTTATGGAATAGAATAGATTGGAGTCGTCTGAATGACCTACCATAGCTATGAATTCATAAATGAATATCAGGAACGGTAAAGTCGGTAAATGTGGACTTTCAGGGTTCTTGAAGATAGCATATTACGGTCATGTTCCGTTAATATGGATGACCCGTTATATAGTCTATTTTCGGAGACAAATGGGGAAAATACAAGCATTTTTGTCTCATTGTTATGATAAACTCTTGTAATGGACCATTTCTGGGGGGAATAGACATGTCCATATTAACAAGACACGTCTCCAAACCGCAGGAGCACTTCGAGCAGCTGGGTCAGGCGCTGGTGTCGAGCCAGGCGGACGCTGAGGTGGGGCAGCGCCTGGCACAGGCTCTGGCCACCCTGACCATGGCACAGCCCCTGAGCCTGGACCGACCGAGCCGGCTGCGCTTCAGGGACGCCTTCGAGGCGTTTGTCACGGACGTCAGGGGCTTCCTGTGCGTCAAGTGACGGGTGCGGGCCGGTGGTGGGGAACAGTGCCACCCCGACATCCGAACCACTGCCACCTGTCGTGTCGAACAGAGTGCTCTTTCGCAGCTCGAACGAGTAAAGCGGCAATCGTTTTTATTTCTCGACGAGGGGCTCGGCTTCTTCCGGGGACAAGAACGGAGATCGGTGGGAGTGACTACGAAAGGAGGTGCCTCAGGTCCGCGAACCGCCCAAGTACCTGGAAAAGTTAGTATACGTAAGGAAAGTTGGCAGTGGCTGGCTGGTGCGGGAGTGTGGCATTCCGTTGCCAGAGAATCGAGGTTGCCAGACGGCCCTTGAAATACAGTATCGTGGAGCAGTGTAGTCACTGTTGTCACTGACAGGGTGAGAGGGGTAGGGCGTCTCTTTCCTGGACACAGCCTCCAGCGCAAGCTCGTTGCACTCCGCCATACTGGGTGTGCACGCCAGAGACCCACGAGACGCCGATGCGTTACCGAAAGCAAGAAGCTCGCGTGGGAGGCGAGACAGCTGAACAACCTCCCTTCCATTCTCATCTTATCCGTGACTACAGTTGCACACAACTTCGTGCGAACAGTGGCGACATGCTCGTGGAGTAGAAACACCCAATCTATCAAAATCCCACCAAGCCTGTGAATTCATAAAATTGCAGATTATGGACGTGGGTTTGACTTGAACGGTCAGATCACACTGAAATGTTCCCTTTTCAAACAATCGGCGGTAGGACAAAGCATGGAACGAAATTGTCTGGCTTTCAACATTGCACCAGAGGTACTATACTGTTGCATGCCACATTCTGTAAACAATGTCATACTTGTGGGTTTCATGTTCCTGTAATTTGCTGAAACTTTGCAGCAGCGAAATTTTGCAATTGGCAGGAAGTTGGTCAGTGGGTCAAGAGTATAGTTGATATAGCTGCGGCCCCCGCGATCCAATAAGAGCGTCTGAGCAAGGCACGTGACAACACTCTGTGGTCGAGGCTACGGAGGCTCCGTTACCGCCACAACAACAGTGCCGGCGTCTAGGCTTCTTTTAATGGCCACTGACGTTGCGCAATTCCAACTCTATCAAGAATACATAAAAAAATGGGAATAAATATTCACGAATTTATTAGTTTCAATTATTTTTAAACCAAAAAAATTGCGGTGCTTAGCTCGGCTATGCCAGGATATACGTAGCGTGAGCTTATGCGCACAAAATGAAAGACGCGATCAAGCGGCTCCAGTGCAGCGTCAGACTTGGCTACTGCGCAACGCAGGCGCACAGCTGGGCACGCGGTGGCGCCAGTGCGTCTGCTGCGGCTTTGACGTCAGACTTGGCTGCTGCGCAACGCAGGCGCACAGCTGGGCACTGCGGCGGCGCCAGTGCGTCTGCTACGGCTTTGACGTCACTCTTCTGGAATGCGCAGACCGGCGGAGAGCGCAGCGGCGGCGGCTCCGGCGCGCCAGCTGTGCGCCGTGTGACGTCACTGCTCCTCGCGCTTGCGCAGCACGGCTCTTTGGCAGCCACGCGAAACTGCTCAACCTCGGCCAGTGTAGTTCACGCTACAAAAGGTGACGTCGCATACGTATCTGATCCAGATTTTTTTCTCCTTGTAGCGCTGTGGCCGTTGGCGATAGCAGCACTGCAGCCGTGTAATCGACCGCTTCCACTCAAAACATCGCCCTGGCATTAGCATCCACCAGATATTCAAGGGTAAATTGAGTGTACAGTTGTCTAATGAACTGGTCCCAAAGAACACGCTACTCTAGCGGATGGCAATGTTGTGGCAGTGGATGTTCATCCGAAGTTGGTTGGTTTCGCAGCAGACGACTCTTAGCCAGCAGACGGATGAAACCTCGCTCCGACGCTCTTATTGGGTTACGGGGGCCGTAGCCTCCACAGTGCGCCAAGTTATTGTGAAACGGAGTATGGACACGAGAGCTTGTCTGGTGAAATCGATAAAATCCAAGATGGCAGCCGTTAAAGAGATTCAAAGGCAGGGTGAATGGAATCTGAGAAAGCACATCATTTTCACATGATATCCCCATCATCACCACTGGCAGTCTCGTGGTTGCCGCGCCGGGATAAATATTTTCAGCTGATGCCACGCACTTTGGAGGGGGTGGGCACTCGACTTATAATTTGCAGATTTCCTCAGTTTCTCATTAAACGTTTTAGGAAATCAGTACTTTGTAGCAAGATAATGGTTCTGAATTTTGGCATCTGCTCCAGATCGCTATAATACTACATTTGGGCAGACTGGGCATTTGGCAATCCGTTGTGTACTTTTGCAATGAAAAATAATGTTTACATTTTTTTTCTGGCGGGGGACACATTGTATTATGAAAATAAGCCATTGGGAAAGGGAAGAAGAGGGACAAACAAATCTCCAAACACAGCTAGGAGATTTGTGTTTGTTCCTGTCCTTCTTGTTCCCTTTCTCCAGGGCTTATTTTCGTACTTGTCCAGCTCGCTTGCACCTTTGCATTATTGACACATTGCATATTTGCGAAATTGGCAAAAATTAAGTTGCCGCTGTTCCAGGACTGCCGACCCGCTACATTTGGTATGCGGAGCGCAAGTTTATCTGCTATTTCCACAGGGGCTGCGATGATGCCAGAATGCTGAGCTCTAATTGGTTGGTTGAAAAAAATAGTGAGTAGACCTCAAGGCATCTAGGATTGGGGTCTACCCACTATCCTTTCAATCAAAGCCAATCGGAGCTCGGCGTCGTTCCAAAGTCGCAGCAACTCCTGCGCAAGAAGCGGACAAACTTTCGCTCCGCATTAATTCAAAACTTACTCGTGCTGTATGAGCCTGCAACCTTGCTGTTATCTGGGCAGCCTCATTGGTGAAGTGGCAGGCAAAGAGAAGCAGGTTTCGAGGCTGCACCTTGAGGGCAAACCTCATGAACAGCAGTGAGTAGATGCACAAAGCTGCAAAACAACAGTACAGATTGCCTTCACAGCAGACGACGCCACCCAGCAAGCAGCGAAGGTAACCGACACATGATGGAGTATTGCTAGCAATAGGGTGTTTTCGTTGACATCATTATGTCCATTACTTCATTGTAATGAGCTGTCTAGTGTGTGCCAGAGGCACGTATTCCAGAGATGCATCCTGACACCTTCGAATATGTAATGCACAGGCCTATTTTCATCACGTTGACACCCAACAAAATGGCGGATTGTTGTCATGTGAAAACATTCTTTAGCCGGTGATCCGTTCAACTATACCAGTGGTCATCTTGCCGCTGATGAAGCTTGGGTCCTTCTTGATATCAGCGATTGCAGCTATAGGGATTCCCCAATTGGCAACTAGAAAGAAAGTCGTGGATGATTCAGTCTTGAGGATGGTCCTGAGAACACTGCCGTTGTCCTAGTAGCCTTACCAGGGCCCCAGAAGTGCTGCATAAAAGGTGTGGAAGATGACTTAAAATTAATATCTTTCATTTTTTTTTATCTTTGAAATTTAGTTTTGGAAACAAAAAACGATCGACGCCTATTCAAGATGGAACTTGCAGGACAAGCATCGTTCGTATCAAGTATTGCTAAAGAGAGCGCATTACTACGTCCACCAAGGAAGTACGCGTTATCAAAGATGAGACTTGCCGTGCTGCAAGGTCAGTGCGGTCGGCCACCCAACAGCGCGGAGAGGAAGATGAAAGAAAGAGTCAAATATATATTTGCGGTCGAAACTGTTACTCAAGGAGACTGTGTATCTATGAATCGCGATAACGTTGAGATTACCTGCATAAGTACTGCCGAAATTCTTTGCTTCCGAGCTGTTTGACGATCTGGCTGGCGAAGTTGGACATCTTGCTTGCTTTAGACCAGACGGAACGAAAGATCTGCTGACACTTATACACGTCTACTAGACCTCTCCGAGGCCCCCGTCTTTCAAGCTTTTCGAACAATGAGTGGATTCGTGAGTAGATGCGCTTTTGATGTAACTAATGCCAACAACTATTCGATTAGCACCAGAAGCAGACCTCCCCTATCCTCAACACCATTGCGCGAGCCGACTGCGACTTTAATCGACGCTAGGGAGCTCGGCAAACCGTTTTTTTTTTTTTTAATTTTTATCACAGTTTCGTTTTTGATTGGCTTTGCATTGGATTCCGGATTTCATCCAGCGTTCAATCCAATCGACGAACAACGGAAAGTCAACGAAGGCGGCGAAGTGTAGACGCGTAGACCAACAAACCTGAAAAGCGAGCGTAAATTTGCCAGGCTAGGTAACATTGGTGACACCTCAACACAAATATCGCCGTACCTGATCGCCCCTCTGTCAACATGACTGCTGTCCAAGGCGTATTATCGGCTGCAGAGCGCTCTGTGCGTTCGGTGTTCGGTAAGATCACCGGCCCCGTCCTTCGCCGATACCTTTTTTGTTTGTATCTTGGATCGAATACTTGTTAATGACAGTATGCAAAAATGTTTATGACAGAGTATACTGTAGCCACAATTGACGTTATGCTGTGGCCGGATCTGATACCATCAATGTTCGAAAGCTGGTGCTGGCTCAAGCCTAGACGCGGTGTCCGCGCGCGTGGTTCACCGACGCCTCTTCCGTTCTCTTTCAAGTGGGGAACATTCCCTACGAGGCCACCGAGGAGCAGCTGAAGGACATCTTTTCTGAAGTCGGTCCCGTCGTGAGCTTCAGGTGAGTTCGATGACGGCGACGCCTGATCCCGCTCACCGGCACCGACCGTTGCGTCCCTACCCTCTTCCAGACTCGTGTACGATCGCGAGACGGGCAAGCCCAAGGGCTATGGCTTCTGCGAATACAAGGATCAAGAGACCGCTCTTAGCGCCATGCGCAACCTCAACGCCTTCGATCTGAACGGTCGCCCTCTGCGTGTGGACAACGCCGCCAGCGAGAAGAGCAAAGAAGAACTCAAAAGTAAGGGCTGACCCGGACTTGTAGAGGGGAGACTCTCGCAGTGAATGATCCTTTCTGTCTAATAAATTATTCCCTTTCTTTTTCTTCCTTGGCAGATCTGCAGGCATCACTAGGGGGACCACCAGTCGAGGTAATTATGCACAAAGCACTGTTTCGGTGGGACTTTAATACACGCGTGTGACATGACCAAGTCACATTGTGTAAATTGTTTGTATAGTAGTTGTTTCTTATTTCGGTCGGTCTTGTGTCACCTGAGCTTTTAGGGAGTATTGATTTGGCCAGGGGTCATTGATGTCGCTGGCCTGCAATAAGGCAGAGCCGCCTCCGTGGCCGGGGCTTGGGGAGCTGGCTTAACAAAGTAGTGGTGCACCTAGGGAACGGCCATTGACGTGTTTGGCAGCCTATGATGCCAACCGTTTCTTGTTGGGAAGCCTAGCTCAGAGTTGTGCATACTTTTCAGGCTTGCAACACCTAAAATACCTAAACGCTGTCTGGCGACCCCCCTCCCTTGTTCCCCCCCTTTAGAGCAGTATCAAAGCTGTCAACGGCTCGACTGGCGACCCCCCCTGCCATGTTCCCCCCCTTTAGAGCAGTATCAAAGCTGTCAGCGGCTCTGTTCTTGAGGCAGAAAATATTGAAGAGAATCACACTCACAAAGGCTGACAAACACACAGTTACCATGTCTCCTACTCCGCACCTTGTTGTAACCGCTGGTAGTACTACACTGTACGATGGTAACCGCACGATCGCATGGCGTCCATTTGCAATCCGTGGGGTTCTCGCGCGTGTGCAGATGTTTGCCCAATCTTTGCCGAACTTTCCTTCAAAAATTCGGCGTTTGCCAAACTTTGCCGAATCTGAAGTTCGGCAGATTCGGTCCATCACTAATCAATACCGGTCCAAAATGGCTGCTCTTTCCTATGGGGACAGAATAGGTGACCGGCGTTCGGCAGCAGCCGCAAAGCTCTTTGAGTATTATTCACTTCCGGTTCGTAGCTTGCAGCCGACGCAGCACCATGGCGTCTATGGAAGTGTGTGCAGGTGTTGAACCTGATCAATCCGAGCCACTTCCCTCTGTTGCTGGGTGGGTTACAAATTTCTGAGCGTCTGAAGTCACTTCTGCAGATAAGTTATGTAGGAATCAGTATGCAGAGGCATCAAGAACGACCGCGAAAGCGCGGTGTGAGTGCGGCCGGCGGCAAGCTGCACTTGCACCACACTTCCCGGATCGTCGCATGAAAACTCGGGCTAGGTTAGCTATTTTGTAGCGTAAGCTACACTGGCCGAGGTTGAGCAGTTTCGCGTGGCTCCTGGAGAGCCGTGCTGCGCATGCGCGAGGAGCAGTGACGTCACACGTGTCAGTCCCCGATGCACGCGCCACGTGCATGCACCCGCTTGAGATCATGGCTCGCGCTGTCCGGTTGTTCTGGGCGGCAGCTTGGTTGCTTGATACATAACAACACGGCGCACAGCTGGCGCAAAAAAGTCAAATTTGGGGGTTTTACGTGCCAATCCAATGACGGGCATCTGGCACGTCCCAGTGGAAGACTGAGGATTAATTTGGACCACCTGGGGATCTTTTGACGTGCAACCGAAAGCTCGGTTACACGGCGCCTCCTTCGCATTAAGAAGAACGGAGAAGCTTAACTCTTCGGATCTTGAAGTAGTCACATAATGCGTATACCGTGTGTGTTTCATTGAAGCAGAAGTAAGCATGATAATCAAGCTAATCCTAGACAACCAGGAAAGCTAAGAATAACCAGCTGAACCTAAGCTTACGCTACGTATATCCTGGCGTAGCCGAGCTATAGTTTTTCTTTTGAGCCAACGTTCTTCATTGGGTTTTGTTTATTTTTGATGGTTACGCTAGATTACATCACCGACTGAAATAGGTATGAATGTACGCCATAGGATGCGGCTAGTTGAAATGCCCGATCGGAGCTTTGGCATACTTTTCTTGTGCGATCAAAACGCAACTTCCTTGCAAAAGTTTGTTTCGCCGACATCTGACTATACGAGAACCCTTGCTTTTAAGCACTGGCATGTTTTATGTACTTCAACTAAGTTGTCCCCCGTGTGCCATGACCCACCCTTTGTACGTTTTTTTAAAATAATGTTGAGTAAGAGAGCATTCATTAATGCACACCGATTTTGATATGGGCTATGCAGGGTCGTACAACCGCTTTATTATCTGTCAAGATATAGGTGCTGCCTGCTTGCTTTTGTTTATTCATGCGAAAGCATTAACTGTCTCATGGAGAGAGCCGACGTCATCAGTTTGAAGCACGAAAATGGCACCTTAAATCCTTTCTCAAAGTGTAGCCAGCTCCCAGCTATGAAACCACGCGAAAATCCTAGACACGGCACCTAGTTTCCCCAATCCCAAAGGAGCGAAGTAAAGCTGATGAATTTTCGGCTTCGGTCCCATTGGCTGACGTGCGTCGACGAGGCTCCCATTGGCTGCTGCGCGTCAGTTTGAACGATCGCTCACCCGATGGCGCTTCGTTTCCGTGAGGCAGCGGCTCCACCGTTCCATGCCCAAGGTCAGCGCGCCGTATGCCGCAGACAGAAGAAGGGAGTGAAGAGCGGCTTGCGTGCTTTCGCATTCACAACTCATAAGAAGTGCTTAGGTGTACCTCAATCTTTTTATATTGTAGCAAGCTGACCCGTCCTTTTGTTTTTTTATATTATAGCAAGCCACCCGTTCACGCCGCTTCGTGGCAGCTCTCATTACATAAAAAGATAATCTGAGCTGTTGATGTAACCAACTATCAATTAAACGGTCTGTCGACCCAACGTTGTGCGATGAACTGATTTCCTGCGAGATCGCATACCGCATTCTCGTGGACGCCTTGTATGACAAGCAGTACCCACCCCTTCGCAGGATTAATCAAGACCTTTTTCTGGCTGTCAAGAAACTCTGTTAAAGATTGTTATTTCGCGCATCCCCTACCTGAAAAAAGAGAGAACACATTGTACTGGCCAGTATACCGCGGAGCAGCGGACTACTTTTCACCGCGAATACAGCATGGCTACCACGAGAAGGGCTTTCGATGCAGCTGAATTATGACCAACACTAGACAAACCGGAAGTATGAAGTCAAGTGACGCCTCGTTTCGGATGACGAAACTTGCGGCTCAGACGCCGGTCACCTAATGGAGTTCACGGACTAATGTTTGCAAATCCTGCAAAAGTGACCCTAGCGCCTGGTGACAAGAACCGTTCCCTCTCGTAGAGCCCCTACGGTGCCGAGGTGGAACCCGAGCGTGCTCCAGAGGCCATTTCCAAGGCTGTGGCCAGCCTTCCCCCTGAGCAGATGTTCGAGCTCATGAAGCAGATGAAGGTGAGGCCCCCGACAACTAGAGTCTGCATGGGCCTTTGCTCGAGGGCTTTTCAACATCGAACCAATGATCCGGGCCAGCATACCCCTTTCGCCAATAACTTCCTCGACTGTGGAGGATGCTCATATTTAGTGCTATCCCCGATTGTGGTGACATTCATTGACTGGTTGTTAGTAATTTGTGCTCGCCATCTTGTCATCTTCAAAAGACACAATGCTGCAAACCTCTGTGGAACTGTAGAGCCCACCTTTGATAGCGTAGCTCTCTCGAATTGTAACGAACACCATCACTAGCCGATACTAAATGTTACCAGCATGATGCGCGACTCGAAAAGAAGGAAGCGAATTTCTCAGGCATTCAGTTTTTGCGGCGTCGTACCTGTGCAACCCAACTGCTGTCTCCTCCCCCCCTTGCCACAGCTGTGCATCCAAAACAACCCAGGAGAGGCGCGCAACATGCTGCTGCAGAACCCGCAGCTGGCGTATGCGCTGCTCCAGGCCCAGGTGATCATGAAGGTGGTGGAGCCCCAGGTGGCACTGAGCATCCTGCACCGCCAGAACCCCACCATGGGGCCCCTGGGCACGGGGCCCCAGCAGCTGCCCCCCGCACAGCCCCAGCCCCAGCCCATGGCCCTGCAGCCGCAGCAACAGCAGCAGCAGCAGCAGCAGCAGCCTGTGGTCGGCGGACCCGGCATGGGCTGGGGTCCCCAGCAGGGCGGGGGCCTGGTGGGGGCCCCGCAGGGCATGGGGACCGGGGCCCTTCCGGCGCCCCAGCAGCAAGGGTTCCCTCCGGAGCAGGGATTCAACGACGCAGGATTTGGAGGTGGGTCCCAACGACCCGCCTGGCCGGTCGCCACCTTTTGAAAGGTTTTCCATAGGCGTACAGAGGACTGCAGAGTCTTCGACGCTTTATGGTATTGGGCGAAGCTTTTGGTAACCGTAGTAGGGTACATAGACGCACTGGGTGCGTCTACCGTATTTACTCGCATAATGAACACACTTTTTTTCTTGAAAAATTGACACATATTTTAGGGGGTCGTTCATTACACGGGATAAAATTTTTGCATTTACACACTTCCTGCAAATGTCATATTAGGTGCCAATATGACACGGCAAGGTACTGTGGCACGTCTCCAGTGATGGAGGCGCGCCCACGGCTGGTCGGGAGCGCGCCACAATAACCATGCTTTATAAATTGCAAACCTTTTTAGGGCGCTTTCGGGGTGCCTTTTGCCGCAGTAAAAGCTCCCTAGGAAGCTCACTCAGTATGAAAAGCAACACGACCGACCGCTCTTAGGCGATATATATTGCTAGTGTCCGGCGGGCACTCTCGGGTATAATCCCGGACTACGCGTATAAGAACTAGTCTGAAGTCCAACCACCCGACCTCCGAAGCCCGCTCGCTCGCATGGATCAATCGTTCACGGAGACAAGAACTCGTACGAAGTCCAACCGCTGACCCCCCCCCCCCCCCAAGCCCGCTCGCACGGATCAAGTTTCGTTCACGGAGGGGCTACCAGACACTCTCAGCCTACAGCGCAGCGTGCACCTCGCTGTGCAGTTCTGTTGCGGATTAAATAAACGCATTTACCCGGAGTATGTGAAATGAGCCCTAACCACTTTCAAGATTTCACTGTCCGAAAGCGGGCCACAGACGACGGCTTGTGTCCAGTGCTCCGCAATTCCTCGACCCAAGCTTCGTCAAGTGAGCGCGACACTCGGTTTCACGGTTGATCACTTCCGTAACTACCGCAACTACGCACTTGTGCCATTACGTGAGCAGCCTGGCTTGGTTTGACTTGGCTTGACCGGTTGGCGGCTAAAGAAAACTGGCTTGGTGGCTCGCTAAATTGGACGAAATTCGAGACTCGCGGATCCGAAAATTGGAGGTGCATTTATTACGGGAGGGAAAAAAAAAAGTCAAAGTATTGATGCCAGTTGTGGGGGTGCGTTTATTATGCGAGTGCGTTTGTTATGCGAGTAAATACGGTATGCATCCTACTGTTCCTAGTTTAGTGTTTGAAGTCTTATGTTTTTTAAAGGAATATGTGACTTACTGTGACTAAATGTGTTAGTTGTTGTAAGGGGTAATTCAGAAAAGTTGCCAAATGGCATGCAGCATCTATTAGAGATGTTTCACTTTCTCCTCTACTTTCTTTAGGACTGGTAGCATTTTTGAAGAAGCAGGGTGCACTCAAAGTAAAGCAGAACAGAAGCCATGCGTGACAAACGTGTGCTTCGTGTCTGCTAATCACCCTGCTGCCTACCGTAAAATCCCGAGAGATGCCCCACCCCCGAAAGATAGCCCACCCCTATTTTTGGCTTGATTTGCTATATTTTTTTACACACCAAAAAATAGCCCACTTCTAGTAATAGTAGTGTTAGGATCAATTATGGCCTCGGCCTAAATGCAGCTAGTTAGCTATGGCAGGATAAAAGCGAACGTTGCTGACTGGGAAGTACAGTCATCTTTGCTTCGGTGCCAATTGTCACCATAACAAGCTTGGAAGAGACACAACTTAAAAATAGCAATTCTTTTCAACTTTTCTTGATTGTACACCGAAAGTTAGCCCACTCCCTATTTTCAGCCGATTTACTCTTGATGTTAGGTGGGCTATCTCTCGGGATTTTACGGTAATAACGTCGGTTTTCCAACCATGTGTAGATAATTTCTACGGCTCATGCTGGGTTACTCCGGTTATGTTGCTGCAGCGTTGCAAGATTCTTAGTTCCACTGTCTACAGGCATGATCAGAATGGATAGCGCACCATACCAGAGAATCTCTTCAGTGTCAGCACGTGTGGGCTGCAAGAAAGACTAGCTGATATATCGGTTTTAAAAGACAAGTAAAACCAGGAACAACCATGAAGCACACCACACATGCCTCTTCCATTCTTAGTCTTGTACCATTAGATTATAGGAACTGCGGTACACTATGAAAAATTTTAGACAAGACGCTGAGGGACATAAGCAGATGTATTTTGGTTTTCCTGTTTTGTCTCCCCAATTTATGACTATAATGGACCACTAGACTTGTTTAAAGGGATTATCCGGTCAAATTTCGTATTCATGAAAACATTTAGACCTCATTGTCAATGGCTGTAGGAGTTTCTGAGGTAACATCAGGCAAAGAACGCGCCGAACTGAAGTGCACTTCGAATTTTGTCCTCCGCGTGAGCAGTACGACGTGGTTCACCCTCGCTGCTGCGCTAGATTTTTTTTTTTTTTTTAGAATGAAAGGGTATTTTTATTGTGCGGTTGTCACGCTCCACACTTCTCCGCAACATTTACAGTGGCGACTAATATGGAATGCTGCTGTGCCTCGGGAGCACTGTGTCCTCACGGAGGAATGAGGCATAGGATATGACTATTGCAAGACTGGTGTGACGTCACGTCAGGCATGGGAGTGCAGCCGTTGATACTTGCGAAATTCGGCATGGAGTTTCGTTCCATTATCCGTCGTTGATTACACTAAATTGGGGTGTCGTTTATTGGAATAAAAATGGCCTATGTTAATCATTAGGCTCCCACCAGGTAACCATCACGAAATCTTAAGAACTTCCGGTTTTCACCGGACAATCCCTTTAAGCTTTGTGGTCCAGTGAAAACTTAAACCATCTATCGATTGCAGCTTACGATTGTGGAGTTAGCTCGTAGCAACCTCGTTTTTGCCTACAGTCTCTTATGTACATGCTGACTTGGGGTGGGGAGCCCGCAGTTGTTGTGCCTGTCCGTATGTGACACCTAACTTACGTCGTCTGGTGCCTGCCACAGGAGGTCGGGGTCCGCCAGTGGGTCCCGGTAGACCAGCCCTGTTAGGGGAGCGCCCACCGGTGCCCGAACCACTCAGGAACGCACCCTTCGACCCCCGAGGTAAGCTCCACGGTGCCCTTCTTTTTGCCGTGCACAGGAGCCGTGGCGGAGAGGAAACTTTTACAGCGGTAGCTGTTGGTGCCTACTCACGGCAATAAATGCTCATGTATGAATGCAAAACCCCGCTCCACAGCAGAGGCTCTGCTCTCCCTTTCTTCGTCATTCCTCACACACGACAAGGTCCTCTCTCGCTTCCCCCTCCCTTCCCCCCTGTAGGCCGCTGCTGTTCTTGTTTGGCGACGCTTTCTCATCCTTGCCTTCCCCGCCCCCTCCGGCAGCCGCCGTTGCGAAATACCCCTGTGATTGTGCTGTGCAGACACGTTCCCTCGCTGCCCCACTGCCGCCACCCAGGTTCTGTTCTCGCGTACTCTCCATGCCTCTACGGCACAGATCGCATACATACTTTTGCTTCTTCCACCACTGGCACAGTCTCAGGCGGTTCTGTGTCCTTCTTCAACACATGCAACATGTCATACAATCATTCTACCAAAGCACACATCTCCTCACACACGCCTCCTACGTCAATTCCACAGAAAGCAAAGAACCCATTGCAAACATTATACAGCACACTGGATGAAGGCAAATCTCTTCAATATGCCTTTCTGCAATGCAGCAGCTACCACTGTCAATTGCAGCACACTTTGTGCGGTCATTTTTCTTTTGAGGTACTTCTTAAGGGCGCTAGGTTTTAACTTGTTTGATTGCTTGTGGCATATGAAGTACAGGGCTTATTTTAGTGAGGGCCTTGCTCTAATGTACGTCCAACTAAGTCTTGCAGTGTGTGGCAGCTAGAAAACAAAGCTGTAAAGTAGGGGCCAGAAAATGCACCCCTCAAGATATGGATGCAACCCACTAGTGTATCAAGACATGATAATTAATAAAAGTATGTGCAGCAAAAAAATAGGGAAAACAAAGAGGTAACATTTCAGATGTCCAGGTGTCTCCTTTAGACAAGGAAAGATTTCTAATAACAAAATTATCTCGGCCATTTGTTCAGCCCCACTCGATTATTTATTCCAAATTGCACAAAATGCAAGGAACTCCTTGGGCACGAGCAGATGGCTCTTGAAAGTGCTCCATGTTGACATTTCTTTTGCTTTTCTTTCTTTTTTTTATGAAATGTATTTGTTGCAAATACTGTCAAAACAAAAGAGAACTCGGAAGAAAAGCTTGGCGAGCGGCCCCGCATTCCTGTTGCAAACACTTCCGCTCGTCTCATTGTTCCATCACCGCACGCAGTGATGGCCCCGGCCCCGCTGGCCGCGCCAGGCAGGCCAGGCATGGTGGGGCCGGACCCCCGCCTGGACCCCCGTGGGGACAGGGACCTGCGCGTCTCTATGGGGGACCGGGACATGCGCCAGCCGCAGCCCCTTGAGGACCAGGACTTGAGGACCGGCGGAGACCCCCGATTCCGGGGCGGGGCCCCCTTCGACCCCCGCAGTCGCCCCTTTGCTCCCCAGGGCCCCCCGGGGGGCCCGGCCCCCATCGGAGGCAGGGACGACCCCCGGATGGGCCCCGGCCCAGCACGCCCCGGCGGAAACCCCGTCATCTCGGCTCAAGACCAGGAGAAGGCCGCCCTCATCATGCAGGTGCGCCGTCCTCGACTCGTAGAAGTGGCGGTCTTTCTCGCAAGCATGTGTGTCGGCGATAGACGTCTGCACAGTCTGAGGAATGCCCATTTTTCCTGATTGGTAGCCGAACAACCCCTGTCCAAACCCTTGCAGTGCAAAAGCCTACAGACCTTGTTGTAAACAGTGGTGCACATGCTAGGGAATGTTTTGCACATACAGTATTTACCCGAAAATAGGTCGACCACGAAAATAGGTCAACCCCTATTTATTGAGCCCACCGAGAATAAAAAAAAAATAATTCGAATATAGGTCGACCTCGTTTTTTTTTTAAAGGAACAGGGGAAAGTTAGGACAAAAGAAAAAAACAAACCTTTATTTACAGCACTCTCAGCTAAATCACAGGGCGATGTCAAAAACTTAATCATCGTCAGAACTTCCGGACTTGTCATCCTCATCCAAAGCTTCGTCAGCTTGGTAGACATCCCCGCAAATTCACAACAATACCTCACCGACACCTTTGTAAAATGACGACAAGAAGAAACGAAAGAAGGTAGAGACAGGCGAAGCGATGAAAGAGCAAATACAAAGACGCGAGCAGCGCTGCGAGTCCCGTAAACAACACGCAAGCCGCTGAAAAAAAACAACACTAAAGTACCTTTTTTTTCTTTCTTTTTTTTTTTTTTGTGCGCGTTTGCGAGGGATGGAGGGCAAAGTGCATGGCGCATCGCGTTCCTCTCCCTCCCCTCCCCCTTGCCCAGCGAGGGGAACGCTACAGGCGCGATGGCGAAACCCGACGCCCGAGGGATGTGCGCAAGAGCCGTGGCCCGCGGCCACGGGCTGTTGGCTGCTGCTGTTTCGGTTGTTTTTGTGCATCAAAAGCTTTTTGAAACAAGAAGCCGCGCAGCTCTACAGCGACGCTGGCTAGGTGATTGATAGCTCCATGCCCTCGGTAGGGTTTCAAATTTTGGTCGCGAATGTAGGTCGAAATTCTTTGGTCACGATTATAGGTCGACCCTTAATTTTTGACAACATTTTCGAAAAAAAAAGGTTGACTTATATTCGAATAAATACGGTAGTTGTGCATCAATGTCTGGCTTAGATCTCATGAGATAGTGCTTAAACTGGAAGAACACTTTACTTAGGGGCAGGGACAAGCGATGAAACATGGCAGCTCAAGGAACCCCTGAGGGTACTCTGGGTAACCCCGTTTGAGAGCCTGTGCTCTTGGAGCCATCTGCTGCCCACAGATCATCAGGCTGGCATAATTTGTGCCGCACCCCATACCCAGTTTGTCGAATGCTACGAGGGAATAATCTTCTCTTTTGAGATGACTGGAAATCTCATCACTGTCACGTGCTCCATCTCGCCATAACGTAGACCGTGGCAGCAAAGGGCATAAGCATTGTTGCTATTTCCTGAGCCAACTCTGCTCACTTCACAGCCGTCCTTGTGCTTTGTGCTCCCATTCTTTATATTATCCTTACCAGCACGCTCTCCATTCCACGCCTTCCTATCTTTTCAGAGTAGATTCGTGCCGAGGCGCTTGCAAGTGTGCACAATCTCTTACTAAGAGACTCCACACGGGAGGTTCGATCTCGTAATCCGTCCGACGCCTGCACTGCCCAGAGGCAGTGGGTGAAAGCATTGGCACTTCTGTGCTCCGGTTAAGCACGGACCCTGGGCGTCCCGCATGCCACCGGACGGCAGTGATGGCGGCATTTCCGGTTTTCCCCGTTGCCTGCAGGTGCTGCAGCTCTCGGACCAGCAGATTGCCTTGCTTCCGCCGGACCAGCGCCAGAGCATCATGGTGCTGAAGGAGCAGATTGCGCGCAGCACGCAGCAGTGAGGAGGCTGTCCACGCAGCTAATAAACGTGTTTACTGGCTTGGTTCCAGTAGCTCTCGGTCTGCATCTCACTCAGCCGGGACACTGTGCGGTCGAAGGCAAACATCTCTTCTTCTCCGCTGAAGATGCTCGCGCTCTGCGAGGGAAAAGGCAGGGATGCTTGGTTGGACGACAGGTTAATGCTCGGAGGTTTTGCTAAGAAAAAGCCCTAGAAGCGCATAAGCAAAATGCGCGAGTGGTCTAAGTGATTACAAAATGATAGTTATAGTACATCTAATTTGGATTTAAGATTGAATTCCAGAAAAGTACCGTTGCAGTTTTGATAAACAAGTGATTTTGGTAATAGGTGCTTGAATATAACAAGATGACTAAACTTGTCATCTTGTTATAACTAAACGAAGGTCTGCCTAAATGGGATTTCTTTATCCCCATATCGATTAAACAGTTCACAAACAGGAGAGGATGATCACAAAACTTAGATTTTCGGCAGAAGTTTAGGTTTTTTACAGTCTCCACTTACTGCATGCCATATTTCACGAAGCAGCTTACATCTAAACTCTCAGTGCCTTAGAAAGAAAAAAAAAAAATGAAAGACGTTTACAATTCACTGTAATGCAAAACAGTGTAGCTCCTGAGGAGGAGGAGGAGAGTTATGCCCCCCCCCCCCCTTCCCCCACCGTTTAGCGGGAAACTTTTGCTAAATTTACCTCTAAATTTAGCGGGGAAATTGACGTCACGTGACCTCAACAGCAATTCAGTCTCCCCGCTAAAAATAGCGTGGAAACTTAACCCACTAAATTTAGCGGTAAATTTAGCAAAAACTTCCTGCTAAATTTTTGCTAAATATGTTTGCGGGTTGAGCGGCTTAGGCAACGCTAAACCCGCAATTGGGCGCCTAAGAGCTGCGCTTAAAAGTTATATATTTAGTACTTTTCTTTTTTATTTCTAGTTTTAAAATTTTAGAAAACTTAGGAAATTTGGAAAGCGTGTCCCCCTCGTCACCTGATCGGTGAGCTGGAGGTCGTCCATAAGGTGCCTGTTCTCATCGGTGAGGGTGTTTGGGCCCTGTACAGTGGAGAAGAGCTGGTTGGGAGGCACCTGGACAAATTAATATGTAAATGAGAACAGCTGAACCATTTAAATTGGGTAGCAGCTCGTACCACCTAGCTAGTGTCTACCATATCAAATGTTAGGCTCAAATATACGAAGCATTAAAACTCGTCCTCTGAATACCTGGGCGGACATGACGAGGCGCACCCGGTGGTCGTACAGGGTGTCGACGAGGGTGATGAAGCGCCGGGCTTGGGTTTTCTCTCGCAAGCTCAGTTGGGGCACGTCCCGCACCAGGATGGTGTGGAAAACCTGGCTCAGGGCTAGGTAGTCCACCGCCCCCACGGCCTGTATGTGATGAGGCAGTACTCCGTTACTCCGTCTCCTATTGGGTTACTCTTCAAGTTGCACTTTTTTTTAAAGAAGGTGTCACTTGAAGATTGTGCCACTGGCACTGCACAATGTGCAGTACCCGCCCCTGGTGTGGGCAAACACGGGCTTGTTTGTGGACTATGCTGGTGTATAGGCACCCCTGTTAAACTGACAGATACCTTTGTCAAAAGTACCTAGCCCCTATGTGTTGACACACCTATCCAGAATACTGACACCGAATTCGGAAGCACAAAAGTAAACACTCAAAGGACGCTGTGTTCGGCACGGAGGAGCCTGAAACTTGTAAGGGAGGTGATCTGGTAGACTTCTACATCTACCCGTTTTAGTTTAGAGTGCCATTTATCTTGCTGCTAGAATTAGTGTTTGGCGAAATTGCTACGGTACGGCTTTTGATTTGCAGCTTTCTTTCTCCTTTTAAAAAGGCGTGTGAAATCGCAGCACCACGATGGATTTGTGACGTCCTTACCATTCATTCCCGCTGAATGGGTAGCACGCTCATATTGCCGCCGATACAGCCACACATCTTGTGAACTTACGCGGTCACACAGCTCGGAGAAGGAAGAGTCGAGCACTCGTCCACAGGCTTTGGCAAACTCCACGTTGCGCCCCTTGATTGTGAGGATGCGCGGCCGAATGACTGCAAAAGAAGACTTCGCCTGAAACTTCTAAGTTCTTTGGCTCCATTCGTGAATTTGACTCACCATCGTTTTCCTGGCTAGCCAGAACTTTGAACATGCGGTTCAACTCTGCATCAGCATCGCACTCTGACTTTCTGAAATCCAGAGCAGGAAAGGGAAACCAGTTCTGAATAAGCTTGTACACTTGCTGTAACAACGGCACTCACATGAGGTAGAAGCTAGTCTTGGCAGCCCCCTTCTGAATCCTGTAGTCGATCCCGGAGTCGAGTGCCACTGGTATGCAGTTTTTCTGCTCGATATCAAGGATGGAGCCATGTTCAGAGGTGCTGCCCCGTCCCACAAAAAACTTGACACTGTACGTTTAAGGCTGTCTCATGGTGGAAATTAGGAACAATTGCTCGGACTGCTGTGCGAGCACTGTAATAAGTAAAAAAATTTACGGATTGTGAGCATGTATTTTTAAAACAGATTTTTGGCATTTTTTATTTGAAAGCCTCAAAGTAGAGCAGCTTGCAGGGTAAGAGTGCTTGAAATTGTTCAATCTAAGCTACTGTGTGAAGACTGCCTCAAATTGATGGGTCTGCCATTCAACATGATCTTAAAGCAAAACAAAAAAAACTGGCATGTCACTTCTAACGAGAGAACATCACGATAGAGGGAAATATATTACTTTAAAATCCCGAGCAAGCTCCCATTCAGCATTTGAAGATAATGATGTGAAACTGAGGGATGAGCGCTCCTTAGGTCAACAATATGTAAAGATATGTCCTTTGGATATTTTGCGAATGTTGCGAAATTGCTTATTGTGGATCGGGCGGATGCTCGGTATTTTAAGGTAGTTGCAAAAATGAAGTTGAATACCTAAAACAAAATAATTATGTGCTGCTGGGAATTCATGTCTCGGGATCTTTAGATGTACACGGAACTCGACTGGGATTCAAACCCTCCAGATGAGAACAGAAAGAAGGGCGAGAGTGCGGGCAAGCTGACGACTACTCAACGTGACTGAACCCATGGCACTGAAGGAAGAAGACACGGACCCAAATAAACTACATATCAATATAAAAAATCAAAGACATGGTAGATATCTACAGAAACAAAATGTCCAAAACCTTGAGCACGTCGATGAAAGGAAGGAAGCTGCTGCGCTGCAGTCCGTTTTTATACAGGTCTGCAAAGAAAGAGGCACCGACGCTAAAGGAAAGGTGTCGTGGGCACCATGCCGGCAGTCTGCCTACCGTCGGGCTTGCGGTTGGACGTGGCAACCACCACGGCCCCGAGGTTGAAGAGGTGGCTGAAGAGGCGCTTGAGGATCATGGCGTCCCCAATGTCCGTCACCTGAAACTCGTCCAGGCAGAGCAGCCAGGCCTGGCGCAGAGGGCCTCCGCCACGGGTGGAATGGGGTCGTACTGCGGGGACCTGCGGCCCAGGCCTGCCTGGGCGGACTGCTGTTTCCATGTGTGGATGCCTGGTCAATAAGGCAGACATTGGGGAGTTTTCGTAGATCGCTTTCTCCATCCCGCAACGCCCTCTGCATCTGGCTAAAAGATCAGGAACTCTGCAGATGAGGCTAGTCGCACGCATGTGCAGTAGCGGTGTCAACGTTGCGGACAGCGTAGCAGAGGGAAACAAACAGTCTACAAAAACTCCCCATGCGGAGCACAAGTTCGCTTGCTTCTTGCACAGGGGTTGCAATGATGTCTAAACGCCGAGCTCTTATTGGCCGATTGAAAAAAATAGTGGGTAGATTTCAAGGCATCTAGCATTGAGGTCTACCCAATATTGTTTCAATCAAAGCCAATCAAAGCTCGCCGTCGTCCTGACGTCACCGCAACTCCTGTGAGAAAAGCAGACGACTTGGTCTCCGCATTGCTCCGCCGTTCCTTGTGGAATTCAGGTTTGGAGGTGACGGGCGTTTTGTGAAGGTGGCTTCGAATTTCGACCTTGCGGAAAGAAACACGCGGGAAGTGAAAGACTAAGCAATATGCTTCCTTTCGGTAATTTTGAATTTAATAGTGATTTCCGAAAACGAACACGAGAAAAAGCCAACAACGGTGTCGACCTAACCGGAACGTCGGAAGAGCAGTCGAGTTCTAGCCTTAAAGGCCTCAATTGCAACGGGGATCGTATCCGTTTCCTCGAAACTGGTAAATATTGGGGAGAATTTTGCAAGAGTAAGGTAACATGCGTGTGCACTTGCAACGTACGATTATGGACATCCAGCATAAAGGAGTGGAAGTGCACTCGTTGCTTGCTCTCTGGGGTCGCAGACTCGTAGAACATGTCCATGAGCATGGTCTTGCCCCGGCCTAGACGAGGAGGGCACCTTATTAGCTCGCCAATAGGGAAAAAAAGAGTGTTCGGCCAACTGTATTGGACTGACCGACAGCGCCGTAGATGTAGACTCCCGCCGGCTTGACTACTGGCTTGTTCCCCGAGAACCACTAGAAAAAGCCGCACACAGGCAGGTCACAACAAATGTCAGTCTGACCGCCTTGTCTGAAGGCCCTTTTGACGGTCACCTTTTCGAAGAGGCTTTGGCTGCGGGGTGCGTACTGGGAGATGTTAGACTGTAGCTCACGGAGGAGTTGGGCCACCTTGAGCTGATTCTCGTCCGGTTTCAGCGTGCCCTGACCGAGGAGGCGGTAGTACTGGGAAAGCACGTCTTCCTGGTCGATGCCACCATCTGCCAACAGTACTTATATATAGCTTCTAAGGCTTGAATTTGGGACAAAAAGAAATTAAAAGCTTGCAAGCATGATTAGTCACCGACAGCCTAAGAAATGCAGACTCGATTCTTGCTTTATGTGATTCGTTCTTTGGCGTTCTTGTCGGAAAATACGATGGTTTCATTGGCTGCAGAGCGACAAAGTGCTCGGGGCTTGCCACGCCCCGCGGCTTCTATTCCACTGACAAATAGGTTGATCACTGGCCTTGAGTTGATGAGCTCAAGTGTAGCACAATATGCTCCAAGTTATCTAAGAATAATGTATTTTATTTATTTTTTACGGATTTTATTGTCTCAAATGCAAGAGCTAGTTAAGTGAACTGGCATGCTTACCTTGAGTACTGGTTGTGGTTACAGTTCGTCGTAGTGTGAGGCACCATGGCTTGTGAAGGTGGCAGCCGCCCGTCAGCAGTCTCTTGAGATGTAGGGGCACTGGAAGTCTGGTTTTCATGACGTTTCGAGCACGGACAAAGCAGTATCAGCGGAAAGTCTATAGGTGTTGTCCGTCGTTTCGTGAATTAATTGTCGATGGTTTAGTTACTCATTTATTTATAGCACCGGCGGTCTAACCTACGAGTTTTGTAAGTATACTTTCGATCTTCGTCGTCACGGCCTTCGCGTAGAACACTTAAGATTTTTAGTCGAATCCGACGCTGAACGGGGCATCTCCTCGGGTACAAGATCGGCGCCGATGACCTTCATTGTAGACTTATTGGTTAGGGACTAATTGCAGTTATTAGGTCGCGTGGCAATGTGGAACTTGTAGAAGACTTTCCGTTCTACCTTCTGAGGATTCAGTAAGTAGGCGACTTCAGTGAATTTCAGCTCGATTTCCGAAGCATCGAAGTACGAACAAATGAATGGCCCTGGCTGTGCCCCCGTTGTTACACACGTATCGAAGCAGCCGACGCAGGAAGGTTTTTGTTTTGTTATTAGTTTTACTTATTTTAAGCTCAAGTTTATTTAATTGGTATTTAATTAGTTAATATATTTTTATAAAAAATATGATATAAAATACATCTACGATCCGCTTACTTTACATTTCGTTTGTAGCTGTGCTCTATGGCTGTGGCATGTGGCCTAAAATATACTAAAAGTAGAACATCAAAATTAATAAAATAGCTATAAAATATTTTTAAACACTACATAAATTCTTGGAAGACGCGATGTCTTTCAAATTTTAGTGGAATTTTTATGAGGCAACTGAACACTAAACTGGCCAAGTTAGAGCCTACGATCAATTCAGAGCCAAGTTAAGGTCAATCCGTAGAACGTCGGATGGTGATGTGTGTGTTGTGCGCTGACAGGTTTTCTTTTTCTGCGACCTTTGTCTTTATTTTGAATGCACGTGAAAAGACTCAGTGGTGAAACACTGGGATTAAGCAGGGACACCCGCACGAGTTGTTCGGCTTCGTTGAGACGGTTTCAGCTTGCTGTGACCACGGCCAGGACAAGGTAGTACGCATACACTCACCGTTTCTGCTGTCATTCAGCGACTTCTTGAACCTTTATGCCTCTCGATTGTGAGGGTATGCTGAGGGCCGCTATTTTCTTCTCGCATTATGTAATTTACAGCTCGGGTTGTGTAGTATTTTTGTTTAAAGGTGACCGCGTACTGCAGGTTCAACGTCGCAGGTGTGGGTGACCTATTTGGCTGCCACTGACGTCAGTCCCCCGCAGAATCGCGATTTTGTTGTTATCCGATAAATTTAGAAAATCTATGAAACTTTTCAGGTGTAGGGTGTACGGAGCATAGGTGGGCAAAAAAAAGGGGAGCCTTGCCAGCTGAACTAGCTTCAAAATGGGAGAACTTCCAAGAGCGGAAAAGGGAAGCATCAGCTTTAATACAGGCCAAAATTGGAAGTGCAGGAGTGCAGTGGATGATGGAAGTAAATAAAAAAGATAGGAATGCGGCAAAAAGGTTTTGGGAGCACATTAAAGCGCAGGGGAGAAAGACAGAGGGTATCCAACACTTACTGACCACACAGGAGGGGAGAAGAGTAGAGGGGGAAGAGGCACGTGAATATATTAGGCAGACAATCGAAGAGGCTTTCTCCCAGCTTGAGCAGAGGGAGACAGTGAACAGCACGGTCAGCAGCAGGGTTGAGGAGGAACAGAATTGTGTAACAATGGAGACGACCGCAAGGGAATGGGATAAGGCAGAAAGTAAGGTGCCAGCAGGTACAGCGACAGGCCCAGACGACATACCCATGGAACTCATAAAGACACTAGGAAAAACAAGCAAATTGAAGTTACGGCATGTGATTAACCAAGTAATTATGGGAGGAGAGGTACCCAATGATTGGAGACTAAGTAAAATGAGACTAATATATAAAGGCAAAGGAAACAAAGACAACATTAAGTCATATCGCCCGATAACGGTAACTTCAGTTTTATACAGATTAGCTATGCAGATAGTAAAGCGTAGAATGGAGGAATGGACAGAAGATAGGCAAATACTGGGCGAGCTCCAAAATGGATTCCGAAGAGATAGAAGACTGGAAGATAACTTATTCGTCACCACTCAATGTATAGAAATAGCAATGAAGAACCAAACTCCTTTATGGTTAGCTTATTTGGACATCAAGGGAGCGTACGATAATGTGAACCAGGAAAAACTCTGGGGTCAGCTGAAGGAGTATAATTTAGATGAAAATTTGGTTAGGTTTCTTCAGCAGGTGTACACAGACAATAAGGTAGTGATAACATGGGAGGCAGAAACTACACATCCCGCAGCAATAAAAAGAGGACTCAGGCAGGGCTGTCCACTGTCACCTCTGCTCTTCATGATATATCTCAGTAAAATGGAAAAGAAATTAGAGCAGTGCAACTTAGGTTTTGATGTGAGTTATATGGAAGGAGGGAGAAATGTAGTACAGGTAATACCAGGACTGATGTATGCAGATGACATAGTACTCATGGCAGATAACCAGGATACATTACAGGAACTAGCTGGAATATGTGGAGAGGAAGGGGACACCTTGGGCATGAGTTTTAGTAGTGACAAGTCTGGAGTAATGGTTTTTAACGATGAAAAGAGGGAACCCCTGAGGATTCAAGACATTGTAATAGACCATGTAGGAAAATACAAATATCTGGGCGTCTGGCTCAATGAGGGAAGGAAATATCTAGAGGAACACGAGGAGAATATAATTAGAAAAGGAAAAAGAAATTCATCTATTATGAAGCTCAAAGCACTATGGAACTATGACAGATATGAAGTGGTCAGAGGTATATGGAAAGGAGTGATGGTACCAGGACTGTCTTTTGGCAATGCAGTACTGTGCATGAAATCTGAGGTTCAGTCAGGATTAGAAATTCGACAAAGAAGCGTAGGCAGATTGGCGCTGGGAGCACATGAAAAAACACCAAATGAGGGAGTACAAGGGGACATGGGATGGTCGTCTTTTGAGAGCAGGGAGGCAATTAGTAAGTTGAAATTTGAACAAAGGTTGACCGAAATGGATGATACGCGGTGGGCACGGAAGGTATTCAAGTATTTGTACATGAAAAGTCTAAACACAAAATGGACAAACCGAACCCGAAAGCTTACATTTAAATACCTACACACTGGTGATGGGGCTGAACAGACTACTTCAGTGAAAAAGGGGGTGAAAGAGGCAGAGAGGAAAATGTGGGAGGGAAGAATGCAGGAGAAATCAGCTTTAACAGTGTACAGGTCACGAAAGCAGGACATAAGAAAAGAAAAACTGTTTGACAATTCACTGGGAAGTGCTTTGCTGTTCGAGGCAAGAACGGGAGTTTTGAGGACGAGGACGTATAGGGCTAAATTTCAGGAGACAGACACATTATGTGCCGCCTGCCATAATGATAGCGAGACACTAGAGCACTTGGTTTTGAAGTGCACAGGGCTTCGCCCTGCTCTCCCTGAGGGGGTGACTGATTTAGCCGGGGCTCTGGGTTTCACAGGCGACGATGGAAGGACGGAGGAGAAAAAGATTACAGTGACAAAGAGACGATTAGAAGATTGGTGGAAATTATCTAGGGAAAATTAAATGTTGGGCAACTAACTAGCACAGCTGGGGACAGGCGGGACAGAGGAAAATTGGGACTCCCTCCCGCGTGGCTCCGGCCCAAAGTCTCAACCCTGTCTCCCAGTGGGTCCGGGGCTGGGGTAACGCCGACAAGGTTGACCAGAGGAAAATTGGCGACTCCCTCGCCGGGGGGAAGAGGCAGGGGGGTGATGTTTTTAGTTTTTTTGCCCGATCTCCCGAAGGTCATCCTGGTGATATCCCACACTGCCTGGTGATAGTTAGGGGGAGAAAAATTGGTCTTAAAAGGGTGGGAGGAATCACGTTTTTGTCTTTTTAGACTTAGGCTAGGTGGCGCAAGCTACCGCCCGTTATAAAGGGTATAGCCATTAACATCCATCCATCCATCCATGTACCTACGTGTACTATTAATTTCGTTCAAGTCATAAATTGTACTGTCATTTGAAAACTATAAGCTGCGGACCATTAAAAATTAAAAAAAAATGTAATGTTTACATACAATCAGTCATTGTATGTAAACATTAGCGTACACCCGTGAGCGATATGAAGGTGAGCAGCCGTCTTCTTCTTTTTGACGCTCCTGCAAGTTTTAGAAGAAGCTCTGTTCCAGAAGAGGGCTTGAACGCAAAGTTTAGACCCCAAGCCACGTACCATTTGAGACGTTGAGAGTTAATATAGCTTTAGGGAGCCGTAAAACAGGCAAAAAACCAGGTAAGGTGTTCACCTTCATATTGCCGGCGGGTGTACACATATTTTTTTAAACCAATGTTTTAGACTACACCATCCCTCCATTGCTAAATACACACACACACACACACACACACCATTAACATATTGTCATTGCTTGCTGTTGAACGCAGAATGGGAACAAAATGTCTCCACCTATTACAGTTGAACAGTGCTGCAGTAGGGGGTCACACATGAAACAGCATTGCTTACATTCCAAAAATGTTTGCAGCAAGTAGTGGGCTTTAACTTCGTTGCGCATTTGCTACAAAACTGACCTTGCTACAAAGCTTTTACTTGTGTTTGAAACTAAGAGCTTGGTGCTAAAAGAAGTGCATTTGCATTGATACTCCTCTGCCTCCTTTCTTGGTTTTGCTGGTTGCAGAAATGAATATGAGCGTGACAGACATTTGCCAGAACACGCGCATGGGCCGTGAGTCTGCGCTTCTTGGGAACTACGAGTCGGCCATTGTCTACTACCAAGGAGTGATACAGCAGATCCACCGCCACATCCAGATGATTGCCGGGGATCCAATGCGCAAGGAGCGCTGGCAGCAGGTACACTCGATCTTGCTTCTGAGAACGGTCTTACTTCTGAGAACAGTCTTACTGCCTTACAAATATTGAGCTTGGTGCAACCTCGTCAACACTCTTGTGGAGCATTCACCCTGGCTGTTGAGTTGCATTTGCAAAGCAAAACTCGGCATAAGAATCACTATCTCTCTAAAATACACATAAAGGGACCAAACTCCAGCTATGGGTATGCTTTAGGTCGAAATATTGACAATATTTCAAAGCAGGCAACTTTTACTGAATACTCCAAAATACCTCCATGGACGCTTCGAAAAATGGATATTAATCTAAACATCCCCGGAATCCTTGCAAAACACCAACAGAGTAGCTTAGTTATGCTACAACTTGTAATGAGCTAAATATATGAAACTTACACTAGAGCAACGCACATCTATACCGATGGCTCAACAACGGCGACGACTTCATCGTCAGCATTCTTCGTTCCATCGAGATTTCTTGCAAGATCTTGTCGTCTAAACCATCATACATCATCAACAGCCGCTGAGCTTCACGGAATTAAGAAAGCAATCAAGTATATATGTCAACAACCACCACAACAATGGACCTTATTTACAGATTCCCTTCCCCCCTCCCCTTCCCCACCACAGAGAAGCCTGTTAGAGCGCAAAGCTCAGACTAAACTCTCTGTTTTAATAAAGATATTCTCTCTCTCTCTCTTTGCAAAGCGGTTGCGGATGCGGTTTGCAATCCACCCCGTTCATACGCAACGAGACGTGGTTGGTAATTTCTCGGCGATCATGCAAGATCTTTTGAGACTTGCGTTTGGCAACCTTGTTCTACAATCCAAAATCCACGATCCAAAGCCAATATTTAGCCATTTTTGTACTGAAGTTTTTTCTTCAGGCTGTTCGTACGCATCACGAGTTCAGGCAGCGGAAGAAGATATATGGACCCTCAAAACCCGCCTGCGATTCCCTCGACTTCGCACACAAGCAAAGCCAGCTGGGTGCGCCTAGCTGGGCTCTGCTTGTGTGAGAAGTCGTGCGGAACTTGCTTTGGGAATAGAGGGACAGTTTTCTCCCCGCATTGTTTGCTCTTATCATTTTCGGAGTAGTGAGCGCCACTGGTGGACCGTGGTGCAAGGAATGTGTTCGGTGTCAGTCAATCGCGGCTTCGTTGGCGGCGAACTCTCCTCTCGTCACTCACACATCGGTAGAGTCTGCAGTTTGTTTGACATAAAGCTCAAATAAATGCCGTTTGGATTACCTATGCATCGTCTGGTACATACATTTTGTTTCTCGAATTGGTTCTCTGTTTCTTTGGGTAGTAGAGATGTTACAGGTCGAGCTATCGCAGGTACCCGGCCAGCTCCATCATAGTTTGTTGGCTACGCAATTACGCTTACGTTTCTCTCGACCTTCCTGTCAGTCATGCACGGTGTCGAAAGCTTTTAGTAGTTCACGCGACTGCTTTAGTGGGTACAAGAGCTATCATTTCTGTCGATCGGGGGCGGGTTTCAATATTCTACGGGCAAAGACTAACAAGGCAGCGCAGCGACGAGCTTTGGCACCCCGAATAATAAACAAACTAGCTTACCCGAACCAAGACACCCGGAGTGAAGTGCGTTAAAATTACTAGTCAATTTTTTTCGCGCCAGATTTAAGTGATGGACGTGAACATGTTTTTTTGTGGATTTGTCCACTGCAACGTAAGGACAACAGCGCCTTCAACGCCTCACCAGCGACAGATGCCATCTTGTTTTGAAAGCCACCGACGTCACGTCAGTGTCACATTGCGATTGGTTGCCGGTTTGCGAAAGCGGTTGGAATAAATCGGTCTTGAAGCGGTTGGCAAAAATGTGCCCCAACCACTTGATCCCAGCCACTTTGCAGTTGAGAATGCTCCAATCTGCTTAGCGGTTGCGAATCCGTTTCCAGTGTGACGCGCCATTACACAATGTCCCTACGCTGCCTTGTGTTAACCGATGACATGCCATTTGACCCGCACCGTAAAAAGTTTCTCGCCCGCTCGCCTATAGTATCAATGTTGTGGCAACAAAAAGTGGAGAAGAAAATAACACAAAAGATGCAGGCTAGCAGGTGCACTGTCAACATCACAGAAACCCCAGACTGAGGAATAAAACAGATGACATGCACTAAGGTCTTGAACTGCATTTGAGAAGTTTGTGTGGGTCTTTCCTTTTTGTTCCAGAATGCTAAGAAGCAACTTCTTAAATTTATTTTTATTTAAAGCTTCAGATCTGTAGGGATGGCAAGATGTTCATCATCAGCTCAAGCTACTCTCTGAGCACTTTTAGTGCAACATGTTTTTTGGGCTGACAGCTTTCATCCTGCCTCTTTTAGTCCTCTATAATTGTAAATAATGTGTAAATTATCTAGTCACAGTGTACACACTCAAAACTCAAGGTGGGCGACGCCGAAGTATCACAAAAAAAAAGAAATCCATTGTGAATTTTTGACTAGCCAACATACTAAAACTGCACATTTTCTTTATGTTTTACTGTCTCAACAAGCAATTTGCACTCTGAAGCCTCGCAAAATATACATAATGAGTAAGCCAAACATAAAAAATTCAATGCAGGAGCATAAAAATTGGAACCTAGAAAATGTTAATTACTGTCCAGCACTTGCATAAGCTCTGAAAAACTCAAGTCCTCGAGCAAATTAAGTGGGAAAGTACCCTTCTAATTTCCACTGGGATTCTGCAGAATCCTAGCTATGGGGAGGCTGTGACTGGTATATGGTATGAGAGTATGTATTTGGGTTAGTTGGTATTACATTCTGTTTGGATTAAAGGGCCTCTGACACGCCAAAAAAAATATTTTTTTTTCATGCTAAACGTTGCAATGGCATATCAGGACATTACAAAAAAATTGTTTCACTATGGAGTTGCGTAGTTGTTTTTATAAAAAATAGAAATACGAGGCCCAATTCAAAATTCCCGCCGTGCACTGTGACGTAACAGTGTACCGCAAGGTGTCGGGGCGGTCAGAGGGGAGGCATCGCCGGAAGTCACGTGAGTTGTATCCCTCCTCGTGCTTACCGCGAGCGCGTGTAATATTTTTTTAAATATTTTTGTTATTCTCCGCACCTCCACGAGCGATCCAAGCAGACAAGGTTTCTTTTATTTGCTTTTCATCGCTTAATGTTGCTGTAAAGGTAGAAGAAGCGGAGTCAATGAATTGACGTGATCAACTACAATGCCTAGAAGGTGCTGTGTGAGGGACTGTCCCGGTATTTCAGCAACTGAAGAAGAGATTACACTGCATGCATTTCTGAGAGACATACATCGGCCGCATGAGCACCCAGTAAACAAGTTCTACTCATGCTCTAGACAAAATACATACTTTGTACTCGACGTTTACTTGTACTTGGTACACTCACCAGTTCGTATTCTTTAGACGGCAGGCATCTACAGCCTGGAGAGTATCCGATGATTCAACGACCTCGGTGTCTCAACCTTCAGCAATGCGATCGGGCGTGTCGTATGCTAGCAATCCTAATTTCTGCGAGCGTTCTAAATTTTTTTTTTTTCAAAACTTGATAGCTTGTTTTGCGCCCAGTATAGCCCTGTATCATCGGACTGACGGCATGCACTCGTACACTGGCTTGTACTCGCAACGCTTTCATCATTGACCTCCATCACGTCGATCCACTGACTCTTCGTCCTCAAATTTTACAGCACGCAAACTAACCAACGGTGCAGGGATAAAGAGCTAGTGGAACTGAAACTTCGTTTTCTACGATCGCTCGTACGAAGAGCAGAATAATAAAAAGAAAAAAAAGTCTTAGGCGCGGTCGCGGAGAGCACGAGGAGTGAAACTCACGCGACTTCCGGTTAACCCACTTTTAGTGACGTAGCTCGATGCCTCCTTTCTGACCGCCCCGACACCTTGCGGTACACTGTTACGTCACAGTGCACGGCGGGAACTTTGAATTGGGCCTCGTATTTCTATTTTTTATAAAAAAACTATGCAACTCTATAGTGAAACAATTTTTTTGTAATGTCCTGATATGCCATTGCAACGTTTAGCGTGAAAAAAAAAATATTTTTTTTGGCGTGTCAGAGGCCCTTTAAAGCACAAAAAATATATAGACAAGTAAAAGAGAGTAACTAGTATTTGCCCTTTTTTTGTGTGCACTTTAATCTTCACAGGATATTGTAAATTATTTAGTTTTCACGAGGACCTCATTTTCGCAAATCTCACGACCGAAAAAATCATTTTAAAAATTGTTCTCGCGAATATATCACTCTACGGTAATGAATACATAGCAATTGCGAAATTTATGTGTCCAGAAGATATTTCCAAAAATTTGTGAAATATTGAACCTGCAAAAATAAAGTTGTTGATGGTATATTGTAGTGTGACAATCTTCAATTTCAACTTCTTGTTTCCCTCCAGTGGAGTAGGGAAGGGAGACAAAGAAAGCAAATGGATGCTGCCAGAGACGAATTTTCTCCCCGCCGCCAATCGTGGAGTTAATTATAATGCTTTTTTTTTGTTCTGTCTCCATAGATTCAGCAGGAGCTTGCGCAGGAGTACGAGTATGTGAAGGACATCCAGAATGTGCTGAGCGGCTTCCGCTCAGACAGCCATCTGGAGCGGATCCCCACGAGCCGGATCAGCTACGACGAAGGGGCCCTAGACCCTGAGGCCTGGCTGACCCCTCGCGACCCCGAAGTCTGGCCGGCACCCACACCCGTCGAGCACAAGTACGTCCTCGGCGGCCCAACTCGCTCTTTTTACAGTCCGGGGCGGGAGCGTTCCGTTGGTCACGTCACGGCCCACACTTGCACGGTTACTCGCACGTACTGTCATGCTCGATGTGAGCCAAAGTGCTCCTTTGCACTTCTTTGGCGTACCTGCCAGTTGTTGAGAGAGAGAGAGAGAGAGAGCTGTGGTCCTGACTAGGAATGGAATCCAAAGTTGAGGCTCCATACTTCAGGTTCGTCGACAGCTTGAGGGATGACAGAGCTTGTGGGGAGCATTGACGCAGTGGTACAAGTAAGCTGAGCGGCTTTTGGCTTCCTCGACAGCACACTCGGCGGTGTTCCTGCGAGTCGAGAAATTGGGATTGCAAAAGGAACGCCGAAGAAATTCACGAGGGTTCGGAATCTGGGCTGTCTAGTTTCAACTCGGCACCTTGGAAGAAAGCTGACAAAAGATGTGGTCAAAAGAAAATACTAGTAATCAGACATTCGTTTTAGTTTTTTTTTTTTTTATTTTTCAGCTTGTCTTCTGTGGAGTTTTCTTTTTATACGATGACCTGAGAAGTTATATGTTACCGTAATAGCCTGAGAGATGGCCCACTTAAAATCGAAAGTAAATCGAGTGAAATCGAGGAGTGGCTTAACTTTCGGTGTGCGATTAAAGCAAATAGTTGAGAAGCGCTAGTTTCAGGTTCAGCGACCTGCGAAACTTGCAATCGCAGGGAGGAGAGACTAAGCGAATTCGACCGTCGTTCCCGGTCAGAAATGTTCGCTTATCTCCTGCCGTGGCTAAGTAACACCATTTCTGCCGAGGTGACCATCGGCCAGGGCCCTGCAATTAGAAGTGGGTTATCTTTCGGTGTTTCTGTAAAAATTATGTTGAAAATATGGGTGGGTTATCTTTCAGTGTTATTACAAAATATCTGAGGCAAAAAAACAATTGGAAGAAGAGCAGACGAATGGAGTGTTAAATCAAAAGAAAACAGCTGGAGATCACCCATGTAACTAAAAGATACGAGAGTAACACAAAATGCACGAGCTGCCTTGTATCTCATGATCCGAAGGAACACCAGTGAGATTATTTTTAACATCTTGGAAACCTGAGATGTGAAAAGCTCAGCAGTTCGCCTGTATCTTCTTTATTACTTTTAAGAATATTTCAGTGGCGTCACGCTTTATACTATCGTACAAGCGAGAGACAAAAACACTCGGCGTACGTTTCGTCTCACGTTCCAGGCCGGGCCCCTCGATTCGGCCGGTGGGTCGAAACAGGCGCTCGGAAACGTCTCGCACCACTAGCCACCGGGGCAACGGGAGCGGCGGTGGAAGCAAGAGCGGCGGGGGCGGCAGCAACCCCGTCAAGCGGGGAGCGGACTCCAAGACAGCTCGAAAGGAGGACAAGGACAAGCCACGCAAGGACAAGGATTCCAAGAAGGAAGACGGCGCCAGCAAGGACAAGGTGCGCCCCTCTAGTGCACTATTTGTGTACCTCCCCTGCCTTTTGCGCGGTGCCAGTGAGGTTGTCCGGAGCACGTTTGCAATTTTACGACCGACCGCCAGGATCGTGACATCCGAGAGCATGACGCGCCGCCTCCTGGGACGCCATTCGCCGCCACTTTGGGGCCATACTGTCGACGCGGGGGCGGGATAGGACAATCAACATACTGGTCGAAGGCGCGTTGCATGCTGTGTAGTGGCACTGCACGTGCACTATGATCTCATCTCCGACGCCACCTGGTGCAGGAGCCCGAGGAGAAGCGGTTCGACGGCACGGGCTACGACCACGACCTGGTTGACACGCTGGAGAGGGATATCCTGCAGAGGAACCCCAGCGTGCGCTGGAACGACATTGCCGACCTCCAGGAGGCCAAGAAGCTGCTCGAAGAAGCCGTGGTGCTGCCCATCTGGATGCCGGACTTCTTCAAGGGCATCCGCAGGCCTTGGAAGGTAGCCTGCCGTAGAACGGCAATTGCTCGTGCCGCTTTCGTTCGCCCGACGTTCCGGAATCGGCCAAGATACAAAGCAGGCGTAGATCTGGCTCTTGTAGATGTGCCCAGCTCTATCTGCTCGCAGTTGCCTTTTGCCGCACCTGGCCAAATAGGTGCTGGTCTGATGACTTTGGTTGGGCACGTTTCTGCTGCGTCACAATAAGCGTCCCACATTCTCTCGCTCCAGTTTGTGGTAATACGTCACCCGCTGCGAGCCATTTGGGTGGGATGGCAGTCACTAGGAAGGCATTGCTATAGCCTCTGCACTTGTTCGGTCATTAAATAACATTTTCTCAATACTGTGACGACGCAGGTGGGCACTTTATGTGACCTGGGCATATGCTCTGTATTTTACGGTAGTTGTACAGAGCCAGACCCTTTGTAAGAGAGACCTAGTATGTCTTCTAGTTTGGTTGAGACTGTACCTTCGATAGCTCCTTTGCACTTGTGACTTTCTTGCCCCGACAACTGCAGGTTTTCGGGTACTCGACAATCACTCGCTACCTTCGACGTTAAATCGTGCAAACTGCAATGTTTCATCTGAAAAACGGTGGTGCTACTTTCTTTTCCCCCACAGATGTCGACGTTTGGTGCGATATGTTGTGCGAAAATAAAAAGAGCCGTTCAATGTTGAAATTCCTTTTTATTTCCTGTATCAATTTTTTGCGGGGCCTGTCGCGAGGGAATATTAACGGTGTCCTCGTCCCGCATTGCAAATGCCGTGACCTCTCCACAGGGGGTGCTGATGGTGGGGCCCCCCGGCACGGGAAAGACCATGCTTGCCAAGGCAGTGGCCACGGAGTGCGGCACTACTTTCTTCAACGTGTCCTCCTCCACCCTGACGTCAAAGTACCGAGGGGAGAGCGAGAAGCTGGTGCGCCTCCTCTTCGAGATGGTGGGCCTCTCCTTCCCGTTCTTTATGCTTCGAGCCTCGTGACTGTTCTTAACCTTTGCCACTACAACTTCTCAGTGTAGGCCATCAAGGAGAAAGTAACAGCTTTTTGTTTTAGGATTTTGCTAGTAAACATAGAAAGCTGTCGTAACACTAAGAATGCTAAGGTCATGTTGTTTCGTAGTTGTTGTTATATTAGATGCCTGGAGTTGACAATCCAGAAATAGTGGTTCGGGAGTAAATGGATTCGGTACCCCCTCTCTCTTCCTTCTGGTTTAGCAGAGAGGGATGATGGCTTCTTTGTACAGTGGAACCTTGATTATGCGTCCCCGGTTTATGTGACATCCCGCATTTTACTACAAATTTGCCCGGTCCCGACGAACTCCCCATAGAAATAGTGTATTAAAAGTTTGGTTTACACGACGCATGATTCTACGCGTCCTGCGTCATGCGATGTTCCAGCGGGAAACGCGCAACGAATTCTATGGCTGCATTAGGAGGGGGGCGGTGGCGCGGCAACGTAGAAGAGTTCTGCGCTCCTGCGCACCATTTCATCAGAGAGTCCAAAAACACTCCGCTGGCAACCCAAGACAGCCGCAGCGCCGGAAGGGAGCAGGAGACAGCGCTTTCTCTTCTCCTCCCCGGGTTGTGAAATGCCTCGGCGTTCTCGCGTTGCGTCCTTGCTCCGCTTAATCCGTCATTCTCTCGTCTCTCGTCTATCCTTGCTTTCCTTTGCGCGCCACTTTCTCCAACTCGTTGCTTCTCCCGGGATTGAGCACGCTTCCGCTGGTTCCTGCCGTTCCCGCTTTCAGAAAGCATAAAAAGCGACATGGATAACAATAATCCGCTGTACTTCGTCAAAGTAGAGTAAATTATTAGCTTAGACATCATTTAAAACCGCCGTTTGTCTTTTTCACGCAAGGCTGATCAGTGTATCCGTAATTATCGTATTTTCGGAAGATGCAACTCGCGGATTATACGACGATTTTGCGGCGGTCCTGCAAAAGTTGTACTATAATCAGGGTTTCACTGTATCAACTTCGGGGCTGAAGGTGATCTACAATGGCGGCATAAGTGAAGTTTTGTGGGAGCCATATCTAGGTCACGGCGTCTCAATGACCCAACAAGATGTAGCTGCCGTTTTTGGTGTTGGACAGGCTTCAGAGACATTGCGCATGCATTGTTTGTCCGTTTCACCTTACCTCCGACTGCGGTGGACGCTACGAGCCATCATGGCCGATACAGCCCTGTGAATGTAGCACGTAATACGCCCTTTGTGCGTCACTGCAGCCCCTCTTCAAGGTTGGGTAACACTCGCTTGGCCTTGGACTGGCTCTGATGGCTCGTAGCATCCGCCGCAGTCGGTCGTAAGGGGAAACGGAGTATAGCCACTTAATCTCGAACCCAGTCGCGCATCCAGGTGGCAGCATTTATTTGGACGAAAGTGGATTACATCCCGTGCGATGGCGGAGGCCTCGGTTTCTACTGCAATCTGGTGTTTTTTTTTGCTCGAACTTGCTTATAGAAAAAGACAATATTTCATTGTCGTATCATGTTGCTTGTCACTCGTGGAAGTGCAAGCACTGCAGTATCCAGAAGTAAGGCTTGTTTACTATGTACATGCATACCTCTAGTCTGGTCACTGTCTAGCTGCCATTTGCCAAGTACGAGGGGAGGCTGCAGGTTGCATGGCAGCACACGCATTAGTACAAAAAGTTACAGCAATGGGACGCAATGAACATCGTCGCTGCGGCTTTGACGCCTTCAGTCTGGGAACTGTAGCTTCTCCAGTCCGAGTTGCCAGAAGAAAGGTTGCTTAGTCTCATCTTTGATTGTCCGTTCTTTTTGGTTCAGGCCCGGTTTCATGCACCAAGCACCATATTCATAGACGAGATTGACTCCCTCTGCTCTCGAAGGGGCTCTGACTCGGAACACGAGGCCAGCCGCCGTGTCAAGTCCGAGCTGCTCATTCAAATGGACGGTAAGTTTGCCGCTCTGTCTCTGAGCAGATGCTCCGCACATCTGGTGGAAGCCACTGCAAATGTGTTGGAGTGGGTTTGCAGCAAGGTCAGTTTTGTCTTTTGCTGCGCAACATATTATGAAAGGTCACTCTAGCCAAACTTTGATACGCTTCCAAAGGACATAGAAGATGCCTTCAGAAAGTTTCTTCTTGATTTTATAAAGTATGGTAATCATCCCTGAAAATGTGCATGCCTTTTGCTCTGTGCTCTTTCTCACTGCTTTTCTTTTGTTTTCTCCTCACTGCCCGATTGAAGGACACCAATGGTAACCTCAAGAGAGCTAAGCCAACACAGCTAAACTATGCGTTGGCATCACAAGCTTTGTGGAATGTGGACAAATTCGATATTGCGAAAACTATGCGTCGTAACAAAAAAAGACTTGTGTCGTTTTGGTCCTGGGCCAGGGGCCTATTTAGGAAAATTATTAAAGTCCGGCATAATTAGATTGTTAATTATTTTTGCGTAATTAACTTTTTAATATTGGGTTTAAGGGCATGGTTTTAATTAAAAAATTGCTCAGCATCATCAAAAAACACTAAATCAACAAATTGCAGAACGATAGAAAGCACGCGAAGCATTTTACGGCTTTCTGAAAAACCGCACAAATTAGACAAGTTTTGAAAGTTTCGGTTTGCTATCGGAGCGCATCTCGGCCCCGGCGGCACCGGGCCCCGTGGAGAGATAGTGCAACCAGCCTCTGCTGCGCTGTCATTGCTCGACGCAGCAGAGGCTGGTTGCACTATTTCTCCACGGGGCGCGGTGCCGCCGGGGCGGAGATGCGCTCCGATAGCAAACCGAAACTTTTAAAACCCGTCCAATTTGTGCGGTTTTTCAGAAAGCCGTAAAATGCTTCGCGTGCTTTCTATCGTTCTGCAATTTGTTGATTTAGTGTTTTTTGATGATGCTGAGCAATTTTCTAATTGAAACTATGCCCTTAAACCCAATATTAAAAAAGTTAATTACGCAAAAATAATTAACGACCTAATTATCTCAAACTTTAATAATTTTCCTAAATAGGCCCCTGGCCGAGGACCAAAACGACACAAGCCTTTTTTTGTTGCGACGCATAGTTTTCACAATATCGAATTTGTCCACCTTTCGTGAAACACCCTGTATACACGAACTCATCTCTGTGACGTCACGGCGCGGTGGTGGCGCGTCGGTCGCACTTCCGGTCTGGGGCTGTGGGCAGAAGTCCCCATGACAGACGTGTATTCCTGCGTTGTTTTGAAAGCAACCAGACGAAAACCTGCCTTCTCGTCAAAACGCCGCGACTGGGGCCGTACCAAAAGTGTCGAGAAAGGTTTGAAGGTCAGTTTTCACGTGCTCGGTTCGTCCGAGAATCTGGATATGTGCCGTGAAAAGGGAAAAGCAGACGCCGTCGGACAACGATTGCTTGGGCGGGAAGCACTTTGGGTTGAATTCACGGATACTTGTGGTCCTCAGATTTATTTGTTTTGTTCCAACATGAACTCCAGAAAACTGTCAAGTTGTGCGGACCACCTGCGGACTACGTTCAGTGCGTCTTCAAGTTCAAACGGCCGCCTGATTGTTCGAATTGTCGTCTGCTCTTTCAAACGTTTCTGCTTGTCGTCTGCTCTCTTCGACGACGCTGGTCCGTAGACAAAATGTTGGCCCGGTACTTGCGATAAGAAGTGAGTGCAGGCCTCAAAAGTCTTAAATTTGAAGGTTGGTAAGCAGGCTCGATGTAAACAGTAGATACAAGGAGATGTTGGTCATTGTTACCAGTGACCAACACCGACTTGTTATGCCTAATTCAGTTGGTCCGATTCTGCTTGCGATTTTCAGTATCGTCGTCGACCATCTCAGCTACGGTTCACGCTTTTGCAGCCCGAGCGGCCCCGCGACTGAAAATTCCGAGCGAAATCTCATCATGCGAATCAGGCTTTAGCGTACAATCTGCGGCGTCCACGCGGAATGAATCGCCACATGTCACATTATTCACGCGAAGTTTTGCGGTGTAACGAGCCTCGGTAATTTCGCTGACGCCGCTCAAGATAGTCAGACATCGCCAGGAAGACGTAGAACCAACAATTCGAACGCGAAAAAGGGCAGGGGGACTCACACCGACGCCGACAACTTCGCATTTCAATGGTTTGTTTATGGGCGACGGCGAGCTTCTTGCCCACACCCTCATCGCGCATGCGCGGCGCCGGTGGCGTCCGCCAGGGGCGCTCCGGGCGTTCCGGTTTGTTTGTAAACATGAGTTGGTGTATACAGTCATGTCTCGTTAATATGGACCCCGTTAATATGGATACCCCGCTATATGGACACCACTTTCGGGGACAAACTGGGAAAATACATGCATTTTTGTCTCGTTATTATGGACAACTCACATTATGGACGATTTTTTACGGGAACGGAGGTGTCCATATTAACGAGACATCACTGTATATATATATATATATATTGCGCTATATTTGCATTGCTATATGCAATTTAGGTGGAGAAGCTGGATCCGCCCAGTGCTTACACCTCCCATTGGCTGGAGTGATGATCGACATGTGAAATATAGACTGTAAAATTGTTTCACCGTGCCATAATAGTCTTTTGTTCAACATAATTCTATGTTTGAGAAACAAACAATTTAGATAATCATTGTTGTTTTAAAAAATATAGTGAGGTTGCTTTTTCTGTTTTGGTTTAAAACGATAACAAACATGGCTGCCGGCATTTGCGGTGAGCGATTACAAACATTTCGTAGCTCCTTGAGGTCGTCTGTTCTTAAGAGTGCGAGTTATTTTGCGTTTACCGAGATGTTTAGAACATCTTCTCAACCGACATAGTTTTCACCGAACAATGACCTAATTACATGCCTTCGGAAGCGTTGTGCGGGTGGTTGTTTTCTTTGTGTGATTTGCTTAAGCCTAGCATCCCACGTCAACTATTTTGCTTGATCTGGTTTGACTGGCTAGTCTGCATGTGTCGACGCTGAATAAAGATGTTAGTTCTCCTAAAAGCGGCTCCGGTCAATAGTGCAGCCATCATGATAGCGACCATATTTCTAGTACTGAGAGGTTACCTGGACAGGTAAGAATTGGTGAGCCATTTGGTCGGAAGCAATTGGCTGTTCTGCTCGCATCAGTTTTGTACGGGTATGTTCCCGTTATTTCACTCCCCTGTAGCTCTTGAGTTTTTAGCAGGGCACTTGACTTGCCAGAGCAAATGCTTTTAGGTTTGATTTTTAATTGTGAGTAATTTCGCTCACCCACCTTGTTCGCGGTCTCTATGCGAGAGAACAAGAACAGGAAAGCTGAAAGAATCCCATAATTATCCTCTTGAGTTTTTAATGCGTGAGCATTCATGCTCTGGTACATGCATTGACCTTGGACGGTTTGGAGTATTCAAAGGTTGCAATGTCGGCACAGCCCCACTGGCTGTGGAAGCTGGCTGGGAAACACCTTCTGCAAGCACCGACAGATGGTGGCGGCGTGCATATTTTGAGAGGTTAGGCGATAGGACGCATAGCAACGGAGGCTGCATTGGATTGGCTGGTTATAGGTAGTGACGCCCTGAAATAACACCTACCACAATTGAAGATCGCTGGCGACGTCCCCCTTCGCCAGTTTCGGCGCTGCGCAGTGGGGGACGGCGGGAGTATCACTGGGGAGTGTGTAAATCTAGAGAAGCACCTTGTGCTTCTCAAGATTTACCTGGAGAAGCACCTTGTGCTCTTTATGAGTCTAAGGAAGAAAGGGATTGGCAAAAGCTCAAGAGTCACGCACCCTGTGTGACTTTGCAGGCATCACCAACATCGACGACCCCACCAAGGTGGTGATGGTGCTGGCGGCCACCAACTTTCCCTGGGACATCGATGAGGCACTGCGGAGGAGACTGGAGAAGAGAATCTACATTCCTTTGCCCAACAGTAAGGCATTGCAGGCTCTTGGTTGCTGCGGTCCCACCGCCTTTCTTTGTAACTTTGTTACAGTAGCAACCTTATTCTCAGTTTGAATACCATGTAGCTTTTTATTTTTCTTTCCTGAGAGTGAATCTAAGAGCCTGCGTCACGACACGAGAGTGTGGACAGGTTACTGCATTGACTCCCTCTTGCCCGGCTCATAAAAGTGATCCCTCTCGGTCTCCATTGTAGCTTCTTCATTTTTCCTCTTCCTGGGAGCCTCTGAACGTAAAATCTCTCGTGAAGAGATAATTCTGCTTTTGTAGGCATCTGAAAGATTGCTTTTTCAGCTACTCAAATTGGTGTCACATATTACAGTTGATTTGTATGTGGGGAGAAAGGGGATTAACAGTAGAAATATGCGAATGGTGGTGGTTCCTGTCTAAAAGTGCTGTGTCATTCATTGTTTTAACTGTTTCATAAGAGCTGAGATAATGTGGTTTGCCTTTACACTAGGGAGCCAAAGAATGACTCGGCCTTGTTCAATTTGAATTATACTAGAATTCACACATCAGAATGGAGAATTCCGACTGTCATCAAGTCCCTCGCAAACACTCGAGTATGTAAACAAAGAGTATATTCCTGTTCTATGCTTTATAAATGTGAAGGTTTTTCCTTTTTCTCTCTAAAAAAAGGGAAAGCTTTTTTTTTTTTCATTGCATTTTTACAGAATTGATTTGTCTCAATTTCATTTGAGGTGCTGGTCGAGAGGCCCTGCTCAAGATCAACCTGAAAGAGGTGGACGTCTCCCCCGAATTGGATGTGAATGCAATTGCCGCGAAACTGGACGGCTACTCTGGGGCCGACATCACCAACGTTTGCAGGTGTGTGCTGGAAGAGCCTGCCATTGCCACAATTCCTCTCCCAGTCGCAAATTTGCTCCAGTGGTTTTCAATGTTTGTGTTCTATGGGTGGTCAATCTGGCCGTGCCCTGACCAGATTGAAGACCTTGCCATTGACCTGCCTACCTCTGATAAGGGTTGTTATAATAAACAAATTGGTTGACTCGAGCAGCTTGTGTCAGTCTTTTTCTTTTTTTCCTTAAAGGGTACCTGCAAAGAAAAAAAAAGTGTATTTTTAAACAGCCTAATTGGGACAAGCATGTCACAAAACAATTTTTCCACCAAAAACAAAATTTTTTACAGCAATATTTATTGCGCGAGACTGATTTTAGTTTGCGGCTATTTCGTCCGTTTTAAATTACGCGCCACAAAGTTGGTATTATACGTCACGGAGTGGCTGCTATACGTCACAGAGTGACGTATAACAGCCACTCTGCGCGCATCGAAAGAGCGGGAGTTTCAAATGTGGAGAAGTTGTGACTCCGACTAAATTACGTCCTGTGGCGTAAATATTGCTAGAAAAAAATGTGTTTTTTCGCGTAAGATTTGTTTTGTGACATGCTTTTCCCATATAGGCTGTTCAAAAAAACACTTTTTTTTCTTTGCAGTTACCCTTTAAAGAATAAAAGAATGAAGACATTGGCTGCGTCTGCCGCTTATGTCAACCTAGTTTGACCACTTGACTCTCTTCCTTTCGTCTTAAACGAGAGGTCGAAATGAGTTTAAGGTATGGGACATTTTCAATTTGTATTTCGGGAAGATTTATCCTGAAATTCTCTTTGGTTCACGGTAATGCAAAATTAAAGATACAACGGTACCTTCAGCACAAGCTGGCAGAGTTACCTTTGAACTGTAGCAACAGAGGGGCTTTGATTAACTGAATCAGCCGAGCTGGAATGGGTAATGCGGATACCCTACGATAAATTTGCACCTTTTGCGCGGCGGTCCTCGTTGCAGACATATTTGGCGGTAGACTCTTTGGCTAATTGAGGCGATGCTTCCTTTCAGAGACGCCTCCATGATGGCCATGCGAAGACGGATCAACGGCCTCACACCGGAAGAGATCCGAAACTTGTCCAAGGAAGAGCTGGAACTTCCCGTGAGCGCCGACGACTTCCAGGAGGCAATTCGGAAGATCAACAAATCCGTCAGCAGGGAAGACTTGGAGAAATACGAGAAGTGGATGGCCGAATTTGGGTCTACCTAGGGAGCATTTTGCATATCGAAATTTGCGTAAGAATTGATTTCGTGCAACTTCAATATGGGGAATGCTTGGAAATAACTTTTCCACCGAGAGGAATATTCCAGACTTCGAGTGCAGGCATGTCGCCTCCTTTCTATATGCGGGTTTCTGAAAGTTTTTGATTTTTGTAGCTAGAAGTTGGATTGTTGGACAAATTGATGGGGAATTTTTGCGTGACTTTGGTTATTTTTTCTACCCCAATAGCTTTTATATGCAACTTTTCTATATTTTCTGACAGGATTGGGTCGTCTTATTGCTATCGTATGTTGCTGAAGCTTGTGATAGGGGTGGCATTTCAAGGACCTTTTGAGGAAGCAAGAGAATGCAGTTGCCGGGATGTATACGGGCGACGACAGTTCTAATATAAGTACTTTTAATACAATAGCGTATGTAAGGTAGCTAACAAATTTGCCATTTTTCACATTTTTTGTTGCTGAATTTAGACAATAGCTTTTATTGTTTTATAGCTTTTTAAGGTGACTGTTCTAATTGTGACACATTCTAACAACTGTTTTTTTTTTTACTTTTAATTTGAAACTGATTTTGTTTGTTGAACAGACAATTCAGGTAGCAATAACTCTAGAGAAGTTGGCTTAAAAGTTGGTGTGTGGATACCTGCAAGTTATTTTGGGATAGAGGGAGTTTGCCATAGTAGCTTTGTAATAAAATTTTTAATTTATAATATAGGGGTCCCAAGTCACCAGGCTCGATCTAAAATGAACCGTAAAAACGACGCACGTAGCAATCTAAACTCTTCGTCTAAGGTCCATTTCACATGTCGGTTTTTTCTTGTAAAATTGGAAAACGTAGCTCCCTTTCTGTAAAAAATAGGGCCAAGAAACTTGCCAGGGTCAACAGCGGGCGGTGACGCAGACGACCAAGTCGAGTGGCGGGGCGTGCTGACACTCTTATTGATAGATGGCGCTCCCTCCTTATCGAGACTAATCGAGACTAAAGCCCCTAATTGAGACAGCTCGCGATGACCGTGGTCTCCTAAAATGAACATAATCTTTTTGCAATGTACCTTTGGTTAAAAAATAAATGCAAGTTTCTTGGCCTATTTTTTACAGAAAGGGAGCTAAGCTTTCTCATTTTACAAGAAAAAACCGACCTGTGAAATACACCTTTAACGAAAAGTTAAGATTGCTTCATGCAGGCGTCGATTTTTTGCGGTCCATTTTAGATCGAGCCTGGTGACTTGGGACACCTCATATCTTCACTTGTAGTTGTTAGTGTCATCGTTGAAAACTGAGACTACATCTCCAAATCGGTTGGTAAATTGTGTCAGAATTGCAGATCATTATAGTTTCTCATTTCTGAATACAGCAATAAAGCAAGGGACCGACAATTTTTTGTTTCTATTTTTAAACATTGAATTCGTTTTCCTTGTTAGCACTGATACATTTATCTTATCTTGGTAGGGGTTGCTGTACGTCACTGAAATCTGCAGGCAGATTAACGAAGCTTTCAATAAATGAATATTTTACTTCACTAATTATGTCTTGTGTGTTTTATTAATCAGCACACTCATCAGATTTGAGTGCATGCGGGGATATGGGACATACTCTTATTATGTAAAAAGGTAATATGTAATAAACTAAAGTTACTTACATCCTGCATATAGCTAGTTTCTGAAAGGACTCCCAGATTCTTTTGGTCGTTCTCTGTCGACAGAGGGCGCTAGGCACCCGGCGGCTTGTGACATTTACTGACAAGCCGTGGTGGCCCGCAATTCGGCAACGTATAATCGATAAATGTTTTAAGTCTCCGGTTGCACCGATTCCAGTGCCCTCCATGATGGGAGTTAAGCCCTAAGAAAGCTGGAACAAACGACCGGCATAACAGAATCATCTCAGCTCGGCGAAGCACCCCGCGACGAAGCAGACGGAGCGGTACGGTTTTCGTCTGCTCAAATTGGTGTACTGCGGCAAAACTCCCTGCGCCGAACCGTGCGTATGGTAGGTTCGTTGATTCGCTTGTGATGTTTTGGGGGATGTTATATTACGACAAAAATTTAACGTTCGACGATTATATGACGACCCTGATCAATTGTACGCGTAAGATAGCCGTTATATGCGCGCATAAACCTGGCACGTAATTGACTAATAACATATTTAAGCGACCGCTTGTGCAATCAAAGCTTGCTCAGCTGTTGCACGCGATCGCTCGCGTTTTATTTGCTGTAATCAGGTTAATTTTGAATTCCATTCAATATAATATCTAACACGATCCCGATCGCTGGATTAGAAGTTTAGAAGTTGGAAAAAATTGTGTTGGATTAGCTGGGAAGAGGCTTGGGAGAAATGCGGGACTGTTTTAATTATTCAATAAAGAATTATGTTTGTTGCATTTCTACCTCCAGCGCCGTTTAATAACCGTGCAGAGTCTGCGTCTGGAGACAGTGATTTAGCGCTTACAGACCGCGTTGGCATATGAAATCTGCAGAACTGCAAATGTCGTTCAGTTTCTTCGGCGATAGCAAGGGCGCTCAACAGGTGGTCATGTGCAATGTCTTCATGTAAATGTCACGTTTACAAAAAAAAATGTAATAATCTAAAAAAAAATTGTTTTATATTACTCACCTTTTTATCTTTATTTTTACAGAACATCTTACAAGCACTGTATTTTAAGCGTGCGAAATGCGTCCGAGCCAACTAGGTAGAAATATAAATATATCATGTAAAACCGCCGTTTCGTTGTGAAATCTCAGAACGTTCGGAAACGAAACATTAAAGAAGTCGCTAATTTCGGCAATCGAAAGTTTACCCATCCGAAGCCAACAAAATCCAGAATTCGCAGTAAAATCGGTGGCGTCTTTAGCGCCATGGTAACGACGCGATTAGCGTTTGTTTGTTGATACAAGGAAGGTTATCTATCTTGTCTCGACCAAATGTCGTAGCCTACAGGGTTGTGTAGGCTACAGTTTTTCCGCCCACCTTCGTGAGGAGGGTGCGTGCTTTAGCCGTGTCACCTGCTAGATGCACGATTTCATTATTTCACACATGAGTGCGTAGTTAAACAATATAGTTACGCGCGTTGTTTTCAGGTCATGCGTAGAATTTAGAGAATAGAGGTGCAAGATGTTCGAGGGTGTGGTAGCATACCTGTTGAACAAGTACCTCGGAAAATACATCAAGGACCTCGACAGCGAGAACCTCAACGTCGGAATCTTCAATGGTGAGCGCGCCCTCATAATGCGCGCGATCTGTGCGACCTCAGTTCTTTTCCGTGGCTCATTTTTCGTAAATCTGTTAACCCGTCTCCTTTAGGAACTGTACAACTGACGGACTTGAAGTTAAAAGCGGAGGCCCTGGTAAGCTTTTGAACGCGCGTCTGGTATATATTGTAGCGAAACAGTTTCGTTTAAGAAGCTCTTTGGAAAAAAAATAGAAAAGAAAGAAAGAAAAGCAGTAACATATATTAAGATAAATGCATCTGCAAGAGTCTTATACTGCCACATTCTGCATGATTACTTTTCAGTATGAGCTGGAACTTCCGATTGAGGTCAAAGCAGGATGCATTGGTAAGACTTCGTGCCACACTTTTCTCTACTTCCTCGAAGATTGATGGTTTTGATCGACCTCATAGACACACGAGGGGGAACGTCCCTCAAAATTTCCACGATTGAACTTGCTGTTGTGTGTTGTCACACTCACAACAGCATATAGAGACCGTTCATCACAGAGCTGGTCAATACGCAGAGTTAACAACTACAGGAGTTAATGAGGCCGAGAAGATCATTTGACAGATTTCTGAGCAGCAGATGAATAGGCAGTACACTGGCAGTTTCATGCAACCTAAAAAAAAATAAAGCACTTTTTTTTAATAGTGCAGCAAAGGTACCTAAGATACAAAGTTGTTTGTTTCAGGTATCGCCGCATAACGCTGTCAAACCCATTAATTATACGCACAATTTCATGGTTCTGTTGTTGCTTGAGAACTACATTACCTAAAACATTTTCATAAAAAGTTCACACCATGTTGGGCAAACTTTGTTTCTTTGACACAGGCAAAGTGTCGGTGGACATCCCCTGGCTGTCACTCTCGTCGGAGCCCGTGCTAGTCCACGTGGAGGACGTGCTCATCCTGGCTGGTCCTGTGACGGACGAGCCCTACGACGCCGAGAAAGAGCGACTGCTCGCCAGGGCCCGCAAGTCCAGGAGGCTCGAGCTCATGGAGGAACCGTTTGCGGACAATGATCTCGGTGGGTGGCTCTCAAACTCTAATTGGGGTGGCCGAAACAAAGTCCTCTCCCCGATTTTCGAAAGAAGAGAAAATCTCTGTCCTCTGCCGCAGAGTTTCTAAATTTTTTTTTATCTCGAGGAACCCCCCATTTGCTTTGAATGGCATCCGACGAACCCTTCCCGGTCTCGGATGTGATACGTAGGAACCTATGTCCGTTTCTGCTACAATATATAATTTATTTAACCGATTGACTACATGGCCAATTCGACAGTAGCTGAGGATACATTAATGTTAGCATCTGTCCTGGCTGCTGGTCTCAAGTCGTCCCGAGGTGTTGTCCTCCCCATGCTCTTCGTGTCCTCTTTTTCCCGTCGTCCTCTCACACCTCATTCTTCCACTCGGTGTTTGAATGACGTTTGGACCAAGAGAAATGCGGCCGCCCCTACGGCTGTTGGCCACGCCGCTACATTTTCACTATATCTGCAGTCTGGATCTTGTATATACGTTTAAACGAAATTCTTTAAATTGCTCTAGCCTATCTAATAGTAATTGCCTGTTATACTGCAATTTCAATATGACCCATGAAACTTGCAATTAGGAAGTTAATTAACAGAATTTCGTTAACGAGCCTAGAGATTGTGACGGTGATCCTTCTCTTTAATGTCCACCGAGTTCAAGAGGCATGTAACGAAAGTGGAGCAATGAGCCTTATAAAAAGAAATTTGTTTTCATTAAAATCAATCACTCTGTGTATACTCCAGGAGGTAAGGTAAGCGGAGAGCCACTCACCCTTTTCAAGCATCTACGGTACTTAAACAGGCTCTCGATTTTGGCAAAAATTTAAAAGTATTAATAGTGATTTTTATAGCATATCTAAGCATACCTTTTGTGATCTGTTTATTGACATATTAGAAATACTGTCGGAATAGCTTTCTTTTGTTTCGCTACCTCGGCTATAGATACATTTCATTCTACTGGACCTGGCTATTTTTATTTTATTTCCTTCCACTTTTATACAAAGTTGTACCACGTGATTGGTCATTAAAAAGGGTTCAGTAGATTTTCGTGATTTTACTGTTTTGTCACCCTGTTATTCGGAGGGTTTCACCTTAATGTCGCTGAAGGCTCTAACTGGAGTTTGTAATCTTTGTTTACGTTTCCAGATAAGCCAAGAGGTTTCTTTGAAAATCTCATCGGCACCATTGTTAACAATGTGCAGGTACGACATGCCCCTTTCACCTTCGGTCATGGAATTTGACAAGCTCCCTATGCATTTTTTAAAGTCCCAACTCTGCATTGTGCATTCGCCCTTGGTAACAGGTGTCGGTGCAGAACGTCCACATCCGCTATGAGGACACCGTGACCAGCCAGAAGTTCCCGTTTGCATGTGGATTTGTCCTGCAGTCTCTCACTGCCATCACCACAAGCAGCAAATGGAAGCCCATTCAGCTTGATTCCACCTCCAAGACCATCTACAAGGTAAGAAATGCTTCCTTCTATCTGGCGCATTTTTTTTCTGTTTTTTGTTTCATTGTTGTGGTAACGCAGTATTGCCTTTGTAATGTATTTTCCGGGCTACAGGCCGCGGAATATACATGTTTAAAAGTTGAAATTTTAGACTGTGCGGGCTATCTGTGCGTGCGGACTATACAGGAATTTTGTTTTTCTAGATCATTCATTGTGACGAGACGTGACGGATTTTGTGAATGAAAGTTAATGATGATTTATGTATAATACAAGCTTCTTTGTGAGCTAAGAAAGCAGACATTTGTCAAGGTGTGCCATGCATGAGAAAATTTTCGTGTCGACTAAGCACCAGGTGCAGACTGTGCATGGCGTGCGGACTATCTAAGTAAAAACTTTTATTTTTGACCTCAAATTTGCCCTTGTGGATTATAGTCCGGGTGCAGACTATAACATAGAAAATACGGTATATGTATTTATAATTTTTTTTTTGTTGTTATCTGTGTATTGTGTGCTGCTGGACTTTGTCCCCAGTGTCGGCCATCGGTACCTGGTCAGGCGACATTGTTTCGCCTTTTGTACGTCTGGACCTTTCAAGAACTTATTGATTGACGGGTTGGAGAAAGCAGGGTATCGTCATTCAGCTCTTGTAACTTCACGTGTAGGCAGGTTTCTCACGAAGCACGTGCTTGAAATTTCTAAATTCTTCTTAACTGCATAAAGTATGGATTCAATATTCTATATTTGCCCCGTAGTGTAGGGGAAGGAAAATAGAGCTCTAACCTAGTAACCATCATAGTAGGCAGGGGCGGATTTAGAGGGGGGGTCCGGATGTCCTGACCCCCCTCTTGATTTCTGCATGTGTAAAATTTAGGGCGTGAAACGAAGGAGAGGGGGAGGAAGTTCCTAAACATATGGTACGCTGACCAACAGCTGACCCCCCCCTCAGAAAATTCCTGCATCCGCCCCTGATAGTAGGGGTGCATTCCCACGCGGCTCAGCAGAGTTACTAGCCACAGCTCATCTCCTTGTGTATTTCTGATGTAGCTTGTGAAGCTGGAATCCTTTTCTATCTACTGGAGTTCGTGCTGCTCTCCCGATGGCCTGATTCGTCTTCAGCTTCCCTCGTCAAACTGGAGAGTGAGTGAACATCTCCTTTGCTGTTGCTGTGCTAAGCCTTTGGAGTCGTAACAATAAAATAGTTTTAGATTCAATTTAACATTTTATACAAAATCTCAAAGATATAGTTTTTTTTTATTTATCTGATGGTAACCTTTAATGATATTTTGCATGGAAACAATGCTGCTGCGTGAAATCAAAACTTTGTTTTTGAATTTTTTTTCCGTAATGGAAGTGACTGATGAAACAATACTCTATTTCTAGTGGCCAACTTGGGTTCTACCTGGCATGAAAAAGAATTTTCAAGCACAAATTGCAACTCTTTGATTTTTTGTCGTATTAAAGCAGTAGTAACGGCGACTTTGACATACTTTAGTATTACAAAATTGTAAGATATCAGAGAGAAAGCTTTTCAATATAGGCACTTACATAGACTTCAGAAGAAATGTTTTTGCCTTTGTCTGTATGCTTCTGTGTTGCAGTAAGAGTACCTGCATGGGAGTTGCTTTGCCCCAATTCATCCATGCCTTTAGGCAAATGTGCCTGTTGAAGCTGGAAGTCAGTCAAAGTGAATTCGGAAAACATTCAAAATTATTCTACATTGTAAAGTTTTCAGTTCCTTAACTATTCAGTTTGGAATCTGAAACAAAGATACATTTACATCTGAATAAAAATGTACTTTTACAACATGTCGCATTATTGTTTGTTTGTTTTGCTTCAGAATTTGATGAGGAAAGCTCTGCAGACGTTCAGCGTTGGAAAGGATGACTTTGAGTTCAGTGAGTGGAGATGAAGCACATTCACTATGGAATGTCTTATGGGGACGACTTTTAAGCGGTGATGCTTTTCTTGATTTTATAGTCCTCAAGCCCATTTCAGCCAAAGTGAAGATAATCTTCAACAAATCCTTGGAATCAAAGATTCCAAAACTGCTCGTGGATGTCCTCTTGCAAGACGTCGCAACACAGTTGTCTCGGCAGCAGGTCTGGCAACAATCTTTTGTTTTTCTTTTGCCTAACTATGCAGTACTGCTTAAATATCACTCCAGTCAAAACATGCTATGTTGTGGTTCTGCCAGAATGAGGAACCTTGCATAATTTTAGTTGTGTAACCAAAATTCTGAAAAATATGAAAACTTGACCTCAGGGTCACTTCCTCTAGCCAAACATTTTCACTTTTCTCAGTTTAGTCTCATCGCCCGACCGGTCACCATGACAAGGGACTTGCGGTTCCTCTCCTTCGTCCTTACTGCAAGGAGAACACAATGCTGCTCGCGCGCAAATGGGAAAGAGAGGAATTTGTGACAGGGAGTTATTAAGATACTTATTTTCATGCCATCTTCTCGAGATACTGAGCTGAAATTCTGTCCATAGTCTTGCGAAGCTGTCATAGAGCCAGAAAAATTTCGTTTATTGAGGAAAGCAAAAAAAGAAAAAAGGGGGGGGGGGGGGGGGGGATTGGTAGCCAAGTGTGTTGGTGCATCAAAGCCTCAAGGAACGTAAAGTGAAAGATTGTGCTGTAGAACCCAGGGACCCGGAGTTCAATTCCGATCTCTGCTTATTTCAATCTGGATGAGCATCTTTCCAGCTTGCGGTCGAGTATAACTATTGCGCGTCAAAGACCCCAGCCTAGCAGTGGTGCTGCACTGGCTAATTTTCTCATCTACAACGGAGACACCGGTTGCCCACCGGGGCTGATTGACTTCCTGCTGTCTAAACAAACGTACAGCACCATCACCCTTACAAAGAAAAAGCTTGTTTTTTTGGCTCTTTTCTGTCCCCTTCAGTATCTGGGCATGATCCTGCTGAGATGGTCTTTCGAGCTGATGGAGATCAACCAGCGGTACAGGAAGTACCACCCCAACGTTCCATGCAAGGGCCACGCCAGGGAGTGGTGGAAGTACGCCTACAACTCGGTCGTTGGGGAATACGTGCGGCCATTCTCTTGGAAAGCAATAAAGGAGCACCGGTATGTCGTTTTCCTCTGGACTTGATAATTCCTTGCTGCATGTTTGGCGACCGATTCTCGACGAAGAACGTCTTCTTCTCGCAGGCGAGTCTATCGTCAGTACAAGGAGCTGTTCATGAAGCGCCTGCAGATGCCCAATGACACGGAAGTGAGGGTGGACGTACAAATGCTGGAGGACAAGCTGAACATTGCCAATGTGCTCATGGCCAGAGAAGAAGCCAAGTTAGAGGTAAATTTTTTTCTCTTTTTACTTTTTAGCATTGTGTGATCGACATGTATTTAAATAACTGTGCAGCCTCTTCTATTCATGGCTCCGCCTCTACCGGATAAGACTTAAGAAAAAAATAAAACCTTCTGAGACATTGCTTCAGTTTTCACATGGGCTTATTTTTGTCAACATTTCTTGTTGTTTTTTCATTTTCTCATTTTGAGACTTTTCACATGTAAAACTATGTTGTTGATTGACAAAGATCATAAATCTTTGTTGCATTCATGTATACAATGATAGTGAGAATGTAGTGACAGAAGCAAGTCCTTAGGAAGGCTTGGAAGCCAGTAAATTCTGGGAGCAGAAACATTTAAAATCTGGTAGCATCTTCAGTGTGAATAAGCAGTGGAAAGTTCAACAATTGCCAGATAGTTTTTCACGGGGGAAGAAAGTCAAGTGTGAAAAAAAAAAAAAATGCTTGCTGAGTTTCACCTTTTTGTTCAACACGAAACTAGTAAAAAAAAAAAAAAGATATTGGTGGTAACACACTTTTGTCATAATTCAGGGATATTTTGGCTAATTCATTTTCATAAACAAGGGGAAGTGATGCTCTCAGCTCATGTGTTAAATGTCTGATTGTTTTTTTTTCTAAGCTTCAGCTCCTCGTTCCTGTTTGCATCTGGTTGATACTTTATCTGAACAGTACATTAAGAAGGATCTTTCTTTTTAAAGACAGCTTGAACTGTTGGCCTTTGTCATTCGCTATAATCTGTAGTAGTGTTACACCGCAATTCATTCTGTGTTAGTGTTTTGTGACTTAATTGGTGTAACACCATCTGATTTCTCAATTTGTGACTGTCAGCTGCTTCAAAGCGAGCCGAACCGTGCCGTGCCGCGGAAGAAGGAGAAAGGCTGGTGGGCGTCCTGGTTTGGCGGCGGAGACACGGAGGTAGAGCCTGAGGAAGAGATTGAAGTCATCGGGGAGCGGGAAAGAAGCTTCTGGTCGCGACTGACTCCCGAAGAGAAAGAAAAACTCTACGAGGCCATAGAGTATGCAGACGCTTCGACTGAAGTCCCGGAGCACTACATAGCTCACAAGGTTTGCAACTCTGGCTCTTTTCTATTATTTTCAATTTGGAACGAATTGGAAACCATGTTTGGTTTCAGTTTACAAGACAGATTCCAGGGGCAGGAGGAAGGAATCTGGATCAGGAGTAGTAGTATGTGATATTTATAAGCACTGAGACATTGCATCTGGCTCTCGCTTTCTTGGCTATGTCTGTGCCTGCTATTGATGCAGTGGAACTCACTTATACCAAACTTTCCAGTTGTACAAAAATAATTTATTCTGTCGATAGTTTGTATTAATTGTCATTCAGGTACCTATTGTAAGCCGGTGTAGACAGGATAAGATGCTATTCGCTCTTTCTCGCGTGAGTTGAAACGTGGTGGCGCCAGTGTGCAAACAGCCCTCAATCACTTCCGGTTCCCAACTAGACGGCGGGTTTCACAGTATTTGAGAGATTCAATCTACGCGCTATTTTTGGAAAATGGTCGCTTATGCCACTCTTACACATAATTCACTCTCATGGTGAAAGAATGATGCGTAAAAATTGAGAAAATATACCCGGACCGGAAGTGTGCCAGGGCTACCGGATAGATGGCGCCACTGCGTGTGTTGCCAAACAAAAAAGGGCGAATATTACCCTGAGAAGCAACACAATTGGATGTGGCAAAAAAACTTCAGAAATCGCTTCCAAGTCTTTATTTAAGTATACATTATAAGTTGATGCTTCATCAGAGCCACTCTCATGTAAAGCTTTATATTTCTGCGATGCATAGCCCCAGAGCTGTGTACACGAGGTGCCTCGGTGGCTGCTAGTCAGCACGACTGGTGGCCAAAAGAGGCAACGTCGGGAAGGCCATGCCATTGATTTCCCAAACACCACGTGACAGTCCAGCAGGTCATAGGACATTCGAGCTCAAGATCGGATTGAATGATTGCGGCCACAGGTCGTTTCAGAGCTGCAAAAATTCCACATCAGATGTTGCTACCTGTTGAACCAAGCATCATTGCTAGGCCAGTAGAGCTCATTCACTGTAAATTGTTCTCAAGCATGCCCGGTATGCCCGATGCCAGCTGCCGTCTTTTCTCGTCCCATGTTTCACTGCGGTCTGTTTCAGATTAACTTCACGCTGGCCAACTGCACCCTGTCCCTGGTGGGGAAGGGCCGGAACCATGAGGTGCTGGTAGTGACGCTCACCCAGTTCCTGACCAGCCTCGAGACCCGGCCCGGTGGGGGCGCCTTCAAGATCTCAGCGCGCACGGAGGGCTTCGTCGTGGAGGGGGCCTCAAACGACCACGACCTTGTCACGGTTCTCTCGGTGGACAAGTCGGCTAATGGCAAGCATGGTGACCTGCTTTCTCGAGTTACTAAAGGTACTCTAGCATGGTTAGGGACCATGCTAGAGTGCCCGAGAACTGTCTTGGAGAGCGCTTGGGTTTACAAGGCAAGTTAAAGGTGTTTTAAGGTGTGACATCGAACGCAAATGGTTTAATGTTTGCTAAATGGTTACAACGTGGACAGCATCCGCTCCCGCCATGCTTGCCGGTTTCTTTCCATCTCGGTGAGTATCCAAAGTGTAGCGATTCTTCACCAAGGGTACCCGCACTTTTTCAAGTGAAGAGATCATACAAATTGCAAGATGTTTCAGAGATCGAAAGAGAGAGTGAGAGGGAAAGCAATAATAAAGAGACATACGTGTTGTTGGAAACATGGCCCGTTATGTGTGTGTTTTTTGGAGTCGACATGTGTCTCTTTATTATTGCTTTCCCTCTCTCTCTCTACTTCGAAACATCTTGCAGCTTGTATTATCTCTTCAAGTGAAAAAGAGCAGGCTCAGCTCGAAACTGTCGAGAATAAAGCCTCTGCTGCTGCTCACAATTTTTTCTATGTCTTGGTGAGTAGGGGGAAAAGTCCGTACGCCACCGCATTTCTTGGGTGCTGGCGCCATCTGTCGGCTTATCTTGTAACAAAAGGAGCATTCGAGAAACTTGCCTTTGGCTACTTGAGAGGCTTGACAAATAATGAAACGACTAAGTGCGTGGGCGAGCTGGTGGTAGCTAGGTAGTCATGCGCAAGTCACACATATCCAATCGAGGATATGCTCACATCTGCAGTAGCTTACAAAGAAGCACATTTGCTTCATTTCTATTCAGATACGTCACCCCAGTATGTCTTTGCCCTCGACTTCGAGCTAAATCCACTGGACATCGAGGCGGACTACGGCCTGATGTTGTACGCTGAACCGGTAGAAGTCGTCTACCACGAGGTAATGATGGGACGTTCAGCCTCTCATCGGAGGCTCCCCCTTGCGGTCTTTCTCGTAGTGTGAATGGGCTGCGTGTTGTTTGCAGCACTCCGTGTCAGAATTGTTGACGTTCTTCAGCGTGCCGACCGTGTCGGCCGAGGACCTCCGCAACATGGCCGTGGAACAGCTCAGCTCGCTGGTCACGTGGAGTCGAACGGGCCTCCTTTACGCTCTCACACACCGGAGGGTCAGTATGGCTGCCTTTGATGAGCAGAGCACGGTATTGTAAAGACATCTTGCACGTGTTCTGGTCCTCAGTCCCGCCTCAGTGGAATTGCACCGAGGCAAGAGTGCCGTGCTGGTAGGCAATTCTCAGGGGTTCTTTCATCATTCTTTAATTTACGAAACCGAACGTAGGAAAGAGCATTTGCTCGAAACATCGTCTTGCTCCTTCGGTTTCTCGGTTATCCCCTCTTTCTTGCGTCCTTTCATCTGAACCCCTTATGAGTTGTAACCACTCTTTTTTTTTTTGAAATTGTAATAACGGGGCTGACGGCATCAGCTCTTTTTTAATGCAAGGCATGTTTTACGGGGCGTTACTTACGGAAAAATTGTCACGACCGAGCGTCATAAGGTCCGTCGCAGCTAGCTTCATAACGAGTGACACGCTGGGAGCCTTATGGACGATAATGTTATATATACAGTTAATATATAAAGTTTGAGCCCCTGTGGGCTCGAACTTGGGTCGGTGTGGTGGCAGTCGGATGTCGTAGCCACCCAGCTGTTAGCACAGCTGGTCTGGAGGGACAAATGAATTTTATTTGGATGCAAACGAGCCGGCAAGAGCGGCAAGCGTTTGGATGATAATAATAAATACAATATATAATATACATAAAAAAAATTAAATAACAAAAATTATGTAAAAAATTGAATTAGAAATGAATTAATAAATTATAGTAAAGCTGGAAGAGAAAAATAGATAACAAAAGTAGTGAGAAATCTCTCACAAATGACACGTGGAGTGTAGTTCGTGCGGGACACACACGTTCCGCGCTTCCTCTTCCTTGTCGGCACGATCGAGCCTGCACAATTTTAGATCTCGCCGCTGTCCAGGCCTGAATGCTGCAAGGTTGTCAGCATTTTTAAGTAAACTTTCATAATATGGTGTTTTATCCTTACAGACGTTCTTTGTCAACATAGAGTTCAAGTCTCCATACTTCGTTGTTCATGAGCACGGATCATTTCAAAAGCAAGTGTCTATCTTATTCTTGTACGTTCGCAGCTAAGGCTTTGGTGACTGACTCCTGCCACTCCTCTCTTTTTTTTTATATATAGGAGCGGGAACATCCTTGTGATTGACATGGGGAAACTCAGCTTTAAAAGCGAGCTGCAAGGTGATTCACTACTGCTTGAGGTATGCCTTTTTCTCACTAATTAAGAAGCACATTATGAGAGGTTTTACTCAAACCATGTCCATTCCCAGGAAGCAACAAAAATGGAAATTGAAGAGAAACTTTACGACCGGTTCAACATTTGTCTCTCGGACATTCAGGTGCTCTTCACAGATTCAGGTAGAAACACTCCTCTGAATTTTTTTGTCTGTCGTTATAAGCATTTTAGTGTGACGGACAGGGTGAAAAAGTAACAAACATTGACGCAGACGCCGTTCAATTTCCGACTGTTTTAACCTTTATTTTTCAAATTGTTCAGCAGTTCGCTTTTTTCAGCCATTCACCAAAACAGCAGTTACGCCCGACAATGTGTAGTTTCCATATTCAATGGTCTTGGTGTCGATCGTTTTGTCACAACTCTTATTTTTGATGCTTATACGTGTTCCACTTTGGGCTTACAAGCCCCTGCTTGTTCTGCTCTTGACAGTGCTCAGTTTAAGATCAATTGCTTGTTTAGTTGTATAATCACTCTTTGTTCATAACAATTTACTAAATCCAGGAGACGAGTGGAGGATGGCCAGGCTGTTGCCGGAGTCTGAGATGCACCTCATTCCAAAGATCAAACTCCAGGCCCTCTTCTCGAACAGCGTCAAGCCGGACTATCGGTTTCTGCCAAGGTTGGTGTTCGCACCGATTTGTTTTACACGATCATTGCATTTCCCTTAGCTTCACACATTACACGTGTAAATCGAGACCTATGACTGGCACTACATGAGTATATACTAGGTCACACCTCTGTGTAATGTGTGTGTGAATGACATGTTCCATGTTTCCACCTTTCTAGGCACAAGCTGAACGTCTCAGTCTCCAGCCTCAAGTTGAACCTGTCCGACAGGCGACTTGGACAGTTGAACGAGTTTGCACACAACTTCCCGTTTCCAGGGGTCATTCCGGCATTGCGAAATGACGTGGTTGACGGCGCTGGCGACGGCGAAGACTTAGAGAGCCTCGTTTCTCACCACTTCAAGGTATTGTTTGAAGCTCGCTTATTGGCTCGTTGTTATAAAGTGAACCAAGAGCGATTCTATGAACAGAAGTTGAATATAAAATGGGATGCAGTATTTTTTTCTGCCTCAACTTGAAATTTATCCACGTGAAACATGATTTGTCTCGTCAGGGAGGGGAGGGGGGGTCTTGAATTTTGTGCAGCCGAAAAGTGAAGCCGCCGATTAACTCGGTGCCGATAGGCTGAGCCGGATGATGACGTCACACCCCCTAGCTCAACACTGATTGTCTAATTCAGGTCTTGGAAAAGTGCCATAGGTTTAAAACCCGGGTTAGGGCCGGTATCTCCATTCCAGGAATTGTCATAGAGTGTACTACATGCCATGCGTTAAGCCAGTCACTAAACTAACCGATGGAGTGCGCCGAGAGCGTAGACATCAATCCCAGAGGAATCGGACTGAAACATTTCATATGCAACATAATTGCCCAGCCATTTGCTATGTACTTTTTTTTATTAATTATCGTAAGCAGATACATGCTTATTACAGTGTTCATGGCTTATATCAGAAATTTCGTTGACTATAGCATTTGTGCATGAACTAGATAGAGGTAGGCACAGCTGCATTGCACTGTACCAAAGCCCAACTTTTACAGATGTAACAATTATTTTGCTTTGTAGGGCTTTGTTATTTTCTGAAGCCTAATTATCTACTTTTTAATGCAATAGCATTATTAAGCTACTACTCAAGATTTTCACCTATTTGTGTTCTGGCCCCGAATACTTTTTCAAGCTAAATTTAGCGGAAAATTTTATGTCAGGTGACCTATGCACCAATTCAGTTTCCCTGCTAAATCTAGCGGAAAATTTTGTCAGGTGAACTATGCACCGATTCATTTCCCTGCTGAATTTAGCGGAAAATTTATGTCTGGTGACCTGTGCACCAATTCAGTTTCCTCGCTAAATTTACCGGAAAATTTACGTCAGGTGACTTATGTATCATTTCAGTTTCCCCGCTAAATTTAGTGGAAAATTTACTTCAGGTGACCTATGCACCAATTCAGTTTCCCCGCTAAATTTAGCTTAAAATTGATATTACGTGACCTATGCACCAATTCAGTTTCCCTGCTAAATTTGGTGGGGAAATTTATGTCGCGACCTATGCACCAATTCATTTTCCCCTCTAAATTTAGCTGAAAATTTGGCAGACAAATTGATGTCACATGACCAGACGTCACGGGACCTAGAGACAAATTCAGGATCCCCGCTAAATTTAGCGGAAAATTTACGTCACGTGACCTATGCACCAATTCAGGTTCTTCGCTGAATTTAGCCAGGAACCTAACACCTGCCTATGTGTGCAATGATAAATGCTATCGCATTCATAGCTGATCACCCCAAGGGGTAGGCATATTATCACTAGTAGTTCTTTTTAACTCTTTGTAGCACTTCATAACATTAAGATATCAAAAATATATTCAGTTTTACGAACTCTGTTGGTTCAAGTTTCTTCGCTTCCTTCAAAATTCTCCATGTAATCTTTGTTGCATGACATCAACACTGTCGCGATGCAATGCTGGTTGTTTATTTTTAGAAGGACGAGGACACCAAAATGGACCCCACCACGGAAGAGTTGAAGCTGATGCGCCACCACATCAACAGGCCTCCTGATGCTGGAGGGGGAAAGCATTCACGCTCGTCCACGCAGCTTTCTATAGCAGGTGAGGCTTTTTTGTTTATCCCCAAAGATGAGCACTTGAAAGTTGTCAAGCACTGATGGAGCTTGTTATGTGTTTAACCTTTCATGTTTCTGCCAAAAACATTAGATATTCAAAGAGATAATTTAGGAGAAGTTGCATTCGTGCCAATTTATATTTAGTTTCATCGCAAATATTTTCAAGATCAAATACAGATAGTATTTATGAGAAATGATTGCTTATAACATTGTCAAAACTTTTTCGAGTGCACGGTGAAAGAATGATGCGCAAAAGAAATGTGGAAATCTTTGTGCAAATCGGAAGGGTTCCAAGGTGTCCGGATAAACGGCGCCAATGTTCTCTCTTCATAAGCGATCAGAAGGAGGCACAACAGGCCCGATCCCGCTCAAACAGAAGTGTGTGAACCTTTACAGGCTTTAGTCATTCTAGTTGGTACATATTGGTCAAGGGTCAGCTTGAACTTGCAGAAACAAATGATGAAAGGATGGAACAAATGTGAAGAAGTGTTCTAAAGCAAAGTCGGCTGTTTTGCCCCATTTTGTCCTTTCTTTGTTTGTTTCGGTAAGTTCAAGCCAACCCTTCACCGACGTGTGACTCAGCGTTTAGACGGGGGGATTCAGGGTGGTCCGACGGACTTTGCCCAGGCTCGGAGCAGTACCTCTCCGCATCGGACTACTCTGACGAGGAGCAGGAGGTCTGGGGGCGAGCGCTGGACGTGCCGGGGTTCGACGACAACGTCTCGGCGAGCAACACGGTCAACTCGCTGCTGCGCTTTGTCCTGGGTGAGGTGGCCCTCCACCTGTCCCGCTCCAGTGATCAGCTGGACAAGCCCTACCTCATGCTCCGGCTGGACAAGCTGTGCGCCGACGTGGCGCTCATGGAGTATGGGCCAGCGGTCCAGGCGAGCATCAGCGGGATACACCTGGTCGACAAGCTGCACATCGGTGAGCCCGATTCGACCGAGAGTCAGTTTACTTGTCCGTTCGTGACACTGACGACCCCTTCACACGCAATCCCCGGAGAAAGTTTGGAAGTGGTAAATGGCATTGTACCAATGCACCACTCTGAAGTATTGTTTTACAATAAATGGTTACCACCTGCTTGTATCTCTCTGAGAGTGTGTTAGTTATAGCATTAATAACAACATCAGTGTGATAGATAGCTAGCTTTATAAAATCGAGGGTCATTTTCATCGTCCTGCGTCGTACCTAGAGTCACTGTATGGGTTTCCAGAGTAACGCATTCCTTTTCTTTTTGCGTTTTGCCGACAACATACTCACTATAGCCGATCATGCTTTGGTTGGTGAGCATCATTGGACGGTAGCGATCACGTGACACAAGCACTGCTAGACTCACCTCCATCAACGCTTCAAGCGGCTCTATTCGCCACCATCTTGGGTGCAGCAAGCAACTGCTCATCGAACGCGCGTTTACGAACCGTCTTTTCCACGCGGTTACCGACGTCAAAAACAAGGAGGTTGTGTATTAGTGGCACAATGCCTGCTTGTTGCGCTTTTGGGTGCAGCAGCAGGTCGGAAGATGGAAAGAGACTCTTTCGGATCTTGTTTGGAAAGAACGCAACTGCAAGACGGAGGGAGAAGGCTTGGCTGGCCATAGTAAAACGTAAAGATTTCGTGCCCACTGCAACAAGCAAGCTTCATGAGGTGAGTGCCGATTACAGCTGGTTCATACCGCGTATTGCGGAATGAACCAGCTCTTTCAACACGCTCCAATGCATGTCACTATTGCCTTCATACCCCTGTCGACGCGTGGACCCAAGATGGCGGTGCCATGGTTTCGGTTTCAGCGCCGCGCCGCGGTTCTAGAACGAACCTTCGGAGTTTCGTTACTCTGGGAACACATACGGTGACTCTAGTCGTACCTATAGAGGAAATGTTCAAAATATGCGGATGAATAAAACTCACTTATGTAATGAAATAAATGTTTTGAGGTCGCCGAAAGACAAATTCTTTGGCAGTGCCAGGATAATAACGTTCGAACTCCGGGTCTTCTGATTACCAGTCAGTTCTTCTAACCATTGCACTGCATTCCCTTTGTCTTTGAACACGTTTGATCTATCTTATGAATGCATAAAAACAGATTGTATCCAATCGCAGTTGTTCTAAAAGCACATATCGCCGCATAGAATGCGGTATGACACCCTTTGGTGCCTGGTACGTGCTCATTGTGTCCCAAAAGTTCTCTCAATGTTTGTCCCACCATGTGTACTTGCATGCTTTCTTGTTTATGGATAGGGTTCTGTGTTTTTGGATAAATCCCAAAAACACTCCCCGGTAAATTTTCTGTCCATTCGAATTTATCCAAGAAACCCAGAATTTCGAGGTCATAACAACGAAATAAAAAGCAAAAAAGACGGTATTTTATAAATAATCTTTATAAGAGCACAAGGTCAGTGGTCCTGAGGAGGTGCAACTTCAGTTTCCTTTGAAATCTCGAATTACTGTCAAAAGGGGCTTGCCTTTTAGCTTGTCAAGGTTCCTTTAGGACAGTGATTCTCAACCATTGATATCTCGTCGATTCCTTGTGGATCGGCGGAGATGATGGAGGACCCCGTTCGTGGTGAGGGGAAGGAAAAGTATAGGTTAATTATGATAATGATTTAAAAGTGGATATAGCTAAGGGCTGGTGTGAAGTGGACCTCTCTCATTGACATACACACGAGAAAACTCACCCAAAATTGGGAACGTTTCTTCTCAATCGGATAAAAGACAGCTTTTACTGCCAAGCTTGACTGATGAGGCAGGGCTTCACGAACACCTAGGATGCCTTCGCGGACCCCAAAGGGTCTGCGGACCCCCATTTGAGAACCACTGCTTTAGGACAACGGGTCATGGTACCCGGACTTTATTAGAGCGGAGTTCTCAGGCGCCCGTTTCCGGCTTGAGCGGCGTCGCCGTCGGCGTAACCGTGGCGAGGTTTTGGCGTGGTGACGTTTCGGCACTGTGCTGAAACGTCCGCGCAAAGTCACGTGACGTCACGGGGGTCATGTGACCCCCGTGAAGTCACGAGGGTCACGCGACGTCACGAGGGTCATGTGACCTCACAGTTACGCTGACGCCGACGCCGCTCGGAGGGAGGAGTAGCAGTCAGGATGAGGAGGTGAGGAGGAGGGAGGAGGGGTGTACCTTTCCCTCAGTACCCTTCCCTCCTCTTTCTCAAGAGCTATGCTCTAATTCGGCATTACAGGGAGTTGTAAACGGGTTTCATTTTTTTGTTTTGTTTTTGAATTTTTAAAAACTGGGAACACAGTAAAATAAACTCAGAATTTCAGAGAATCGGGAATCTAACAGAAATAAACTCCAACGAACCCCGAGTTTTCAGCGAAAAATGAACTCTGAAAACCACCCTCCGAATTTCACGAGAAATACACTCCGAAAACACAGAATCCTATTTATTGGCTTTAGAAACACTGTGTCGTCATCTGCGAGAGTCGGGAGAAAGCCGTTTATGATATGCCAAGAGTCATTTTTATCATCTCCACATGGAGCATTTTGTAAGAACTTGTAAGAACTACTTTACGCAACAAAAAAACATCTTGCAGAACTTTTTTTTTTCTTCTTAATGTGGAAAGGAGTATATTGTATTATCCCGAGGGATGCCCCACCCCTGAAAGATAAGCCACCCCTGTATTTGGCCTGATTTGCTATTTTTTTTAAAAACACCGAAATATAGCTTGTTTCTAGTAATTGCAGGGCCCTGGCCAATGGAGACCTCAGCAGAAATGGTGTTACTTAGCCATGGCGGGAGATAAGCGTACATTGCTGACTGGGAAGGACAGTTGTCTTTGGTTCATTGCCCCTCCCTGTGATCGCACGTTTCGTGGGTCACAAAATCTAAAACTAGCATTTTTTTCAACTTTCTTCACCACACACCGAAAGTTAGCCCATCCCTTATTTTCACCCCATTTGCTTTCAATTTTAGGTAGATGTTTCCAATGTTCCGAGTTTCAGTGCTTGTTATGTGGACAATTCTAATGGTGACGATATGGACGATTTAATTATTTTTAACAATGGAAAATTCCAATGCGTACCGTATGGATGATATCAATGAATAGTGCATTATGAGTAGAATTTTTATTACTGTACCGAACAAGCAGATGTTTTACCTGTCTATACTTTCAGGACCCACTGGAGAATACCTCGAGCTGTTGAGCTCGAAAGCAAATGGAGACATGTTTTCTATGCTCTACCGCAAGGTAAGGCAGTACTGTTTGTTGGTAGTGGCTTTCAGCTTCGCTGGGTCTTAAATGGTAGTTGTAGTGTACAGTTTGTTCTTAGATTTCTAACTGCGTCTTTTGTCCTTGTTGTCCAGGTCAAAGCTAGCTGTCCAGAGTTCAAGTCCGACTTCCACCAAGTGGAGCATTCTCTGATTGTGGACTTGTCCTCAGTCTCCATCACTTTCCACCGGGAAGCTCTGCTCACTCTGGGCAGATACTTGCTCTATGTTTACCAAAAGTATGTATTTCCATCCTTACCCGCTTCTAAAAATTACAACGGATCAAGCACTGAATGTCACCCTTGCCTAGAGTGTAGATTGATGATTAGAGGTTTTTTTGTTTTCTTTTTACTAAAGAGCCATTTGCAAAATTTCTTCAAGAACAAAGAAAAACAAAAGGCTCGAGGTACACCTAAGCACTTCTTATGAGTTGTGAATGCGAAAGCATGTACATAATTCTTCCGCTCTCTTATTTCGTCTGCAGCATATTTGCATTGACGGCGTCGACTAGGGTGCCTCGATGTGCGTCTGTCACAGGGTGACGACACCTATTGTTGTATTGAAAACTGCCTGCGTGTGCCAAATGGGCCTTAAAATGGCGCCAAAGCACTGGGCAGAGCTAAGCGCTCGCTCCGAATGAGACCGAAGTGCGTGCAGTCTGGGGACAGAAATGGCCGAGATGCCACCACCCTAAGACAGACGGGGCGCCTGTGTATGAAGGCTCCCTAGCGTCGACGGACACGCAGCGCCATGGGGTGGCCGGTCGTTCAAACTGACGCTGCGCGTCAGTTTCAACGACCGGCCACCCCATGGCGCTGCATGTCCGGCCATTGGGAGCCTCGTTGATGTGAGCCAGCCAATGGGACCGAAGCCAAAAATTCATCAGCTTTACTCCGCTCTTTGGGATCGGGGAATTTCGATGCCGTGGGCTAGCTTTGTGCGTGGTTTCATAGCTAAGAGCTGGCTTCACTTGGAGAAAGGATTTAAGGTGCCGTTTGGCGCGGTTTCAAAGCTGATGACGTTGGCTCGCTCCATGAGGCAGTTAATGCTTTCGCATTAAAATTGGAGTATGTAACTATTATGAACTGATTAAGATGAAAAATGCAAATACACCACACTACTGTACTACTACCATGCAAATATTTTTATATACTGTAAACGACTTAATTTTTGCGGGCTCAAATTTTCGCAAATCGGGCCAAAGCTGAAAATTTGAAATTATTCGCGGGTTCTAATTTTCGCGAATCGAGTGTAGCTTCCGTAGCGTTCACTTATTGCCAGAATTGTTTGCGGGACATATTTTTCGCGAATTGTAGGCGATTCGCAAAAATTAGGTCCTCGCAAAAATTTAGTCGTTTACAGTATCAGAAGCATTAGTGCATTCTACATACGGCTTGGTCTGCAGATCATGAGAAACAGTTATTGAGAAACAGTTATTATTTACTTTTTGTGCTGCTCTGTATTTATGGGATTTTAATGAGCCGTAGGCTTTGCTGGGTGAAATCTAGCATATCACGGAGATTTTACGAAGCTTTTGACTGAATAGTTTTTGAGAAAGCATTAAGTGAAGAGAAAGAGGGTGGAAGGAGAGGTTGGGAAAAGGAGAAGGGGGGGGGGGAGGTGAGGAAGGCATGAGGGTCTTTATCCATGCAGAGCAGGGAATAAAAGTGTCTAACTGGCCACGAAAGTCCTACTTACAGCTGCTGGTTTCATTTCTTGGTAGTTTTCCCGCACTGCATTACCGTTTGCATCATCTACTTCATGGAGAATTTGCATGTCCACTTTCTCGACTGCCAACCTTTTGTTTCAAAGTCTTAATCGTGATACTGAAAGCACAGTGCCACTGGACTCGCGTTTCCCTTTCAGGCTGAACATCAAGGAACCAGTGTACAGAAACATCATTCCCGAGTCGGCGGTGAAGCGGGCCAGCTACCTGTTTGTGGAGGACTCTGATCCTCCAGTGCCTCCCGGCTCCACAAAACTGAGCCTGTCCCTCCGGGTTAGAGAGGTCAAGGCCAGACTCTGCGACGTGGACGTCGAGCTTGCCGACATCTCCATCTGCGGTATGGCCCCTTGGCACCACATAATTCTGTCAGACTGAGAAGGAGTTTGGAGTAACTCACATACGAGCAGTTAGGATTGTTTCCTAATGAGAGATGTAGGCTCTATTAAAGTTAAAGCACCATATGTTTCTTCACAACTAGCAAAACTTACGAACAATAGTTAAGAGTAAAAAGTGCAATTTTGGGGACTGTACACGGGACGATGCATTTTGTTCAAAATAAGCTTTGCGTGCGCTTGATGTTTATTTTTCTAAGTTTCAGTAAAGGTTGAAAAGCATCTGTTTTTATTTCTTTGAATTATTGCAGGTCTCGAATGTGACTACGTACAGAAAGCAAACGAAAAGTTAATAGTGCGCGTTGATCTGACACATCTGTCCATCGATGACCTGATGGAGTCCACCCTTTATTCCAAGGTGATTTTTCTTACAAACCGATAGCAGTCGTACGATAATAGCTTTGTAATGCGAGCTACCGCAGGGTTTTATTGAGTGCCCTGTCAAATTAATCATCTGACATTTTTGACTAGGTCTTGTCCATTGAAGATGACAAACTCTTCGACTTTAAGGTCAGTACTCGAACATACGCCGGACACCGTCTTTTTCCCTCTTTGGCTATATCGGGAGTCCTCTTTTCCTTGCTTCCAGTATGTGAGAAAGGCTCCACACACGAGAGCAGTTGACATGGACGAAGACAAATCCAAGATTGTTCCGGATGGTAACGTTCGGCTGCACATCGGTCGATTGCAGCTGGTCCTTCTCCGGAGGTTCTTTGTGGACGTCCAGGTTTGTGCGATAGCTTCGCGAGCTTCTCGTTGCTATCCTTTGCACTCTCTATTGAACGCAATATAGTATCACGATTTATAATTCTTTGTTTTAGAGATTTCTAGAGCCCTTTCTTCTGCCCGAAGCAAGGTCTCTCATGTTCCAGTCCGCAGAGAAGGCTGTTCAACAGCAGGTGGGTTTTCTTTTTCTCGGCTTTCATTGAACTTAACTTGACACATCGCATAAAGCCAACTGACGCAGAATCTGTTTTGTGTTTGTGTCAACCTCTTCCGATCTATTTCGACCTATGGCATCTACTTTGCCCGGTAGGTTTTCTGGGGAAAGCATTCTTTTTATTATTTACGTATTGAAATGAAATTTTTACTGTTTATGGAGCTTAATCTTCTCTTTATAAATCTGATGTTAGATTTGATATAGCTTATTTTTTAGGTTCTCGATAAAATGTACATGCAGAAAAAACCATGTTTTGTGCACACAAGAGGCGTGGCAACAGACTTAAAAGAGTCTAGTAACCTAAACTAATTCGCTCCTTTAAACCACTGGGTGTAATGAACAACAAAAATGATATGTGTGATGCTTCTTCCATTTAAAAAATTTAATAGCAAAAGTGCCATTTCAAGGGGCTAAAAATGTTACTTAAATTTTTCATAATTATAAAAAATATAGATTCTCATCAAATCTATACAGTTCCATTTTACATATTCTAAAGTATATGCATGCCAAATTTGGTTGTGATGGGACAGTATTAAGAACAGAAATTCTTGTGCACAAACTGTGAAGATGCAATTAAGGGTCAAAGACCAACCTGCTCTTCGTTCTTTGTGAAGATGCCCCAAAGTTACATAAAAAGAAAAATGTGTTCCAATGTTGCCATAGATGTGCAGGTATACTCTTTCCTGGTGTGGAAAATAATATTTTGTTAAAAACTTTCCGCGAGAAATTGAAGCTACAAAAGATTCCAAGGGAGAGGAGACAGCTAGGCCTACTTGTCAATGTAAATGTGATGGCGGGCACGTCACAACTTGAGGAACCACGCAGAAAAAAACTGAAAGTCATGCCGTTCTGGGTTGCCTGGAGCTCTTCAAGTGCTTATTTCACTGATTTCGTGATCATAACCAGATCTCATTATTTTTATACATCAGATATAAAGATTAAAATATAATAAAACACACAAAACCCCAAATGAAATTTTTACAAAATATTGCCGTTTTTCGTTTTACATCTTCTCGGAATGAGACATGAACACACGGCACATTCTGCATCAGTTGGCTTTATGCAAAGTATCGAGGTAAGTTATCATTTTCTTTCTTTTTCTTGCACTCGCAGTAAGTGTGGTTCTAATTTGTCTTCGTCCTAGATAGCATGTTTTGCGGCCACACGAGTACACTTATTGCAGCTAAGATAACGCTATGCCAAACCGCTCCAGTGGTGTAGTGGTAGAGGGTCGACCCCTGACTGAAAGACCGAAAGGGACATAGACATTTTTTGGAAAGAAACCTGTCCATGTTGTCATGGGTTTCATTACAACCTATCATGACGCTTCAGAATGTGAAGCGAGCCCTAAAAGGCGTTCTGTGTTAATACCTTTGGATAATTTCACGAGGCAAGCCTTTTTTTCAGGTGGCTGATTTCGCTCAGAAGTCTGTGATGCTACAGCTTTCGATTGACATCCGCGCTCCCACCATCCTGGTCCCCCAGAAGTCCGACTCTCCCAATTTGGTGGTGCTCAGTCTGGGAGACCTGAACATGGAGAACTTCTTCAAGGAGGTCTCCTGGGGGCCAAGCCTGACTACGTGGACAACATTCTCATCCGTCTCAGTTCCCTGCACATGACAAGGCGAGAATGGTTGCTCTACTTTCGATGCAGTCAAAGGATATGCGAGTGATTCTTTCTTTTTTGTCTAAATATCAATTTTTTGGATCTAACCACAGGGCAATTGTCCTGTTGGATGGAACCACTCAGTCACAGGAATCTATCCTGGAGCCCACCAAGTTAAACCTGGACATTAAGAGGGCCCTGACCCCTTACCACCGAAACATCTTGGAGTATGAGGTACGAGGAACCATGGATCTGATCAAGGTAAGAGTTTTCACTGCCTCCAGTGAATTGTGGTACCCAGAACGCTATCTTTGCCATTTTCGTTTCTGTTGTTAATTCAGATAACACTTGCAAAGTAAAAAAAAAAAAAAAAAAAAGAAGATGTAGTCAACAAGTTCATGTCAAACTAAATCGAAGCTTACCGAAGTTTTGAATGAAAAATACTTTCAGCCTTTCCACTCTGGAGAAGAAGGAAGACCAGCGAAGCTGTATTATGGTGGGAATGAAGTAATGGCCGGCCGCAAGTCAGCAAGCCAGATTGGAAAGGCTGGAAAGGTTGCGCCATCTATGAGCGACGGCGGTAGCTGTCCAGAGTTTCGTGTCATCATTTGTTTGCTGATGGACACGATACTGGGGAAACTAGCCCTTAACAGCTCCGCTGTAAAAACACTAAAGACACCTAAGCACTTATGAGTTGTGATTGTGAAAGCATGAATGTCGTTCTTCTGCCCCCTTAGTTTGTCTGCGGTGTACTGGCATGGACGGCCACGTTACGCTACTGCCGAGGTTGCGGCCGCTGTTGATATAGATGTCTCAGGCGCCGCCATGTTCCTTGGCACCGAGATAGCATGGCGGCTGAGCGTGAGGAGCGGGAATTTCCAGCTCCCCCTTACTCTCACCCCCCCCCCCCCCCCCTCCGGGCACCCAGCCACGCCTGACACGTGACCCAAAGTGGGGAGAGAGGGCCTGACACGTGACTTAAGAGGGGGGAGAGATGGGATGCTAAGCGCAGGCCACCCTCTCTTTTGTTGCTCGTTTTTCACGGTCACAAACAACGCCAGCGGCGCTTCATGGGACAGTTAATGCTTTCTCATTCAAAACTTCCGAGGACGTCTAAGCACTTCTTATAAGTTGTGAATGCAAAAGCACTCGGTGCCGAGAGGAGCAGAAGCACCCACAGTGCCGGCAGGGAGTACGGCAGTGCGCCACACAGACTGCCCCACCGTGTATTCTGAGACTTGACAATGACGGCGATAGGAAGATGCAGCGCGCCGCATCTTCCTATCGCACACGGTGCTGCGGTGGTTACATCACGCTCCACCACTGCGCGGGCGTGGTGAACCTTACCGGCTTCACGACGGCTTCCATGACGAAGCATTGCGTTGCTGTGCTTTTCTTTGTGTTTTATTTCTGAAGCACGTCCGTTTTAACCTTGAGCGCACCCACCTGCTTCCGTGATGAGGCATCTGCATTTCTGTGCTTTTCTTTGTTTTTAGGGGCGAAGCTCCTTAGGGTCTAGCCTTGTCTGTACGTCCATCCGTTCGTCCGTCCGTCCCATCTGTCTTCTTAAGAAAAGAAAAAAATGTTTGCGCAGTCGACAGGATTCGAACCTGTGCGGGGAGACCCCAATGGATTTCTAGTCCATCACCTTAACCACTCGGCCACGACTGCGGGACGAGTAGGGGGCTCCGAGATGTGGTAGTAACTCAAGAGCTGGAGATGTCATGGATGAAACGTTGCATGTAGCCGCTCAACGTCTATACAGGAGAGGGCGCTGCGGTCAAATGCGTATATAATCGCGTCAAACTTTGCATGCATTGGCTGAACGTTTATAGACGAGAGGGCGCTGCGGTCAAATGGATGGATCCGCTAGAAGAACCACTGGCTCTGCATTTCACCAACCATAAAGCTGTAATAATGAAGTCGAAATGCAACCTGGAACTCAGCACCACCTATGAGCAATAAAAAAAAATGAGCACCATCAGCACTACCTATGAACAAAATCGGTATCATCAGCACCACCAGAGCTTCGCCCCAATCCACATCATTCCCTACGTGGAGATGCGTTCATTTTCTTGATTTCCGAGGCACTTCCACTTTGAGCTTGTGCGGCCGCGCAGTTTTCGTGACAAAGCATCTGATATGATGTGTTACAGCCAATTAAGGTGCCGTTTTTCGCGTTTACGGGTTTTTGTGTCACATTTTTACGCGGTTACAAACACCGCCGGCTCCGCTCTTACAGCTTTAAGCTTTATAATTTTTTTGAGTCATTGAGTTTTCACTTTTGAGATCTTTCACTTTCTAAAGCCTTCCTAGATACATAGTGCTTTGTGGCTTTTTTCTTGGATGCAGATCAGCATAGGTCAGAAGGACCTGGGCACGATCCTTGCAATCTTCAGAGACAACTTCAAGGAGAAGGAGGTTATAGAGCCCCACAAACAAGGTACAGTGTGCCCCGAAGATGCCAGATGCAAAATAATTGGGCATTTTATGTAATGGTTGAGTTTGTAAGTATGTGTTTTTTGCTTTTCTCTAATCTAGCCTCCACACCCGTCTCTCCTCCTGTCTTGGCAACTCCCACGATTACGGATGATCCGGTGAAGAAGCTTGCAACATTTCTGACCACCTCTGTCGACGTCTACAAGAAGACCAACATCTTCTTGACAATGGAAGGGCTCCACATTGTGTTGTATGCAGATGGGGAAGACATTCAGGTGAACTTTCTAAAATAATTTTTAACCTGTGGCCCTGGTGCCCCACTGCCTGACCTTGTTTGTCATTGCACACACATTTTATTGCGTGCCTGGTGCGATAAGGAAAAACTCCTTATGCATGAGCCTATGTAGAGATAGTCTATAACCATGTCTGGCTTTCCTGTGTGGTGTGGGAAGGTGGCCTCCAAGGCATCATTCCCGCCGCCCTGCGTCTTGCCATGGTACACCAGTACCGTGAGGAAGCATTATTGTATCGAATTGTAAAAATATGTTTGAAATTTCTAAAAATTGTTTGGAATGCCTTGAATGCTCCCACACGTCTCTTTTCAGTATTTCACCTCACAAACAGTAAAACAGGTTTGCCATTTCTTTCACAGCTCTCGTCACCGGTGCGAGACCCCCTGCAGATGCTTTCGAAGTTGGAGCTCGAAGAAGTCACCGTCAACTTTGACCTCTGTAGCGATCAGTCGCTGGAGGTGAAGTGTTCTTTACAGAGCCTTTCGTTAGAAGACACACGCAGTGACTCAACACTCGTGCACACAAGGTGGGGCAAATGCTTGTGTTTAATTGGGGGGTGTTAAAACAACTAGAGTTACATTTCTAGAGTCAGGTCTGTTCTCTGCACTTACATATGTAGAAAAGTCAATAAAGCAGCACTGTACTTTTTGGGGGAGAATAATGAAATAGGGTATTTGAGAGATATTGCATGAAAACTTAGTAGCGGCTGACATTCACTATCACTATTCCTTGTGAAACGTTGGCTGCTCTGAGGCTTCCAGTAGGTTTTTTTGTGCATGTTATTCCTATCATCTTGGTCTTCCTTTGTGATGTGTTTGGGCATCTCTACAGAATGTGGCAAAGCTTTGACAAGAAAAATACTTAGCACCAATCTTTGTTTCCCTGTCAGATATTAGAATGAGTCTAAGAGTTTGCTCCCCAACTTCCGGTCTTTGAGTGTCGTCCCATAAAGTTTATTTGTTATGTTGGTATAAAAAAGTTGCTTTGTTCTGGTTCCAGGGTTTTTCATTCGAGCAGCGGAAGTTCTGACGCTGCAGCCACGGGAATTAATGTCAGCTCGCCTAATATGATTGACGTCACATACCGACAAACGCCCTCTGGTGATGCAGCCGGTGAGTGATTGGGCAGCAAGGATAGGATCGGGCAGTCATCTGTGCTTGTTCATTCAACATGGCCAATAACAGCTGGAAAATTTACTTCCGCATGTTGACGAATTCTTAGCTTGTCTCGTAAGGCACTTTTTGGTTTTGGTTTTGTTTAATAATTAAGAGGGTTGAAGACTTGTTTTTTAATGCATTAGCTCTAGTATTTACGTAACAGGGAAAAGCTGACGCCATTTATCTGCGGACAAAATAGCTGAAAAAGAAGCGCGCTGCATAGAGAGGAGGACAGTAGTGAAGGACAAAGGCGAGAGGGAGGTTACACGACAAGGCGGAAGCCATTGCACGCGTGGGAAACCGGTGAGGTAGTCACATTCTAACACCAAACATAATATTTCGTAGGGGAATTGAATGCCCATGTATCATTACAATTAGCCCCTCCATTTTCTTCAAAAGTGGACACGAAAAAGAGGCTTTAATAGTATTAATGGGCAACTTTCAGATTGCATAACACTGTGTTCGTAAGGTGTGCCGGGAAGCAACAGAGCGAGAGAAAATGGTTCACATTAATGGGAGGAGTCAGCTGGACTTCTACGGTTAAGAGTAAACTATAATCACTGACAATATCAGATTGGCAGTGACGTGCACCTCGAGACCTCGGGCATCTCGAGAGCAAGGTGCGCGAGATGTCGAAGCGTTGTTGAAGGTATAGGAAGCTGGTGGTGGGACAACTGAGACTTCCCCCTGCCAGTTCCCTCCTTGTCAGTGAGTACGTATAGCGTGACATTGTGACCTTGTCGACCTCGACCACAGCAGCGCCCCTCCGTCGCAGTGGACGTGCTGATCGAGGAGACCTCGCTGAAGGTGTCCGTGCCCTACCTGCTGGCAGTGCTGAGCTTCGTGCACGAGTCCCTCCTCCCGCCCACTCCAAGCGAGCACGAGCTCCGCCCCGTCATCGAGGGCGCCGGCGCCGCCCGGCAGCACGGGGCAGGGGTGGCGACCTCGCGGAAGCGCCTTCCCTCGGACAACACGAGCGGCTACCACTCGGCGGTCGGCGCGCCCGCCCCGGAGGACGGCGCCAGCGGACTCTCCTTCTCCCTCGTCCTCAAGAAGCCGGAGATCGTGTTCTTTGCCGACCCCCGCGACCGTGAGAGCGAGGTCATTGTCCTGAAGGTGAGCCCCTCTGGTGCCGTTCCCTCGGCCGTCTCGCCCCGTCGCCCTTTGGCACTTTTTGGGGAGCGTCTGCATTGACCGTAAGCTCTGAGCACCTCCTGGCTTTATTGCTCCAATTGCACGTTGCCAGAAACCTGTCAGTGTTGCTGCTGTAGGATATATTCCTTTAGCATTCTTTGCTGATCTTTTACAAACAGCTCACCTTATCCTTATCGTAAGCCCCAGACGCCTGTTTGCTTTATTGCTCAAACTTTAGGAAGGCACAAACCTGTCAGCATTGCCACTTTGTTAAATTTGGTCCACAAAATCTTTTTGGTTCTTGAGTGAACGATTTTGGTAATAGTACTGGGGCGGAAAAAGGTTGCTTTGTCTTCGGATTTCAAGCTTTGAAGTTAACCCGGGTTTTACACAGAAAAACTGGTTGTGTTGTACTTAAGTTGGCTTTTGCAACAGGGCATTTGCAAATAGTAGAAAGTGGAAATATGTAGCATAATTAGCTTCACATTTTTTTAGGGTTCTGCGATAGCTCCAGTGGGACAGCAACTGGTGCGGCAGTTTTCACGGCGCAAGGATGATCATTCGGGCTGTTGAAACTAAGTAAAATGAGGCTCTGTTTGCAGATGGACATAATGTTGGACTACTGCCGCAACCTTGGGCAGCGCACGATGACGGCTTCTGTGATTGGCCTGAATGCTTCCTCCTTCCTCTGGGGCAGAAAAAAGGACACCCACTACCTTGTGAGTTGGCCTGCCATGGGTCCATGTCATCTGTCAGTCATTGTGGAGCCCGTCTTTCAAACATAAGGTTTTGCCTTTCTCTAGATTCTGAAGCCCTTCAACATTGAGCTGAATCAGACCCTGAGCATCAGCGATGCAGACGTAAAGTTGTCTGCCAAAATGAGCGACGTCGCCAGTTCACATTTCTGCTCCTGTGCTGTCCACCGTGGTGTGCATTATGAGCGAGCTTCTTGCACACATCAAGGTAGGCTCGACAACGGCTCTCTCACTTATTGGTTCTCTCTTCTAACACAAATGTACAGCGTGGGCGAAATGGATTGAACACACTTTAAACTGACCGCATAAATCAATTTCTTATCTTAACGTGCTGGAATTTACTACGCCTGAAGTTGGTGGAAGCTTGCGCTAAAATTGTGGAAAGATTGGCCCACCTGAGTAAATCAAGAAAAATCAAAAACTATGTGTTCCCTATACTTCGCATGTACACTACAAAAATATTATGTGTTACTGTGGGGCTTATTTGGGCCAAATGAAGTGAAGAAAGGGTAAGCCAATTCTATTTTCTTTTCATTTCACAAACTTTTCAATTGTAGTAAATGCCAGAATAGCACACAACAATTTTCTGATGATTTTGAGATAAAAGGCTGATCGATACTTTTTCCATAGACAAAACCAGTTTTTATTTTATTTCTTTTGACTCACGAGGTTTCATGTATTCATACTCCCAATCAATAAATGCACCAGCTTTGAGCGCCCAGCTCTGTAGTAAATCCCAGCGCGATGAGTTAAGAAAGCCGATTTATGTGGTCAGTTTGAAACGTGTTCAATCCATTTTTCCCATGCTGCATATACTACATTGATTCTGGTATTTGCAAATAGTGGATTTTGAGTTTGAAGTGAATTCAAAGCGAATAGTTGTTTTTGGCCGAATATTTTCTAATCGAAGATTGAATAGTTTCTCTAAGCCTTTCACTACTGCAACATGTTTAAACGAAAGCCCAGCTGAACTTGTGAAGGTCGTTGCCAAGCTTCCTGTTGTCTATTTCTAAGGAAAGTTAATTTTAATCTAACTATATTCATTGACTGTGACCTCCGAACGTCTGATGCTTACATTGGGATGGCAAGTAGCACCACGCATTTGACATCAAATTAATCTATAGAAATGCCCAGCTCCACTTAATTAAAGAAATTTATAAATATTCTTGCTTATGCAAATATATTTTCTTCAATCACATATGATTAACACAGGTTGTTAGGGCATCTCTGCTTAACACATACTCGTGCATGCCAGTTTAATGTTTAAAATTTTATTGCAGTGTAGATATAAACACTCATGAAGTTCCTGTTTCTTTTCAAATGGATCAGACGCACGTGTGCACAATCTCGTTTTAGAAATTAGCTTTCTTCCTAAGCACGCGGCTGCAATATTTGTACTTTTCGAGGTTTATTGCAGGAGGGTTTGCCCCGTTGAGTGCGCTCCATGACAAGCACCGGTGCGCTGCGGAAAAGCCACACTCGCGAAAGTGAGCTCTGCGGGGTTTGCTTCCCCCGCAGTACACCGGTGCTCGGTAAGAAGCGCAATCAACGGGGCAACCTTTCACGATCATTTCGAAAAATACGAATATCGTAGTTATCTCGATGCGAATAGCGTATTATTCGGAACTAATATTCTAAAACTAGAATATTTGCACAACATTATGATATTTCATTTCTGTGACATCTGCTTTCAGTTGCTTCACAAAATGTATGAAAAAATGTAGATGGAAAGTTGTTATATTTATGAGTTTGTATGATGTAAACATGTTTTGAATAAGAAGTTTTTAAACCCACAACTGCTCACAACTGAGCCGCGCAAACATTATGCTGAGATGGTAATTGGCACTTCAATAGTGCACCTTCAAAGCACAGATCTGTTCATCATCGCAATACTTTTAAAAAAAATGTGGAATTGAAACCTTGTGAATCATCCCTGGAATCTACATAAGGTCGCACTTCACGATGTAAAGCCCCTATATGTTTTAAAGCCATCCTTTATCGGTTAGCATTGTCACACGAAGCTATATGATTTTTTCAGCATTGTTTGTCTTTTTTGTTTTTTACAGCGGAGCTGTTAAGGGCTAGGTTCCCTAGGATCGTGTCCGGGACCAAACCAATGTTGACACAAACCTACACAAACCTATGGACAGCTGCCGCCATCCATAAGCAACGGCGGTAACCAGACAACCAGTCTGGTTGCCGCTGTCACTCATAGATGGCGGCAACCTTTCCAGCTATCATAGAAGAATGGATAGTTGGGCGAGTTGGTGGTACTTCATCATAGGAAACAGCGCGAAAAACAGACGAGGACGAAGAAGAAGCACACGTGATGAGCGCAGCGCTCGTCAAATGTGTGTTCTTCTTCGTCCTCGTCTGTTCTGCGCGCTGTTTCCCACGCTCTTATCGGTTTCGGTTTGGACTCACGATGGTCGGCCGTGTGCCCTTTTTTTTGGGGAAAGAAGACTGGGTGCGAAGGAGCGGCGATGTACGTAGCAACAACTCCGCTGCTCTTCCTTCTTTACCAGATTGGAAAGGCTGCAAGTTTTTTTTTAGTTTCATCCCAGTTTTTTTCTAACAGGGTGTGTCAGCCCAGGATGACTTGTCACCTTCACAAGGAGAGTCTGAGCCTCACGATCTGTGGTGTCCAACAGCTGTGAGCCCACCCAGATGTCACTCAAGCCGAGGTGATCTTTAAAATAGTTTGCTAATTTTTGGTCGTTCCAGGTATCGAAAGGCGAGAAATTCGTTGCTGAGGCTTATCATTGGCGTCCACTTACGCTATGCCATTTGTCTCCCTTTAGAGTACCATATATTCCGGACTACAGTCCACACCCGGTGTATAGTCCATGGAAGCAAATTTCGGCTGAAAAATAGATGGCACACCTTAAGAAATGCCTGCTTTTTGGTGCACAAAGAAGCTTGTACCATGAGAAAATCATCATTGACATAACCTATCTTTTACAAAATTCGTGACGTTTCGTGGTAAAGAACAATCTTGAAAAACAACCTTGTATGGTTTGCACCTGTAGATTGTCCGCACTGCATAAAACTCCAACTTCTGAACACGTATAGTTTATAGTCTATAGTGCAGAAAACAGAGTATATTTATTGTTGAATGCAGCAAAAGGGAATGGGTCATTCCTGGAGGTCTTGAACTAATACTAAGCCACTCGAAAAAAAATGTAATTTTTTCAATGAAAGATTTTGGGCGTTGTCTCGAGTTGCTCATGTTTTCCTCTCCTCTTTCCAAGATGACGCGTCGGGACACGAGAGGCCGACATATCCGGTCAGCACACCTGCGGAGTCTTTAGAAATCAGCGTTCCCAAGGTCACGCTCGTCTACGAAAACTACACGGTCAGGAAAAAGGTCCCTGTCCTGTTCTTCCAGGCGTCGGTGGAGGCCGACGTCCACGACTGGTCTAAGCAGGTATGTGCATGGCCTTGCATTTAGGAATGCTAAGTGTCCTTTATGAACGTTGTCTTCTCACAAAGTCGTCATACCAAATAAAAAACAAGGGCATGCAAAGATGACCTTCTTTACTATGATTGTGAGAGTGCTGCAATATCCTGCAAATCACAGTGCCTCGAAGCAATGTAGGCTCACAGTTGTTCATTCTTGGTTGTTCAATGTGCATGTTCTATAGCTGAATAAACATACAAATTGTTTTATGTATAACGACATCATATTGTATACAATGTTATTATACAATGTGTAAAAATAATTTTATAAAAATTACAAGGTTTTCTTTTATTGCAAAAATGGACGATGCATCGTCGAACGCTCAGCCTTTGCTCAAATGTAATGCTAGCGGTCCGAACGAGATGCCAAAGTTTCAGAACTAACCGTTATTTTATTCATGGGTTATAAATGATTTTCTGAATTTTCAATGGGAAAATGAGGCCCGTTCTTGGCAACTGACACCAATCAGCTCCATATATTCTAAAGCTTCGTCGGCTGCAATTTTTTCATTAAAAACTTCAGAAAATTGTTTATAGTTTTTAGTAAGATAACGGTGAGTTCAGAAACTTTGACATTTATTTCAGATCGCTAGCACTACATTTGGGCAAAGAATGAGCATTTGGCTATGCATAGTTTATTTTAAAATAAAAAACCTTTTAATTTTTTTTAATGAGGTTTTGTAATATTTTTTGAGGTTTCATAATTAATATTATCTGATATTTTACGACATTGTGTTTACGAAATGTTTTCTAAACATATCTTATTATGAATTTGACGACTTATAAGAGCCGTCTTGGGTTGTTGAGAAAACAGTCCTCGCCTATTATTTGCGCAGTAAGGAGTTCTGCTTTTCAGATGTACCTGACTGCAGAGGCCAAGCTAGAAGCACTGTATTACAGCGAAGAGCGCAGCACCTGGGAGCCACTCATTGACCCTATTATGGAGCGTGAGAACTACTACAGACCTTGGGAGCTTGTTATAAAGGTGCGCTGATTCGCCTGCATCGCTTACATGCCGCTACTGCTTCGTGCACCTGGAGATGTCAGTAGGCATGTTCGTAGAGACTTATAGGATGTGGAAAATATACAGAGTGTTTCCGCGAAGGTTTTCTAAAAGCTCTCAAAACAGCGTGGTTGAGAAAAAAATAAACTCTTTTCCGGAACCAGCCAAGGCAGACTTCAGGACTTGCGAAAAACATTCTAATGAAGTAAATAATTAACATTTACTAATTAACTTTTTTATTGGAGAAAATAAACATACGGTTTCAATGAGAAACTTCCTAAGCATCATCGAAAACCACTAAATCAACTAATTTTAGAACGATATAAGGCAAGAGCAGCATTTTACGGCGTTTAATAAAAATGCTCAACATCTTTCTTGGTTTCAGTTTTCTATCAGAGCGCATCTTTTCTCCGGTGGTCCTGCTCCCCGGTGGCTGAGACGTGCAACACACGTACACCATACTTACTTCCATTTTACGAGGGAGGCGAGGCGGTGGCTTCATGCCTCGGCCACCGCTGGCGCAGAGACGCCGATAAACAACCGAAACCTAGAAGCGCATCTAAATTCAGAGTTGTTTCGGAGCGCCAGAAAATACTGCCCCTGTCTTAAATCTTTTTAAAACGAGTTGATTTAGTGGTTTTGGGAGATGCTTAACAAGTTTCTCATTTGAACCAAATGTTTCTTTTCACAAATAAAAAAGTGAATTACTAGATTCGAGTTAATTACTAAAATAATTAGTATGTTTTTTTGCATTCCTCAATGTCCGCCGTGACTGGAGTTTGTTCCCGGAAAGGGTTTAATTTTTTTCTCGTTCACCCCATTTTTTTAAAGCCCTCAGTTAAAGTAACTATGTTTCATACAAAGATGTCATTATGGTTTGGAAAAACTGCCTCGGTGGCCCCAAGGCAGAGTGTGGGCCTATGGATCTCCAGTTATTGGGTTCAAGTCCTGGCCGAGGCGCCGCAAATTTGATGGAGGCTTTTTGCAGAGAAGGCTGAGATTTCGCTTGCACATCAAGAGATCCCCAAGCGGTCAAAATGAATCCCCAGTCCTTTGTTGGGGCCCGCTAGTAGATACCGTTCGCTGGTTTGGCACATAAAACCCCGAAAGTTTTCGACGAGCCGTAATAAGCTTGTAACCTGCTGTCTTACCATGCAGGCTCATCCAGGTATGGAAGCCTTTTGTGGATGGGGTTAGTCATTGCTATGCCTACCGGATTTGCATTATAAATTTTCAAATGCAGATGTTCAAAGACCGGAGCTATCCAATCTTGTCTGCGCAAGACAGCCGGGGCTCTAACATGCTTGTGGATATGATGGATGGAACGGAAGAGAACTCTCACGCGTCGTGCGGGAGCATGACGTCTTCGGATGACGCCAGCGAGGAAGAGACAGAGATGACGGTCATCAGGAAGCACCCTGCCCCACGAGCCAAGCGGGCCCTGAGTCAGAAGTCGAGGGGTACGGCCTGTTCCACCTTTGCTGATTTAAAAAGGCCTCATTGTTTGATGCATAGTTTTTAAAAAGCTGGAATTAAATTTTTTTTTTTTTTTTTGTTTCACGAGTTAGATATGGTTGCTATGAAAGCGGTTGACACCTGTACTACTGTTCTGAATGAATGCCGGTGTGTCACTCGAATATTAATAATAATTAATGGGTCATTGACAAGCCATGAAGAGGTAGAAACATTGGGAGAGCTGAGATCAAGGCAAACATATCCCTCCAGAAAAGTTTTTCGAGATAGCAGCACTTCGGTGTCAAGATCAAGCAGTGATAGTTTCAAAATACGAGTTCGATTTAGCCTACTTGCTTGCTCAGATTTTCTTGATATTTTCGGGACAGTCATACGTCAGTATACATATCTAACGTTTTTGTTTTGTGATTTCGAGTGGCACGGCCATCGCACTTTTAACCTTCAACTGCAAACACCTCCTGGAAAATGTTTTGTGTATATGAAAAGGCTACTTAAGCACACTCTTTGTGCAAAGTGCTAGAGCAGGATTTTGTGACTGTTGCCCTAGAACATCCAACATGTATTACAGCTTGTTGCGATGGAAAGATTGAAACAACTGACGACCAATCTTTCTCCCAGACTCCTCTACTCTGGTGGCGGTGGATTCGGACTCTGAGAATGACGAGAACGTCTTACAGAGGATCGCACACGCTTTTGGACACCTCTTCTCGGACCAGAGCAGCGAGGGCGAGCAGAGCGACGAGGGCGAAGGGGCCCCCGACGTGAAGTCTGAATCGGAAGAGACGGAGACCGCGGACAACGAGATTTCCACTACGGATGACCGTCCAGTCTTCCTGGGGAAAGGCAAGTGGCCACGCTAGTAATTAGCTTTGATGCGGTGCAAACGAAACTTACTTTCACTTCCCTGTGCAAACGAATCCACCTAGTAAATGTTTCTGTAATCTGTAAGCTATTCACTGGGAACATGTGAGTTGGCAAGAAGAACATTGAATCAGCATTAGTTTAGTAGGTCTCCTGCACATCAAATTCTTATAAATCTGAATCAGGTGAATAGTAGGGCTTTGTTTTAGCTATTTGTTTTTCTGCCTTTTTGGATATGGCTAACACTTCGCCTAGCAAGTTGAAACAAAGGTTGAGCAAACCTTTCATCAGTAATTGATGCCATGTCTATTCCAGAGGATGAGTTACATTACTTTTCCTATTTATCTGGTCTTCTGGTAGCCTGTGACGTTCATCTATTTTTTATCATTATTATATCCCAGAGGACGCACCTGATTCTGTCGTCTGCGGTTCGGGCGAGGCTGCCCTTTCTACCTACATTCTTGTTGACTCTCGTGACGAACTCAACATAAACGTCACGCCCACTCTAACTCGCATCATCTCAAGGGTTCTTAATGTAAGTCTGTGTAAAGATTCTCTGCCTCCCAATAGCTGCGAGCAACTTGCATCATGCAGCAGCGATTTCTGCTTGGTGCACTTCTCTACAGGATATTGAGCGGCAGAAGACGTCGCGCTTGATGTCCGACATGGATGCTTCTTCCGGACCCCTTGCAATCAACAATCTTTTGGGCCCAGAAGCACTAGTCTCTATACTGCGAAAGGTGACATGTTGTCAACTTTAGGGTCAAAACTTACAAAGCATGTTTATTCCTCAATGCATGTAACTTCATGTTTCTGTTTCTTAGGACGAGAATGAGAGGTTTGTGGTTGTTGACCAAGCCTGGGGGCCAGCCCCTGCATTCAGCCCAACAACTTCCATGGTTTCACCGCTTCCACTGAAGACCGATGTTGGGTAAAGTGCTGTCATAACGTTCTTCGTGCATTACTTGTTTGTTATGAGCCTTTGCTTACGCTAAAAAGCTATGTTTACTCGGTTCCTATAACTTAACATCAGAGCAGCTTTTGAACTGAATGTTCCTGTATCATTCATTACAATAAACCCAGATAATCGCTGTCAGAAAACCGTCATTAGAGAGTTTTAGAATAATGTATGCAATTTTTGCGCACGCTAGCGCTAAGTTTGGCGCACGCTACGCAAGAGAGTTTTAGACTAGTGTTTCTCTGCCGCGACGCAAAAGCCCAAGCATCTCACGCTTGCAACGCCACCAAGACACAGTCGCAATTTTTATTTCACTCACGAAATGCTGCAATTTGAGAAAAAAAACAAGCTTTTGGTCCAGAGTAACATTTTAGACTTGTTTAAACTTGAGAATGCGATGCGAGCGATCGACCAGTCGTGTCCACTTGCATCGCCTCGGCAAGAGAGTGCTCGTGTACTGACCTTCAAACACCGTACCTTCACGAAAAAATGTTTGCACGTCGCAAGCATCAAGTTGCCGGTGATTGTTGCCCACCTTACTGGGTCTTCCAAAGCAAGTGCAATATCATCCCGTATTGAAAATTGCAGTCGCAAGGATGCCACTGACGTCACGCCAACGTTCATTTTTTTACTGTGCCCATCTTGGCTTTAGCCAACTTCTCATGACGAATCCTCCTTGGAGGAGTGCAAAGACTGTTTACATATGCATGCAATTTCTGAAAATTAACGTATGCTAAAATAGCGCACGCAAAGTGCAGAATGTGGTTAGCGTTTGGCGCATGCACAGTGGCGACGACGCTATTCTTTGCGTACGCAAAGCTTTAGCGTGCGCTATTCTAAAACTCCCTAGTAAAGCTCGCTCTCAGAAGTCTTTGTGTTTATTTTCTGGTTGACTGATTTTATTTACCGGTGCAGTTTCTATGTTCAGTATTTTTTCAGCCATGATGACCTTTGATGTCTTACCTTTTGCAGGAGTTCTTTTCAATATGGCCTTCAGTCTAGGGACTCTGAAGCTGTGACGACGCCCCAGGACTCTCATCTCACCTTCCAAGAGAAGCCGCTGTGTGACCTGTACAAGGAGAGGACAACGGAAAAGATTTCTTTGGAGGTACTACTTCTTGTGCTAGACTCAGCTTTTCCAATGGAGGGTGGCAAGTCACTTGCATGTTTCTCCACATAGAATTTGCAAGTTTCTCTGTCAACACCTGTATCGTATGAGCAAAAAATTGGTGTCTCTGTGGTGTAGCCAACACATAGTTGAGATTTAGACAATAAAATAGGCGTTAGAGTTTTGTTTCAGTACGCCTTTATGACGTGTGGCACTAAACATGCAAAAAAGAATACTTGCATCAAATAATTCCCACTGTACTAAAGATTTATCATAGCTTGGTGTATAAATAAAATATAATTTGATTTTTTTTATTTATTTGCCTATTATTTACAAAATAACTAAACAAATAAAAAAATTAGTAAAATAAATATAAACAAAAAGTTTATATTTAAAAAGATTTTTTTAACGTATCAAGCTTCTATGTCTGTGGGAAGCCGTTATAATGTGACAGATATTTAGTGTGTGGTTACATACAAGGATCATGTACATCCTTGCTTAAGCAAGTGCCCACATTTGCTTGTTCATAAATCATAAATTTCAGAATTTTCTACTGTATATGAGGTATCGATAGATCTAACCAGAGCAATCATCTACCCCATATTTTATATATGTTTTTTCTTCACTCTGTGTGGGCATTCGCTCAGTATTTCACGAAAAGTGCAAAGTGTGAGTCACATGCAGTGTGCCTCGGCCATCTGCAATCTTGAGGTGCTTCGGGGGGTAAGAGTTTTTGCTCATGCCTGTGTTGTTGCTTTTTGTTGACTTCCATAGGTTGCTGGCTTCGAGAAGTTTCAGTGTTGGATGCCAAGGAAAGCAGGAAAGACAGTGTTTGCTCTGCATCCAATGAAGGTAAGATGGAAACACAAGAAACTGAACTTTGTTACAATTTGGGATTATGTTATGGCCCTTTGTGACATCATTCTACAATAGGCTTGCGATAATTCAAACTCAGAGATTTCGCACTTCTGGCTAATTCAAACAAATTTCAAGATTTCGGTTGTCCTGCTATGTTTTTAATGTATTTATAAGCCGCTCAATTCGAACGGTGTTCCCGCGTAATTCCTAGTACTTTTTGTTCTTGCGGCCCTGTTGAGCAGGCTTCTTTCCGAGCACCGGTGCACTGCAGAGAGGCAACACCCGCAGAGCTTGCTTTCGCAGGTGTTGCTTCTCCACTGTGCACCGGTGCTCGGTGAGAGGCGCATGTAACGAGGCTCAAGTGGGGCACAGATGAGCATAGTGTAAGAAAGGTGAAGACATTTCTCTTACGCTCCCCAGCGAGCACGTGACCAGATTGTGTTCGCCTCTACTCTCTCTCCCATGAGCTCCTCTCCCCGGGCGGCCACAGTGGCACTGTTGCCGGGGAGGCCACAGGAAGCAGACAACGTCCACGTCGTCTGCTTGAGGAAAAGTTTTATGATGCTTTAAAACACCGGTCATGGTGTAAAAAGAACCAAGTCACACACCAAACTGCTGTCATACAACGTTCAGAGGTTAAACAAGCTAGTAGCTTGTTGGATTTGGACGTAAGATTGACATTTTGCAAATGCTTATCGAAAAGTGTATGCCTTCCACCATGGCACCGCCCGAACCGCGTTGTTCTACAAAGCCCCTTTCCAAAGTACTTTTGGACAGAATTTGCGCATGTGACTGCTTTCTCGCCAATCAGAAATTGGCGGGAAATGGAGAATGTTTCGCGGTAAACCTGTTAACCGCCAGTTTCGACTTTCTCGCCACTCGCATGAAATGATTTGTACAGAATTGTAGCTCTCGGTACTGTCCGTATAGGGAGCAAGATAAATAAAAGATTAAAGCACCTGCGGACCCTGATTGCCTCACATTATGAGCTCCGACCGCAAGATTCAGCCCTGCGAATGTGTCTGAAAAAGAAATTTCAGTCCACACCTGTCTTCTAAGACCTATTATGTGGAGACCTATTATGGCAGAACTCTCGGCAGAAGCAGCGCCATCGATTTTTCTTAACAGTCCGAAGTACTAGCTTGTCCTCGGTGTCGTCCAATCTGCCAAAAAAAAGCGCCGAAGAAGCGACTGCTTGTTTTTCATGAAACTCCTGCGAAGGGACACTGCTCGGCGGCGGCGGCGGCGGTATTCGACAGCACCCAAGCAGAGGTGCCTCCGGCGACCAAGTCGCGCGAAGGAAGGTGTGGGGAAAATGAGGAGGCAGAACCACCAGTGACCCCAAAGAAAACATTGTCGCGGGCATGGTGTTCAAGGCAGCAGGACCACCGGTCACCCATGCTGCAGAGGAAGAAAGCATCGTTGCAGGCACGGTGTTTATGACAAGCGAGCGTTACGAGACCCTCTCCGAAGCTGCAGGCCCTCCCCCGTTGCTAACGAAGCACTTGAAATTTGACGCACATGCACTCTTCAACACTGAGTTTGCACCTGTATCTCCGCCATTGATGTTTTCTTCTCGTTGCAGAACGGGGCACTTAAAACGAGTTGAAAAACTGCTACTTTTTTCGAACCGAATCGCACATACAACAGCTTCTGGCTGCATTCCTTGTGCCATTTCTGAGAATACGAAAGCCCCCCCAGTAAAGCGCCTACATCGAAGAGTACTGGAAGCGAGAGTAGGAGCGAACATTCTTTGCTCACCCTCGCGGCGGAGTGTCTTCACCTAACCTCCTTTTTTACACCATGCACATGAGCTGTGAAAACGGGCACCACGCAGAAATTTCAAGCAGCTTGCGCGGATGATGTGAAGTGGCGGCATGGCATAGGTCCTCGCCACAGTGTTCACGCAAGTTGCTATGAAGATTGCCGCACATTGCCTGGTAAACAAACTTTTAATTTTGTTTTGAGTTGTCATGTGCTGTCTTAACAGTCCACGATAAACAACATTTTTGAGAGATAAACAAACTTCTGACATACTCTTCACAAATTTTCATGTGTGGCATACCTGCTTATGATCACTAGGCTTATGTAGAGGAAATCATCAAATATATGCTTTGTATGTGTAGCCATTCATATGGAAAATAATAATTTTATCTTGCATCATACTTAGATGAATTTCTGATAATTCAAACTTCCAATAAATCAAACAAAATTGGTGGCTTCCTGGAGTTTGAAATAATGAGAGTCTACTGTGATGTGTAGTAGATGGTGTCAAAATGCAGTCCTAATTTTCTTGGCCATCTGCAAAATGTTGGTGGATCGAAGATTGCATTGCTCTTTCTCATCTACTATCATTTGTCCTGTTTCTCTAGAACAAGATGAGGTACTTCTTCATTGTGGAAGTAAGCATCGAGAATGGGAGGAAAACCGTCACTACACGCTCTCCTCTGAGGGTAAGACTTGAATGTGCTGTGTACTGAACATAGTCACACTACAGATTAACATTCCAGTTCCTTGAAAACTCGATGGCTTGAAATTCGGTTCTTGGAAACTTTTGTAAAAGGGCTCTGTTGCATTATTACCACTGGCCTGATGTTTCCTAAACTTTGACTTGGTTTGTAGTCCCGAAATTCTTTGCAGCTAATGTATCTTGAATACAAGGTGGCAGCTATAGAGTTAGTAACTGCTAGGCATATAATCCAAATTAAATTTTGTGCCTTTATAGATAGCGTATGCTGAATGCAAGGTGCCAGCTTTGGCAACACTTCTGGACATATATTATACGCACATTAAAATTTATGCCTTCGCAGATAATGTATGCTGAATACAAGTTATATCAGCTCTGGTGACACCCTTAGGAATATTTGATATGCACATTAAATTTAATGCAGATTTATTTCTTGTGAAATTCGAGTAAATTTGGTTCCTGCCAAAATGACTGCAGTATCCTTGTTTTTTGTGCCATGGCCGTGGGTCCACGTGACTCAAGCTTTTTCTAATTAGATATTGAAAATCAGGAGCATGGAAATTACGGGCAAATGCAGTCTGGCATCATATTGTTGCCGGCAAGCCTCCACTTTCCCGCACCCTCTTTCCAGCTGGAGAACCACCTGCCGCGGCCGGTGCAGCTGCTATGCGCCAGGTCGAGCCTCGAAGCGGTGGGAGTTTCCGCCGAGCGCTACGCCAAGAATCCCTTTCATGGAACGCACGTCCGTCTGGCCACGCTGGCACCCAAGGAGGTGTACCACGTGCCCTTGTTTGTGGCCTACCATTCCAAGATCTACCTTCAGCCAAGTTCTGTCACACAGGATTGTGCAGGGTATGCAACCAGTCTTGACATCATGGACTTGCCTGTCATGCTTGACCTCCGAAGTTATAAAACAAAGTGATTTGTTTCTTTCTAGAGGCAACAGATGGTCTTTCTTTGGATGTTGTACCTACAATACTAACTTAATGCCTATGATGGTGCTTTGAGGGCATGTACATGGTTGAAACTTAAATGCTTCTCAAGCACCATTGAAAGCAAAAAGCCCATGCCAGAGGCAAGATTATGAGAAAGCACTCCCGGTTATCGTAACATTTTCAAATAGATTATGGGAAAATAAAACATTGTGTACGAGTCTTTGACAGGTCATAGTTTGTGTGCCAACAGCCCATACCTGTATCTCCACTTACGAATCAACATGTAGAACGTAATCCTTGTTCAGGAGACCCTTGATCTTGATCCATAGTTTTAAATTAATCTTTGGACCAATCAGGTATGAGCTTTCAACGGATGGCCTCTGGTCCCAAGACATTGCCCTCTGCCACAAAAGTGCCAAGTTCCTCAGCTGCAAGTCCAAGAACCCCCGGGACAAGCAACCATTTTGGATGAAGGTGTGCATAACCCCAATGTTGACCTGCTGTCATATCATCATCACCTTTCAGCCACCTTTTACTGCCCTTAGAGGCCTTCAAAGTCGAGGAGGTATTTATATGCCATTCTTAGCTGGAGCTTCGCATAAAGTAGCTTGTCATACCTCAAGAACAGGGACCCTGACATTCCGAAATGAATCGCTTGGGAGCTAGCTATCAAGTTCTCAGGCTGCACAGACACACGCATGCACACAGCTATGGCAGCCAGTGACTTTGTTCACGTCACTTGGGGTTCTTCTCTCCCAAAAGGGTGCAGGGAACGGATTTAGTGACACCCTTTTTTTGTTTTCGGCGACAGGTGGTCTGCAAGGAGTCAAGGGATGCTCGTGTTCCTGCTCTAGGAACCATGTTTGTGCCAAACTGCACCCTCCACGTGGTGCCTCCCATTGTGATTCACAACAGCCTACCTTACCCCATCGAACTTCACTTCAAAGTAAGAGGCTCGATATTCGCAGATATATTTATTTTTCACGCTCGCTAGTTCAGATTGCGGGCGACCAAGCAATGCAGATGCATTAGATGAATCGTCATTCATTTAGGGGAAAATAACATTTTTAACCAGTGTGTGCCTAGGACATATGGCAATGGTTTAGATGCTACAAAATGAAAACGACAGTGTTGCAGTTTAAATCTAAAGAGGCAGCACTATACATATAAGTATTAGAATGACTTAATTTAGACTTTTTTGCCGCACTTTTATTGGGGTCAAATTATGCAGTACAGTCGAATCTCGTTAATTCAAACTCGAGGGGGACCGAAATTTTTTTTGAATAAAGCCAAGTTTGAATTATTGGGAGTTTCCTCCCTTAGAGACGCATAGGATGGGACCTGCATGTTAGTTTGAATTAATGAGATTCGAATGTATTATCTTGTGCATATCTTGGTTTTCCTTCTGGATTTCTGGCCCTTCCTTGTTGTGGAATCATTCTCTTCTTCCCGCAGGAATCCTCCGAGGAAGTCAAGCTCGACGAGGGTGACCTGGTTCCCGTCTTTTCCATTGCGCCCAACGAAGCGGAACAAGTTTCCATTGAAGTGCGTAATCTCTCGCATCTTGACTGCCCATTTAGAATCTGTACCTGGGCTGTTGCAATAATTACTTCTAAACAATCGGTGTATCATAATCCCAGGGGTAAAGTTGCGAGACTCAGGAGGTGCGGCATGCTTAGAGCCGTGCGGGGTTAGCATGACATTGTGACGTCACCACTTACGTAAAGTCGCGTATTGGTGTAACGTGACAAACGTCGCACGACAGAATGGCACGACACCGTGATGTCACTGTGTCGTGTGACGTAATGTCGCAGTGGCATGTCATGGTGTCGTACAATGTCAGGGTGTCACTTGATGGTGTCACGGGATGACCATCATGCCGACGATGTTGCATGAACACCGTCTGCTGAACTGAGCGGAACACAATTCTTCCGAATTTGGCACCTATATACCACTTGCTTTGGTCATGAGGTTATATGGTCATTACATACCGATCCAATTTCCCCACAAAATATAGCGGTAAAATTGTGCGTTACGCGTTCGTTACACTTTTGCGTTACACCACTTGCGTTACACTTCTTTGGTTATTTTTTAATGAAACCCTAGCCTATGCAGATTCGGTGTAAAAAGCATGAAACCACAGCCCAGTGCGTCGCCCTCAGGGTCTCGGTCTCAAACCTTCCGCTGCCCTCCCCAGGTGCCCTACTACCTTGGCTCGTCATGGCGGGGCCAGCTGGAGCTGTCGGGCAACCTGGAGGAGGCCAAGGGAGTCCAGATGCAGCCGCAGCAGGCCCAGCCCGAGCGCATGCACCGCCAGCTGTGCATCAGCATCCAGCTGACCTGCGACTGCAGCCTCGAGGTCTTCCTCTACTCCCCCTACTGGGTCATCAACAAGACCGGGCTGCCCCTGCAGATCAGGGTGCGTTAAAATGGAACGAAAAGCTACGATAGTCGCCTGGGGTGGGTTCCTACTGGCTTATTGTAGTACTACATTACTGTGGCACTCTTTTAATCCAATTTTATATATGGAAGTATTCAATTTTGTACATAGCACTCTTTATCTAGTAGAACTTCTTTTTTTACCCAGTATGCACTTGCCTTACAGTAGGTAGCTAGTATAGTAGACAGACAAGTGGTAAGGTAATATTGAACTATACCGAGGCTTCTTTCTAATATCTATTTTCGAGCATATATCGACAAGTGCAAATAAACTTGATTAGACCAATTACTTCTGCTTCACTCTACACTAGTGAATGTAGGTTCTCCTGTCTCTGATATAGTCTTCAGCTTTCTTGTCTAACTAATAACGATAATTGAATTTTTAATTATTAGAAATACGGGAAACTTTTGGACAATAAGAAAAATACCACACAAATACAGTGTCGCCATTATATTTGAGGGCAACTTCCTGTGGCAATGCAGTCAAATTGGTACGGGCACACATGCCCTCTTCCAGGCTGAGCACCAATTAAAGCTCCGTGCACGCTCTCCTCCTCTTCTCTGAAATGCCACAGAAAGTTGCCCTCAAGTATAGACAGTGCCAGCTACTATATATGACCACTAACTAAATATATCCTTCAGGGATCCAACTCGGACGTCATATACGACAGCAGTGCCTCTTCGGAGGAGCTTCTCCTATTTCGTTTCAAGAAGCGCAAGCACAAGAAGGTAATGTCGACCGTTGCATTCTTTAAATATGTCTTATACAAGGAACATGATTTGCACGCTTGTTAACAAAAATAAACTTTTTCAGCAGGCGAAGATCCGTGTCTACAACTCCAGCTGGTCGTCATCCTTCTGTCTCGACACTGTGGGGAACAACGGAGTTGTCGTCTGTAAGGACAAAGAGAGGAACAAGAAGTACAGGGTAAAAAAAAAAAACGGCAAAGTTGCACGAGGATCTAGCTTTTTACCGATCACAACATCTTGCTCGTTCTGCAGTTCTTTTTGAAGATCCAGATGTCAAAGCTGAAGCTCTCCAAGATCATCAGCATCACGCCTTTCTTTCTGGTGGTCAACAACACCAGGGTATGTGTGTCTCGTTTTTTGTCTTCTTGGCAGTGTTGGAGATGTCATTGCGACTAGACTTTATGCACGGTGCCCACCAAGCTTATGTGGAACATGCGTACTGTGTCTTATCTCATGGAAGCACTATCCTAGCGGCAGCCAAAGAACTGCTTCAGGACGTAGCGCTCAGTGGAATAACCCAAGTGGGGGAGACTGCTCGATCAAAATTGAACTCTTAGCTTGGAAGGAGGCGATGTAGCAATTTTTTTGCCTGCTGGTTCATCTACGCTATTGCCATGCCCGTCACACGCATAAGTAGCACCGAAAACTCATTGTGCGTGGTTCGGCTGCATTTTCAACCTTGACCGAGCGACCTCCCCTGCTCGGTTCGTTATGTTGAGCGCTGTTCATTTAGCTACCACTAGGATAGCGCTGTCACCAGATTAGACACTGTTCGTATGTTCCGTATAAGTTTGGTGAGCACTGTACCAGGCAGCACGCCAGCGTTGGCCCAACGTTGGCACAATATTGGATAGATTGGATTCTACTATTGGACACAATTGAAGCGCAACCCACTCCAAGGTTGGACCAGTGAAATTTCCCATTTTGGGCCATTGACGATCCAGGGTTACTTCCACTATTATTTCAATATTGGCATTCCAATTTAACCAATTAAATACCACTGTGTCTAACCAATATTATGCCATGATTTCCAATATTGGATCCTAATGATACTCTTGGATTTCCAATTTTCGTGTCCCATGACAGGCCAAGATTTCCGATATTGGTGTCAAATGATACGCCAGGATTTCCGATATTGGTGACCAATATTATGCCACGATTTCTGATATTGGTATCCAATGATATGCCATTTTAGTACACTAATGTTAACCAATTATATTCCAGCATTGACAACATTGTATCCAATCACAAACCAGTTTCTTTAATGTAGTTATCCAGTTACCAGCTTTCTCCAATATTGGCAACCAATGATAGACCATTTTATCGTATTATATGTACTTGTTTTTAATACAGTTGATGTCAGATAAAATAAAAGTGAAGTATCTATGCTAGCATTACCCTAAAAGGCAACACACGTCAAATTTTTTAATAATTCTCATGTATTACATTAGTGAAATCTCCCCGTGGCAGAACTAATGAATGTCGGCCGTTTTTGTCAGTTGAAAATCAACCAAAGTGATAGAGAGGACAAGATAATGTCCCTTTGAAGCACCCTCCTCCAACTTAACCACAAATTAACACGGATTTTTAGGAACATTACTGCCTTAGATATCTTAATTCCCAAAACATAAGGTGTTTCAGCAGGACTCCTTAACATTTCATATTGGGTAGGTGGTTGATGCACAGAGACTGTCATGTCCTGTGAACAAAGAAAACAATGGGCAATTAAAATATAGTTTCTCGCGATAATATTTTTGCCTTCCATCGGCCGAACGAACAGTTGAAACGTTACAGAGATCAAATATGTTAGGAATCGGGAACTGTTTCCATTTATTAAACTTCTCCAGAAAATCAAATAAGAAAAAAAGAATAAGACACAAGCCTTTTCAGGGGAAGAAATGGGATGAGCCGTATGGATACAACAGCGATTGGATAAGAGCAGATATACGGTATATTTCTTAATCATGCGCATTGGTGTGTAGGTCAGACACGTCATCACATACTGGACTAGTTTACTTGGGCCAATAGAAAAGTGAAGCTTTATTCCTAGTATTAGCGTACCATTAGCTTGTTTTAGCTAAGATATCATGCAATCAATGCACAGTTCTGTTAGAAAATTATCTGGATTTAATCGGGGAAAAAAGCTCCAATTAACCTGACTCGCATTGTTCCATTTTTTTTTTTTTTTTTTACATATTTGATGGTATTTATTTTTTAAAACCTCGAAAATTGGAAGTGAAGAAATTTGTAAACAAGTGCATGTTCACATGATGTTTCGTCGCGAAAAACTAAAACGACAAGATAAACAAATCCTTATCACAACATCTCAAAAGCTTTCCTCTTGAAAGTTATTAGCACCTGGAGGATACTGACACAACATGCAAAACACAGCTGTCAAATTGAAGTCTAGGGTTTTTATATGCCAAACCAACGACGGGCATCTGCCACGCCCCAGCGGTGGACTGGTGATGAATTTTGACCACCTGGGAATCTTTTGACGTGCAACCGAAAGCCTGGTTAGAGGACGCTTTCTCCACAATGAGCCTCCGTCAGATTGAGCACAGGCGTGAGTTCGCGGCCTTAAAAAGTGATGCGTGCAATGCGCAAGTTTTTGTACAAACAAAAGGATTCAATATAAGACAGGGTCATGCTCTTGTGCCATTCTCTGCAATGTAGAGATTCGTAAGAGGGAGTATAAGCTCCATGAAACCAATCTGCCCTTGTTTTGCATGCCTAAAACCCTGCTCACTTTTCTAAAAAAATAATGCACACTTTCTGTTTTGTGGATTCCTTTTAAGAACACTTCTGACCAATTCTTTAGCCCTTCTTCAATGTATGGATTTTTGGATGCAAAGTAATTACAATTTCGCGTATTTTCAGGGTGCAAATGCTTGGTTTCAGCTGAAGAGTGCACACTCCCCAACTGAAACCAAACAATTCTTACATCTAACAGTTAGCAAAGTAAACAAATGACAGCTGTAAAAAACTTGAAATATCGCGACAAATTGTTTATTTGTTCCACACTACGGTAGTATAAGATGCTAGCGAATCTTATTGATATTATCACAATATTCAACAAGAACACAGTTTGATGGAATATTTTAAGCAAATACATGACAAGGACTGTATCAGCAAAATAAATTCACAAAGCTGAGACACATACCAATGTCAGCATTCACAGAAGTATCGCCAACACGTTTCTTGAAGAACCCATCCCTGTTGGTAATCTCCACACAAGGTTATAGCACTGGAGCGCACAGTCAGCTAGAGAAATAGTCCATAGACACCCAATACAGTAGTCTCGATGGATGCTGGTGCTCTACGTGAAATATGTGGCTCGTCCTCAAACACAGCTTCTACAGTGTAACTTCCTCGCTCAAAGAGAAGGGGGGTTCTTTGCCTCCTCGCTACTGTAAAACCCTTAACGTTTGCGAGCCCCTAATTTTCGCGAATACTTGAGTAGGAGCGAATATTTCTATTGTCTGTAGGGCCGAATTCCAGCTTTTAGAAATCCCAAAATGTAATGGTCGCAAATATTATCCCGCTGCCCAATTTGCAAAGAATCAGGGCCACGAACATAAAGGGGGTTACAGTATACTCCGTTTCATTTTATGATGGACTGCAATGGATGCTATGACCCACCAAAGCCAAACCTCAGAGGTTCTCACGTGCCTTTTCGGTTGTGCGGAGCAACACGCGAAGCGTGAAGTCGTGTGTCACTTCCGGAGCACTTGATTGGCCAAGATGGCTCGTAGCGTGTGTTGCTTCACATCGTAAGGTGAAACCGAAGATAAGAGTTTCTCTCTTTCCCATTCTGCGGTCTACCTTCTTTCCCTCTTTGGCCTTCTTTTTTTTTGGGGACTTTGCAAACCATTCCAACCATTACAATGGGCCTCGCCAAAGGGCGGGGGATTGGCGTCACCCTAGGGCGCCCTCCTGGAAACAAGCAACGTGGAGATCGCTTTCGTGTCGAAAGAAGTGCTCTTAAAAAGCGTCGCTTTTTTCCCCACCCTGTCGAGTAGAATAATATTTATGCAAAATAAGTCACGTAGCCAAAGTTTTGGGCGCACCTGCGCTTGCGCATCTTGAGCGCCCATCAAAGTTGTGCACGTGCAGTCTTCACTTCTAAAATGCCACCAAAGGTTATGAAGCAGAAAATATGCTCCACCTCGAGCGCGAGCTTTCTGTCTTTGATGACTTTTTGTGGCACAAGCACCCAAAGCGCGGTGGAAGGCGCACAGTCGCAGCATTTGAAAAATTGCTAATCCTGCCACGTTCGAGAAAGCGCACAGTCGCAACTAAAATCACGAATGAAGCATGAACTAGCTCGTGCCCTTTGGCATATGAAAATGACAAGTATTATGCTGCTGGAGTGAATTTTGAAAGGTTCATTGCCACTCGCGAGACACAATCGTGTGAGCATTGCGACAAAGAGTGGGGTTTTGGATTTACTTACGACGTAGCTACCTTTGCGTTTAGACAACAAGGTTCCGACGAAATATGATGGTGTACAGAACGTCTTACCTAATTTTGTCATAAGTTAGGGCAGAGAGTTTGGTGCTGGAGCTAGAGATCCGAGCATGTTTCGTAAAAACGTCAATGCAGCATTTTAAATTGGTCTGATATTGACACGGTTATAAACTGAAGTTTTTCAAACAATTTTTGATGTCGTAAATATTGAAAGGCAACTAGGACACCGAGATCCCAGTTATCCTGTGAATTTGTATTATTGTGCAACCTTAGAGATATATTCAATAAGTCATCAAAGTTACCCAACAAAATTCAAGTATACACTCCACGCGACGCGACTGGCGCACCGCCGCGCGGCCGTTACCGAAGGTAGGCAATGAGAACGCCAGAGCAAACGAAACCGAAAACACGCTGCGTACGTTGGTATGCATTGAAGTCGGAGTGGTGCGGTTGCGCTGGGTTCACAGCATGAAGTGCTGCCGGTGCTGCGTCGTTCAGTACTTCAATTTATGCGTCGTATCTCGAGGGGGCCAAAGTTTCACAGTTTTTCACTTCGCCGATGTTTTGTGGGACAGCGACAACGATGGACCCTTGCCGTACGACGGGAGAAATTTGGTCTCCCGATCATGTCTGCCACTGTGTCGGCACGGCTGACATATTCTACACTGCCACTTTGCGCTCTGCGTTTGTTTTCGTACCAGTAACGCCTACATGTGTTAGCGCCGATGGGACGAACTGAAATGCCATCCCACACTCGCGGGTATGCAGTGCCAATTTCGTTGGAGGAATGCCCTCCAAAGACGTTTCGTCCCCATCGTACGTGATGATGATATTTCCGGACCAGTATGGCACGCAGTCTGTACTTCATAAAGAAAGATTCGGACGGTACAAAAATTACTAATATGAATCTAAGGAAAACTACAATGAAACTTGGAATTGCTGGACAATCGACGTTTGAGTATGGAAGTTTATGTGGTGTGCTTTCTTTTTTGATCAGCGTCCTTTTGGATGTGGAAACGCTGACACCCCAAGTCTTGTAGCCAACAATTTTTATACTTGGCTTTACAGCCACCTATCGCAAAGTTGTTCGATCTGGGAGTTCCGTCCACTGGTCCCTTCCTACCTGTAAAGTGTGCACCTCCCGCGATGAGTGGTGTTCTCTTGACAGCCTTTGACGCTCAAAACCGGTTCCCAATTAGTTATGCCAACCAAAACTACATTTCCACCTGGTTTCGCTGTGCCACCTCTTTTTGGTATAATAAGTGTTGTGTCAAGTTACGGTCATGTCAAAGTACCTGTGTGCCGAAAATCAGCACCTCGCACAACTGGTTACTACACAACAGCTGACTGCAAAAGCCTTTGACGGCCAAACCAAGCGTTGGCCGACGACTTTGTTTTCTCGGCTTTGGAACCACCTTTCCTAAAGTTGTTTCAACTGTAAATACAGTTCACAAGCCCCTTCCTACCTGTAAAGTCTCCACCTCCCACGACGAGTGATATTCTCTTAACAGCCCTTTCATGGTCAAAACCGGCTCCCATTGAGTTACGCCGCCCAAACTCAATTTCCACCTGGTTTTCCTATGCCACCTAATTTTGGTATGATAAGTGCTGTGTCATGTTACTTCAAGTCTAAGCAGCTGTGTGCCCGAATCTGCACTTCGCACAGCCCGGTTATAACACAACTTTTTGGGCCCAATATTGGATATCCCGTACAGATTTATTTCTTTATTCGTTAGAAACATAACTTTCACACCTTCTGTCTTATGAAACTTGGCACACTTCGTGCACAAACTTGGTGAACATCTCACTCGCCTCCAAATATTATCGTTCCAGCAGTCCTACGTTTACAGCGACGAGCGAAATAAATTTCCCACTCAGAGCAATTATGGTGGCGTCCGTCTTGCTTTTCGGAAAATTGCTCCAACTCCTTTTTTGGCCGCAACTAGAAAAATTACCCCTAATATTGACTCAAACTGAATATATAAGAAGTGGAGAACAGCTAAATGCCCTTCTTACGTCTGCCCCAGCACTCATGCAATGTCACCCTTAACGTATCGGCTCAAAAAGCAAAAGTTCCGTCCGTGCGCGCTTTCGCCGCCACAGCTTCGCACGCGGAAAGGCGCCGCAGCCCGCAGGCTGCCGAACGCGCCTCACTGTCGAAGCGCCCCCTATAGTTTCCGCACGGAGCGTATAGTTCAACATTTTAAGGCAATTAGAAAACTGATTCAGTGCATACGGTGAATTACCAGTCTTGTACAATCATAAAAATCCTTTTGTAGTTTACTGAATATGGTATCTAGTTTATCGAATTGAATGTAAATGACTCCCCAATAGCAAGCAAGATTAGAAACCAGTTCAAACTTTATTTAAAATGGTATCCAAGTTATTAAAAGGAATGCCAATGACTCTTCAATACTGTCCAACATTGGAAACCTCTTATAACTTGGTATCCAATTTATTCAGTGGGTACCAATAACTGCCGATTATTGGACAACATTGGAAGCACATTAGCACTTCATGGGAAGTGGTATCCAATTTATCTGATGGGGTCCCAATGACTGCCCAATATTTGACGACATTGGAAGCCCATTGGCACTTCATTTGAAGTAGTATCCATTTCATCCAGTAAGGTGCCAATGACTACCCAATATTTGACAACATTGGTTGCTTGTTAGCACTTCATTGGAAGTGATTTTCAATTTATCCAGGGAGGTGACAAGGCCTGCCCAATATTGGAGAACATTGGAAGGCCCTTGGCACTTAACTTGAAATAATATCCAATTTATCTAATGTGGTACCACTGACTAACCAATATTAAACAGTATTGGAAGCCAATTGGTGCTTTATTTGAAATGATATCCAATTTATCTAATGGGGTGCCAATGACTTCCTGATATTAGACAACTTTGGAATCCCATTGGCACTTTGTTGGAAGTGGTATCTAATTTGTCCTGTGGAGTGCCAATGACTGTCCAATACATATTTGACAGCATTGGATGGCCCTTGGCACTTTATTTTAAATGTTTTTTAATTTATCTAATGGGGTGCCAATGACAGCACAATATTGGAAATATTGGAAGCCTATTGACACTTCCTTGGAACTGGTATTCAATTTATCCAATGGGGTGCCAATGACTGCCCAATATAAAACAACATTGGAATCCCATTGAAACATTATTGGAAGTGGTATCCAATTTATCCATTGGGGTGCCAATGACCGTCCAATATTGAGCGACATTGGAAGCTCATTAGCACCACATTGGAAGTGGTTTCCAATTTATCCAATGGTATTCCAATGGATTGCCAATATTGGTGATAGAGAGGATAAAGGGAGCCATTCATGTCCCTATTTTTCCAGGACATTTCTGTATTGATTACAGAGAGGACACAATGGGCTGATGATTGCCCTCTTTTTCCAAGATATTCCCAATAGAGGCCCAATGTCCTGTGCTGCCTGGGGTTCAATCATCATATGGTGCTATGCACATAAAATATTTCTTTAAAGCTTCCTAGCATTAACTCAGTTGGGGTAATGTTTTTCTTTTGCAGCACTACTTCAGGTTCATGGAAGAGAATGAAGCTGCAGACCTGTGGTTTGACATTGGACCATTACAGGTAGTGATAATATAACTTAGCATAGGCCTTTCTTTAAAAATAAAGATTATATGCTGGAGATTTTTTATGCTTTCAATGTCCATGTCAAGCTAAGCTGAGATTTCTTTTGTTTTTTCCTGCAGTGTCTTCCTTTTTGGCCTGACACTGATAGCATGAAGATGTATGTCCGGCACAAGGACAGCAACGTGTCTTCGCAGCACTTCTGTTTCAAGGAGGTCCAGAACACAGTGCTCCGGATGGACAGTGGGGTGAATATTTGAGAATATTTCATCTCTGTCCCGTTAGGGCAGAAGCAGCTTCTTTCCATAGTAAAACGTCAGTGAACCAGCAGTGCATAAACTCAAGCCGGTCGCCAATCGTAGCTATAAAGAAAACAAAACTGCACAAAAATGCGAGGAGAGAGTGAAAGAATTGGGCTGTTTAGGTTCAGTTCTTCCATTCTGTCTGTATTGTTGCACTGTTTTTCATTGGGATTTCGCGAACCAATTTGGTCTCATAGGGACTGATGACATCTTCAGTATCTAGCACTGTAGTTAGAAAGAGGACCCTGCCCAGTATAATTTTGCATCGTTAACTACTTAGTTTTCTTTGGGAACATAAGCCAGAGACGTATTTTGCCCACATGGCTGGTGTGTTGAAGGGAAGCCTATGGTCATAAATGAGTGGGACCATACTCACTGTGCAAACAGTCACAATTACCGTTCATGTGTGGTTTGTGAGTACTGAAGTTTTTTTCCGCGTTTCTGCAGTCCGCAGTTTGCGTGGAAGTTTCGGGTGGCGTTGATGGGCCCATGAAGATTTCTCTATTTCCTTACCACAATGGCGATGCTCCTGTGAGGGTGGAGAACCTCTGTGAGGACCTGTTCCTGAAGATTCACCAGAAGTAAGTTGTAGAACAAATTTTGGTTGCAGTAGCTCACTCGAAACTTCATGAGCTGTGAGAATATCCAAAAGTTTATATATTTCTTTGCACAATATTATGTCTTTTAAATCCTAAATTCAAGTAGGCAGTACGCATAAAGTTAGATAGCAATTATTTGAGCTTTCTGAAACATCTGCGACAGCATGCACCGAATATTCTTTTTGCCTTGCAATGGCGTATTGCGGGGATCATGCTTTATATAACTTTTCTTGTTCTTCTGAGAAAAAGCTTGAGGAACAGTATCATCATATTTAAATTAAATTCCCATGTGTAAAACGTTAAAAACACTCTTTAAAAGATTGTTTTTACGATATACATTGAAATGCAACCCATCTAAAAATGTTTGCACCCAAATGCCAAAGCTGGTGGGAATAAGAAATTAGTTTTACAAGATTATAAACATACTACAAAAAACATATGGGCATCCATAGTAACCCTGAGACGTAGGAAAAATAAAAAAACGGAAAGAACAATGAAGTCTGTTTTGTTGTTCTGCCTGCTTCTTTCAATGATGCTCCGTCATTTCATTGCATACTGCAAAGTAAGATGACGGCCTTGAAGAGATGTGCTGAATTGCTCCCTGACGTTGTTACCATAGATGCCTGGGCCAGGTGACCCTTCTGAGCCCCTACCAGTCGGTGCTGTACACCTGGGACGACCCCACCCTGGAGAGGACGCTCATGTGGAACCTCTACAACAGGAAGAAGCCAGGCTTCATGGCACACATAGGGCGGGCATGTCTTGCTTCTCATGGCCCCTCTTTCATTCTAGCTCCTTATTTGAGGTATTACCACTATATGAATTCAAAACAAATACTAAATTGTTTCAGGACGGCTTCGGCAAGGAAAAGGTCTCATTTCGATCGTTGAGGCCGCCAGTCACGGTCAGCAAGAAAGCCAAGTCCTCGGTTGATCAGAGCAGCTCGGATGGTAAGTTTTAAAGTATCTGAACTTGTAATGACATTTTATTTAGTGTTCCACAAAAGCGCATTGGAACTTTGTTTTTTTTTTTCGCAATGGGACATTGATGTTGCATCGTCGACGACATCTTTACAACTTTTTTAAAACCACCACAAAGACTTACTTTGTCCCCTCGTAGGAACAGGAACTTGTTGGAACTCTAAGGACATGTCTTTCATCTGTCCTACTTTAGCCTATTTTGTTTATTTTAGCGGCGTTGTGCTTTTTAATTTTTATTTTTAGTTTTGTATAATGTGCACACTGTTAAGGCCAAGAGCTGTTTGTGTTCACAGAAAACAGAACAATGAACGATATAATAAGAAAGAAACTACTCTACTTTCAATTATCCCTTCCTCTTGTTCATGAGAGTTGTTGACGACGGCTCGGAACATGGTGCGGGGTTGCCCTGCGGTGTGCAGATGACAGCGAATCCGAAAACGGTGTCCTGCCCAAGAAAACGCGGAAGGACATCGTCGTGGTCTTTTGGATTTCCTTCCTGGATCACCACCAGAGGGTGCTGCTCTTTACACAGGATGAACGCGTCTGGAAGCACGCAAGAAAGGTGAGCGACCCTGGAGCGATTCGGGTGAAATCGGAGGAAGGGAACTGGACTAATGGGGAAGAACGGAAACAGCTGAATATTGTAGTACATATTAGTAGGTCTTTTGCTTTAGATATCACGGAAATAGGTCAAGTTTACCAGTCTGTTTTTGTGATAAGTGCCTTGATCCTAAGGCAAACCATCTGTTATAGTTACAAAAAGTGAACAGCGCCTAAAAAAAACAAACAATGGACAAGAAGATGGGATATGCAGACGGAGCGCTGGTTTTCTCAGTTTCTTGGAGTTGCTATTACCATTTGTTTTCTGTTTTTTTTTTTTGCTTGTTTATTCTAAAGTACTTAAGCATGTGCCCACCACCTACTTTTTTATAGACTCGAAATATTAGCGAATGACATATCAAGTGCTCACTTTAGCAAACTTCTGAGCTAAGTGGGACGCTCATCCGCTCTTTTACTGCTTCCCCAAGCATGCTGGAGCAAAGCAGCAAAGGTTTATGCACTTGCGTTGGTGCAAATCGGTGAAGCTCGACGCGATAGCACTGGCGCGAAGCAGGCTTATTGAGAGTAGCACGGCACACAAAGACACTGCCATGCTCTCGTACCTTACAATCGACCATCGCCATTTTTTCGCGATTATCTCAGACTTTCAGGTGGGCTCTTGCTCAGTATTTTACGGTAAAAGCACACCGAGTGTCTCTGATCTCAAGCATCCTAACTATCAACGTGGCACAGTAGTTATGCTCGAGACAGGGCCGACACGAGTGCAGTGCCTCAGTGCCTCCCCCGCACCCTCCCTTGCACAGGCGGTGGATGGCGAAAAGGCCCAGCTGGAGTGCTTTGTGTCTCTTCATGGTGTCGGGGTGTCCCTGATGAACGGGGCCCTGGTGGAGGTGGCCCTGCTGAGCTTTTCGAGCAGCCCCGCCCTCTGGGAGGTCAAGGTCAACGACGCCTGGAAGCCCCTCACACTGGAGCTGGCCTCGTGGCTCGAGTACCGCTGGCGCTCCCGCCACAAGAGCGCTGAGCTCAAGGACTACGTCCAGGCAAGGGCCCGCCTCTTCGACGTTTTCTCCTCTTTCGTGGAAAATCCTGAGGCTTACCGACCGATTAAAATGACTCGTAGGGTTACCGGTTGGCATTGTTTAGACCCAAACGAAATGCATCAAGTCCCAAACTTTCAGCCAACAATGTCGCTACTTCCCAGACATAAATTGTTTGGGACTTTCTCTCGAGACGTGTGTCTTTGTGAACATTTTGCAGGTGGACCTTGAGAAGATGCAGATGACCAAGCCCTTCTACGGCTCCCTGCAGCGGTCTTACCGGCCGGCCCTCTGGCTGCAGTATCGGCAGTCTGAGCACCAGGGCCTGGTCTTAGCAAAGGTCCACAGGCTTCAGGTAGGAAACTGGGCCTCAAATTACTACCTCTCCTAGGCTACATTTTTTTTACCCATCATTTAGTAAGTGGAAGTTTTGTTGCAAAAAAAGCATTATTTATGGGAGGTGACTTCCTCCATCTACATAGAGGAAGTCATGCGACGTGACTTCCTCTATGTAGATGCCAGATATAGCACTATTTTGGTGTTTCTTCAAAATGTTTGTTGTTTGCTGCTGACTGTTTTTGTGCCTACTCTCCAAATATAAAATTATAGTCTGTCTTCTTTTTGGATAAATGCTGTAACATTCAGAACAGTGAGTGCAGCATGGCATATGAGAGAAAAGTGTAGAAAAAATCACCAGGTTTGAAATTGCAGGCAATAAACGAGTAAAAAACAAACTTGTTTATTAAAAAACTTTGAACATCTATCGGTACAATGGAAGCACGAGGAAAGGGACAGTACAATACCTTATCATTCGAGGGATCTTACAATGTTGTTCCTGAATCACCAATGACACTGTGGTGTCCATGGAAAGCACCTCTTTTCTCGATGCAGCCTGCTTATTGATTGACTGCACTACCACTAAGCTCCTGTGATACAATTGCCTGACCAGCTTGACAATCAGCTGCCAGACGCCGTCTTCCCCACGGCCATGTACCGCTTCATGCCGCAAGAGAGGAAGCTGGCGTCCTCGCCGAGGCCCCTCCTGGAAGTGGCCCTCCTGGTGCACCGCTCGGAGAGGCTCAACCTCAACACCATCAAGTGAGTTGGACGTCCCGGCCGCTGAGCCGCATCTCTCCTTGGACCGTCACGGAGCACAAGCAAACAATAGAGCTGGAGAAAGCATTTTGAAAAAGATGCTGAAAGGGGAGATCGATGGCCGAGTGGGATCACCCTTCAGGGATCCCGAGTTCAATCTCGTTTCGATCCAGATGAGCATCGTACCGGCGTGCACTACTGCGTGGTGCATGTTAAGCACCCTGGCTACCAGTTGTGCTGCACTGGCAAAATTTCTCGTTTACAGCGAAGATACCAGACGCCCATTTGGGCTGACTAACTTTCTGCTGCCTAAACATGCAGTGTCATAGTGCAGCAGCCCTCTTTATTTGTATGCAGAGCAACCAGGCATGAACACACACATACACATTGGAGAATGTGAACAAAACTAAATTTAGTCGGCCTCTCGAACCAGATGCACGCAACTCTTCTTCACAATAAAATTCTAACTTGCTGTTAGTTTTGGGTTATTCTCTCGATGTATAGGTACATCAATATTTCCAAAAGAGTCAGATGTTCATATTTATGGAGCATCACTAGCTCGGTGGCAAATCTGGATACTGCAGCCATTATACTGATAATTTGTATAAGTTTGATTATTCCAACTGTAGGTCCTGCACAAACTTCATTAGTCATACGTATGGAATTTGCAGTGCAGCTCCTTTCAATACAAGTGTTAAAACATATTTTATATTTACAAATACTATTACGGTAGTATTCCATGCGAACTGAAAATTGAACATGGCCATGCTATGTTAAATCTCGTGCCCGTAATTTTCATTTTTGTGACAATAATTACACGCGATCGTTCAATACTTCAGGTACTTGAAGGTGCTGCTGCAGGAAATGTACATAAAGCTGGACAAAGGTTTTCTGCTGTCTGTGTACGACATCTTCAGCGGGATTTTCACGGAAGATGACGAGGTATGAATGCTAAATTAGCCTGTAATTTCATAGATCTCTTGAGAGAAATTCGGCTAGTTGAACTGCTCTGCACCGGAACATTCTAACACCTATTGATATGCATGTGCTCTATAGATATCATTTGATTGAAACAAAAATAAACTGTATTAACGTGCAGTCAAGTTTTGTGTGTACTATCTACCAGATTTTTTTGCGTGTGTGGTTTAGAATATGTACTGATCTATAAGAATTTATTTTTAAGTGCATCATCTAGTACAGTGGTTCTCAACCACTGATGTCTCGGGGATCCCTTCGTGGTCGGCAGAAGTGATGGGGGCCCCATCCAGGGGGGCGAGGGGAGGAAAGGGAGGGGAGCGGGGGTGTTTGGACGATTTCAATGACAAGGGGGTAAATGAAGAAAACTAAATGCTCGCAAACCAACTTTGAAGCTCTGAAACGGAGAGTAATGAACCCTACTCGCTGGTTGCACAGGGTCTGGTCTGTCTAGCTTTGTGGGACAGCCAGTAGCAATTAATAAAAAAAGATGCATTGCTCAGGTTGACTCACTGTCGAGGGCTTTGGGGACCCCGAGAGGGCCTTCAGGAACCCCAAAGGGACCGTGGACTCCCGTTTCGGAACCACTGATCTAGTTGTTGGCCTTATTCCTACCTTATTCTTTTGAAATGGAACATACTTCTAAGTACATAGATCTCTTTTAGCTCTCTTATTTTTTATTGTAAATCAAAGAGAAAATCTGCATTGTAATGCTGCGAAACATAACTTTGTGAATGTTTTTTTCTTTCAGAAAACGAAGCTTAAATCTGACATGAAGTTGATCTATGCACCTTTGCATCCCTTCAGATGTGATCTCGTAAGTCGATCCTTGCCTAATTCTCATCTTTTCCCTATGCAAGACCCCAAGGTGTGAATGCCCCTGCTTAATGTTGACATTATTTCTTCCTCAATGCCCAAGGACACCTCGCGTTCTGGACGTACCGTCTTTGAGTTTGTGCACCTCTCTCCAGTGAAGGTAAGCCTTGCCTTGACATTAGCAGTCCAAAGCTTTCTAAATTAGCTATAGGCTTAGAGTATTGGCACTCCATTCTGCAATTGTTTTCTAGGTGCCATTATTCGGTGCTTAATGCATAGTTGGTGCAATTGGCGATCGTCACAATTTGAAAATGCGAGTTTCTGAGCGTCGGTTCTCTGAAGCAAAGCCTATTCGGTGGCTCATGCTGCGACAAGCGAAGAACTGTAGGGCAACCTTTTGGTGTTGCTTCCCGCAGATTCACCTGAGCTTCAGTCCCAGGGGCACCACCCACAAGTCCGTCTCGGACTTTGGATCCCTGCCTCAGGACATTCTGGATGTCTTCTTGAACTCCATCGGTGCCACACTGAGCGAAGTCAAGGACGTGGAGCTTCGGTATGTGCCCGTTCTTTTGGCTCTGTGTGTAGTTTAGAAGAATTAATTTGAGTGGCCTATGTTTTGTGGCGACTTAGAGGCAATTCTGGAGGATGGATGGCATAATTAGTAAGTCACCCCGGAATTATTAAAGCTAGCGATGTGACTACTGTTCCATTTGTGCCAAGGTGAATCCTGTTACGTGTTGCCAAAATAGGAGGAACTTGTGCTGCTTTTGCACCAAAAGCTAATTTCCCTTTCTAAATCCTGAAACAAAGCTGCCGGCTCATTACGATTGTTGTTTCAGATAACACGCTATTCGATTTTATCTTTATTTACGGCACTGAGAGAAAGATGTGCTCGTGCAGGATGGCCTACTTTGAGCAGAAGGGCCGCCTGGAGACGGTGGGTGACCTGCTGACCGAAGTCAAGTCCCACTACATCTCCCAAGTGGTGCAGCAGTGCTACGTGCTCATCCTCGGGCTGGACGTGCTGGGCAACCCCTACGGCCTCGTCAAGGACTTCACCAGGGGCCTGGGAGACTTCTTTTATGAGCCCATTGCTGTATGTTTGCCACCTACTTTTGTCGTAGTTCCCACGTGGGGCTCCGTGAAACTTGGCCTTTTATGTTTTGACCTGTGATTTAAGTTATCTTTGTCTAGACCCTAAAGTCTTCGGCACAATTTTTCTTGTGATAGTAGCTTGGCGGTTGCAGAAAGGACAAGGCCAGCTCTGTGTCTAGGATAGACCTGTCTTTTTCTATTCTCACATACCCGTTGTATTTGCCATGTGGCTATTGCTGCAGTAGCATAGCTAGGAGTTGAGTCAAGTCTACGCTCATTACAACAGACCTAGTTACAACAGACATTTGGATATAACATACCGATTTGTGAGGTTCGGTTGGTTTTCTTCTACATGCCATTGACTCAACTTCATATCTGCATACAACATACTCCTCTTACAACAGACCAAAACCTTGGTCAAAATCAAGGTCTGTTATAACGAGCCAAATGCCAAATGTCCAATAGCCAAAGCCAAATGCCAAATAGCCAAATGTCGATCCAGAATAGTAGCCCAAAAATAGTCAAAAGAAAAACTGACCATTCGGAACCTTTATTTTAGAACAAAAGACACATAATGCATTTTTATACATCAAATAGAAATATTCACACCACTAGCATCACTAGCTCGCAGAACCAAGGGCAGAGTACGGGTACATCACTGCGGTATTAAAACACGTCAGAAAAACCTCTGAAGAAACATAGCCTTTGTAGCACCGCTCTTTTCCCCACAGTCCGAATTTAACATACAAAATGTTCTCCAGCGTTTCCATCGACATCCTCTTTCGCAAGTCCGTCTTTGTGAGGGTGACCTGGCTGAACACACATTTTACTGCAGTGTTCGACAGTGGTAGCCTAAGGAACAGGGGTGCTATGTTGCGCTTTTTGGATTCCCAGGAGACTTGGAAGAAGGAAGTGACGTCAACGACTAGAGCAAACGCAGATTGGATGTTGACAGAAGAAAACAAAATCAACATCCAATCTGCATTTGCTGCGTTGTTGACGTCACTTCCTTCTCCCTAGTCTCCTGGGAGTCCAAAAAGCGCAACATAGCCCCCCAGACCTTCCACAGTATTAATGGGACGCTTAGTATCGAGGCATGGTGACCATGAAGGACGTCACGGGAAAACTATACAGAATTAAACACAAAGTATAGGTGCACGCCAATCAACAGACAACCTAAAGAATGCGCAGAACAGGTGCTGTTGGAGCCGCAAGGAATTGCGCCGTCACTGGTTGAGATAGAGGAATAACAGCACACGCTTGCATTCAGACAAGATTCGAAGGTAAACAATTGCACAAGGTGTGCAAAGATCAGACAAATTTGCTTGCTGTCGCGTACTTATCAGGGTTGACAGACTGAAGCGTCAAATGTTTAAGTTACTCAAAAATACCATATTTGAGCCTATAAACCCAAGTGCTTTGAGGCACTTTGGTGTGCGCAGCACATGTCAGAAATAGCCCAATACTAGCCAAATAGCCAACTACCATTTTTTTCCGCCAACTGCAAATAAAACTAGCCCAATTTGAGCCCAACCTGGCAACCCTGCTGTGCAAAAAAAAAAAGAGAAAAAAAGCTCCTTTTTATGTTTTTTTTTTCTCTTGGTTCCGTGGGATTTCCTTTTTTTTTTTGCCGCCTTTCGCAAGTTCTTTGGTTTGCCCACGCCCATGCATTCGCGACCTCGCTCACCAGGATAGAAAAGTGCGTTAATTTGAGGGCTTCTCGCTTCTCTTTCTTATCTCCTTGCACCCGGCGCCCGCCCGACCCAAAGTCCAGACTGCGCTGTGCCAAAAAAAAAAAGCTCCTCTCCATGTTTTTTTTTTTTTTTTGCTTCCGTTGGATCTTTTTTTTATTTTTTTAACGCCTTTTGCAAGGCGTATTGTTCGCCCACGCTGCCCATGCATTCGCGACCTCGCTGCACCAGGATAGAAAAGTGTGTTCATTTCGCGCGCCTGGGGGGGAGGGAGTCAAAATTTTGACGTCCGAGTTGGGGGTGCGTTTAATACGCGAGTGAAAAAAAAAATGTCAAAATTTTGAGAGCCGACTTGGGGGGTGCGTTTATTACGCGAGTGCGTTCATTGTGCGAGTAAATACGGTAGCCTTACATCTCAATATTAAAATGACTTTTATAGCTGTGGTATCTGGACTGTAGTTTCTGTTACTCTTGTTACCACTGTTACCTGTTCATGTCTATGAATTATGTGCAAATAAAGTTAGGATTGTTTTCAAGCTTTCTGCACTTGTTCTGCAGGGATCTATTCATGGCCCAGAAGAGTTTGCAGAGGGTCTAGCCAGAGGGGCACAAAGCTTGCTAGGTCATGTCATTGGTAAGTACATGATGCATAGATGTTATTTGCATGGGTGCAATAACAGTTTGATGCATTTCGTCCATATAGTGTTAACACTCTGTTCATTCAATTATTTTTAGGCAGCTCTGCTGGTTCTGTCTCACTCATCACAGGATCTTTGGGACAAGTTCTTGCAGTGTTGTCCTTTGATGACGACTACCAAAACGTGAGTGTCTTTCAAATTGTGCAAGAGTTTTGTGGACCACAGGTAAAAATGTAGTTGGAAAGAAAAGTAACTTTTTTTTTTTGCTCTTCTTTTAAAGACAAGAGCAAAGTAGACTCATAATGTCTTTCAAGCTCCACGTTTTCACACTTGGTTTGCAAAAGTGGCTATTGACTTTTTGTATATGTATTCCATAAGAATTAGATAGCTTGAAAATTCCCACATTTTCACTTAACAGTCCAAATATATATTTGCTAATGTTGTAATCACTAATAAGTGATCATTTAGTGGTTCATCTAAGTTTCAAAAGCTTTTTGTGGTTGGTTCCTGGGTTTTGACACTGGCAATGTTGCTTAATAAGTAGTTTGTAAGCATAAAAAATCAAACAAACACACTTTTTTTTTTTTGCCAACTAAAAGTATTTGGAATTTTTAGAATAGTAGTACTCAAATTATTCTAGGAAATGCCAGGAGGAGACAAGGCATGGACAACATGATGGGGAGGAGTGGATTTGCTGTGGGTTTTTGAAGCTGTGTGAAGGGAACAATGCCTTTTGCATTTTTTCCCCCTTTGTCTTTCTATGGAGGTGCAGTTGGGCGTCATTACTAGGGGCACACTTGCTCCCGGAGGAAATTCTGAAACAAATTTTATTTGCCTCCCCCTTTGATTGCCACATTCACAGAAACGCCGGCAGCGCATGGAGCAGCACCCTGGCTCACTTCCAGAGGCACTTGCACTGGCAACCCGGGGGTTCGTGCATGGCATTCTGCTGGGCGTATCCGGAGTGGTTATGAGCCCCATCGCAGGTGAATAGGGCTCTTGGCAGTCTAGAAACTTGAAAGATAAAGCTTTAGACTTTTCAGTTAGGGTGCAGCATATGCATGCATTTTCTTCTTTTAATTTTTTGTTTATTTATTATTTTATTTACTGCACCAAGAAACAACTGGTGGCCTCGACATGGTAGCGTACACATTACACGGAGAGTTGAGAAGCGAGAATGTGTGTTAGAAACAGTACAAAACAAAAATAAGCGCAAATGGACAAAATGAATCACTGGCCGCACGATGCTAGATTCTGCACCTAGCGTAACTTGGGAAGCGAGGACGGAGTGCAACTTTGCATCCTTCATACCGTCTACATCACACACTGCTATAAATGTAGTTTACCGGGAAAGAGCCCAGTGTACACACTGCGCGAGCTCAATTTTTAGCTCTTCTGGACTGTTTCGAAAATCGGTTAAATTGCACGCTTTGCATGCTTATAAGGATTCATTCGTTCCGTAAATCTTTCTTACAATAAAATTTGTCATAAACATTACACTCGAAGCTTACAGGTCTTAGTTGCAAAGTGCAATCTGATTTTATCTTCTTGTCTGAAAGACTCAAGTTATTGGTGGTCTCACACTAAATGAATGTTTGCTTTTGCTTTCCACCTGCAACCAAAGGAAAAGGAAGGGGAGGTATGAATTCTCCTTTTCATTTTGAGATATAATTGAGACTTTGGTCTAAAATAAGTTATTGTCGCTTTTAAGATTGATGCACGGTTTCTGCTCCATGCACGGTTTCTGCTTCATGGTCGTTTCAGGAGCCCAGCTGGAAGGTCCGGAGGGCTTCTTCAAGGGTGTAGGGAAGGGCCTGCTGGGTCTGATCACCAAGCCGGCAGGAGGCGTCGTCGACATGTTCAGCATAGCATTTGACGGCATCCGCCGGTATGACAAACTTTACTTCCCTGTTTCTAGAGTGGCACTACTTCCTTGGAAACTAGAGCTGACAAACTACTGTAAACAACATTATTTTTGCGGCTGCTCAAGCAAATTTGGCGAAGTACAACTGTCGGGAATATTCTGTGGTTACAAAAGTTTTTAATTGAGAGTGGTATGCTGCTACCCATGAGATAAATATTTGCGTGATAAAGTTTTTGCGTTATTTTTCGGCTCGCAAAATTAGCAAAAATTAGATCCTCGCGAAAAGTACTAAGTAATTTACATTGTGGGTATGTTTTCCTGGCCACTAGAAAAGCTTTACCTAAATTGTCAGGGACAATGTTATCATCCATTTTTATTAGGTAAATGAGGGGGGGGGCATTGGTCTGGCGCAACTATATGCTGTCATCTGCCTCGAAGGTGCGCTTTTTTCCTCCACGCACTGCTGTAAGTGAAAGTGCCTTCAGTATTTTTCTTTTTCGAGGATGACTGCTTTTGCACAGAGTGTAAGGGTCCTTCGTTTTCAAGCTTTATATTTTTTAAAAATCGGGGCATAAAAATCGGGTGCTTTGATCCAAGATGGTAATCGGGGAGAAATATGTTTTTTCAGGTTATATTTAGAAATACGCAAGTATAAGTAACAATTGATTGGTTTTAATACAGATATTATTCTTAAAGATGCTGTACACAAAATAGCATTAAAGCATAGTAAGATTTTCAAATTTTTGGTGAATCCTTGTTGCTTACATAATATTCTGTATGCGCATCATCTCTTTCTCCATCCTAGGCCTGTCCATTTTTGGAACTTAGTATCTGAATTGAGACAACATTCTCTCAGCATTACAGCTTATGTATACATTTGAAATAATTAGTTTCTCACCCTTATTTCTTGTCTTTATATTTGAGCTGGTTGAAACGGAAAAAAGACAAGTGCAAAGGGTACTTCACAATGGACATTTGAGAGCTTGACTTATGTCACTGCATTTCACTGAATCCAAAAGAATCTAGGATTGCTTTCGAGGTCTGGACCTAGAGCATGTGTCTCTACCAACAACTTTGTTTCCTAGAAAATATTTCTTGAGCCAAGTAATAGCCCTTTTGCGAAATCCCCCAAGCGCCCCGGCGCTCGCGCGAGGGATTGTGGGAGAGATTGTCCCTCGCCTGGCCGCTCTGCCTTGAGATCGCATTGCCTTGTCGCTTGCCTACTCTTAATCCTCTGTTTTTCGATTCCATTACCTATTTTTATCTATTCCAGTGTATTTTTTATTGCTTCTAAGTGTTTCTATTCTCTTCTGCGCGCGATATTTCTTGTATATTTATAGTATATGTGTCTTTATTTTGCCTTTTTTGACGGGAGTGCCGACGGACAACACACCACTTCGCGCGTCGTTCCCGGGGTGAGTACTACCGTTGCTACCGATTCCTATCTCTCTGTTAGCTGTTCATTTTGGTTCAGTCTGACCTGCGTGCAGTCGAGAGGAGCCGTTTATGAACACCCGCGCACATGTCTCGTAGGGGTAGGCAGAGCTCTGAATCAACAATCGCTACGCGAGAGCCGAGTGCGCTGTGATTTGGCCGCCCACGCTCGCTCCGTTGACTCACACTGTAGCGTATATGCCTTCGAGTGCCGCTTACTTGACCAACATACAGCACTCCGCTTTGTCGCCGCGAACCATTTGTTCGAACGTTTGCGAAGCTGAGGCATATATATATGCAATGCTACGGCGCCTGACAACTGCGCGCTGCGGCGCGAGCCATTCGCAAGCGCCGGTGGCCCAACGTCACGGCTTGTATGCGCTTATGGTATGCCTTCTTAATCTATCTGCTAAGCGGTTGTCAGTGGCAAACACCCTTTTTACAAGTGCTGACAACTGCGTGCCGCTGCGTGCAGTTGTCAGGCGCCGCAGCGTTGGATATGCCGAGCGGTGTTACGGTTTTGCAAGCATTCGGACAAATGATTCACGGCGACAAAGCGGCGTGCTGTATCTTGGTCAAGTAAGCGGCACTCGAAGGCATATACGCTACAGTGCGAGTCAACGGAGCGAGCGCGGGCGGCCAAATCACAGCGCTCTCGGCTCTCGTGTAGGAATTGTTGATTCAGAGCTCTGCCTACCCCTATGACATGTGCGCGGGTGTTCATAAATGGCTCCTCTCGACTGCATGCGGGTCAAATTGAACCAAAATGAACAGCTAACATCACGATAGAAATCGGTAGCAACGGTAGTACTCACCCGGGGAACGACGCACGAAGCGGCGTGTTGTCCGTCGGCACTCCCGTCGAAAAAGGCAAAATAAAGACACAAATACTATAAATATACAGAAAATATTGCGTGCAGAAGAGAATAGAAACACTTAGAAGCAATAAAGAATACACTTGAACAGATAAAAATAAGTAGTAGAATAGAAAAACAGAGGATTAAGAGGAGGCAAGCGACAAGGCAATGCAATCTCAAGGGAAAGTGGCCAGGCGAGGGACAGTCTCTCCCACAATTCCTCGCGCGCGGGCCGGGGCACTTGGGAAAATAGCAAATCGTCTATTGGAAAAGTATTAAAATTCAATTTTCAAATTCATAGAAACATTGGATTTAAGGGGACAAACCCACTAGTGAGGTCAACTTTTGAACCCTTGTCTTAAAATTAATGAAATTTACAGGGTAGGCTGGTGGTCATGCTAGAGGGCGTATAACAAAATTTCAGGTCTGTCGGTTAAATGAGAAGGAAATTAGAGTAGCTTCTATCAGCAACACGCCTACATTGTTTAGTTAATCTGTCGTCAGAAAACTATCACCATATTCAAGATTTTTATTTGCTAGATATGTAGCAAAATGCCTAGAGGGTGCGGCTATGGAACTTTTTTTCTAAAAAGTCATTTATTTCTATAAATTTTCTCTTCTACAAAATTGGTCAACTTGTTGGTCTTCTGTCTCTTCGACAAAATGTCAACATTTTTTATAAACAACATCTGTAAAGTGACAAAAACGTTCCGTAGCCGCATTCCTTGTTAAATTTCAGTCAGGAAAAGGCAAGAATGAGCCTTCTCTCTTTTGCCATTATCAAACGATAGATTGACTAAAATGGAATTTATACCAAAAAGTGGAATGGAGAAAAAATGTGTTCAAAGTGCTCCAAACTCTACCTTTTCTTTAGCTTTGGTGGACAGAACATAATTTATAAAAAATTAACTATGCAGTGTATATTAATTAAACTTTTTGGAGATACTCTCTAGATGTTGGTGGATGTAAATATGTCATTTTTAATAATCAACTTTTTGTGCAGAAATTTTTTTTTTTCTGGGCAGTGTCTAAACACGTCCGGTGTATAAATATTGGCAAATATCGGGTTTTATTAAAAAATGAAGAACCCTAGATATACATAAGAGTATGTTTGGGTGTACTTAAATAAATGTGTATGATGAAAGTGTGAAAATGTGTGACAGTACATACATAAATGTATGTACTTTCATAAATGTACTTAGGTAAACATTTATGAAAGTACATATACAAGAATGTTCCAGGAATTCAGCATTTAAATATTTTGCTGTCAACGAGCAACAAAACTGTGCATGTGACATCTTGAGCTGGTATTGTCATTGCATTGTAACAAGTATTTTTCCTTTTTTTTTCTTTTTACACAAAAACATAGAGCTGCAGAAATGGGCAAGGGTGTCATTGTGAGACACCGGTTGCCTCGGTTCATCAACCCAAACCTGGTGAGTTAGGGTTTGCCACCACTGATCTGGAAGAGGGGCTACACTTGATTTTATGTTTTAACTGAGAGTAATCAATGTACAGAGTAATCACATTTTGGATTTGTAGTCTGTTTAGGCCTATCCTAAGCCATTTGTGAATGGGAACTTTTGACAGAACTCTTCATCAGATCTGTTCTTTGGCGGAAAGACGCACAAGTAATGGTTATGCAGACCAAATCAAACATGAATCAAATGGCCATGTTATTTTAACAATTTAGAAATAATTATAATATTATAGTACTATATTAAAAGTAATATTTTTTATGAAATGTTAAAATGGCAGTAGTGTTTTTGTGTCAGCCATGCATGGTTAGGTTTTCAAATATCTGCTACCCGCTTTATGGTGTTCTTCAGTGGAACTTTGCATGTAACGGGTACCTAAATATATTCACAAATAAAAGTAAAGGCAGAATTATTAAAGCTGACTAGCAAGCTAAATAAACCATTTTTTTTATAGCAATTGCTATTAAAATGGGAAGATAGCTACAATTGAAGTTGGAGATCACTTCGTCACATCCGAATTTTGTATTAACATTAGTCTAAACAAAAGCGGGGCTTCTGACATTTGTTGCACATCGAGGCAACAGTTTCCCCAATAAACCTGCCTGTTTATTTTTAGCCATTACAACTTCCTCTTTTTTTTAATTCCTCGATGCATGCACGTTGAGATCCCACTTGGGAGAGCTACTCCTCCCATGAACACTGCTGCGGTGCGGAGAAACGGCGCCCTCGACTCGTCCAAGCTGCGTATCGCTTCGCTGCTGTGCATCCGTGTCGCGGAGGAAGCACAATTGATAGAGCAAAATGCTTTTTTCTATCAAACATAGCAAGTGTTAGAGAATATTCTTAATTTCTTGTTGGGATTGTTCGATTCGAAGGTCCATTCAAGCACACTGTCGTTCAAATTGATATATCAAGGTTGCTGCATACTGCGTTTCACTTCCCTTCTTCAGTGAAAACTTGCAAAAGAACCTGCTAGAAGTTTGAAGTTCAAAGTCAATAGACAGGCGAGCCGGTTTAGGTCGCGCACAATTTAAACCAGAGACGACGAACTACTGAAAAGGGGACGCACGCAACACATCTCGGTGCTGGAAGTGTGAGGATGGCAGCTCTTGAGTGTTTCATTTATTCTAGCAAGAGCCAGCCAGGAGTGGCGAGTGATGTGGTCTTTCCCCTCAGGGCCTGAGGCCCTTCTCGCAGTACCAGGCCACGGGCTATCGCCTGCTCCTCCACCTGAGCAAGGGCCACTACTCGGAGACCGACGTGTACTGGGCCCACGCTCCCTTGGGCAGGGACGAACGGGCCAGCATCGCTCTGCTCACGGACAGGTCAGGGCTCAAAGTTGACCCATTGTCTCGACAGAATGCCTCAAAATATGCGGTGGAAAAGACCAGTGTAATGCTCCTTCGGTATTTTTCCGGTTTCGCCCCAGAGAGGTCGGGGCTCAAAGTTGCCGAGTTGCTGAGACGAAATGCCTCTAAATACGAAGTGGAGAAAACCAGTCTAAATGTACTTCAGCATTTTTTCAATCGGCCTAGTCCAAAGGAGAATTTGCTGTTTTGATGTACATTTCATGGTCTGATATTCGTTTGTCTCGCAATTAAAGTTGGCATGTATGCTTCCTAATGCCTGTAAAGCTGGTTTCGCAACACCCGTTCAATGTTTTTTTTTGTAATTTGTCTCGCGCCGCAGTCAATCTATTAGTTTGTTGCAGTTTGTGGTAAGCTGTTCCTTAGTGTGTCCTTTTGCCCAATGCGGCATCGGGGGGTGAGTCGAAACATCACAATGATTCAATGATGCAAATTTTAAAACTTTCTTTACCTGAGCACTGAGTATTTTTGGTAATAGGTACTCAGGTATTGCCGAAGAAGTAGGAAAGGCATAAAGAAAAGAAAATTACATTGTAGAATCAAGCACGAAATACTATAGCAACAACAGAATGAATGAATAAAGACTTTATTTGGCCCAAAGGAAGATGGATTTCGAAGCCTGTTGAGTCCGGGCTCCCCTTCGTGCCTGTGTTGCTCAGTTGGTGTTGGGAAGTGGTCCCCCAGGGTCCTGGAGGATCCAGGTCCTGGGTTGCACCTCTCTTTCCGCGAGTTGTACGATGGCCAGTTGGGTGTCCTTGCTGGGGCTTACAACTGCGGCCTCCCATTTGTTACTTGTCTTAAAGACCTTAGTGATCAAAAAAACTGCGCCGACTTGACATAACAAAATAAACAATTTAATCAAACGTTTCGTCTCCCATGCGGGAGACATCATCAGTGAAACCTTCAAGCAGGAATGAGAGAAAAAACTTCGACAGTCCTATTTAAGCAAATCGGAGTACACATCAGGGAGGGGGCTGCGGTTGGAGTTGCAAGCCGATGAGTCACTTCGGATGAACCATGATTCGACGAACCTGCGTGGACCCCACCTTTGTTCACGCGCCAGAGTGGACGCATTCTCAAAGTCGAAACTGTGACCCGTATTCCAACAATGGTCTACGAGTTCCGTCTTCGCTCTTGTAGCATGCGTGGCCTTCGCCACGTCCCTTTTGTGTTCTTTTAGGCGGGTGCAGCGCTTCCGGCCTGTCTCCCCAATGTAGGATGCGTCACAGTCTAGACAGTTCAGTTTATACACAACGCCGCACTGGGACTCTGGGGGGGTGTAATCTTTAGGTTTCGAAATGAGGTCACGTAGTTTGCGATGGGGTTTGAACGCTGTGCGGATATTCAAAGGGGCGAGGGCCCTGCGAATAAACTCAGAAACACCTTTCAAATAGGGTATTGTTACTTGCCCTGTCCTAAGTCTTCCATTATCCTGGCTTCTTCTTTGTCCCATCTGCTTGCGCGTGTTCTCAATAAAACGTTTAGGATAATTCCGCTTCATCAACAGGTCAACAATAACAGCATCCTCAGATGCGCGCAATTGAGGATTAGAAGAAATGCGTTTGGACCGATGTAGAAGGGCCGTTTAATTTTAAACAAGAACCACGTTGCTGACTTTCATTTAGCTTTAAACAGCATTGAATCATCAATTCCATTCACACATGAAGTTGAGCAGAACTGTGCGCTGCCTTTTCTGGATGTTAATGTGTTCCGAAATAGTACTGGTCGCTTAGATACAACAGTCTACCGCAAAGCTTGCGATACAGGCAACCTCTTAAACTTCAACTCGCATCATTCTGTCGAACATAAAAGGGCCGTCGTAAAAACCCTTCTACATCGGTCCGAACGCATTTCTTCTAATCCTCAATTGCGCGCATCTGAGGATGCTGTTATTGATGACCTGTTGATGAAGCGGAATTATCCTAAACGTTTTATTGAGAACACGCGCAAGCAGATGGGACAAAGAAGAAGCCAGGATAATGAAAGACTTAGGACAGGGCAAGTAACAATACCCTATTTGAAAGGTGTTTCTGAGTTTATTCGCAGGGCCCTCGCCCCTTTGAATATCCGCACAGCGTTCAAACCCCATCGCAAACTACGTGACCTCATTTCGAAACCTAAAGATTACACCCCCCCAGAGTCCCAGTGCGGCGTTGTGTATAAACTGAACTGTCTAGACTGTGACGCATCCTACATTGGGGAGACAGGCCGGAAGCGCTGCACCCGCCTAAAAGAACACAAAAGGGACATGGCGAAGGCCACGCATGCTACAAGAGCGAAGACGGAACTCGTAGACCATTGTTGGAATACGGGTCACAGTTTCGACTTTGAGAATGCGTCCACTCTGGCGCGTGAACAAAGGTGGAATCCACGCAGGTTCGTCGAATCATGGTTCATCCGAAGTGACTCATCGGCTTGCAACTCCAACCGCGGCCCCCTCCCCGATGTGTACTCTGATTTGCTTAAATAGGACTGTCGAAGGTTTTTCTCTCATTCCTGCTTGAAGGTTTCACTGATGAAGTCTCCCGCATGGGAGACGAAACGTTTGATTAAATTGTTTATTTTGTTATGTCAAGTCGGCGCAGTTTTTTTTATCATTATGAGTCCCGGCTTTTGGAATATTTTTGCATAAAGACCTTAGGTACGATATATGGGCACTTCCATGATATACAATACAATACAATACAATACAATAAACTTTATTTTTCCAGAAGTACTGGAGAGGTCCCCAGACAAAAAGCTGCTAAAAGCAGCTTGACTGGGTCTGGGTTCCCCTTATACATGGCAGCAGCTCGGACAACAAACATATAAAACACTTTACCAGAATTATAAGAAAAATAAAACAAGGTCACATATCATTGAAGTAGCAGAAGAACAAAATTAGTTATGAATAGTTAAAACAGTAGGTACGTAAGTCTTTTTTGCCAATTGTGTAGATGTTTATGTTGTTCGTGAAACATTTATTCAAGACGTACGGTACTTTGTAATGCAATGACTGGAGGTTGTAATTTGTGCGGCACCGAGGAAGAAGCCAATTGTCTACGCGGCGTGTGTTTATATTACTTTCATGTTTCTCAAGTTCAGATATAAAATACAAAAAATCTATGAATGTTGGCGAAGAGAAACGAAGGGTACAGAGTAAACGATAATTATATACGCGTTCTGCGGGAAGTATTTGATATCTAGAAAATAATGGTTCCGTATGGTCTGTATATGAGACACCCGCGATATAACGTAAAACCTTTTTTTGCAATAATAGTAGATTTTGAAGGTTTGTCTTAGTTGTCGGAGCCCATACAAGATGACAGTAATTTAAATTGGACTCAAATAGTGCGTAGTAAAGTTTTAACTTAATACTGATTGGTAAAACATTATGACAGCGGGCAATAATGCCAACAACTCTGGAAAGTTTAGCAATTAGATAGTTAACATGGCAATCCCACATCATATACTCGGAAAAAAGTACTCCCTAAATTTTATGTTGGCTAACCAACTCAATTTGGGAATCACCAAGTTTGATTTCATTTTTAACCAAAACTGGTTTATTAAGAGATCTAAATAAAATGGCTTTAGATTTTTGGGTGTTTACTTTAAGGCCATTAACTTTGGACCACAGGTCAAATTTACTTAAGATATTGTTCGCTTTACATATCAGAACATCAGCATCAGTAGCAGAAATAAAGAGGCTCGTATCATCAGCATAAATGACAAACTGAACTTGGTGATCGATGTTAACAATATCATTTATGTATACATTAAATAGAAGAGGCCCAAGTATGCTTCCTTGTGGTACACCAGCAATAACATTATGGAAGGAAGAGTAATGACCGTCAATTACTATGCACTGTTTCCTACAATGTAGATATGATGTAAGTAAAGCAAGGGGTACTCCGCGGACACCATAATTGCCAAGTTTTGCAAGAAGAATGTGGTGATTGAGAACATCGAACGCTTTACTCAAGTCTATAAATACACCTAACGTAAGAAGCCTTTTTTCAATATTTTGCAATATAATTTCTTTTTGAAGTAATAAAGCTGCTTCAGTGGATTTACCTTGTCGAAAACCAAATTGAGAGTCTGTTAGTAGGGTTGTGCGAATATTCGGAATTTCGAATAGTAGTTTCGAATAATACATTATTCGATATTCGCTTCGAGAAGAACTGCACTATTCGCGTTTTTCGAAGTGTTGATTGCGTCGGGTTAGCCCCGTTGAGTGCACTTCTTAGCAAGCACCGGAGCACTGCGAAGAAGCAATACCCGCGAAAGCGAGCTCCGCGTGTGTTGCTTCTCTGCATTACATGGGTGCTCGGTAAGAAGCCCACTCAACGGGGTAATCTGCCGCGATAAACACTTGGAAAAGTATGAATATCGCCATTGCGTGCTTGGAAGAAAAGCATACATTTAAAGCGGGATGTTGCACGCGTGCCGTCTGCATTTGAAAATAAATGGAAACTTTGTGAGCATGTATATCTACATTATAGCAAAAGTTTCAAAATTAAACTTACTGTTATGCAAGGGTATACTATGTTGGGCAGAGATGCCCCTACAGCCTGCATTAATCATGCGCGATTCATTCTCTCTTAACTCGAGATTAAAGAAATAATATTTTATATAGCAAGATTTGCAAATTCACTCAATTGGGTATAGTTGGCCAGCTCTATAGGATTCATTTTATGTCAAATCTGTCGTTTACTTGTCATCCCCAGACATTAGACCTTCTTAGTTCACAGTTCATAAATATAGATGGATTAAACTTAGCTTGTAAATGAACAAGTGGAACAACCTTCACAAGTTTAGCTGGGTTTTCATCTAAGCATTACGCAATGATAGTGAAAGTTGTGGAAAAACTATTCGATATTCGATTCGAAAATATTCGGCCAAAACCACTATTTGCTTCGAATTCGCTTCGAAGTCAAAATACACTATTCGCACAAGACTATCTGTTAGTATAGAATGTTTTGTGAAAATCGAATTTAGGCGTGCGAGTATAATTTTTTCAAGTGCCTTAGAGAAGATAGGTAATACTGATATAGGCCTGTAGTTATTCGGGACGTTCTTATCGCCTCCTTTATATATAGCAGAAACTTTAGCCAACTTCATGTTTGCTGGAAATTGGCCAGATGATAATGCCAAATTATATATGTGTGCTAGGCATGGGGCGATTATATCTATTACATATTTAGCCGACTTTATTTGTAATTGATCAATGTCACTACTTTTGCTGTTTTTTAGTTTTAAGAATATATTACATATCTCAATTTCTTCAGTTGGATTTAGAAAAAAAGTATTGTTATTATGCCTCACAAATGAAAGGGCACTAGGATTATAAGCAGTGGGTTGTTCAACCGAAAAGTGAGTGTTAAAGCATTCCGCCAGACTTTCATCGGACATAACTTGACCGTCTATTTTTAATTCACCGATAGAGGGGGACACCTTTGTATGATTTATGACTTCATTTATTATTTTCCAAACCATATCGGGGTGCACTCTAGTGACATTATGGAACATTTGCTTATAGTATGAAGATTTTGCTTTTCTAAGTTCAGAAGTTAGATTATTCCTAAATTCCTAAAGATATGTCGCATGTCTGCCTGATCCCTGCACCTCCAGCAGCTGGGTTGGTAAAGGTCTGGGTGTATTTTAGGTACTTAGTATATGTGGGTTCGGTAGCGCATTGGCCTGTACCTGTCTAATTATTACTGCCTGATGCCTTGTGAGTGTCTTGTGTGGTTGCGGATATCTGGCCCTATCTGCGCGGTAGTGACTTAGAATGTCCCTGTAGCCTGTTAGTGGGGTCGGGGATTGAGGGGCCTGTGTGGTGTCTGCTTGAGCGGTTAGTTCGTGGGCAAGACAGTCGGCACGCTCGTTTCCCTCTAGACCTGCATGGGCTAATGTCCATCGGATCGCGATTTTCCCTTTAGTGGGGCTAGACGTTAGTAGTCTAAAGGCGGTGTTTGCAACTGTCCCCTGTTCCAATCGTCTTATGGCGTCCTGGGAGTCCGAGATGATTGCCCCGTCCCTCCCGCTGCGTCCCATCTTATTTATGGCGAGCACGATGGCGCACTCCTCGGCTTCTCTCGTGTCCGGGGTTCTCACCGAGGCGGTGACTGTCGCTCCTTCGTTTGGTTCTATGGCCACTATCACGTGTGCCCTCTCTTGTGAATACGGTGAGGCATCCACATACCATACGTTGGGTTTGTTGCCCCACGACTCTTGCAGCGCCCTGACTCTGTGAGTTCGGCGCCCCTCGCTTCCTCCGCCCATGTGGCGTGGTAGCGGGGTAAAGTGTAGCAGGTTCCGTAGCAACAACAGAGGATGTGCATCACTGCCAAACTTCGGCATAAAAGCATGGCTACTATTGTAGCTTTTTTTTAACATGTTAGTTTTGTACAAAACTTGGGCTTAGAACTACCAGGCTGTACAAAGAACGCCAGCAAGTGACAATGCGACCCTTTTATATCTTTATTTGCATGATATGGCAGTGTAGTCCCTTCCCATGTTGTACCCCTCCTGCCTCCTTGTACCGCATTCAGCCTCCTACAGCTCTGCCTTTATGTGGACAGGCACCTCTTCCTGCTGGAGAAGTGTCGCTTCTGGGGCGGCTGGGACATCCAGTGGAGCGTCCGCCTGGAGGACATCCTCTCCGTTCCCACGGTCTCTGGGAACAGCCTTGTGATAAAAGTGAGACAGGTGAGCAAAGCATTTGCATCTCTCTATCACTTCTTGCTGGTCACCAAAGGCAGTGGGTTGCAAAGCAGAACATCTAGCTAATTGCCTCTGTTTCAGATCAGAACAATCGAGGTCACAACAGAGCTCTACATCAACATCATTCAGCATTGTCACGTAAAAAAATGATAAATTACATACGAACCTGTAAATAGTGGGGAAGAGAGTTATGGTTAGTGGTATGTGTTGTCAATACGCACAAAGCTGTCAGTGCCTTGGACACATTTCAAACTAGGGCCACCATTACTGCCCTTTTTGTATCGCAGTGGGATGTCAAGCCGCTGAACATTGCAGCAATGAGCCCGCACAAAGCCTGCGTTGGTGACGAGGATAATATGTGTCCACGAAGGCAATATACAAACACCTTGTGCGAAGATAGGAGAAGGGCAGTTCTGAATGCCCCCCGCTCTGCCCTCCAGTTTATGGAGCCACCAACTAGAGCTTCTTGCATCCGCTTGCAAGTTGATTTCACAGACCAGTTTCTGGTTCTGATAGTTCATTAACAACGCCATGCACACATATGACAACGCATATCCAAAGAAACGCGGCCGCGAGTGTGTGACCTTGAAAAGTGCCTTTTCGGAGCGAAATCTCGTACAAACAGAAGCATATGGTAGATCAAGGCTTGTGGGCCTGTGTCCTGCCCTGTAAATATTACTAGGTTTTTTTTACATTATGTGGGGCCGAGGACGAAGCTACAAACACGAGGATGTTGCCCTGAACGATACATGCACTGTGCAAGCGCACGTGGTGGGCAAAGGCCCGGAGCTTGCTCTTGTGCCTTCTGCTACTTTGATCTCTCACCCGTGCTCTGTTTGTCATTTATTTATTTTTTATCATAGTTTTTTACTGTGATGCAGAATGAAGACTACTGGCATGCGGTCAATGCTTGAACAAGATGTTCATGCTGCGTGCAAGAACACACATTGGAAGCAGCTTTAAAATGCAAAGCAAATCGCTGGGCAGTTGTGTTGCATGTGAAACATGTGGTTTCAGTCCAATTCCTCTTGGATTGTTGTCTTCGTTCTTGGCACTCTTCATCGGTTAGTTTAGCGATTGGCTTAACGCATGGCATGTAATACACTCTATTGCAATTCCTGGAATGGAGATATCGACGCTATCCCAAGTTTTAAACCTCTGGCGCTCTTCTAGAACCCTCCATAGCCACAGATGTTTCTCTGACGACATCCAACCACTGTCTGGCGTGCGAGTGATTGTGCAATCACCAGCCAATCAGTGTCGAGTGAGCATGGCCTTGCGCGTGACAACATATCTGAACCAGCCAATCGGCGTCAAGCTAGGGGGTGTGACATCATCACCTGGCTCAGCCAGTCAGCATTGAGTTAATCGGTGGCTTTTCGGCTTCACAAATTTCTAGACCTCCCCTGACGATACAAAGCACGTCTCACATGAAAATATGGTGTAGGAAACAGCGCTTCCAACTCACAGAAGCAGTGTTGTGGTACAGATAGTTGAGCAGTGCAAGCCCTAGCTTGTGAAACCTGTGAAACTACTGCTTATGATTTATGGGAAGGCCTAAATGAAGGTTTGCACTTGCCGTCAAATACCGAGCAAGCACCCACCGTAAAGGTGGAGGTAATCACGAAAAAATAAAAATGGTCACTTGTGAGGTCCAAGAGCAGAAAAGCAGAAGGGGCGTGTGGTGGGGTAGGCCCTGGTTTGATCCTATGGAACAATATAGAGGCAATATAGGGGTCTAGCAGAACCCTTTAGTTTTAAAGCAGCCATGCTGCCCTCGTCAAGCCTGCTTCGTGCTGATACTCTCGCGTCAAGCTTTACTGTTTTGCACTAGTGTACATACATAAAGCTTGACTGCTTTGCACTGGTGTCCTTGCGTCAAGCTTTACCACTTTGCACCTGCCCATATGCATAAAGCCTCACCGCTTTGCACCGTCAATCTTTGCACCAAGCTTTGCTGCATTGCATCTGTGCTCTTGTGTCGAGCTTTACCACTTTGCACCGTTGCACATGTGTAAAGCTTCACTGCTTTGCACAAAGTTTTCGCAGAAGAAGCCACCACAGAGGAACACCTCAATTGACTCAGATGTTTGCTGGGGTGGGTGCCTCAAATGTCCTTTGCTTATACTTCAAATGTTTCAAAAATAGCGGGTGGGCACTTATTGCAACATAGGCACATGCTCGTTATTTGTGTTTTCCAAATTTCTCCCCTAGCACTACAAACAAGCTGGGCAACTTCGCTAACTTGAAGTTTGCAGGCGGATGAGTGTTTTCGTTATGTAGCGACCTGTTGAACCATGTGGTATTTCACTGACTTTTTAATGCGAAAGCATTAACTGTCTCATGGAGCGAGCCGGCGAGCCGATGTCATCAGTTTGAAGCTCGAAAACGGCAGCTTAAATCCTTTCTCCAAGTGTATCCAGCTCCCAGCTATGAAACCACGCAAAAAGCCTAGACGCGGCACCTAGTTTCCTCGATCCCAAAGGAGCAAAGTAAAGCTGATAAATTTTCGGCTTCGGTCCCATTGGCTGGCGCTCGTCGACAAGGCTCCCATTGGCCGCTACGCGTCAGTTTGAATGATCTCACCCGATGACGCTGCATGTCTGCGAGGTAGTGGCTCCACCATTCCATGCCCAAGGTCAGCGCGCCGTACGCTGCAGACGAAAGGGAGCGAAGAGCGGCGTGCCTGCATTCGCATTCACAACTGATAAGGAGTGCTTAGGTGTACCTCGAGCTTTTTTTTTATCATTTAGTGTAATTTTTGTGCACACTCCGAATAATTCCTTCTGAAATGCATTAAATTAACTGCCGTCTGCTTTCATGCTTTGCTGTAATGGTGATCGCTTTATTAAGTTCTTAAGAGTTGCCCTGTGCCATCTTGTGCGGGCAGTGCCGATAAGCGAAAGCTTGTAGGAACCCGATTAATTGTGGCATTGTCTTTTCTCGACCCCTCCCTCCGATTCCAGGACGAGTCTCTGGCAAGTTTCACGGGAGACGAGCGTCACGTTGTGTGCGAGGACCAAGAAGTCTTGGAGTGGCTGAAGTTGAAAGTTGAGAAGGTTTTGCTGACCAACATGGAAGAGAGGCCCTGCTCTCTAGACAGCTAGACAGAATTCCCCTGACATACTTACTTATTCTCCTGCATTTGGGCACCGTCTACTATCCCGTAGAACAGTAGTCGCATCCGAGTGCATAATCGTTGACTTATTAACGAGCCATTCCTCGCTCTCCGTTTACCGACTGCAAAGATATTGAGCTTGCGTGGGAGGTACAAGTGTCCAGTCACACATTCCGTTGGCACTGTGGCTTGCAGTATGAGCAGAAACGAGAAGGAATTTGGTTCTGGGTTTGTGCTTGTCACGGTACTATCATTCCGGCTGGAAGAATGTTGCGTGTGAAGGGGAAACAGGACAGTTTGTTTCACATGTGGTGCTTCAGAGGCGCTAAGAGGATCCCACCAAGGGAACTTGTGTTTGTTTCAGCTCGAATTGCAGGCTCTAGTGAACCAAAACAAAGCTGCTCGTTTGACTACGCCTTTCCCCGGCCCTGAAAGTATTTTCGCATCCGAGTGAGTAACCTTGAATGCCGAGCTTTACTACTTTTTTTTTATTTTTGGTTAACCACCATTGATCATTGAAGAAGCCTGTAATGGTGTCCTTAAGTGTTTTCTTGGTGTCCACGTTGTCGTACTAGGTGTATATATGTACCTTAATCTCTGCAAAGAATAAAAAGAATGCCGTTACCACTGACAAAGAGAAATGGAAATGGTAGGACAGGAAAGTGACTCTATTCCTCATGTTTAATAAGTAAACACGAGGTGTCCGGTGCTTATGTTCAGTGATGCGGAAAAGTAATATTACTTTGCAGGTAGTAAGTCAAAACTACCTCAGAGATTTGTTTTCGTCTCCAAAAATTGTAATTTGCACCTGTGAATACTTTTGTCGAATGCTTACTTTCTTGGGATGTTACAAACTGTGCTCCGCATTTTAGAATCATTTGTACAGTTAGAAAATTCACTTTACACCAAAATGGTGAGTTGGGCCAGTTGGTTCATTATGAGAAAAGACAAGCGCCGAAAGACTAGGACAAAGTAAGGAAACGACGACACAAGGCGCACTCGCAACTGAAGTTTTATTTTTGGAAAAACAGTCTTATATACACTTTCAAACACACCCCACGTCACTTTCCACATGCCCACTCTTTATCTAAGAATAAACGCTCTTTGTCTCTCAGAGTCACGGAGGGTTCACTTATGCACTTATCTGCACCCTCCTTTATTGCATACGCCTCATGAATTTCCCTGGTAATCTTTTTGCTGTATTGCCCCAGGATTGCCATGTCATTGAAAACTGGTGTGCACTCACATCGGTTACAATGCACAGCCAGGTGCCCAGAAGGTGATTGTTTTAAGGAAGCGGCGTGCTCTCTCGCGCGATCATTTGCACAATGCCCGGTTTGGCCTACGTAAGACCCACCGCAGGAAAGCGGAATGTCGTACACAACACCGGTCCGACATTCCACAAACTTATTCTGGTGTTTTTTTTTTTCTTACACTCGTCACTCTTCCCTTCAGGATCATTGATTTTCCTGCATAACGCAGAGAGCTTTTTAGGGGCTGAAAAGACGACAGGAACGTCGTAACGTTCCGCTACCTTTTTCAAGTTATGAGATACCGCGTGAATGTAAGGGATTACAGCGGTTCCTATTTTTTGGCATTCATGAACGTTTCTTTCCGCACCCCTAAATTTCTTTTTAAGGACCTCTGCAGCTTCAACAATCGATTTCAGCGGAAAACCTCGCACTTGCGAGCCAATCTACCTGTAGAAGGAAGCTCCTTCCCATTTCCTCAGGACAGGATTTTTTCAGAGCGGCTCCGAGGCACGAAGAGGCATTACCTCTTTTAACTAACTTGGAGTGAGCAGAATTAAAAGGGAGTACACCTTTCTTGGAGCGAGGTTCATAAGCCCAGCACACATGGTCATCTAAGAATTTTAGTTTTAAATCCAAAAATTGTAACGAGCCCTCCGTGGTCCTCTCATGGAATTTTAACCCATGAGAGCAGGACGTGAACGTGCCGATAGAGTGACGAGTGTAAGAAAAAACACCAGAATACGTTTGTGGAATGTTGGAACGGTGTTGTGTATGACATTCCGCTTTCCTGCGGTGGGTCTTACGTAGGCCAAACCGGGCGTTGTGCAAATGATCGCGCGAGAGAGCACGCCGCTTCCTTAAAACAATCACCTTCTGGGCACCTGGCTGTGCATTGTAACCGATGTGAGTGCACACCAGTTTTCAATGACATGGCAATCCTGGGGCGATACAGCAAAAAGATTACCAGGGAAATTCATGGGGCGTATGCAATAAAGAAGGGTGCAGATAAGTGCATAAGTGAACCTTCCGTGATTCTGACAGACAAAGAGCGTTTATTCTTAGATAAAGAGTGGGCACGTGGAAAGTGACGTGGGGTGTGTTTGAAAGTGTATATAAGACTGTTTTTCCAAAAATAAAACTTCAGTTGCGATTGCGCCTTGTGTCGTCGTTTCCTTACTTTGTCCTAGTCTTTCGGCGCTTGTCTTTTCTTCACTTTACACCTTTTCTTTGATTGACATTGATATCCAAGTTGATCATTTACATTGTTTCTAAATGAAAATCAAAGTTTATAACATATGCTTGTGTCTCCGAATGTCTTCATGCTTTTTCTACAATGTTTTTGCACAAGGGTACTCAGCCAAGAAGCAACCTTGCATCAGCTAGGTCGGTCCAAGTTTGTAACGGTTTGACTGGTATGCATTGCATCAATTATTTAGGTCGCACGGTCATCCTGTACTTTTAAAAAAAAATTATGGCACCGCTCTTTACTACGTGAATATCCTGGTCGCACCATTATTTACTCTGCACCGACCAACTGACACTGTTCAGCACCAATGCCAAATGTAAACTGATTTGTGCGTGTTGTGAGAATATGTACTGAATATGTACATACTACTTTGTTTCCTCGTGCACACTGGAAGTCCTCAAACTAAACTGCCATTCCATTTCTTGTTTGTCACAAGTGACAACAGATGGGTCAGGTGCCGAAGGTTGTATCTCATATGTTCCTGTTGATGCTTGCCTCGTCACCGTGTCAGAATACGCCGCCTTTTTGTGGTAGTGCTAGAGGAGCCGTTGTTATGCTTTGTCACAAAAATGTTGCCCTATTATTGACAATCTAGTCAGCGGTTGATAAAATAAACTGTTTTGATTTTAACCAACCCTCTGTTGTTAGCACTCTTTTTTTCTGTATTGTCTGGGGAGATATGGGACATGCATAAAAGACTTGCAGGTTTTGTGTTTTCTTTGTAGTAGGATCAAACTAGTATTGCTGAAAGCTGGAACGCTGCCCGAAGGTGACGCTAGCAGTGATGGGGCTTATGAAAATTTCTTACCATAACATTGCCTAATTCAAAAGTAATACGGGAGTTTCTGAAAAAAATTTCAACATTCGCTTCAGCCGTCTCATTAATTTATATCTCCCGGATGTCCCCGTGAAACACGGCTGTCATTAAAAGATTTCAGATATTTGCTTCTAATCTTCGACTAACCAGTGTGCGAGCGCATTGTGAACAGATTGCTGAATTTGGAAGAATAAAAAATTCAGGACATTGGTGGACAACCACCCTTTATCAGGGGAAAATGGTTGTCCTTACCTCTGACCCTGATAATCATTCTGGTTTTAAACTGTTAACCCACAAATGCCTTTGGGCCACTTTCGGGCAGAGATGCGCATGCATATAATGTGAACAAAACCTGATGCAGATATAAATATAACTTCTGTATGCAAACTTTTTTTTTAATCTATTTTTGGATTTGATCTATGTGCATGTTCTTGCATGTCGGGTAGTGGCAGCGCCCTGGGTTTCTTAAATAGCTGAAAATCCTTATTTTTTTTATTTTTGTGATGTTGCACAAAGCTTGAGAGCAACATTTATCAAACAAATATGAAAGTCGAAAAAAAAATTAAAGTAAGCTTTATAACTTTTTTTTTTTGCTTTTACTTTGAGTCCTTTTTTCTAAACAACATGGCATTTTCTTTTTAGCTCATTGCCCTAACAATATTCATTGTCAGCCCTCGTTGACCCCTCACCCCGCCTAGTGGCTACCGTTTCTTCTGCATCATGGCTTGTATCTGGTCACTGAGCCACTCCAGGCCTTCCTGAAGCCCCTCTCCCGTCACGGCGTTGCTGGCGCAGATATGCCACGGCTTCGTCTTGAGAACGTCCAGTCCCAGAGACTGGCTCACTTTGACGCTCGACATGGCTTCTCGGAGATCCATCTTGTTCGAGAAAAACAGGATCGGCACGGGCCGGTCCTTGAAATCTTTGTGCTTCAGCATCATGTCCAGTTCGTCCTTGGCCACGACCATCCGCAGCGCGTCCGTGCTGTCCACTACGAAAATCACGCCGTCGGCGTCCTTGTAGTAGTGCTCCCATAGGTTCCGGTACCTCCCCTGGCCAGACATGTCGAAAGCCGTGAGCGCGAGGTGCTTCAGCTTGAACGAGTCCACGTTGAACCCGACCGTCGGCACGATGTCCATCGATTTTTGGTCGTCGGGCTTGAAGTGGTTCACCACCGTGGTTTTGCCACTGTTGTCGAGCCCCACGACCAACACGCTGGCCTGCTTCTTTTTGAAACCGAGGAAATGGATCAGCTTATCAAAGAAACCCATACTTGCCCCCCGTGAAACGAGTTGGGGCTGTTACACACGATTTAGCATCCTTTCGCCGCCGAGTAACATTTTTTTTGTGTACAAACAAACCGCGCGTTGCTACGCGACGCCCAGCGGCCCCAGCGTTCCCACAATGCCTTCGGAGGGCGGCGATGGTGGCGTCCTCTAAAAAGCTTAAACAACAAGTCCAGCATGGCGATTATTTATCCTTGTTAGTGATATTGTTGCGGCGGGTTCCCTTTTGCTTGTGTACGGTATGTGATGTTATCCGCGTTTGATCGGCTACGTCGACTTTCTTCGGACCTCTTCAGTCCCCGCAAGTCTGGAAATGACGTGAACTTGGACCGTTGTCATTGAGGCGAAAGATGCGTGGACGACACACTTTCGTGTTCGCTGGGAGAAGTGACGTTGTAGCTCTCGATTTCATGACTTTCTCAACGTAGAATGGCAGCTCAGTTTAGCCGTAGCATCCTCAAAGTTTCTGTCGCTCAGATATGTCAAAACATTGGGTGGCATGCCGTGCATCAGTCGACGTTGGAGCTCCTCGCTGACATACTCCATCGCTATGTACTCGAGATCGCCCGAACCGCTCAAGCTTACTCAAATCAAGGTGGGTGCCCGCTCGGTGTATAAATACGTGCGCTTTGAACGCCTCGATGCACGTAGAAGTGATACTGTTGCCTTTCGCGCGACGGTTTATCGCTTTTAGCGTTTTTTTGCTGGCGGGGAGGACGAACTAGGTTACTCGCTTTTTTACTTCGTGTGCGTGCCAAGTGCGAAGCCACACAACAGTACGTTTGTCGGATATGCAAACCAACGCGATGAAGTTGGTATTCCCGGCCGCACTGTGCCTACATTGAATATCGCACCGGGTTGATAGCTTTTGCGATTGCTCCGCCTGTTCAGAATAATTGCGATTTGAGCGCCGTTTTACAACCAGCATACATGCAGGCATTGCTTTATCGTGTTAAATAATTTACGGTTGTGCTGCTTTCTGGGGGAATGCTTAGGTTAGACCTCGTGCAAAGTGCGCGCCAAACAAAACTCTTTGATCTCAAAGGTGCCTCACCTTTGGAGCAATTGATTAACAAGTGTGGCATGCCTTCTGGTAGGTGGACAAGCCACTGAGGTGCGAAAACACATTTTGGTCTAAGAGAAATCAGAGTGCCGACTTCTTGAAAGAAATGGACAGAGTACATACTTGCGTCTTCTCAATGTCACCAAAACTGTAGCGCACATAATTTAAAAGCAATCGAATTGAACAGGTCCCTGAGATATCTTCAACAGTTGGCCTATTCCAGCTTTGTCACACTGTTAATCTTTTCTGAACCGAGTTGGTAGCTGGTGGATGGGCCTATCTGATGACATTCCTTGACTGGTGCCTAGGGTAGCAAATTGTCCCAGTTGGTATACATTGAACATGATGAATGTCCAACAGCACTCGGAAGCAAAAACTAAGAAAAGACAGACAGAGCACGACAAAAGTCTGGATAGTATGACGTGTGCATAAGTGTTGTATAAACTGTTAACAAAGTTTGATGTTTGATGGAATTCTTGGAAGTGAATGGAAAGTTAGCATGCTCCAACAAAACGGGGCAAAAACCGGTTTTGTTGAAGCCGACGCAGCTGTTGCCATAGCAACCCTCGCACTCAGTTGAACTCAACGCAAGTGTGTGAAGTGCCCCCCTTAAAGGGACACATCTACGCTAGCCAAGGTTTTTATTTGTACATGACGCATGAGAGCCCAACTACCCAGAACACAATTTGCAGCTCGAAATTTGTTTTCTTTTCGCCCGAAAACCGCCGATTGAAAACTGGCCGGTTTGAGTCGCGCTCACTTCCTTCTCTGTGGTCACGTGCCATTTACTATGGTTTAGACGCAACCACCAAATATAATCAAAGTCGTGGGTCATCGAAGGCACGCACTCAATTTTAAAAATAAAAAAAAAAGAAATATCATACTTATCTTTTGTGGCTTCTAAAAAACTGCAAATATGTTGATTAAAAACAAAGAAGAAATTACACAGCCACATGACTTCCGGCAATGCTCTCCTCCTTTATATTTCTTCTTCCTTCCCAATCCAATTTCGTTTTCGAGCAGCTTTTTTTTTTTTTTTTTTGCTTTATTGAAAATATGTGTGACGCTGTAGCAAAATATTGATTGGGTAGTCTTCTGACATTGTTGTAAATTGCCTAGCAAAAAATAAAAACAATTTTGGGGGGTGTCAGTGTCCCTTTAAAAACTAGGGGCATGTCAAATGTATATATGAGCAGTGGATGGCTAAAGTGTGACGTAACATCTTGAATTGAAGTAGTTCCACACCGTTCCTTGGGAGACGAGGAAAAAAAAGGGATTAAAAAAAAAAATGACTGTATCTCCACGTGGTGAATGATGTTGATTGGGGCGAAGCTCTGGTGGTGCTTGTCTGCGTAGACGCTGAGCCGCAGCATGCCGAGCCTTTCGTTCGTTTTCATCCATGTCGGAAAGAGAATGTGTGGTATGGAACGTGGTTATATACGCATTTGAGCATTTGACTGCAGCACCCTCTCGTCTATAAACGTTGAGCCAATGCATGCAAAGTTTAACGCGAGTATATACGCATTTGACCGCAGCGCCCTCTCCTGTATAGACGTTGAGCGGCTACATGCAACGTTTCATCCATGACATCCCCAGCTCTTGAGTTACTACCACATCTCCGAGCCCCCTACTCGTCCCGCAGTCGTGGCCGAGTGGTTAAGCCGATGGACTAGAAATCCATTGGGGTCTCCCCGCACAGGTTCGAATCCTGTCCACTGCGCAAACATATTTTTTCATAATTTTTCCATCAGTTTTTTTCATCTTTTTTTTTTTTTTTTTTTTTTGCCCTACACGAGCTTGTGCTCACATGCTCGTGAGCACCTGAGCTCACGAGCAGGAACACCGGACATACGGACATGGCTAGCCCCTAAAAGTGGAAGGCTCCAGAGGGCTGTGTGGCTGAAGTTTTGCCGCTCTTATGCAGCACCGCTCCTCCCCCTAGTGAGGCGCGCCCATGCTAGTTAAGTGTATGCAGAGCGAACGAATTGAGAGGCTGGTGCGCTCGTCGTGCTGGCTTCACGCTTCGTAAAATAACCTACCGAAAGGCAGGGCACCAGGTATTGTTGTCTAGTCAAATGCCACAACATCGTAGAAAGCACAAACGGAAATGTCTGTCTCCCTAAAAGTTTTATTCCCTTCCTGGTTAGTGATTGAAGAAAGATCACCAGAAGCATGAATTGCCAGCTGTGAAGAGGATAGGCTTAATTATTGTTTCCCTATCTTGTCACATGGTTCAGTAGCGCAGCTAGGTTTACTTGTCACATTTTTTGGGACGTTTCGTAGATTACACGCAAGAGCATGCAAGAGTTTTGCGTTGCTTAGGAGAGCTTGTGCCGTTACTCTGAGGGCAGACTAAGCTCGTGCCCGCAGGGCCCGCAATCGGTATCTGACTTTCTATGACAAGTCCCTAACGTAATAGCTGCGAAAGTTTTCTGTGGCTGTTGACAAAAGAAACCCCAATATGCAGTTATAATTTTTAGAATAACTTTAGATTTGAGAACCAAGCTTACTTTGCTTACTGTAAATTTGGTTTGTACTAAAGAGAAAGCGAGTAAGCTGCAAAAGACATAATGTAAAATTAGGTAGATAATCGTAGCCCGCATTGCGCAATTACTTGGAACGCATAGTTGAAAAGAAATTGATATTGATGGCTGTACTCTAGTTTTTCTATATATTTTTAAAATGATGTAGCTAGCCTAAAACAGGCATAATTACTTTTCAAGGAACTCTATAAGGTTAGACACTATACTCACTACAGGTTAAAAGTAAAGTGGAAGCTCCTCCCACCTCTTTTCACTTTAGCAGAAGGAACGCTGGAGAGGAGGTCGCCTCCTCTCCAGCGTTCGCTCTGCTAGTGGGGAAAGAGGTGGGAGAAACTTCCACTTTACCCTAAACCTGTCACCGACTATAGAACATTCCTGGATCGACCAATTAGAGCGTGTTGGCAATGCTAGATGTATAAAAGGAAAGCAACATACAGAGGACCAGGACAGGACACGTCACAAAGGTAAATAACTGAAAATTTATGACTGAAATTCTAATTTAATTGCATTTTTTGCAGAGAGAAACGGTATTTCCTGGCACAGGGGTTCTAATATATCAAGTATAACTGCTGCGCCTAAACAGCAAAATAAAACAATTGCGCAAGAAAGTCACCCTCAACTGTGTTCAAAGTTATCACTCTGGGGTCACATAAAAAAAAAAAAAATTTTAAAAAGAAGACTATTGGCACAAATGTAAGTCAATCGGCGATTACTGTTTTTACTCGTAAAAGTATGAGTGGGTTACTGATGCACGTGCGTGAATCATGATCCTACCACTTTGACGGCAGCAATGCACGTGCGCAAGCACAACAGAGTGTTGCGGCGTGTAGTAAAAATTATTAATTTTTTTGTTTGACCCACTCAGAATAGCTGGGAACAGATGAGCGGTGGCCATATTCGCGTCCTTCAATTTTTTACACAACTTGAGCTAGTGTTGCGGTCTGGCTGTGCATGTCTTGTCATTTACTTCATTCACATTAATTAAAACAGCTGTGGCATGCTTCCAGCCCCCGGTAACTCCGATTTTGCAAGAGCACTTTCCTGAGTTCAAGGAGTGTGTGCGACAGCGCAGCAGTGTGTGAAAGGGCAATTTAAAGAATATAGCATCCTCATATTTGTTTAAATAGCTCAAGCGAAACCATAAAGAAAAACAGAATTTATCATGAGGCAGATGTTGTAGGCGACGTTGTCTTGCACTTGCGAGATGCACTTCGCTGTCGACAAATGTTCTTATGCCTGGATGATCTCCTCCACCTCAGAGACCTGGCACACAGGCAAACTCTCTTCGCGGAGGTTTGCCTTTCTAAAAAATAATCGCCGTTTTTCTACAGACAGAACGCCGCAATAATATTGCAATGCGGCGCTCGCCTTAGCAGCTGGCGGGGCGACGGGACGAGTTAATGTTGCATTAGGGCGAATGTACGCCACGGCGCGGCGCCACTGGTATCGCTCCAGCCTAACAGTCCCATACTCTCCCCACTTTAAAGGGGGAAGAATGGATTAGACTTGAGGAGGAGAGTGGGGAGGAAGTCGTTCATAAGGAAGATGCTCCAGGTAATTGCAGTGCAAAGTACCTGTACGTACGTTTAGCGTTGAGTGCCGTTTTTTTGGTCGGGGTTGATGGCCGAGCGGGTCAATGCACCGCAGGTCTGAGCACGTAGAGCAAAAGCTCGTGCTGCAGAACCCACGGATCCTGGGCTCAGCCTCCACCCCCGCCCATTTCGATCAGAATGATCATCGTACTGGCGTGCGATAGTGTATTGCTACTGCTCGATGTAGACCCCTGGCTAGCGGTCGTAGTGCGCCGGCTAAATTTCTCGTCAACGGCAGAGATGCCAGATTCCCATTGGGGCTAAGTTACCGTTATTTGAGCAGAAAGGTTTGCACGAATTGGCCTGCTTCAGAGCCATCCATATTGCCTACGCTTGTTCGGCCGTGTGCCTCACCGAAGACGGGAACCGAGCTCACTTCAAGCTGATCCGCGGGCGTTCCATCTGGTTGCGGGGCTTTAGCGAGCGGAGGAGTGAAGTGCTGTCCCCTGCTTGCTACGGCAGATGGGAGGACGGAGCCGAACCTGGACGACCTGTCTCTGGCCTTCCATGACCTGGGCATCCTGCTGAGCGAGCTGGAAGAGTTCACGAGCAACGTGGAGCCCGTGCCGTTTGCCCAGCGCCTTCCGCAGTTCCCCGTGGCACGGCCCTCGAGCCTGCAGCACCCCAAGCAGGGCAGCCGCGAGCTGCTCCACAGGCCCCACTGGGTGCACGAGTTCCTACCGCCCATGCACCCGGAGCTAGAGGGTACGCATGCGGCCGCGCTTCCTTCTCGTCTGCCCGTCCTACATCACCTTTAGTCGCTGACAGGTGTAGAACGGCAGGGAGGTCCTTTCCGTGTCTGTTCCCCGATGCAAAGTTCCTAGCTTCAATAACGCTTCGGCGTCTTGTGCGCCACGAGCATGCATGCACAGCCAAAGCCCGGCAAATAGCGTCAAGCACGTGCTCGAGGCTGGGCTAAAATTAAAAAAAGACACCCTGCTGCTCTTGTCCTGTCAGTTACTATAGAAGACAAGACCTGCGCCTTTCCTCCTTTAATGTCGTGGCTAGTGGATCTTGCATCCTCGTCGCCTCGAATCCGTCTTGCCCCGTCTCCTAACGAGTGCTGTGCTAGCACGGGGCAATGCCAAGATGCAAGCGTCTGTCGCTCTGCCACGCACTGTCTTCCAGCTTCTGTGTGGGTCAGGAGTCCACTAACGATGATGTAATGTGCGGACGTTGTCTTCTATACTCTATCTCACCAGTTGCACGCAGTGCAGTCAAACCCACGGAGAAAGAAGAAGTCTGCTTTTGTCCAAATTTCGAGTCCAGGCGTGACAACGTACCGAAGGGGTGTACTCCTCAAGTGGTGCGCCGTCCACGCGGCTCACTCTTCCTGCCCTCATTGGCTCGGGAGGGGGCCGCAGCTTCCGCCCTTTACCGAGGTATAGAGCTGAAACGGGGTGTGTGCAGTTTATGTTTATGTCCTGACGTCAGACGCGATTGGATGGCGGCGCGCCTGATCCCGAAATCGAAGGGTGGCGGCGCCGAAGGGGTCCTTTTCGTGTCTGTTCCCCGGTGCAAAGTTCCCCTCCAAGTGGGGGGCTTTAATTTCGGCTAATCTCCGAAGGGGTTAAAAGCGACAGGGGGTACACAAAAGAGAGTCCAGGTGAGAGTGAAGCTCCTCCTTCCCCTACTTCCCAACTGCTTGGGTTACATTTTTGCCCCTGTACCTTTGGTAGTACTGCACCCAACTAGTGAGATAGTATAGGGGATATTGGTCCATTGGTCAAAAAGGGGCTCCCAAACATCTGTTTGTTCACGGTTCAGCGCTTCAAGGGTCATTCAGAGTGATAGCGTAGGGATTGGCGGCAGATGTTTTGATTCGGTATTGTGCATGTTCTATGAGGAAGTGCCACGGATAATTAATTCTACAGCTGTAGCATGGTTCAAGCACATCGCCAGCATGCATTAACGTCCTTGAAGTCAAAGTGGAAAGGCTGGCAAGCTGATGCATTCCAAATATTGTACAGCAGTACAATGCGATGCTGAGGTTGAAATACTGTGGAGAGGGATGAAGCACAAATGCCGTTTGTTTGTTTGTTTTTCTTTTCTTTTTTCTGTCCAAGCCGTGGGTAAGTAAGGCTGTCCCAAAGTTAGTTCACGTTCTAGGCCATGCATTAGAAAAAGGCAAGGCAAAATGCTTCTATAATTTTTGTGATAATTTATGCAGATTTGATGCCTCCGAGATCATATTTTTTTTCTTTTCACTGTGAAGAGTACGCAGCATTAGTTAGGAAATACTGGATTAGGACTGTGAGTGGGAAGCACCCTATGATTGCCTAAATATGAATAAGGAAATTTCCCCTTGTGTGGGATAAACCATCAAAAAAGAAGCATAATGCTTGCACCAACTGCAGTTTTAATGGATTGAACCTAACAGTTCTTTATACATGCTTGCAACTTCAGAGGAAGAAAGCATGCTCCTGTCTCCGGGTTCGGCGATTGATGGCATGAAGAGGGATATGGCATCTAACAGTGCTGGGGAGGACATGTCTCCTCCTCATGGTAGTCCCCAGCCCACCAAAAGGAATCCTGATGGCACAGAAACACCAACGCCCAAGCGCTTCAGGTTCGTCTTGATCTCTTTTATTTGCTCTTCAGTGCACAGTTCTTGGGCTTTTGTTCTGCTAGATTTGTTCTGGGCTGCAGTGCATTGAGGCTTTTGTGGAAAAAAAAAAAAGAGGCCATCCGCTTTGACGGAAGAAACAATAGGGAAAAAAAGTTGCATCTTGCATATTGCATCTTGTTTTGTTGTTTCTAGTATTGATTTTCAACTGTTACTTCAATTACTGGTTAACTTAGTGTTTTTGTGAGCATCTTTTTTTATGGTCATTCATTGTACAAACTGTTGGCTCGCCAAACGCCTATAGGTCAGAAGACATGTCAGGCTTCATTTTTAGGTTTCTTGTATCTTTTCTCACCATTTGTACAAATGGAAAATAAACAAAACTATTATTATTATATTGGGGCATACCCGCAGTACCTGGTCTAGTCATTTCTTAGCTTAATCGGTTCAAATTGTTTAGCTACAGTCCCATCTAGAATTATATCTCTTCTTTTGAGAAGTCTTCTCATAGCATCGATGAAAGAGTTTGTGCCTGATTCTCGGTGCAGGCTTTGCACCGAAGAGGAGGGCCAGCCTATGCGAGAGGTGACCAGTGTGTTCATGACGCCTTCCGGATTCATCTCCCCGGCGAGAGAGGGCAAGCTCCCAGAGCCCAGCGCTCCGTCGGCCTTCATCGGGGCCCTGTCGCCGGGTATGGCATCCGACTCGGACTCGTCGGACAGCCTCCCAATACCCCACAAGGAGCTGAAGGTGAAGGAGTTCAAGAAAGCCCTCAAGCTGAAGAAGGATGGCAAGGACGCCAAGAAGGGCAAGACCAATAAGAAGGACAACAAGGAGAACGCCAGCGTGAAGAAGGGGCTCTTCTTTCCGCCACCGGCCAAGAAGAGCTCCTCGAGCAACCCGATGCTGAAGATCAAGAAGAAGCTCACCAAGGGACTCAAGTTCGCCAAGGAAGGCAGCAGCAAGGGGGTCAAGATTAAGAGCTCCAAGTCGAAGAACAAAGAGGGCAAGAGCAAGGAGGGCAAGGTCAAGGAGGGCAAGCCCAAGGAAGGGAAGAGCAAGGAGGGGAAGAGCAAAGACGGCTCCAAGTCCAAGTCGAAGAGCAAGGTCAAGGGATCCCCCGGTGGAGCCCACGGGGGCCTGCCGGGTCTGTCGCCGAAGGCCAAGCGGGGCAAGTCTCCCAGCAAGGCCAAGGGCGCGACCGGCTCTAAGGGTTCCAAGGGGGAGAAGAAAAAATCTGTGGGGGCCGCAAGTGAGCCGTCGGCAGCCGTTCCTTTCCTGTTTGGTCCCGGACCGTCTCCCGTGCTGGCGCCTCCACCTCCGCCGCCGCCGCCACCACCACCGCCGCCACCACCACCGTTCTCTCCCCCTCCCCCTCAGCCCCCGCCACCCCCTCCTCCCCCCACGCTGTCCCCCCCTTCCCCGCCCTGCCTGCCTCCCCTCTCCCTCCCACCCCAGCTGACCCCCTCGATGCTGTCCACGATGACCCCACTCCAGGTGATGGCCTGCAAGGCGGAGGAAGAGCGCAACAAGCTGCACGCCCAGGAGGGCGCAGCTGCGGACGACGACCCCTACAAGGACGAGACGCCGTCGCGGGAGGAGTCCCCCGAGCCCCGGCTCGTAATCGACGACTCCCCGGAGACCGTGAGCAAGCAGGAGAGGGAGAGCCGGCTAGCCGACATCGACCAGTGCATCGACGCGGTCGTGCAGAAGGCCCGGGAGGAGTCACGCCTCGAGGAGAAGCGGGAGATCGCACTAGAGGCCGCCATGCACGGGGCATTGCCCCGCAAGCTGGACACCCGGGACGTGTATGACTTTACGGACTCTGACTCGTCTCCGCCGCCGACACCCAAGACACCCGACCTGGCGGGCTCCCCGGTGCCACCCAAAGAGCAGAGAGATGACTCAACCCCTGAGCGCTTCCCCCTCCCACCCACGGGGCCAGAGCCGCACAAGAAGCCGCCCAAGGAGAAGACCAAGGGCAAGAAGAAGTCCGGGAAGACCAAGTCGGCCTCGGGGACTCCATCCCCGAAGAAGGGCCAGCTCCCCAAGGGCCCTGAGGCGAGAGGGTCTCCCCTGGTGGCGCTCTCGCAGCGCTCGGAGACGCCCCCTGAGCCCGCACCCAGCTTCTCGGGCGTGTTTCCCTTCTCCCAGCAGCAGGCGGGAGGTGGTGGCCTCTTCTCCCCCAAGTTCCCGCCATTCGGCTCCCCGCCCACGCAGGGCTTCCTGCCGGCGTTCCCCTTCTCGCAGCTGCGGGGTGGCACGGGGGGTCTCCAGGGGGCGGCCTCGCACTTTCCGACGCCCCCTCTGTTCGTGCCCCCGCCCCCCTCGCACGTGCCGGAGGAGGTGGGGCCGCGCTCTCCTCCTCCTCCCGTCCTCTCGACGCCCCTTGTCCTCGGGGGCAGCCCCTTTGCGGTCAAGACCCTGGCGGAGAAGAAGGCCATTCCCCCCGTGCCGGGTGCCGCGGGACGCGCGGACGACGGCAAGCCTTCTTCCTCCAAGTCGGAGCGTGACGGCGACAAGGTGAGGCCATCTCAATCATTTCCCGAGCCACGCTTGATTTTCGGGGCTGGTTGTTGTCGTTCTGTATTTTGGGCCAGCCTCTGAGCAGATTGTTGGTATGGCTATTTTTTGCGGTGTCTTTAGTGGGGATGCTGGACCGAAATCTGGATTCCACAAAACACGCGGCAAAAGCTTGCAACAGGATGCTACAAACACCAAAACATCACTCATGCAGCTATATCTCAAACGGATGACCGTATTTAAAAAAAAAAAAAAAAGGAGGCGCATTTGACAGAAATGTTCACGTCATGTTTTTCCAAGCAGGAGAGGGAACGACCTCGCGTCTTCTCCGCCTCACTGCCTTGAGGGGGCGAAGCGAAGAGAGGAGGAAACGAGATATCTCTACGTAACGCACCTTTTCGGCCTGGTTTAATCTCGACCTCTTTTTCTGAAAATACGGCCCTCCATTCGAGATATCGCCTTACGAGTAGTGTTGTAGGGATTGTAGCGTCCTGCCTACATCTCCTGCATTGTTTTTTTGAAATCCAAATTTCGGTTCATCATCCCTTTAAAGGTGCACCCAAGTGGTTCCCGACCTCATTTATTTTAGGACAAATACGATCAACACACTACGAGACCTGTAAGAATCCACAAAGTGCCGACCTGCGTGCTTTGGTGGCACATGCATTCTAATTGAAACTTCGACGGGGACCAGCACAGTGAAGCGAGCCGGAAGGAATTGATTGCAGTGAAGTGTCTGGCCCATGCTCAGGGTTCAACCAGTCAGCCTGGTGAAAAATCTCTCTAAGGTCGAATGGGCACTGCTCATTGGGCACTTGGTGCAGACCAACCACGTTGCAACGGTCCTTTCCTTCTTGCTTCTTACCTGCATTGCTGACTGTTGAAGTTTCATTTTGAACACTCTTGCTGTACTAAAGCGTTCCATAAATGTAAAAAAATCTGGATATTTAAAATTCTAGGTGAATGTCGATCAAATTAAATGTTCCTAAAAAAACAAAGAAACAAACTTGTCAACTTTTCTACAAGAACTCTATAATTGTGTTTTAAAAAATGCAACCCATGCTTTCACAGGCTTGTAGCTTATGTTAAATGACATGTTATACGCAACTAAAGGCCCTGTCACTCTGAGGCAACACGACGGCAACAGCAACACAACACGTCCAACAGTCGGGCAACTTGTTGCTCGCTCCCCATGTTGTCCGACAAACCTGTCTCATCGTGGCAACAGCAGCACAACATGGACGACAACTAAAATGTTGCCTCGATATGACAGCTTTTGGCAACAAAAACAGCAGCAACTTCAGTTGGACAATGTGTGTTGCCCTGATCGCTGGCTGAGGGAATTTCAGGCCGGCAATGCGACAACATAGATAGCTTCAATGTCAGAGCTTGTTCCCTATCAACAACGTCTTACTCAAATGAAGGCTTGGAAAACGTTATTTAACAATAATTAATGCTGGCGTGCAGCTAAAATAATTTTATGATTGTTCTTACTGCGTTCTAAGCTGTAAGCGATTGTCTAAATCAGTGGTTCTCAACCATCGATGTTTCGCGGACCCCTTGTGGATCGGCGGATATGATGGAGGACCCCGTTCGTGGTGTGAGGAAGAGAAAGTAAAGGTTAATTATGATAGTGATTTAATAAATAGATATAACTAAGGGCTAGTGTGAAGTAGACCTCTCTTATTGACATACACACGGCGCCCGAAAGCTGAAACATTTGTTCTCGACCTGAAAAAATACTACTTTTATTTCCGGGGCTTGACTGATGAGGCAGGGCTTTGCGGACCCCTAACCTTCGCGAACCCCAAAGGGTCCGCGGACCCCCATTTGAGAACCACTGGTCTAAATGGTCACAACTATGGTCGTGACCATTCAGACTGGTGTTGAAATTAGAACTGCCAAGAGACCAGCTCACATTATTCCTAGTGAAATAAAATGGCATGCATACTCACCCGCTGATAAAGTATAATAAAAATCATCCAGGAAAGCAAAGATTGAAAAATCGAAGCATAAAGCGACCACTCTGATCATGATTAATGATGCTTGGAACTTAGAAACATAGCAGGTGGTAGGCAAATAGACAGCGTTGAAAAATTTTTATTCCACCAATTGTTATGAAGGCCGATCACGTAAGGTGTCGCAGTTTTTAAGCACTCTCAGTTGAGCTCAACACCACGCTACGAAAGGCGCTTTGGGGTACTGTTGGTGCTAACTCAATTTTACAGTAGAAATAGGAATTGCATGAAAGGAAGAACCGGACAGAAACACTTCATACGGTGGTGTAACTCCCGAACATATATCAGCGATCTCACTTTCCTCGGTTAGGGCTATCTGCTTTGCCAGCGAATCAAGAACATTTTGATAAAATAAAGGGTGGAAAATACTCATTGTGTCAAATTTTCTAATCACAGTCACTGGTTGATGTCGTCCCGTGGTAATTCCCGGCCCTTCAAACGCATAGCACTTTGTAGAGTCACATTTCCAGCGACTCCAGGCCGCACACGAACGAACGTAAACAATCAAGATGCCGGAATGTTCCTCGTGTTGTCTCCACCGTCAGCGCGGTGTGACAGAGTGGTCGGACAACAAATCAGCTAACACGGTTGCCGGGCGGCAGAAACATGTTGCCCGACTGTTGTTGTTGGTGCGATGTAACAGGGTCGTCGGCAACACAATTTTTCTAACTGTTGCCTCAGTGTGACATGGCCTTAATTACTCCCACTTTTCTGCAAGTTGATACATCTTGCCCTATAATAATGTTTTCCCAAAGATGGGCCAAGCTTTTGCTTGTCCTCGGGCGGGCAAAATTTACTTCCTCATAGTTAGTGAAATTGATGTGACTACAACGTTTCTCAGTCACATTTCTTGTTTTTCAAATGTGCATCCTGCTTTCGCCCAGTTTTCCATGGACAAATTCTGGAAGGTAATCTTTTTCGCTTCCTTTAAGCGACCCTTGCTTCGTGATTCTGCCTGCCAGTGGGGTGAAAGAGCCTGTGTTAATTGAAGCACGTCACCCACTCTCATTGCAAGCAGCCAGGACTCCGGAAAGGCAGGCTTTCTGTGGCCGTAAGGCGCACGGTTCAGGTCATTACTCCCATATCAGTCATCTCGGTGTGGTGGTTTGGTGTTGTGGTGCACGTTGATGTCTCGGCCTCGCGCAAGGAAGGTCATGCGATCCTGAGCAAGTTCCTTTTCACAGGGCAAGGCCAAAGAGAAGAAGAAGGACAAACTGGCCAAGAAGGAGCACCTCAAAAAGAAGCCTAAAGAGAAAGTGAAGGACAAGCCTCCCAAGGACAAGGACAAGGAGCCCAAGGTGAAGCTGAAACCAGTAGAGAAGCCCAAGGGTGAGAAGAAGGCAAAGGTGAAACTAGGCAAGGAGAAGGAGAAGAAGAAAGGCAAGGAGGATAAGGTGATGATGACCTCTTGTCTTTTTGCCTGTCGTGACATCTTGACCTTCCAACTGCCCGAGATGAACTCGGCTGATTCGGCTAGGCATGTTCTGTTAGGTATTTTTAGGATGCTGCAAGTACAAGGGCCTCTGTACCTTTTTTTGCTTATAGATAGTAGTATAGCTTAATGTGTTTTTACAGCGGAGCTGTTAAGGGCTAGGTTCCCCAGGATCGTGTCCGGTACCAAAGAACTCTTGACACAGACCTACACGAACCTCTGGACAGCTACCGCCATCTATAAGCGACGGCGACAACCAGGCAACCAGTCTGGTTGCCGCCGTCGCTCATAGATGGCGGCAACCGTTTCAGCTATCATAGAAGAATAGATAGTTGGGCGATTTGATGGGAACTCATCGTAGGAAACAGTGCAAGAACAGACAAAGACGAAGAAACGCACGTGACGAGCGCAACGCACATCTTCGTCCTTGTCTGTTTTGCGCGCTGTTTCCTACGCTCTTATCAGTTTCGGTTTGGACTCACGATGGGTCGGCAGCGTGCCCTTTCTTCGGGGAAAGAAGACCAGGTGCGGAAGGAGCGGCGACGTATGCAGCAGCACAAATGGGTCCGCAACCGCCGCGTGCGTCGAGTGCTTCAGATTCTCTTGCGAAAAAAGCGCAGAGATCGCTCGCCGGCCAAGTCTCCGCCCAGAACAGAAGCTACAGCTCCGCTGCTCTTCATTCGTCACCTGAGTGGAAAGGCTAAAAGTTTTTATGCTGCTTTACTTACGAAGTAAAGCAGCATATAGAGTGCTCCCATTGCAAGAGCTCAAGCACACTGCAGGATGCCTTTTTCAGAGCTGTGTACTAGTGCTCAAAGCTATTGCTAATGTCCTGTGTGAAGTACAGCAAAACTAAGCTCTCTGTGGCAGTTTAAGAGATGGGAACTTTTAGGGAACCATAAAAAAAGCTGCAAAAGGGAGAGAAAATAAAAGTGGGTAAGTTGGCTTTCAGCATGAAACCCAAATGGCCACATTGAGCAAGGAACCTTTGCCTAAACCTGGTTGACTTTATTTTTGATCATATTCACTGCTGTGGGAATCCCAAAGCAAGTCTTGATTCTAGGCACTAATTTTGTATACAAGGACATTATTATGAAAGGATGTTTTTAGGTAATTTAGTTATGCCCCTCGTTCGTCTGGAGGGGAATGCATAGGAAATAGCGAGGCTTTACAATGAAGGTCCCACCATTTTTTAAAACAAGGGGGCTGCTTAGCATGACATAAATACAGTAGTTTGTTCATTTGCCGTGAAGCTGTCAAACAAACAGTTGCTGATACTATGGTGACTCAGGTTTGAGTGTAACCTGTTGCGAGCTGTGAATTATGAATGCAAAACTAGATGAAAGAAGTATCAAAACGCAAAACCAAATGGGATGTTAAAGTGTCTACACAGTGACCGGTCGGTGTGCTCTTGAGATGGGGCTACACTTGTTCAGCTCTGTGCACGTGTAATTTGTGCAGAACAACATTACTGCTATTCTGAGGCTTGTCACTTGCATCACACATTTGTGATTACTCAAACACGTGCCAGTAAGATTGAACCTAGATAGAGACAGGCAGGGGTGGGGGTTGAAACCAGGAATTATTTGGAGGTATTACATGCAAGTGTCTTTCTCTGTTTGTGAAGTACTGTTTGTGCTAGGTGGCAGGAGGAGGGCTTTGGAGCTTTTCGAGTCATGAATTCATTTTTCGATGAACTACTATATTATGGTACTACAGCAGGCCTCAGTTATCAACTTTGTCTTTGTTTCTTTGCCTTTGGGCACATCCAGAAGAAAGACGACGCCATCCCCAAGATCACGGTGAAGCTTGGTGGCACTCCGAAGCCAAGTGCTACCAAGATGTGAGTCCCCCACTTGTTTGACTCTGGTTTCTTTCGTTTCTAATGAATGCCCGCCTGGGAAAAATTTTTGGGTAGGTATTGTAATATCTACTGTATTGTATATTCTTTATATCAGACAAAAATATCTGAAAGACTAAAGGTGGGCGAATTATGTATCGGAATTATACGGAACAGTTGTATATATACAGATATGAGTAATAAACATGCCTGCACCCGCTACACACGAACCGATATCGGTTCTGTTCTGCCACATGTGTGAACAGATACAGTTGAACAGTTATCTTCTCTGCCATGTTGCAAACAAATATTGTTAAACAGTCCTTTCCGAGGTAATGTCCGAATCCTCAAATCGTCTTCGAATTCTGGGTGGAAATCTCCGCTGATTCTCTTCTCTTCAACCGTGGGCCGCACGCTCTTTTCCCCGCAGCCTGTTCAAGGCCCTGGGTCAGGGGCACGAGTCGCCTCCGGACCCTATTGGGGCGTCTCCGCCGTCGTCCCCGGTCGCGCCTCCCCCCCCCGCGGCGCCCCTCCGGAGCCCGTCGCCCCCCGTGCTGAGCCCAGCCTCGACGCAGGGGTCGAGGGGCAAGGGCCGGGGCCGGGGGGCGCAGCCGGCCGCCCAGACCACGCCCCCTGCCCCTCAGCAGCAGCAGCAGACTGGGGCCTCCTCCCCTCTCCCCGCGGCGAGGATGGTCATCACCGAGACCGTGGGCACCATCGTGGTACGTCCTTCGGCGTCTTCGTTTTACGTGGGGACACTGAATAAGCCACGCTTCGAAGTAACAGCACTTTGGCTACGGACGAATGGATGAATAGACTGATGTTAACGGCCGTACCCTTTATAACTGGCAGTAGCTTTCGCCGCCTAGCCTGAAGAAAAAATCCACACAATTTCTTCCCCCGCCCTAGTAAGCCAGTTCCTAAGCTTCGTCTTAATGTCTAGGATAATCGTTGCCGGTCATCCAAAGCTTCAGCTTGGATGAGATCGTTGGCCGGACCCGGCCAACGATCTCACATAAAAAAACTTCTATTATACGGAGTTTTAGTGGCGTCATCTATCGTAGGTCCACAAAACCGTCAGCCCTATTTGCTACCGCGAACAGCCGCCAAAAGCCGGAGTGGGGGTAGAGCCAGACGGAGATGGCCGGACCTGGATGAGACTTCTTTCACCATATTGTTCGCGCTGCGCCAGCACGGGGTCACGCGGTCGCGAACGGATGAGTTCTCGCTGCTCACCGATGGCTCTGAGGAGAGAGCTTCACCGGAACCCCGTGCGACCCCCATTGACGTCACAGCGCTGTGACTCGGAAGATGGTGATGGTGAAGGAGTTGAGAGGTGCCGAAAACCTCAATCTTTGTCCATTTTTAAAATAAAAACTAGGACATGCAGGCAAAAGCGTTCTTTAGAGCGTAGCTCTTGGGCGCTCGTTTCCGGCTTGAGCGGCGTCGCCGTCGGCGTCGGCGTAATTGCGCGTTGCATTATGGGAAGTTTCTCATAATGACGTCACGAGGGTTACCCTCGTGAGGGTTACGAGGGTTACTCTCACGAGCGTTACCCTCATGAGGGTTGCGAGGGTTACCCTCACGAGGGTTACCCTCATGTGGTTCACGGAGTTGCCCTCACGAGGGTTACCCTCACGAGGGCCACAAGGGGTACCCTCGCGAGGGTTTTGAGGGCTGCTCTCAAGAGGGTCACGAGGGTAAAATTTTCCCACTATATTTAGCGGAAAATTTTCTCCCCTAAATTTAGTAAAGAAAAAAGAGGGGCATACCTTCCCCTCCGTACCATCCCCTCCTCCTCCTCAAGAGCTGCGACCTAATTCGGCGTTACAGAAAATTGTAAACGTCTTTAATTTTTTTTTTTGTTCTTTACTTCAGAAAGGTCGAGACACAAACTCCCAAGTTATTTAAGCAAAGCACTGACATTGTTGCACAGCTTTTTAACTCGCGTTGATAGCAGGCCCATGCCGTGCACGAACGCACGTATGTATGCACTAAACAAGAAAGTTGTGCAAGAGCTTGCGATTGACAGAGCGCCTGATTTGGCCTGACACCAAAGTATTTTCCAACGCGATCGCGGGCTTTTCTGCTTTCCCAGCATCGCTCTTCGTCGCTTCTTTTGTCCGCTTGCTCGCTCGCTCATTGCTTGTGCCGGGTTGGTTTTTCTAGCTTCTTGTAAACTTTTCTTTTTTAAACTAACGAGGAGAACATAGCGGTATAACGTGCTTTCACGGAACAAACATTTGCGCTGTATGCTGATCGGCGGTGTTCCTGGTGCGTAGGCAAGCAACGGACTTCGCGATAGTAAAACGTTCTTTCAATAGCATTTTTTCTATAAAACAATGAAGCTAATTCGAGTTTTGAGTTTAATGTATCTCTGCTGCAGCCACGTTCAATATGCACAAAAAAAATGGACGTTTCTTTTTTTTTTAGCTTTTTTATGAATGTTTTGTGCTCACCCATTGAGACAGGGCCCACCCCACTTTTGTTTACGAACTTCAGGTGGTAGGGGGGTGGGTGGGTGATGACTCTGGATATTATGGTAGTCGACCTGACATTGCCAAAACAAAGTGACAATGGCGCGCGGTGACCGGGCTAATAGGCTGCAAAATAGTATTGGATTCTTGGACTGGATTTGGCAGGCCAGTGTTGCCTGGGCGCGGTGCGTGATAAGGGTGTGGAGCAGGGAGGGGGGGGGGGGGGCGGGGCGGGGCGCTTTCTCGGAATGGCACGGAAATATGAAATTAGCACTGAAGTTGGGGGGGGGGGGGGGGGGCTCTTGCTCGGGTGGGGTCGCTCGCTCGGAATTTTGACGGTAGTTCTTACAGCATCAGCCAACACACAGATGCACAAAGGCATCCACACGGCGAGAGACACATGCACAGGCATGCATCCACACACACACATGCACGCATGGCGAAGCATCGAAAAGTTGAAGATATGTTTAGGTCTCACTGTGCATCACTTTACGATGCTTATAACACTCCGCTCCTTTCATACAATTTTACATTTATAATTAGTCCATAGTCCCCATCAGGCTAGGAACCCAGTAGGTGCTCCGCCCACAGCTACGACATGCCCGCTCTGCTTTCAAAAAAATTGTACGTCGTCTGCCGAGTGACATTAGCAACGTCGGTTTGGGGCGTGAGCGGAAGGCGAGCCGGTAAACCTTGCAACCGTATTCTCGGCGGTTGCTAGGCCCACCAGCTCGACGAAACAGGCACGCCAAACACTTAAAACTTTTGGGGTCATGTGAGTTTTCCACTTGTAGGCCCCTCTGGTCAGAATTAATTTAAGCAAAAAACTATTGAATCAATAAGTGACTTCAAATTCAACTCTTTAATATACTACAATCAATATGTTCAGTTTGAAATAACTCTGCGTTTTCCTGAATTTTTCCATTTTAATTATTTAAAGGACACATGCAAAGGAAAAAAACTTTTTTTTAAACTGGCTCGACGGAAAAAAAATATTACAAAAAAATTGTACAACGATGAAAAAAAAATTTAGAGCTATATTTATGGCGCAAAACGAATTTGTAGTTGGCGCCCGCGGGAGCCGCCGCTGGTCACGTGGTAGGCCCGCGCGCCGCCGCCTCAAAGTCACGCCGCTGCCGCACGCTGTGCGTTGTGCGACGCCGCTTCAACGCGACGCCGCACAAGTTTGTCTGCTTCGGGGCGCCGCCGCCGTCATCTGACCGGCGCACTGGTCTATCACGTCTGCTTGCACTTTTTCGGGAGTTTCCTTTGGGCTTTAAAAGTTACTTATTAATCTTAGTTTTAGAGCGCAGCTCTTAGGCGCCTGTTTCTGGCTTGAGCGGCGTCGGCGTCGCTCTCGGCGTCGGCTTAACCGCGCGGTGCATTATGGGTAAATTTTCCCGAAGGGACCCGAGGTCCTCCCGAAGGACCTCGGGTTTCTTCGGGAGGACCTCGGGAGGACCTCGGGCTCCTTCGGTGACCTAAAGGAGGGGGGGTCACGTGACCCCCCCCCCCCCCCCCCCCCAAGGTATCGGCATCGTCAGCGTCACTGATGACGGCATCGGCATCGTCACTGATGACGTCATCGTCACGGGACCCCCCCCCCCCCCCCCCCCCCCCCCCCCCGAGATCACGGGACCCCCCCCCCCCCGGTACCCTTCCCTCCTCCTCCTCAAGAGCTGCGCTCCAATTCGGCGTTACAGGGAGTTGTAAATGGCTTTAATTTTTTTTGTTATACTTCAGACAAAGATGAATAAGCTACTTTTAGAGGCCATAGGAAGCTCCCGAAAGAGTGCAAGCACCACGTGATAAATAAGGGCCAGTCACGTGATAAATAAGGGCCACTTTTCCGCGGCGCCCGCGGGCGCCAACTACAAATTCATATAGCGTCGTAAATATAGCTCTAAAAATTGTTTCTTCGTTGTAAAATTGTTTTCTGACATCCTTTTTCCATATAAGCTGTTTAAAAAAAAAAAAGTTTTTTTCCTTTGCATGAGTCCTTTAAGGGGGGGGGGGGGCACTACCCAGAAAAAAAAATTTATGCAAAAAAAGTTGATTTTGAAAAACGCCATATTTACATCCACCAACATCTGGAGAGTATTCCCAGAAAGTTTCATTAATTTACACTGTGTAGTTAATTTTTTTTTATAAATTATTTTCAGTCCACTGAAGCTAAAGAAAAGGTAGGGTTTGGAGCACTTTGAACGCATTTTTCTCTGTTACACTTTTTGGCATAAATTTCAATTTAGGAAAGCTTATTGTTTGTTAATGGGACAAGAGAAAAGTCTCACTCATTGTTTTTCCTAACTGGAATTTTACGGGCAATGCAACTGTGGAATTGTTTTTTGACTTTGTGGATGTGTTTTATAAAAGATGTTAAGATTTTGTTGACAACATAAAAGGCAAAAAATTTATTTGATTTTTCGCAGCGATGTTAGTATAAAATAAATTACTTTTTGGAAATTTTGTGTTTACAGTTGGACTCTAGGCATTCTACTGCAGATCTAGAGTTGAAAAATGTCAGGTATTACATTAGTTTTCTAACGATAGTTTTCCTAAATAAAGTCGGTGTGTTCCTGATAAAAACAACTATAATTTATTTTACAATTCATATACACAAATGAAACTTTGCACTGCATTCTGCCTTGCAACTGCCAGTATATACTGTAAATTTCATTCATATGAAGCCATATGTTAAAAAGTTGACCCTCTTGGGTAGTGTCTCCTGTACTAGCGGTATTTGCACAGCATATGATACTTTTCAAAGCGAATGCCGGGGCCAGGGTGTTAAGTACAGGTTTTGCAGTAGAAAACATTATCATGTCTTTCCCTTTTGACTTTCCTGTCACTGCTGTTGCGTTCGGGAGGTGACGATGTCAGGTGCGGAAGCAAGAGTCGGGGCTGTGGCTCGCTGCTAGCATGGCCCCGAGGAAACAGGCCTGGAGTGGGGTTACTGAAGTAGAACTTTTATGTACATTGAATATACAAGTAGCATGGTCGACTGGTTAATTGGCAATCGGCAGTTGGCAGTTGGCAGTCGGCAGTCGGCAGTCGGCAGTCGGCGCCTTCGGGCTCTCTGAGCCCAAGTTATATAACCCTCCGAGGGCGAGAAGGCCCGCGGAGCGAGAGAGGAGCCTTCCCCGGCGTTCGAGTGTTCACGTGGTATTCGAAGTTCGGGGGCGGCTGATGCAATTTCCGTGTGTTCTTTCACCAAGGGCAGATAATGCAATCCCTCGACGTTCTTGCCGCGCTCCGGTGGCTGATGCAAGGAGTCGACGCTCTTGCTGAAACCCAACACCGACAGACCCACACACACACACACACACAGGCACGCACGCGCACGCCGGTGTTTCTCCTTGCGAGGGCTGGCGATCCCAGATGGTCTCGTGGCCTCCGGAAGACAATCTTTTTGTGTTTGGAGCCCTCCTCGAAGGTCACACCAGCCCGATGACTCAAGGGTCGGTATCGGGAATGTGAACGTGACTGTCTAGCGCCGTTGGCGCGCGCCGGGGCCCAACGTGACAATAGGCTTTGCTGCCGTTGGCGACGGGTGAAGGCCAACTCCAGGACGGAGCCAAGGAAGCCAGTCGTAACAGTCCCTCCGCCGCCCGGAAGTCGGTCCCGAAGAGGAGAGGTCAGCAGCCACTCCTCTGAGGAACCATCGAAGAGCCGATGAGGAGGGGGTGGTAGGGGAACCCCCAACACGGTTGTGTCTCTGCTGAATCACCGTCTCCTGCTTTTCTCGAGGGCCGCGCCCTCTCTCTGCTCACTTCCAAGCGCCTGGGAAGCTTGCGAAAATCTTTGGAGGATGACAGCATACAACCAAGGACCACACCGCAAGTGCGCGTCCAGCAAACCCGATCGAACACACACCAGGCACTAAAATCAATTTAGCGAATACCTCTTTTATGTTCTAGCGCGTGTTCTAAAAAAAACCAAGCTCTGCCGAGAGAAACGCTTAATAAACTTCAACGCGAATAATACGAGTTAAATTCGAACAATACGCAGAACAAAACTCGGACTCCCGTGAAAATAAAACTGATCAAACAGCTCACTAAACCAAAGGAAAATTGGACATTTGGAAGTATACCTTCTCCTTTTTCCCGAGGGCCACTACCACGGCATACCCTCTTCTAATCCCTCCAAAGTCCACTCTAACCGACACCCCGTTTGTTCTTGGTGCCACTGAAACTCTTCAAATCCTTCTCGCTGGACTTGATTCTCGACTTGAAGTCGCAGTCAGGAAGGCCTGACTTGATTTTCAGATCTGACGTGATGACGGGCGGTAAGTTGAATAGATGTATCCAACGCCCGGTGTACCTGGACGAGATTGGCGACTTGTCTCGCTGCGCTCCAGCGTCCCAAGAATTATCTTCCTCTTTCCGTGTGGAAGAAGTTTGAGTCGAGTCTGATGACCTCCGTGACCTCCTCTTCACCTTGGACAACCTCTTGGAGCTGTTGCGCCTCCTGTCAGGCTGCTTCTGTCTCGATCCTACTTCGTCCGGTCTTAATTGATTAGTGTCCCCTGCCGCTCTCTTGCTCGTGCTTATGTTGTAGGCCGATGATTCCTGGCGATGGATGTCTTTGCGTTCTCCATCTCCCCGCCTTTACGACAGCTTCTTTTTGTGCGTGCACTTTTCGAGCTTTAAATGACGCTTTTTGCCGGAAGCCTCGTTGTCAGAACGCAGGACTCTGATTCGGCGCAGCCGCTTCCTCCTGGGTTCCGTCGACGAGAAGAAGGGCCTATCTCAGCGTCCGAGTTCTTGATTTTCGATCCGCCGCGTCGCAAGCGCGCCGATGTCTCTCGGTGCACACGCTTCGGGTCAGCTCTGTAGCATTCGGGCTCCTCCGTGTTTCGACTGGGTCCCCCTTGATCGCTGCCGCCGACGGTCGAAGGCTTCTCCTGTTGGACGACTCCTCGTCCTCTGCCTCGCCGCCTCGTTGAAAGCTTCTTCCACGATGTGCAGTTGCCAAAGTTTTGATGGCGCTCTTGGTCGGCTGTGTTCGGGCCTGATCGGAGAACGCTGCCCTTGCGCTGGTTTTTCTTGCGCTCTTTTTCTTTCGAAGATCGGCCCAAACAGGACGATATCTTCACATGCCCCAGGCACGGAACTCGAGATTTTTCCTGCTCGGTCTCATCCGTGTCCTCGGTGGATGCCGTGCCCTCGCAGCCGCCGTCGGTTGAGGGTTCCTCGTGGTGGGTCACCTCGGGTTCTCTCTCCTCCAACCTGGACAACAGCTGCGCGCTGGACGCCCGCTCGTCGCTCTCGCAGCCGCCGTCGATTGAGGGTTCCTCGTGGTGGGTCACCTTGGGTTCTCTGTTTTCCAACCTGGACAACAGCTGCCCGCTCGACGTGCGCTCGTCGAGCTTCTTGCACCCGGACTCCAGGAGTGGGTCGGAGTCGGGGTGCTGCAGACGCACCAGACAGGACTGATCTCTCTTGTTGAATGAGATATCAATCACAGCCCTGTCCCTGGTGGCTGGTTCAGACTCCTGCGCCGGTCCCCTGGGCTTGTCCTCGAAACCACACGGGGGCCGACCAGAGCCATCAGGATCCTGGCTAGACTTCTGATCCGCTGACTTCTCTTTCTTGGCGCCGCTCTTGGGCTGACTGGACTTGCACAGCGTCGTCTCCATCACGGTCTGGCCTTCGTCCTCCGAGAAACAGCCGTCGAGCGCCTGAGGGGTTTCCTCTTCGCCTTTTTCGTGAACCTGCTCACTTGCAACTTCCAGCAGCTCGCAATTCGGGTCGAATTTGCCTGGAACGTTGTCGGCCGTGTCGGGAGAAAGCTGCTGTTCTTCGGTCAATTCGATGTTTCCAGCTTCTGCTTTCCTCTCTCTCCGACACGCATCCTGGGTCACAGCCTCAACGCTAGCTACCGCCTGCGCCTGCCGGACAGATGCTAGTTCTAGCCTCATCTCATCTGCTTGATCTTGTGGTCCATTCGTTCCATTTCACGTTCCCACTCCCACTGAGCATGCTGCATTCTGCATTCCCGCTCGCAACGCTCACATTCTCTTTTCTCTAGCTCACATTTCTCCCTCTCTCTAATGCGCTCCAAACTCCTTACGAGCTCGGCCTCGCCACCGTCCGAGGCGCGAATTAGGTCTATGAGGTGCGGCTTTCTTTTCACACCCCCGACATCCACACCTAACTCTTCGCAGATACATATCAATTCTGGCTTACGAAGCGAATTAAGATCCATGATCGTCTCGAGCTCCAGCTATATCCCAACACTGCTATCTTGACGCACAACACATGCTACGTCAAAGATAGTCACACGAAAAACAACATCCGCTTTAACTAATTAACCCAGTAGATAAAGCCTGGTGTGTACTCAAAGGGAAAAGCCAGACACTCACCCACACGTGCGATCAATGGTCTGCGTAGAGTCCATCCCGTCGCTGCCAACCAGTTTGTTGCGTTCGGGAGGTGACGATGTCAGGTGCGGAAGCAAGAGTCGGGGCTGTGGCTCGCTGCTAGCATGGCCCCGAGGAAACAGGCCTGGAGTGGTGTTACTGAAGTAGAACTTTTATGTACATTGAATATACAAGTAGCATGGTCGACTGGTTTATCGGCAATCGGCAGTCGGCAGTCGGCGCCTTCGGGCTCTCTGAGCCCAAGTTATATAACCCTCCGAGGGCGAGAAGGCCCGCGGAGCGAGAGAGGAGCCTTCCCCAGCGTTCGAGTGTTCATGTGGTGTCCGAAGTTCGGGGGCGGCTGACGCAATTTCCGTGTGTTCTTTCAGCAAGGGCAGATGATGCAATCCCTCGATGTTCTTGCCGCGCTCCGGTGGCTGATGCAAGGAGTCGACGCTCTTGCTGAAACCCAACACCGACAGACCCACACACACACACACACACAGGCACGCACACGCACGCCGGTGTTTCTCCTTGCGAGGGCCGGCGATCCCAGATGGTCTCGTTGCCTCCGGAAGACATTCTTTTTGTGTTTGGAGCCCTCCTCGAAGGTCACACCAGCCTGATGACTCAAGGGTCGGTCTCGGGAATGTGAACGTGACTGTCTAGCGCCGTTGGCACGCGCCGGGGCCCAACGTGACAATAGGCTTTGCTGCCGTTGGCGACGGGTGAAGGCCAACTCCAGGATGGAGCCAAGGAAGCCAGTCGTAACACTGCAGACTGCACAGTCCGTAAAATGCGGATGGAGTAAAGGCTGCCACCTTGAACACCCAAAGGCGTGCGCAAAATGCCTGTCCGTGCATCTAGCAAAACAAAAAAAGAAAAATGTGTCATGGCTCTTACTGCACTTCTTGGAGGGACAAAAATCTAAGTATGCATAGTTTACATACCCGGAAAGAGATAGAGCGAGTTGAAATTGTCGGGAGGTGCCCGACACTTGACCCCAAAGGAGAAATGGGCCTGTCGGGGGAGCTTTGACACTTGTCCAGAACGGGACTATTTATTTGTCGGGAGATACCTGACAGATGACCCCGAAGGGTTAAGGCCCATTCACACACTTGCAACCGAGTACGACTAACTGAGACAAGACCGGTTTTTAAGCCTCTTGCAACAGCTTACGACTGGATGCGCTTCTGCGGAGCTGGTCGTAAACCGTCGCAAGAGGATTGAAAACTGGTTCTTGTCTCAGTTGGTCGTACTCGGTTGCAAGTGTGTGAACGGGCCTTTAGGCGGCAACGCAAACGTTGTATTCCTAAGTCGACGTGCAGAAACTGCCGCAGACACAAGCGGATACCGACGTGACTCTGCGACGTAAGCCCAGGTAGGCAAAAAGCTGGAAAATCGCCTCGAGAGTCCGTCGTCCGTTTGCAACGCCAGCCGCGCTTGCCGGCACTTTGAAAGGAGATAGTTCGGGAGGCCGTGACGTCAGCGACGTCAAAGAAACGAGGGGAAGCAATTGGCCGGTGGAGTGATACGAATCCCTTTGAGGCTCATTTGCAGCTGGGTTCTTTAATCGGTTGCCGACTATAATTTTCTGGAGATATCGAGAAAGTTAATAAAAGCTCGAATATGTATTGGAAGTTGTTTTGCTGCGAAGATTGAGCGTCATTTTTTTTTGCAGGATGAGCAAGGTGTCAAGATTTGGATCTGCCCCGCATGCGCCCGACCCGATGATGGCAGTCCCATGATCGGCTGCGACGAGTGTGATGACTGGTATCACTGGTACGTTGCCCGATTTCATTGTGCGATATGGGCAGTTTGATATTGATATTGATATTTATTTGAGCTCAAAAGAGCCGTGGCGCCTATACCATGAAGGCCTGCGGCGTCGCTTCTAACGATGACGTTCTGAGGTGAAGTCGAACCAAATTTTGAAACAAAGACGAATTTGCGGCAAGTCCAGTGGGTTCGGTGAGGTTGTTATATTTATTTTGACAAATATCCAGGGAAGCAGAAAGTAAAAAGAAAAAAGAAACTTGGCTCGTGGCCCCTCTTATTTGTTTTGGTCAAAATACGGGCCACAGTTGCTTACAGCACTAGTTGCTTGCTTTGTATGCTTCAGTGTGTGGCAAAAACCAAATTACCATATTTATTCAAATACAAGGCACTCATCCGTCAAGACATGACCTTGACTTTCAGGAAGTAATTAAAGTGATCCTCTAGCACAAGATGCAAATTTTTCCGCTCGTCTTTTTATTTTATGACTCGCACTCAGAATCGATGCCTTTTTTTTTTGACCTCTGTCTCCACAGGGTGTGTGTGGGCATTGTGGTGCCCCCGAAGGAAGAGGAGAGCTGGTTTTGCAACCGCTGCATTGCCAAGAGGCAGGGAGCTCTGGCCAAGAAGAAGAAAAAGAAGCACAGGAAGGAGAAGTGAGGACACCGCACACACGGTCCTCCCTCCACGTCCACCTTGCCGGCCGAGCTCGTCCGTCGTCACATGACCGAGCCGAGCGCCCGTTGGCCAGGATGGGCTCTCCATCGTTGGTGTTCGACCGCTTCACCGCGATTCAATATGGGTACGGGTTCGCCGGAGATTGAATTGCCATCGTGTCTTTCTCCGTGGAAAGCCGCATTCTTGGAGATGCCTCGACACCAATGTTGGGCTGTACCTCGGTGAGAATTGTGTTACCGTTTTCGGGCGGCCAACCCGCTTCCGACATCGGTGCAGATTATGTTCGGAGTTGGCGCGGGCTAAGCCGGTACGGCGGTTCGGGCTTGGCGGGGACGACTGAGTCGGAGCGGGCGACGGCGACATTTACTTTTAACGTTTCACACGGACTTTACGTGGTCTTCGGTGTCTGCACAGACATAAATTGTACATATGCGACTTGTTTCTCATGGTTCCAAACTCTTCTGTCGACGCACTGCCGAGGATATTACCGAGCTCTTTGTGCGTTGTGACTATGTTACTGTTATGTCAGCTGTTTGCGTGATTTTCCGTGTCATTTTGTTCGGGCCCTGTGTTCTTTGTTACGTCAATTATTGTTATTTTATTGGCTTTCCTAGGTAGAAACGTCATCCAGTGCACGGCGTAGTATGGTACGTACAGTCGAACCCGGATATATTGAATTCAAAGGGGATTGTAAAATAGATCGATATATCGATAATTTGATATACAAAAATATGTTAAATTGAGCTAGAGTTGAAATTTCCTGGCGTCTCTGCTAATACCGAAGGTCGCGACAAACAGGAGCTTACCAAATAGAGCATCCAAGAGCCTCTAAATACAGTAGGTCGTAGTTGGTGGACACTGCTAACACCACTGCGCTTACACGCGTACCTGGCCGGGACCTCCACACAGCATAAACGACAAAACACAAAAATAATAATAAAAAACAAAAAGCAAGACGCATAAAAAAAGATCTTGATCGATAGAAAAAGTTAAGCAAGCAACAAAAAAGAAAGCTCGCTAAATTCAAGCAGCAAAAAAAGAAAAAAAAAAGAAAGGCAAAAAAAAGAGGGGGCAAAGCAATAACGGCAAAAGAAAAAGGTAAACAAAGATACGACGTTCACAGTGTGATTGCACAACCGTTTTTGTAGACACACTTGACTTTTCTTATTTTTATTTGCTTATTTTATTTTGGGGCTAGGGAGTGAGGCAGCATCAGCAGTGTTTAAGAAAAGGGTGGAGGCTATTGGTCCAATAGCAAGCACTCCTTGCTCTCCCTACGTGCGCTTGGGTGCCCTTCCTCTTGCTTTTGCCATCCTCCATTTTTTTTTTTTTTTTTACGGTTTATTGTGTGTTTTTTCTATAAGTGCTCTTTCGCTGGGTATCTTTTTGCGTGTATGCTGGCTTGGCGGTCTGCCAGCCACGCAACGCGAGGGATGTGCTCGCCACCGCAATCTCTCGGATCACGGGAAAAGCAACGGGCGGCCGGGCTTCATGGATTCGTTCGCTATATTGAGTGTCCCCGCCATGGGAGTTGGATACAAAAAGACAACCTTCTTATACCATTACATGTGATTTTCAAGGGGATGTTTGAACTGTTTGATATAAACAATAATTCGAAATACCTGAGTGTGATATAACCGGGCTCGACTGTATCGTAAAATCAGGTGAAACTAAATGGACCTATATTTTTATTCAAGGCACAAATAATGTGTTCTCGAAATTGCCTTCCTAAATTGCCGGTTCGGATGTTGCTGCGGTATATTACTGTTGAGAGGGTATATATATTCCCTTTTATATATTTATTATTTCGAATGTGCGAGGTGTTAATGCTCATTGTGGCGAGTGGGAAGCGGGATGTTTTCTTTTTTAGTCACACATTTATGAGCTTTTAACATTGCAAAGCTCGCATTTTTATGATGATGAATTTTGGCCTCCACTGGAGAAGGGTGTCGAAGGTTTGTTTAAAGAAACCATTATTAGCTGCACTACCGGTCAAAAATACATTAAAACAATTACGTTATAGTCGGATACAACATAAGAAAGACAGTGCAAGGGGGAAAAGGGCAGAAGCTAGGATAGCTGAAGTGGAAAGGAAAACAGCTTTTCTCGTGCGCATTCTGGTCCCCCTTGCCCTGTCTCTCATGCTGTATCTGTCTATAGCTTGATCATGCTGTCAAAGACCGTCGAGCACAGAATCTGTTGTGAATGATCTGGGCACATGCTATGTGTGTCTGATGTCAGCTGACGTCATGAGGTCACATGACTGGCATCACACAATGTTTTTGGCGTTGCATGATGTGACATCATGATGTCATGTAGCATGATGTCACATCGCTGTGACGTCATAGGACTTCATAGTGTCACAGGACACTACTGTGTTTCATGACGTCATGGTGTCATGTGACATCATGTAGCATCATGATGTCACCAGGACCCGTGACATCATGACATGACGGTCACATCCACATGCCAGTGTGTGATGTCATGGCATGACGTCATGGTGTCGCGTGACATAGCAGTCCTTCATGGAAGTTTTTTCTAACGGGTTTTTGGGACAGGACTTCATGACGGGTCTTCGTGACATTTTTCTCATAGAAATTGGCTGATAAAATATATTTTGTGTAAAGACTGTGCGTCAATTGGCTGCATTCAAGGTGGGCTAAATGTTTCAGCAAAACTTACTGGAGGTAAATTTTAACTTGTAAAAAAAGCTGGTGTATACTAAACTGGAGGATGCAAAACTTAAGTTGATAATTTCGATTCACATACGCTCGGATTTGAAATGTTTGACCCTCATTCATCCACTTGTCTGGCTCTTACCAGACACCTTGGTGTGTTGTGACCAAGGGAAAAACTTAGTCTCGACAAATGCACTGGGCTCAGCCATAAGTGGCGACGAAAACGCTGCCTGGTGCTTTACCTCACCTGCACACGTGTGACCCTTTTTCTTTGAAAAAGTAAATATCTGCATATCCTTGTATAGCATCTCACAGGTATTTAGGTGTATACTTTATGGGCATGGTTGCATCTTGGACTTTGTAAACGGTGCAGTGGTAGTTTATACTTTGTCAGACATACCCTATTTACCAGCATCAATAAGCTGTTTGTTTGAATCTTGTGATCTCTTTCAGGTACACATCGCGACACTGTTAGCGCGAACACGACATCGGTGCATTTTCGCATTTTACTTCTAAATAATATTAGCGAGCACGAAATTTTATCGCTTAGATTATAGAACTAAATGAGCTCTTTCCGTAGCAATAATAACTTGGATGACATCCCTTGGTTTCAAAGAGAAAAACTGGAAAAACCGGCGATCGCTTGTTCGCGCTAACAGTGTCGCGCTCTGTACCTCTTTTTAAAGAATGTTAAAATATGCTTGCATCTCTAAAAATTTGTTTTAATGCACGCTGGCTCGGTGCAGGATAAAAACAGTTTAATTGTCGCATGTCGATAGTGAAGTTGGCCTAACATATGAGGTGTTGCCAGAATATTCCCAAATACTATGACTACTATTATGAGACTAATCACCGTTGTAGGTTGCAATCATGGGTACCCAGTGCTTTTATTGTGGGAAATTTATTTGTACATACTATAATCCTCCCTGGGTTTTTGGTAGAATTAGTGTGGGTCCTTATTCACGCAGTGCTGATTATAAGCTTCACTCACCCTTATATTTGGTGCATAGTATTCTATTTAGCGTTGCATCATCATATTTGTATCATACTTTCCAATATCTTTATTTTCAATCTGTGCTATAGAGTGTTTTAGTACCATAGGTGTGATTCATTGCATATAATGCAAAGTACAAACCTGTGGCAGTGGATTGCATAAGCAGCCTAAATAATATGAAACTTTGTCGTCTTATTGGCAAACTTAGGATGCAACTTCTTTTTTTTTTTTTTTGGCATTGAAGTATTCTAGCAGTGAATGTTGTCACACATGCCAAGGAGGCAAGCGCTTGTACTATATTGAATCGTAGCTCTCAGCCACATTTTAATCTTGTTTGTAGAATGTGAAGCATTCTAAAAAGGACCATTAGTACCATATTTATTTGAATACAGGCAGAACATACTCATACTCATAGAAAAACATTAGAGCTCGATGACATATAACCTGATATTCGAAGGCACAAACGATTTTTTCTACAAAGGAACAAAGATAGTCTGGAAAATTGAAGACATTACTAAGCAATTAGCCTTTTTCTTAGAAATGCAATACTGCAGTGGCTTTTTTTTTTTATTCATTTATTTAACGGGAGCTTTTCAGCTACTGCACCCAAGCAATGTTCCTAATGCTAGGCAGAGAATCGGCATTAGACCTTTTGTACTGCAACATTCACTTCATGATCGGTTCAAAAAGAACACCCTGACCCACCGGCGAGAAGTGATGACTCACCCTTTCCTTCCCAAAGAGGCGACCCTGTTCCTTCATATTTCCCGTCGCCAGAGGTCTTGCTCTTCATCCTTCAGTGTATATTTTTCATGTCCGTGGATAAATTCCAGTGTTTTGTCGTTCCCACAATATGCATGTTGTATGTTTGTAACCCTCGAGATGCAAAGCTTTCATCGTTTTGTAACGGTAGCTGTGAATATTGACCTACTAATATACCGTCGTTATGGATGTCTGGCGTAAAATACAGCGCGGCTTCCTTTCGTGGGCAGTGTGTTTCTTCTGTGGAATATTGCATTTGGAGGCAGTGGCTTCTATGTTCATACATTATCAAGATGGAACAAAAACCAATAAGCATTCTTTCATGATGGCTTAGTTGTGCAAGCAACTGCAATACAAAGTACCACCGTGTGTCTTATTTGTAACTGCACGAGTTTTGGCCCTCATGCAACAATGTGTGACGTAACTTCTGATAAGGACGCGCTGCTGTGCATCTTGCCACTAACGATCACTTGCTAAAACTTTGTTTGCCTTTCGTATCATCCGTGAGAACGCGAAAAGAAAGAAGGGCAGGTTTTGCTTGTTGAAGCCGTCTAGATTTTCACATTCCTTCAGATGCAACAATGGGTACCTCTGTAATTACGGCTTAAACTTCATTGAAGATTGGATTCTATCGCTCGTCATTGCCTTCAAGCTTTTTTGGTTAATTGGTGCTAACTTCACTTGAGCCTTACGACGCTCTCTAAAGACAATCTTTTTATTATTTGGAACTAGGATATATTTGTCACCAAATAAACCCTCGCTGATGGATTGTCTTCTCGTCATCTTATTACCAACTTCTCTATTTCTTTGTTGTGACTGTAGAAATGATGCGCAGAAAGTGTGGCATTAGAAGCAGTCCGGGAATTTAGTGCCCCTTCGGCCTCTGTTCGGAGATTAAATAAAGATGTCGGTATTGCAGTCGAACCAGATTTCGAGACATTTGTGTAATAAAATTGTCATAATTTTTATTAGAAATCTTGACAGCATCGTTCAAATTACAGAGACTCTGAAGTAGTAGTGAAATTGCATGAGGCATTCTTGTTGATGTGGAGGGGTCTCTTAACTTCCCACCAACATCTCCAAATTCCCGTATCTTGCTGGAACCGCCCGCACTTGTCTTCGGTTTCGTTGCGTGCATGATTTTTGCTGCTTGCCGGAGCAGTGTGCATCTTACGAATGGGACACACGATAGGATTGTGGATAATAATAAGATTGCTAAAGTGACAGGAATTCTGATGTAAGCTCATATTTACAATTATTTCAACTTTGCTCACACAGAAACTGTTTTGTGCTTTACCATTTTGTTGAAAAACCTGAGACTGGGTGAGACGTCGTCTGACTGACTTCTCTCCCTGTCTCGTCTACTTTGGTTGCTTCAAGATTTTCTCACCCAGTCTCAGGTGTTTTAACAAAATGGTAAACTCACACCAACTCACCTGCGCCCTCACTGTGTTTTTGTTTTATGCTGTACTATGCAAAACAGGACTTATATCCTATATTTGCAACTTGGAGACATTATTTTTGTGGCTGTGTCGTTTTTTTGTTGAAGTGTTAGTTTATCATGTTCTATTTTATGGTAATCTTTTTTTTTTTTTTCTCTGTGTGTCTGCTGTACATACATCGCTTGTGATTGGAGATCAAGAGGGCAGAAAATAAACTTTTTTCTGTAGGTCTCATTGTTGTGAGGTGTTTTTATTTTTACAGCCCTGCCTGGTGTCTTGTGCACAAAACCCTTCAGCGCGCATGTTTGAGCTATGAACACGAACCGACACTGTGTGAATCTTAGACACCAGGCATGTTTGGTGGACGAAAAGTCATTTCTTTTCAGGTTCATTCACAGCACCCTACATGCATCTACGTTTTAATACATCTGCATACGATATGATCGGATTCACGCTTCATGCAGTTGGTAATTGTGTAAAGTAAAATTGCAAACGACCACAAAAAGTGGGCTGTGGTCTTGTACACGTTACTGAAAAAAAGTAATTGATTACAATTACTATTACTCTTGGCTAAAAAGTATTCGATTGGAATTACTTGATTACTCGAAAGCAAAAGTAATTGGACATTACTTTAAGAAGTAGCCGTTACTTTTCCGATTACTTTATTGCGTGCAGACTTACACCTTTGGCGCTCATAACAATGAACTACCTCCAACCTCGAAACCTTGCTCGTCACAAAGACCACGTAGGGGAAATATGGGATCTTGACGTGTATTTGAACTGGCTTTGTTATATTTTGCATTCGCTTTAGACATTCTTCTGTTCTGGTTCTCCTATGGGCTGCGAGTAAGTACCGTAAGCAGGACTGTTTTTTTTTTTTTTTATTGTTTCTGGGTGTGTGTGTGTGCGAGGGGGCTAGTTTGAACAAAGGACTTACAAAGCTACATTCTGCTCTCTCAAACTTCTCCCTGAATGGCCTTTGTCATGCACTGGGGCTTTCCTGGGGCTTCCCAATCCCAGCTTAAAAAAAAAAAACAGATATTCCACAGAAACTATACATACAAAGGGGTTGTCCTCGTTTCCTACAGATCCGCAATTTTTTTTTTTTTTCTGTTCGAACAAACAAGCAAATTTCATTTTTGTCATTTCAGAAAAAAAAAAAAAAGGTGTGTGTGTGTGTGTGTGGGGGGGGGGGGGGGGGGTCGGGGGCGGGGGCGGGGGGTGTCCCGTGGAAAAAAAGTAACTGTTAGAAGTAATTTTTATTACTTCAAAAAGTAATCAGATTACTCTTGTGATTACTGCCTAATAAAAGTGATCAACTGATTACAAAATTACTCCAAAAAGTAATCGATTACAAGTAATTTGATTACTTGTAACGCGTATGGTACAAGTCTGGCTGCGATTGAGAGTTGTAGTTTTGCGTTGTAGAAAGGCATGTTGAAGGAGATTAGCCTTAGGCCAGTGTACAATGCTTGCAATGGGTTATGAGAACGAAACCTAGGTGGCGGCAATGCATAGAGCAGTGGTCTACGAAAACTCCCTATTAGGGAGTTTTCGTAGATCGTTTTCGCCGTCACGCAACGCCCTCCGCAACGATACCCGGAACTCTACAGTCAAGACTATCGGCGCGCAGGCGTAGTAGCGACTTCTTCGTTGCGGAGGGGGAAACGCGGTCTACGAAAACTCCCATGACGGCTGCCGGAGCAGGGGGCGTGGATGTAGCGGGATCGGAGGGCACTTTCCCTGTGGTCACGTGGGGTTTTTCAGAATAGCGGCAAACTACAGGGGAAAGGAGGAACGACGGGGAGAGGGAGAGCAGTGCCTCTTCCATAGAGTGGGGTTTCGCGCTCGTGCATGAGCTCTTTTTGCCGGGAAGGGGCACCAACAGTGACTGCTTTAAAACAACGAATTACTGAATGAATATACACTGAATGGTATTTATGTATGTGAGAGATAGTTGGATGCTTAGTAATGAAGGCTCATGAGGTAAATCATATAAGGTTTATGGAACATAACAAGACAAGTGCAAGCAAGGAAAAACTCTTATTTCTTCAGTCTCAGAGAATGTGAAAAGGGGAGTGCATAACAATAAAGAAATAATAATATAGAACGATACGCACAAGAAATCTCGGATCTTGGTTTCTTCCCGGACGAAGTTTGCAGAAAACAGCAGATTCAGATGGAAATTATGCAAACTGTTTGTAGAAAATAAAAGTACAGGTACCAAATCAAGGAATTTTGTTTTGTTGCATACTTTATATTTTAGTTGAAAGCTCGCTGGCTTTGCGGTATAAATTGATTATATACTTACAATGCAGCAACTCAATTCACGGTTTTATTGAGTTTCGGTTTCGCTTTTCCTTATATGACTCTCGACACCAGTGCAGTTTTTTTTAATGTGTTCTGTGACCTGGTGCGCCTGGGATCAGGGCTAATTTCACTTTCCAAACCAATCCAAACCGTCTTTTGCTCTTTCCCTGAAGTGGTGGACGGTGGATTTGAGTGAAGTGTTGCAAGTGGTGGTGGTGAATTTTGTATGAATTGGTCATGTGCGTTTAACTGAATGGTTGGATAATAGTTATGACATCCCTACACTTCCTGGCATTCCCTTTGCCGGGAAACGAAGATCAGCTGAATGAAAGGTACGAGAAGACTTGGCATTGCGTTCGACACTGCGGGAAGTTAGGCCTAGGGTCCAGTGTTTGTTGAGCGTTTGCACTCCGAAATTCGCGAATCTATTCAATGTTCGTTGTTCGGCGACTTCTTTTAAGGTGTTCGCGTGATTCAACTTTGCTTTGACGTAATTTTCTAATTCACGATAATCTGATTTCATAAAGCAGGGGAGGAACACTTTTGCGCATTCCCATGCTTGGTGAAGTCGGCGCTCCTGTGTTCGTATCTCCCATTTAGCTAATCAATTTGCGCTAGTAACTTATTGCGATTCGTGTGGTGTGAATCAGCAATCATCACATCCGTTCGTCATCCGTGTGTATTGAGTGAAGTGGGTTACAGGCTCATTCGTGTAATGAGGTTACTCGTTCGAATGATTGTGACGATAGCGTTATCCTATGTTTACGAAATACGTAACACAAGTAACTGGTAATAATTGCATAATCCGCACATTTCTCGAAGTCATCATAGCAGCACAGGAATGTGTCGTGTTTAGTTGTGACTGAACGAATGATTGACGACTTGATTGTCGAACAGTTGAAAAAGGTGAACGCCAAGTGCCGGTTAAAAGGAATTCAATTTTGAATAGTTTATACCCCCAATAAAATGTGTTCACTAGAGATCGCATCAAGCCTAACAGCTCACACGAGAGAATGCTTCCTTGCGGCATTGACAACCGCTGCTCGTAAGGTCGGGCTTTCTTCAGTGGTGTGAAATTTGTTTTGAAGCACAGCAGGCCACATCTACTAGACATAAAGCCAAAGAATGGTTTTGTTCTAAAAGAATTCGAGGATGGGACTGTACTGTAATATATTTCACATCAATCCATGTCGCTTAACAGGGTTTCTAAATAAATATTGATCTGAGATGCACTGCAGCAGGAGGGTGTAGAAATGTTCATAACATCATCTACCCCCCCCCCCCCCCCCCCCCCCACACACACACACACACACACACACCCTAAATAAAAGAGCTAATGAGTGTGTTTTTGTGAATCATGAAACAAATGAGTCACCAATTGAATCGCTTTTCTCATTTTATCTGCAAAGGTTCAATGTATAGCCCATGGTTGAAAAAACCCCGAGACTGCGGGTAAACGACACGACACTAAAAAGTCTGAAGTAGAGACTTTTTAGTGTCGTGTCGTTTACCCGCAGTTTCGGGGTTTTTTCAACCATGTGCAATGTATACCAGCTCGTTTGCGCCCTTACATTTTGCTCAATGTATAGCCGTAGGCACAAATGGTTGTCTAGGTTCTTTTGCCACTTGCGCAAATAACAAAGGCAACACACAATCATTTTTATACAGGAGAAATGAAGTGTGAATTTTTCAAAGCATAATAAACTATTAACACTTATTGATTCAAATAAACTCACAACTTTAAACTTTGACTTGCTACTGCAAGCTGTTGTTTTGTTCCTGAGGTGAACCTTACTTGAAAATATGTGCGATCTTTTTGGAGCAGCACAGTCAATGGTAGTATCTTGCACAAGAGAAGGGATAAACTCTTGTGCATACTGAATTAAAAAAAATTTTCTTTTCACTTACAGGTTGAGGGATGTTGCAGAAAAATTGCACCGTGGTGCCTATGCACCTCCTTCAGTGGTCAGCCACTTCAGAAACTCCAACGTTTTGCAGTGTGCTGTGGGGCCCTCCCACATAGCATTCCTTTTTGAGGTAGGTCTTCTGAAACCTTTGAACCTGAATGCCAGATTTTGAAGGTGTTAAGGTTTACCTGTGATGTGTATGGCTCTAGTTGAAGTAAGTTGGAGAGATGGGTTGGTTGTTACATTGCAAGAATACTGAAACTGCCACAGAACAAGGACTAGAGAGAAGACATTGGGCCACTCACAACTAAACTTTAACGTGAAAAACCCGCAACACATGTGCCTTGTCACAAGGACAATGTACAGCCCCGCATGCTTTGCAACCACGTGTGGACACACATACATTGGGCAAACAGACAGATGCTTCAATGAAAGGGCAAGGAAGCACGATTTATCGGTGAAATGGGCACTGTTAGGACACTTGATTGTGCATTGTCATAGGTGTGGTTGCAAGCCAAAGCTGAATAGAACAAAGGTTCTAGAAAAGTATTGAACCTAAGCCAAAAGAGATTTTTGAGGCTTTCAATATCAAATTCATCGGTAAAACAAAGTGCATCAATACTCCGTCCTTACACTGATCACACAAGGAGTTTGAACACATTGTGCCATCCTTGAAATAAGAAAGCATGTATGATTTGTTTTTTCACATTTAAGTTCAGTTGTTAATACCACACCGCATTGATGGAAGTGCCGCGCCATTTGTGCCATAAACGTGTCTGCTGCATCTTGCGCCAAGGTGCCATTACTGCTAAGAAGTGTGCCACACCTGCGCCGAAATGGGCAAAGCAAAAATAAATATGATTGGTCGACCCTAATATTTAAAGAAGTAGGAGAAAAGGAAAATGGTACGGCTATGTATTTAAGAGTGTCTCTACTCACCATTTAGTTTGTTTTACCGTAAGTCAAAGTACAGTCGAAGGCTCGAACGCATAGAACCACAAACACATACTAAAAACGCAAGTAACGGGAGATTCGCTGCCCGTGATTCGTTTAGCCAATGAAAGACCACACACAGGGAGATTGATGAATGCTATAATGTCGCGCTTCGACGCTGATTGGTCCCATTGGCTCGTAGCAGCCGCTGCGCTTTAAAATTAAGGTGAAACGAAATATTGAGATTGCTTATCAACCGCTCGAGTTGGTTGATCCGCTGACATCGTTTAAATTTCCAGACAATGTGAGGAGCTAAACGTTGCAAGAAAAAGTCCGAGGACACCTAGGCACTTCCTATGAGTTGTGACTGCGGAAGCATGAATGTCGTTCTTCCACTCCCTTAGTTTGTGTGCACTGTAGTGGCGTGTACGGCCACATTTCGCTACTGCCGAAATAGGGGCCGACGGCCGAGCGCGCGCTCTCGTGAAGTGGCTGTGCTGCGCTGAGCTTGTCCGTGCCGCCTCTCCGGAGTTTGTCCGAGCGGGCTGTGCAGCAAGGCCCGCACCTCTCACCGGCGGCCGGGCCGCCGCGTGCGCTGCGCCGTCATGGAGAGGGCTTGGAACTATGCCCTTGGAACTAAGCCGCGCGAGACCCAATGGGAGCCTCGTTCCTTGATGACGCGCGCCAGCCAATGGGAGCCCATCCATCAGATTTCTGCTACAGACAACAGGCTTCGCTCCAATGGGACAGGGGAACGTGCCGTTTGGCGCGGCTTCAGAGCTGATGACGTCGGTTCGCCCCATGGGACTGTTACTGCTTTCGCATTAAAACATTGCCAAATTGTAGGATGGCGGCTACTGTTGTAACACAGAACCAGGGTCTTGTACTCCCGACTCCTGTCAAGTAATGAGCTTGACATACGTAATTGTTCGAATGATGGGTTATGTATGTCATATACATAACGCATCATTTGGACACTTACGGAACTTTTTACAACCATGAAAAAGTCGGAAAACAAAAGTGTGTGCAGCGCTGGCCGCTCTCAATTTCTCTTATGTACTTTAGTTTACCTCGCAGTGTATTGTATTACATACCGTAATCCCATCGCGTCTCTCGGACTTTGGCTGTTACTGTATGTCATTGTAGGTCACTCGTACTGTGTTCATTCTTTTTTACATATTTCTGCAATTTGAATAGGCAATAAAAACCTATGCTGTAAACAATCTTTTTTTTTTTTGTATGTCTATTTCCAATCTGTGTTGGCATCTCTTTTTCGGAAATTTAGGCTTTTTAAAGAAAGTCAAACTTTGTGTAACAGAAGGGGAAGTATGAGTCAGTTTCTCAATGTGTTTTAATACTTCTACCCATTACTCCTGACACACCCTTTTATATTTTCACCAACTCTTTTACTTCCTAACTCTTGGATGGATGGGGGATATTGGCTATGCCCTTTGTAACGGGCGGTAGCTTGCACCACCTAGCCTGAAAAAATGCTTTCCTCCCCCATTTAAATACCCAATTTCTTTCCCTCTACCTCCTTTCAACTATCACCGGGCGGGGGAATGAACCATCAGGCTTACCTTTGGAGAATCGGGCAAATACAAAGGAAAAAAAATAGTAAAACACACCCCGCCTTCTCCACACGGCCCAAAAGTCGCCGATTTTCCTCTGGTCAACCTGTTGGGGTTCTCCAAAAACCAGCCCCACTGAGAGACAGGGGTTGAGACTTTGGGCCGGAGCCACGCGGGAGGGAGTCCCAATTTTCCTCTGTCCTCCCTGTCTCCAATTGTGCTAGTTGCTTTTATCAATTTCAGTTTTCCCTAGTCTCCTTCCACCAATCCTCTAACCTCCTTTTCGTTACCTCAACCCTTTTATAATCCACCCTTCCATCTTCTCTACAGAAACCCAGGGCCCCTTCTACGTTGGTTCTCCCCTCAGGGAGGGCAGGTGTTCCATAGTTTCCCTCTCCATTCCACATATGCAGGAAACTGTATCTGTATGTTCTAATTTGGCCCTATAAGTCTTCGTTCTTAGTACCCCAGTTCTGGCCTCAAACAGTAAAAAGCTCCCCTGAGAATTATCAAAGTTTCTTTCCTTATTTCCTGTTTTTGTAACCTATACATATAGCGAGTTCGTTTCACACGCACTGGCACCGTTCGAGTTCTCTCCCAGAATGCATCGCACTCGCAGAGTGTTGCACGGAAAACTGGACTCAATCGAACTCGCCAAATGCACCGAGTGCAGAAAACTGATGCTGCCGCCATCTATGCTGTAAAGAAGGTACCGACCTCAAACCGAAACTAGCCCCTTTCTGTTCGGAGTGATGGGTGGGAATGTGAGAGTGCAGTCGCTACCAACGTCTATCTACAAATGTTGGTTGCTGCAACCTGTAGTTTATAGTTTCAATGACTTCAAGCAACTCGGCTGTCAGATACAGATGGCGTAAATTTCCGCAACCAGCTGTCTACAAAGGAGCTGGTTGCGATCTTTCAATTCTTGTAACTGTTTACACTGAAGAAAATGCTGTCCGAGCAGAAGCTTGATCCGTTGGAGCATGGTATTATGCGTGAACCACTGAAAGGGTACGACTTAAAACTAGTCTGCTGGAATATCCAGCAAAACTTTTCGTGGGACTTTCGATTTCGATCGTCATTACAAGTGAATCAGATATTAGCCTTGTTGAGGGCGACGAGATCGAGAGGTTTCTCGAACAAAATACGACTGGGCAAGTTAGCTGACGTAGGTAAATGTTAAACATGATGATGTTGCCTAAGCCTCGGGTAAAGTCACTATGCTAAGCTTTCTCTGGTGCTTATTGGGCAGTCAGAGGTTCCTGCTGGGGGAGTTTTGTCGACAAATGTTCAATTTTTCACCTGCACACGAATGGCGATAAACATCTCGGGGGCCGCTGATGCGTTTGTTCTGAGCATTTTTTTACACACTGGTATATTTCAGCGTTTGTACGGCAACGGAGCGACTTAAAACCTCCAAATAAAGCACGGTTTGTCAATTGCTTCCTTTATAAAATAGCAGACGCTCGCAATTCAAGCTCGCGTTTGATTCCGTTGCCCGCGGGACGCGATTTCTATAAAAAAATATACCTTTTTTCCTTTCAGTTCCGCGACACCTCGTAGCAGACAAACTTTCGTTGTCTGCTCCCGCTCCCGCTTCTTGCCGGCCTCGCCGGAGCTAGGCATGACGGGATTGCATTTTGGCGCATTCTCGATTTTCTCGGTGCAGCGAGTATATGAACGCATGGGGTGTCAGCGATGAAACAAACTCGGAGAGTGCAACCACTCGTGGAGTGCCGGCCGAAACGAACCCGCTCCACGCTGCGACTGGGCACGCGTGGGCACGAGTGCCGTGAAACAAACTCGCTAATAGTTAGAGCTGATTTTTCCTGCATACTTCCTTCCCACATCACTGCCTGCCTGTAAAAATTTTTTTCCAAGCTCTCGAGTTCGTTTTGTCCAATTTGTGTTGAAGCTTTTCATGTATAGGAAGAACCTATCTTGGCTGCCCGCCTCATCTGCTCCATATCAGTTGGCCTTTGGTCAAACTTTACTTGTTGCCTGTCTGTTCTCAAAGGATGTCCCTTCACTTGGTGTGTTCCCCCTAAGGCTAGCCTGCCTACACTCCTTTGCCTTACCTCTAAGCTTGACTATACTTCAGATTTCATACACAAGACTGCATGACCGAAGGTCAACCCTAGTACCATTACTCCTTTCCATACCCCCTCGCAACTTCATATTTTATTAAAGTTCCACAGTGCTTTGTGTTTCATAATAGCCGAATTTCTTTTCCCCTTTATTACGATATATTCATGTTCATTCAGATATTTTCTTCCCTCATTTAACCATACACCCAGGTACTTGTACTTTTCTGCATGTTCTATCGCAGTGTCTTGCATCTCCAGAGGTTCCCCCTTCACGTCGTTATGAACTAGTATCCCAGACTTGTCCCTACTGAAGTTTAGGCCTAAACTGTCCCCTTCCCCGCCACAAATTCTAATTAGTCCCTCCATTGTCTCTCGACTCTCTGCTACAAGTACCATGTCATCTGCATACATCAGCCCTGGTAAAACTTTGTTTACTTTTTTTCCTCCCTCCTTGTAATATCAAATCTGAAATTGCATTGCTCTAATCTTTTTTCCATTTCACTAAGGTATATCTAGGGTTCGGAGTTTTCGGTTTCAACCAATAAAAAACGATAAAAGTATGCCGATTTAAATTGATAAAAGCCGATAAAAGTTTGTCGAATTCATTTTCTAAAATTCAGTTTTAACCGGAAAAGGTCACTTTGACCTTCCAGTCATACCGCAGAGCCGTGGTGAAAAAGTGGAACGACAGTGTCTATCGAAACGTGTCCGAATGTATGGGATACACGAATGGCATCACAACGTTTTGGTTTAATGTGCGCATCATCGATCGAAACGTGAAGTCCGAAATTCCCCATGACTTCGTCATGTACGAGCGTGTTTTCAAACTCGTTGTAAGGAAGACTGACTTGATGCAAGCTCTGCATGTTGTGTTGTGCTTCAAAACGTCGCACCGAGTCTCTTTTGGCGGTCACAATTGGTTGATTGGCCGATTTTGGCTCAGGCAGCGCTTCATCTCCTCAGCCTGCCAGTGTCCAGTGTTAGCGTTGAGAGGGCGTTCTCGAAGCTTAGTGTCATTCTAACAGGAAAGAAAGAGTGCAGATCAACGAGGAGAACCTCGGAAAGTATGTGTGTGTGTACTATAATAAGATCACGTAATCCCGATGTACAGAAGGTGAAGTTCCATGTTTTTTGGGCATAGGCTTCATATCTGACTTGTTTGTAGTTCAGGTCAAGGATCATCTGATCCGGTGTCCGTTGGTGTTTATTTTATTTTCACCGAAAAAAGCCGATAAACTTTTGCGGGCATAGATATACGCCAAAAAAAAAAAAAAAACACCGAAAAAAGTACGCCGAATTTTGAAAAAATGGAAACCGAAAACGCGGAACCCTAGGTATATCATAAAGGGCAGGGGAGACAATGGGCAGCCTTGCCTAAGTCCTCTTTCTATTGCTGCTGGTTTTGTGGTTTTGGCTTCCAAAGTTTTAACTTCCTTGTTATCTGCATATATCTGTTCTAAAAATTTAAAAAAAACTTTTCGTTTAGTTCATATGTTTTCAGTCGATCCCAGAGTTTTGACTGATTCGCATTGTCGTATGCTCCTTTGATGTCCAAAAGTGCCAGTCAAAACGGTCTTCGCATTGTCGTTGCTATCTCTATGCACTGCGTGATTACAAGTAGTTATCCTCCAGCCTTCTATCCCTTCTGAAACCATTTTGGAGCTCTCCCAGTATCTGCTTGTCCTCTGCCCATTCTTCCATTCTTTTCTTTACAATCTGCATAGCTATTCGGTAGATTACTGATTTTACTGTGATTGGTCGGTATGATTTGATACTGTCTTTGTCTCCCTTGCCCTTATACAGGGTGTTTCAGAGAACGCAGGCCAAATCGCTCCTGCGAAAACTATTCATCGCAACGAAAAAAGACTTGTTGCGTTTTGGTCCTGGGCGAAGGGCCCGCTTAGGAAAATTATTAAAGTGCGGGATATTTAAGTTGTTAATTATATTTGCGTAATTAACTTTTTTAATATTGTGTTTAAGGGCATGGTTTAAATTAGAAAATTGCTCAGCATCATAGAAAAACACTAAATCAACAAATTGCAGAACGATAGAAGTCACGCGAAGCATTTTACGGCTTTTTGAAAAACCGCACGAATTCGACGGGTTTTTAAGTTTCGGTTTGTTATCGAAGCGCATCTCGGCCCCGGCGGCGCCGCCCCCCGTGGAGAGATAGTGGAACCAACCTCTGCTGCGTCGCGCGATGACAGCGCGACGCAGCAGAGGATTTGTGATGAGAAGTTGGCTAAAGCCAAGATGAGCAGGGTTAAACAAAATTGTGGCTTCCCGGATTATGTCGGCGGCTGCTTTGGCGATGTCGTGAGTGCGACGTCGGCGGCATCCTCGCGACTGCGATTTTCAATACGGGACGACATTGTACTCGTTTGGCAACGATCACCGGCAACTTGATGCTTGCGACGCGCAAACATTTCTCGGCGAAGGTATGATGTGCGAAGGTCAGTACACGAGACCTCTCTTGCCGAGGCGACGCAAGCGGACACGATCGGTCAACCGCTTGCGTTGCATTCTCATGTTTAAACAAATCTAAAATGCTACTCTGGACCAAAAAACTCTTTTTTTTTTTTAAGTTACAGAATTTCGTGTGTGAAATAAAAATTGCGACTGTAACTTGGGGGCGTTGCAAGCGCGAGATGCTTGGGCTTTTGCGTCGCGATGGAGAAACGCTATTCTAAAACTCTCTTTCGTCGCGTGCGCTAATACAAGCGCTAAATTTAGCGCTAGCGTGCGCTAAAATTGCGTACGTTATTCTAAAACTCCCTAATAAGTAATATGCTCCAGGTTTTAAAGGGGAACCCTCAGTCATTGTCGAAGATGAACTCATGTAGCGATGCAGTCACTTTTTTATTTTCAAGTGACGTGCTAACAGATGTTAGCATCTGCTCCAAAAGGATCGGTGACTGCTCCAAACCAATGTTTTGCCTGCTACAGAACCTGCCACAAAAGGTCAAATGCCGCTTCCATCACTGGTACTGTCTCCTGTTTAGTCTTTGTTCCCTGGCACCTTCAGTATTCTTCTCTAACTGGATTCTATTAAAAAGAAGTGGCAGATATTGCTTAGATTTGTATTTGGTGACAGGTGATCCTGAAAGATGTTTTTATTTTATTGGCTTGTCAGTGTTTTAAAGTGTCAGCTTGTTTGATCAAAGAGAGGCTAATGTTTGACCTTTCTTGTATTATTAATCAGCTTCTTGCATTTGAATAGAGGTGTTCATGCACTGTGCACTCTACTGCTTGTTTGTTGGTATGTCAAAATATCTATGAAAGTGATTACTAGGTAACTAACATGTTGTCTCATTTCTACTCTCGTCCTTGTCTAGACACGCTATTATGTTGTCAAAATAATTTCAAAGACCTCGAGACTAGAGTAAAATAAGAGACAGGCGCCAACATTTTCTGTTTGTGCTGTCCCTTATTTTACCCAAGTCTCGGGGTTTCTCTTTGTTATGTTTAATTTACACCAGCTCGTTTGCGCACTTATTTTTTGTTCATTACGTAATTATTTATTCTTCCTGCGTTTAATTGGGGTTTTCCTATATGTTATGAAATTTTGGAGCAAAATCTTGCAAACCAAAGAGATGGTAATCAATGGAGTTTTGTTCTTTGTTACTTTTTGACCATTTGTCCCAAAATTTCTGAGATTTTAAGCTCAAAGGGCATAGGCAACATAGCACATTCCCGCTATGAAAAGTGCAAACAAATAGTGAAGGTGGTCAAGCTGCTAGAAAGAACTTGATATGGGGAACCTTGGCAGGCTATGCTTTGCTTAGACGCTTCGCTTTTTGCGAAATGTCTCGTCTCTTTGCGAACCGTCGGGTGCCACTTTAAGGCTTTCAGAAGGTTTTTCAGATCTCTTAAATGCGGCTCTGTGTTGGTCACGATGTGATTACTGCTTGCTTCGATCACGTGATGCAGGAAGTGCTAGGAGGACTACTTTGCGGGCCCGTTTTCACTCAGGCAGTCTAAAAAAATAATTAGGCTTCAAGTTAGAATATTTTAATGTGCCTTTGCGAGGTCAAAATTTATTCAAACCTTTCTGTTCTCGGGGGTAACTCTCTGTGGCAGTGCAGTTGAAGGTAGGGGGGTGTGCAGTCGTGCACATTGAGCGCCATAAAGCCGTGCACGCAAGCTCCTCCTCTCCAGGAATGCCACAGAAAGTTGTCCTTGGGTAAAGTATGTGGCAAATGCAGCACAAAACTTAATCCTTCCGTTTGCCATTTGTCTTATCCAAGAACAAATTACACCCATTTTTTTTTTTATAATATTAGATAAGACATTAGGCAGGATGCTCAGTTTGCAAGTAGCTGCACTTCAAGAGCTAGTCTGGCCACCCTTGATGGAAACCGCTTTGTCAGTGCATGAGCCTGGCAAGCGTGGGCGCTGCTTAGCAAGGCTGTACAATCTGACGGGTCTTCCAGTCGTCTAGTGCGGGCAAAAAACTGATGTTTTCCCTCTTTCCGGAAGTTCCACAATTCTAGATGACGACGACTGCACGGGAAAGAAGTGTAGAGGAGTCAGATTTTGAGTAAATCCACCGTGAATTCTTTCTTTTCCTAACGAGCTATCTCTGGTTTTGCAGGATGGCAGAGTATGCCGAGTCTCCTTTTCGGTCCTGACAGACCGCCTGGACCTGAGTAAAAATGAGATATCTAAAGTGTAAGTATTGCAACTAAAGTTCTGGTGAGCAAGTGGTGAGCACATGATTAAAACATCAGAAAGAATAACCAAAGGGAACAACCATGACGAGATGTCTCGTCTTGTCTGTCCCTTTATTTATTCTTTCTGATGTTCTAAGTATTGCATCGTTTTGTTTTCTTGAAATACTTAATCTCAGTGTTCGTGCCAGTTCCGGGCAAAAATGTGGAAGTATTTCTCTCTTATTCCTTATCACTAGAGCGAGCGTGCTAAAAGGCGTGCCCGGACAGCCGAACGCGTGACCACTGTATAACTGTCATGTTATTTTTTTTTAGTATTCCTTTTCTAATAATTTTTTTGCATGTTGGAACAAGATTGAGAGTGCATTTCATTTCCTTGAATATAAAAAAATTATTGTGGAGGTATAATATAGACTGTTTTGGGCATACCTGTGTTTACACTGTTGTCGAAGTGTATAAATTGCCTTTTACGCAGAATATGCTTTATCAGTCGACTTTCATGGAGTTCTCTAATGTTAGACTGCAACAGCTGGCTGTAATGCTTTGCTGTCACTGTCGGCTGTAACAAAAAACCGACACCGAAAAGTGTTAAGCCCATAGGGAACCATATAAAAATTACGCTAGCTTGATTATGCTGACAAAGACCGGTAAGTGCAGAACGTGTGATAGGCCTTTCAGGGAAGAAGAGAAAGGCATCTGAAGGGCACCACCTATCGAGGATTCATTCTCATTTCTGACACACGCAGCGAGATGGTGCAGCACGACAGGAAAGGCCACAAAGCGTGCGACCGCACCTTTGCGCCAATGAGTTTGCTTTAGCGTGCTCCGACCACCGACCCTGGATAGCTCAGTCGGCAAAGCACTTGGCTCAAGATCTCGAGGCGGGCAGTTCAAGTCCCGCCGGGGGACTGAAGTCTTTTTATATGGTTCCCTATGGGCGTAACACATTTCGGTGTCGGTTTTTCGTTACAGGTAAACGTTACAGAACACCATGAAAATTGGCTAATATGCACATTCTGTGTTAAGACTTCAGTCCCCCGGCAGGATTTAATTCACCACTTTGAAATTGTGAGCCAAGTGCTTTGCCGGCTGAGCTATCCAAGATGGTCGGAGCACGCAAAAACAAACTCATTGGCGCTGCTTGTGAAGGAGTGTTAGCGCGCTTTGCGGTCTTTCCTGTCCTGCTGCGCCATCTCAGGGCATTTGTCAGAAATTAGAGCAAATCTTTGGTAGACGCCCTTCTCTTTGTGAGCATGGTGAAGCTTGTACAAATTTTTGGGTAAAAATCTTGAATTTACCAAAACCTTTCGTAGGCTATCTTTCCTCACATTTGGCGTGCAGTGTGCGTATTTCCCCCATCCCGCAATGACCTTGTGTACTATTTAGTAATAAATAATTATTGCACTAAGGTTTGAATTGAGGACAGGTTCCTCAACGGAAGTCCTCAGACGTTTCCAGTCTCCAACACATCATTCCAATGCCCCTCCTCGCAGCCTGCTGTCCAGCGCCGCCTCCCACCACCATTCCAGGCTGAACCTGAAAGGGGGCGGGGTCAGTGGGAGCGGTGCCTCGGGCGGAGCGACCGGCGGAGGCGGAACCGCCCCTTCTGGCTCCTCCTCCTCGGGCACGTCCGGGTCGAGGTCCGCGGCCAGGTCGCGCGGGCGCATCCTTCGCTCCACGGCCTCGAGGGGGCGGGGCTCCGGGGTCATCATGGGGTCGCGGCCAGTTGTGCCCGCCCCTTACGTTCCCGAGGAGCTTGTGTCCCAGGTGCGTGAACCTCGCACGAGCTTCCGATGAATCAAAGCTCGTCGGAAGGCAACGGGGCGCGGTGGAGGCCCAACATCAGGAATAGACACCGTGCCATTCTCATTCTGTCAGTTACTATAGGGTGTATTCAGGCGTGGTGGGATAGTCGGCTGCCACACTAGGACGTAGTCGAAAAAGGTGAACGAAAAGAGAAAGGCTGCAAACTCCTGTATTTCTTTCTTTTCTTTCTAACTCTCGGGAGAACGAACACGCGAGTGTGGGAAGACCCGGCCGCTCTCTGCGAGAGCATGAATGGATCGTACGCATTGACGGGAAGTATGCCAACGTGGATCTCGTCGAGTACCGAGTAGATTCGAGACACTTTTTCTCGTGCAAGTGTTGGCATAGTTTCTTTTTGTTTGACGTTATTCGATTTAACGTGACGCATTGGTATGCTAGGCTTAATCTCGGCCAAAGTTTGGTCAATTGCTGTTCACTGCCAGCTGACGACAACGATTTTCCGCCTCGACGCAATCCCTAACATTTGTCCTCGCCGTCGGTTTATGGCGATGAAATGCTTAGGTATTGCTGTGATGCGGAGAAACATGCTCATAAACGGAGGTTTTTTCTATGTTGATTTGAGGCCGCTGCTGTGAGAAGAAGCTCGCATTTAAGTCGGCCTTGCACACTGATACAGCATGTCGGACAAAAGCAGACTGTGCCGACACATACCCAGGACGAAGTGCCTTGAACAGACTCCATAAGGGTGGTGATGTAGTGTAGTTGGTTCATACTGACAAAAGGGGCAAACAGCGCGCAAAGAACGGACAAACTAGAAGTGCACACAAGAGAAGCGCTGACTCTCAACTGAACTTCAATAAAACACAAAATCGGCAACACCGAACACATCACGAGATTGTTTATTGACCACCCCGTGATATGTCCGGTGTTGCTGATTTTGTGTTTTATTAAAGTTCAGTTGAGAATCAGCGCTTGTCCTGTGTGCACTTCTACTTTGTCCCTGTTTTTTGCTCCTTTTGTCATAAACAATACTTGTCAAGATTTTTCCCGCACGTCAGTCATTTGTGTTCTTACTGAGAGCGGCGGAGCAACCAACTCTTCACACTCGCGTGCTCATATCCTTGGGAGTCATAAAAAAATGGGGTGTCCGCAACCATTCTTTAATTTCGACTGCGCCTCACTGTGACAGTCGATCATCATGCCAGACAACCTGCTCACACTGCAAAGAGCGGTGTCGCCTAAGCCAGAGAAAAATCTGCTGCGTGTAGCGACCCGTGCGGCCGCAGCTGTCTGCTGTCTTGGATGCAAAGATTGTGATCTGCCCAGAATGCACTGCTCGCGGGCTGCACTTGATTACATGCTGAAAGTGTTGACTTAACAGTGGTGAGGGGATTTGTGATAGTGATAAAAAAGGACCCAGCAAATAAAGAATAGAAAGTGAGGTAGTCATTGCTGGAGGTTCTGAGCAGCAGGCTTATGAGGCATAGTCTTTGCTTCAGGGTTTAAATATTGTTTTAAAATACTGCTGACCATTTATTCAGTTGCTGTAAGTGTGAGAATATGAAGCTTGAGTAAGCTTCATATTCACAACCATTCCCTCTGCCTGTACAGCAGAGGGAATTGTTGTGGCGAATTGCAAACACTGGAGGGTACATGAAGAGATATATTCTGGCATCTGAACTTGTGCCTGGTGTCTAAACTCGCATGGTTCATTTCTTCTTCCCCAAAGGCACAGGTGGTGCTTCAGGGAAAGTCCCGCAATCTCATCATACGAGAGCTGCAACGCACCGTGAGTTGCCATAGACGTTTCGTCTGCCACCAGTTGCTTTTGTTTTTTGTGGCGTCCACCCTAAGTGCCGATTTTCTCTGTGCAGAACCTGGACGTCAACCTGGCAGTGAACAACCTGCTCAGCAGGGACGACGAAGACGGAGAAGACGTCGACGACGGCCAGGAGTCCTACATGCCCGGAGGTCAGTCTCTTTTGATCGTGAGATTCGGGGCCTTAAAGTCTGTGTAAAGATAACCGTGATGTGATCATTTGGGAATTTTGTTGTTGACATAAGAAATGTAGTCACACTGTGCATCGCATGTTAGGAACGATTAGGGGCGTCCATTAATTGAGTGCTCCTGACAGAGAAGCGGCTCCTTGCAGACGACCTGATCTCCCTGCTTGACGCCGGCATCCACGGGGACCACCCAAGCGTGATCATCGACGCCGACGCCATGTTTTCGGAGGACATGTTTGGCTACGCCAACCTCCGTAACCGCACTGGGAGTAGGGGACGTACGGGTGAGCCTCTGTCGGTTTGGCAGTTTCTCTTTTCTTGGCGCAGGGGGCAGCCTGAACTTGTGTGCTTCGGTTTTGTGATTCATCCGGGCAGATTTGTGATGGGATGCTTTTTTTTTTTTACTTATCATTGAAATACATTCAATACATTTCTTTTTAGCGGAGACATTCTACATCCCTCTCATAAGCATTCGTGGAGAGTATAAATTTTTTTCTCCCCAGCTTTTTGAGCACTGGTGTTCTGGCCAGCTTCAGATGTGTTATCGGCATTACAAGGGTTTCACGTAAAAGTATTTGAAGCATAATTGTTACTGCTGTCTACAAAGTTTAATGTGCAATTTTTTTTTTTTTTGGTGCAGTCAGTTGGAGGTTTTGCTTTTTGATGGCACTGGGGCAGAGTGCCAGTACACGGTGGCACTTTGTGTTTGTGGGTTCAGGTCCCAGCCATGATGCCTAAGGGGGTTATTCACTGGCTGCTGTAGCTGTGCAGCACTGTTGTGCGAGTGCCAAGTGCGAGCTTTCGCCGGATTCATATCGCACCATCACAGCTGCTGCTTTTGGCAAACCATAAGTCAGTTTACCCTCAACTTGTGCTTATGACCAGGTATTAACACCTATTGTCTGTGAATAACTGATTGCGGTGTGGGTAATACGTAACTTAGATTTTCGATAGCATATTCACCGTTTCCTGTTTGTCGAAATATATATAGAACCCTCCACGGGTGTCCCAGGTCCATTGTGCTTTTACTGGTTTGTTTCCATTCCGATTCTTTTGGCAAATTTTTGTCTGTCGGTGCCAGAGAACTAACGGCATCTGGGGACTGGTTTCAGGGGATCAGGATCGAGATCGGGACAGGGACAGAGACCGCGACAGCCTGTTCCGCGTGCGGGAACGCCACTACTCGGGATCCCGCCGGTGGCTCGAGTCCGCCCTGCGGGACAGCAGCTCCGACTTGGCCGATGCCAAGAAGCTGAACCCCCTGTGGCTCTCCGAAGAGCCAGAGTTCTGGCCGGAAAAGGTGAGTGCTGGGGATTCACTCTTCCGACCTTCATTGCGAAAGAAATGGCACATACATTTGCTCGACGGGGGCCGAGAGGTGTGCTGCTTTTCACGCTGCGTGTTCTGGCTCTTCCTCCGGTGCATAGGGGGTCAAGTTTGTGCACATTGCATCTTTGTACTCGGAGCTGGTGGCCCTGAGTTCGACGGGACAGCTCCATCAGTGGAAGTGGACCGAAGCAGAGCCCTACAAGAACTGTGACGTAAGTTCCCTAGCTTTTGCATCGGCTGGGCTTAGGGGATTCTTCGTGAAACGAAATTGCACGGAAGGTCGTTTGGGAAAGAATGATGTTCTTCGTAATCTGGAGAGAGCTTTCATTCCTCGAAATTATTGGCCTTTTCCAGACTTGAGGCTTACGAATTCCCAGTCTGTCGCTTCGGTGCGATGTACCGTATTTACACGAATGTAGGTCGACCCAATTTTTAATTTCTGAAACTTTGTGGTGAGGGGTTGATTTATAAATTGAAACCAAAGCATTTCACCGCCGACAAAAACGACAATCGCGATATCTAGAACACCTCGGCTTGTTACGAGTTCAGCCGGCTGTACCTGTAGCGTTGCACCATTTTGTGCGCTCATTGTGCAAGATCTGTTTATATTTTTTTTATCTGCGAGAACGAGTATATTACTGATCGCGATTTGCAAATCAGCCCGAATGAATGGCGCACGGCGCACTCTATTCCAGGGGGTGGCAGCGCTTGATGTAACAGCCACTCCAGAACGGCTGCTGGAGCAGCCTCACTCCCCACTGCTTTCTTTCGCAGGGTTCACGGTCGCACGTCGTTTGATAGAGTTTCGAGATAATGCTGGAGTGCCAACTGCATTCCTCTGTATTGACATGATTGATCTGGGCAGTTCAGGTTTTCGGTGCTCAAGTATGGCCATTCTTCATCCGAAAGCAACCAACAACTGTGTCACTGGATGCAAGTTTGTCCCGTCGGAGCGGGTGGTGCTCCAGTGGCATCCGCAACGGTGAAGGATCTTAAATGTGGCAGTAAACTAAGAGGCTTCCGCCTGCCGAAGTCCGGATAGGTGTGGGTGCCTTCAGAGTTGAAGATCAGGCTTGCAGCGTACGTCGCAGAAGTGCGTAATCGGTCCTTACCCGTGACGTGCGACATGACCACCGAGCAGGCGCGAAAGATGTAGTTGATTCGGTCATTTGCAAAGTGCAAGATTTCGTTGGGCGACGCCGGCGACGTGCTTTGAGAATGTAGTAGCGATGACGGCGGGAACGACTGCACCAGTGCAGACGAATCATAATGTCTAGTCGCAGACAGAGTGAGAGTGACAGGGAGCAGCTTCAGTTGTCCCGCCTCCAGCGCAAGCTTCCTAGTTTTGATGACGATTAAGCATCTCTTGTGCCTCGCACCTGCATGAGCAGCCAAAGCATGCCAGAGGGCATGGAGCGTGCGCTTGAGGCCAGGCTTTCTAAAGAAACGCCCCGCCATTTTTTTGCTGACGTGCAATGTGGAAGGGTAGACCTACAATTGTGTAAATGTGGTAGCTTCCTTAGCTTTGCATCAGCTAGGATTAAGCGATGCACTGCAGGTCGAAAACTTGGATGGAGGACTTTTAGGGGAAGAACGACATTCTTTGTCACCTGGAGAGATCTTTCATTCTTTTGAAGTGATTGACCTTTGCCAGACTCGCGTAGCTTAGGAATCTCCAACATGTCGCTTGGATGCGTGCAAATGATTGGCGGCCCGTGTCTCGTCCCGCAGCAGCCGAGCGTCCACCACCCGAAGACGCTGTCGCTGGGGCTGGTCGGGGAGCGGTGCGTGCTGGTGGAGGCGAGGTGCGTGCGGGCCACGGCGGTGACGGAGTCAGGCCGGGTGGCCACCTGGCTGGACGACACCCTGGCGGCCGTGGCGCCCCGCCTGGAGCAGCCGGCCCAGGCCTTCCCCGAGTTGCAGCAGGACCCCGTGGTGGCCCTGCACGTCTGCTCACTCTACTCGTGCGTGCGGCTCCAGTCGGGAGCCCTGTACTGGTGGGGGGTGCTGCCGTTCAGCCAGCGCAAGAAGCTCTGGGAGAAGGCCACGTCACGAGCCAAGAAGCACAAGGTGTCCAGCCACGCCTCGGAGATTGTTGCCGGTTCGCAGGTGTGCATGCGCAACAGCCCCATGTACCACCCGGGGGCCCTGGCCTTCACCACGGCGGGGGGCCTGCCCAGGGTCGGCCAGCTGCTCTCGGCCGCCTGGAACCTGCCTGACACCTGCCACTTCAAGATACTCAGGTGGGCTACCCTTTCTGCCCCTCCCCAAGCAGTGGCTACCTTGTGGTACGATTATTAGATAAATAGACAATAACAATTTTACGGATAAAGTCGGTATATGTAATATATGTTTCCGCTGCATTCCTTGGGGCTTGTGGTAGAGTTTATATTGACAAGGTCCATTTTAACCTTTTTTTTTTTTTCGGTCCTTGTCTTCAAAATGAATTACATTCGTCGCCTTCAAATTCAAATTTCTAGCCAGAAACAAAATTGTACCAAAGATTGAAAAAATAAATTCGGTGCTGCCATCTGTCGGCACGGTCGTAAACTAAGCGACGAGCGAGCCTGGTTCGTTTAAAATGGTAGAGTGCACGAACCGGCGAAAGCAGGCGAGCTACGCTCGTCTCGAACGGTTTGGTGACGGCTTCACAATGACGAACTAGGCTCGTCCAACACAATTAAAGGCTTTCGGACCGTATCTCTCTCCACGTCGACTTGCAGCGAGAAGAAGACCGAACCGTCGGACAGCTCAGCGCCGGGCAGCAGCGGTGGGGGCGGCGGCGCCAGCAAGGGGGTCCTCCCGACCGAGGGCAAGGCCTCCGACCGGGCTGAGATGCCCCCGCCCCCATCCCCCGCGTCATCGACGTGCAGCGAGCCGGCACACAGCCCGCTGCCGCACAAGCGCAAGCACAAGGCCAGCACCTCTTCGCTGGACGCTGCCTCGGAGCGCAGGGACGAGGAGGAGTGGCAGCTCCGCGACGTTGTCTTCGTGGAGGACGTCAAGAACATCCCTACGGGCAGGGTGCTCAAGGTGCTGTGGTGCTTTCGCATTCCTCTCGGGACGGGGGCTTTAGCGGCGGCGGCCTCAAACTGTGGTTTGGTGCCGAGAGGGTTTCTTTTTAAATGTAGCAACAATTATTGGTTCGTAATAAGTCCCGCGTACCGTCGCATATCGTGCAGGCACGAAGGGCCCGCCTCACCATTATTTGGCTCGCCTGCCGATTTGTACGGGTGCTCCGGTTCAAACCAGGGCTGGAACGGGAAGTTTCGATTTCAAAGCTATTCGACCATTTGAGAGACGACGCAGAATATGGGGAGTGCAGTCTTGGTAAAAGGCCGGATCGAGTGTCGTCGCTCGTGATATGCACGGGTGTGCTTCCCGCTTAGAACAGACGTTAGAAGAGGCATTACGTAAGAAAATGTTTGCGTCGTAAGCAGAGGTGTGAGTATATCAAAATCTTTCGAAGCGAATCGAATCGAATAATAAAGGTTACGAATCGAATAGAATATTTTCGAATATGAATAGTAGTTTCGAAGAAGAACATTTTTGAAAACAAATATTTTCTATTTGATGTGAATTAAGGGGAGATGCTCTTTGAGTCAAAAATATACTAAGAAAACATTTTTTTTTTAAATTGTGGTTTTTGAAGATTGGCAGGCACTCATCGTCTTGTCCTAAAGGATTTTCATTAAATAAGTCTTTTATTTTGAAATAACGTCTTGGAAACGAAGTAAAATGGGTCAGTGGATGTTTTTTTGATATTATTTCTGAGTGAACTATTTACACCCTTGACTATTTTATGGGAGCCATATCTCCACTTGCACATACCTAGACTTCCTTTTTTTTTTTTTTCTCTGGTAGGTGTATGCGTGACATGGGCAATATGGGGTACAAATATAACAAATAGGGCATCAGGCTTCTTTTAGGTGCCTTTTGGGCACCCTGCAATAAATCAGTTTGAAACTGGAGAGTTCGAAAGTGTCCTAAAATGTTTATAAAGCATCCGAGGGCTTTATTTTATGCCTTATTGTATTCCACATACCTTTTAGTTCTCTATATATTTCTTTTCTTATTTCAGTATTTCAATTTGTCCTAATCCTTTCCATAAACTTTGAAAATTAGATTTTCAATACTAACAAAACTAGTTAGGTTACATCAGACTCAAGTACATATTTGTAGTCAGATTGTACTGGCAGATAAGCTAGGCAACTTTAATTTGCATTGAATCACAAGTTATATTAAAAAAACAAGAATGCTCAATTAAAACACAAGTGGAATTTTTTTTCAACAAACTTTTATGAATAGGTCAGTTTTATTGGAATAAGAAAGATGTCACAGATGTGACCGATAAAAAACAGATGAACTAGAAGATCAGTCAGTAAAACACCATTAAGGAGTGAAGTTACAGAACGTAAATGTAAGTACAGAAGTGGAGGCGGGTCGCCAAGCCACAACGCAGTCGGAGATCGCGTTGCGGACGAACGCAACTGCGTGAACGTAAACGAAGGTACACAAGCGGTGGCGGGTCGGCAAGCCACAATACAAAGTCGAAGACGGCGTCGCGCAGCTGCAACCGAACTTTGTGCAAAATATTTTTACTCGGGTGAATGTAACCACCTGAACGTAAACTGAAGTACACAAGTTGAGGCGGGTTGGCAGGCCACAGCAGAGTTAGAGATCGTGCTGGGGGGATCGGTGGCCGAGTGGGCTATTATAGCGCACACCAGCTCGGAGCACGTGCAGCGAAAGCTCGCGCCGCGGAACCCAGGGATCCTGGGTTCAATCCCCACCCCTGCCTAAGCATCGTACCGGTGTGCGGTCGGATATCACTACTGCGTGATGCACGTTAAAGACCCCAGGCTAGCGGTTGTACTGCACTGGCTAAATTGCTCATTTACAGCTGGGAGACTCGTCGCCGTTGAGGCAGGCCAAGTTCTAGGTTGTATAAACATACACACAACCTAATCTTTTTTTTTTTGGAGATTGTGCGATTGCGTCGCGCAGCCGTCCTGACTTAGCGCCATCTCTTTCCGTGTGCAATAGTTCTGCCGATAGAGGGCGACACAAAGAATCAATAAATTAAAAATACATTGTTTGTTTTGTTTCGAAGGGAGCAAGCCTCACTTTTATTAGTGAAAATGGGTAGAAATAAATAACAAAAGGAATACTGGCAAACAGATGAACCGGAAAATCAAGCGGAAAATAACACTCGCCAGATATCGCCGATAGCCGAGGTCAGCCGTAAATTTATATTCGAATCCATAGTAGTGTGAGTGGTCCGTCGCGTTTGTGCTTACGACGATACACGTGCTGTTGCAAACTTCATCAAATCTATCGCAGCGTTTGTGTCACGACCACTTCGCCAACTCCGGAATCCAAACATCATGGCAAACAGAGGACAGATCGTGCTACCGCATATATCTTTCTAGTGCAAACCTAGGTTGGCTTTTGGGGTTTGTCCAAAAACAAGACAGGAAACTCGACCATGAGTTGACACTAATTGGCGAGTTCCGCGTTATTCGTAGTTTCTGAAGTATTCGAAGAACTCGAATATTTCAAACAGCGAAAGTGTGAAGCGAATCGAATCGAATAGCAAGCATTATTCGCGAAGTATTCGAAGTTTCGAATATTCGCACACCCCTAGTCGTAAGTGCTGCCGGTGACACGAATATTCTAAAACGATGACGGCTAGTGGCATATGCAGATTTGTGACAGTGGCGAGAGGGCCTAACTATTTGGTTGGTCGTTTGCGTCGTGTCCAAAGCTGATGCCCGTATCTGCATGGAGGAACATGGCCACAGTGCCCGGAGCACATCTCCGATTTCTGCCTTGATTTCTGCCTAATAGCGTCAAAGTGTTGCCTACTGTAACGCTTGTTGCAGTAGGCAACACTTTCTTGTCCCCACAAGTGTTGCCTACTGCAACACTTGTGGGGACACGGCAGTCGAAGTATATGTGGCAGACGCGGGTTTTGCGTCGCCACCACGATGGCGACGCTTGCGTTCGCTCGTCTCTTTTGCCAGAACTTCTACGACCATCTGCCGAGGGCGCGACACCCGACAGCACGACGCGCACTACAGTAAAACCTCGGTACCACGTACCCGCATTGGCCGTAGTTCCGCTTTAAAAGTAGCTTAGTCAGATCCCCGACTTGTCTCCCGTTAAACCTAATGCATTCAATGCCCGCTTAATGCGTAGTCACTTATCGTGTACTTACCAATCAACGCGCACTGTTTTCACTTCCCGGTACGTACTAAGTTAGAAATTGCTGCCAGCGTGCGGCCGGGCCGCCGCGCACCAGCAGCAACGACCACGGCGGGAGCGAACACGCGAAGCCGACCCAGCGTGAGGGCGAGGGCAGCGGGGGCGCGAGTTCGGCTGGTTCGGCGCCGCGCAACTGGCCGCCGTTGAGCAGGCGAACCTACGAACATCTGCAACGTTGCTGGCGGGGGACCAGTCACCCGTGCAGTGGCGGTGGTTGACGCGGTTTACACAGTTTACGTTACGGGCCCGGCTGGTGGGAGAGGAGGAGCGGAGCTCCTCTGAACAGCGTTGTTGACGTCGCGGTCGCAGGCTTGGCGGGCTGCGCAGGAGGTTCCGAACTTGCGATTGGTTGCGCATAGTTGCGGTTTTCTGAACGTGATTTCTCTTGCTGCTCTGCCCTGCCCTGTCCCTCCCCCCCGTGGCCGCCGCTCGCGTGCATACGCAACACGCATACGTCAGGTTTAGGTTTCGCGCCTCCGCTCCCGCGCAGCTGCCGCATGCCCTCGCTACGGAAGGGGGAAAGGGAGGGAGAAGGACCAGAAGGACGCGATGCTGGCGATGCGCCATGCCAGCCATGCACCTTGCTCCTTGCTCCCTCCCTTCTCTCCTTCGCAAACGTGCGCACACAAGCAAAAAAAAAAAAGAAGTTTACTTTTGTTTGTTGCTCACGGCGACTCGCGGCGTTGCTCGCGTCTCTATTTGAAGACGCGAACATAAACCGCTAACACTCCCGTCGGCTTCGTGGCCGATCTAGTATTGTATATCAGAAATAAATGCCGTTCTGTGTTTAATTTATGGTGTTTTACCGTTTCTTTCTGGTCGGCCTAGAATCGAGGATTTTATTTTTTTCGGCTTTGCCGTTTTGGAGGGTCGGCCTAGAATCGAGTAAATACGGTAGTTGGTGTGTATTTGTCATTTTCTCTTAAGCCGTACTACCGCTTTGCGCATACTTTATCCGCGTTCCCATCGAACTACGTCTTATCGAGGTTTTACTGTACATGATTTGTTGCCACCTAGGGACCGCTTTCAATGCTTGGACAGTGTAGGACGCTAAACACTCCGGTCAAAGACTCGTTCCAGCCTCGACGTTGCTGCTTCCGTTTGCGGTTCATTGTGTTGAGGGGGACAGTAAGGTGTAGGAAGCTTCTGGAGCCAACATGATGCCACCAGAGATGAAGCCAGAAGTGTGGAGAGACACGCCCCCAACGATGAACAAAAACCTCGCTGTTTTGGTCACCTGAGGGTGACCATATCGCCTCCAGGAGCTTCCTACCTTGATGGTGCAGGGCGTGGTTGCTCGTGTGGCGACATCTCGCGGAACGAGTTTTGCGTTTCCCAGGTGGACGGTGCCTACGTCGCCGTGCGTTTCGGCCGAGAGAGCGGACCCGGGGAGGACCCACTCCAGGAGTGCCGTCTGCTGCGGAGGGACGAACTGCAACCCGTCAAGGGGTCGGCCACCCCTCGCCTGCCGGACTGCCTCCAGCGCTGCCCCAGGAGGGTCTGCCTGCCGGACAGCACGCACATCCTCGCCATGACTGTCGATTCGCAGGGTGCGCATCCTTCTCTTTTCTGCCTTGCCCTCTTTGTTGCCCGCCATTCTAGTGGGGAATATGTTGTAGTGCTGCGTAGGAAAGGACTGACGCAAAAAGTGACCGACACGAAGCAGCGTTATGGAAGTGACCTCTTCGGTGCCACGTTACCATCATCCACAAAACTAGGCAGTGCCCGCAAAACTTAGCGGTTTTTGTTCACTCATTTTCTCTCAGAATTTCGGTAACCGTTGCACTAGTGTCGTCGCCGCGGCAAGGCTCTGTCGCAGGTGCGGCCTTACTCCCTCCCATTGGCTGGCGTTAACGAGCTTGCGAACATGGTGACAACCCGTGACATTCTCGTCAGAAGTCGCGGTATCAGTCTTGGTACATGAACGATTGCACCGAGATTTACCAATTCAAGACGCGCTTCCATCCAGCGCATGACAATTTTGTTAGGTATGACCAAAGTAGTGTTTCATTCCACTTGGAGGACCATCCTATTTCTCTTCCCGCTCTCAATGTTCTCTATTTTGGTCCAAAGAACTGACCTATAGAGAATCGGAGGCCATCATCTGTCTACAAAACTTTATTACCTCAAAGAGGAGATTGTCACACGGGCGAGCCGGTTTAAGTCAGGTACATAAACTGGAAACGACGAATGGAGAAAGGGATCAACGCACAATTCATTTGTGGCTGCTCTCGCGCGCAGGCATTCACGCGGTGGTTAAGAACGGCGCCCAGCTGACGTACACGGTGTACAACATCGTGACTGGCCGGGCGGAGCAGGACAGCCCTTTCCCGACCTGCCTGCAGTCCTTCCTGGGGCTCGACCAGCGACAGGTGACGCTGGCCACAAGCGGAGAGGTAGGTCACAACCAAACCTCCGAAAGCAGAGTCTTCCGCCCGCTCAGATAAGCAAGCGCTCGCTCGGCGGGTTCCCGTCGCAGAGCGAGACGGTGACGCTGCTGCGCGACGGCAACAGCGCCATCTACCCGCTGGCCAAGGACTGCATGGAGAGCATCCGGGACCCCCTGTGGCTGGACCTTCCCCCGGTCCGGGCCCTGGGGCTCGGGGTGCATCCGCTCAGGGACGCCGCCGCCAACCAGAAGAACCAGGTTGGGATCGTGGTGCTGGCCCTCGAGGTGAGTGTGGGGAACCCTCCCCCGTCCCGGGAGAGTGTGGCGTTCGAGCGATGCCACCTAGAAGATGAGGCCCGCGCATCATGACGTTGTCGTCGGCGCATTCTTGATCTGCCCTAAAAGGCACACATGCCAAAGCTCAATGACAGTATACCGTATTTGCTCGAGTAATAGCCGCACTGTTTATGAAGAAAACCTGAGGGTTCGGTTTTCCGCGGAGCACGCATATTGCCAATCACCGCGATCGACAGCATGATTCCAGCTGTTTAGAGGACAGAGATGACGTCTTCGTGAGAAGATATCATTTTTGAAGATTGCATTTTTGTGGAGAATCATACTCTCGATCTGGTTATTCACTATGTTATTTATGCGCAACATATTTATTGGCTGTATATGTGTTCTGTGGGAAAGTAGACGCAAGGGCCTTGTTCATAAATAGTGCGTCTATTACCGTATTTACTCGCGTAATCCTCGCACCCCTAATGTGAGCCACCAAAAATTGGATTTTCCTTTTTCTTGCGTAATCCTTGCACCCCCAAAACTGCAGCCGCGAAAGTCGCCTGCTCGCGAAACCCGCATGATGCACGCACTCTCCACCGGCCGCATTTTCCGGCGCCGCGCCGCTGCGCCGTTTAATGCTCCAGGCGCCTTAGGCAGCTTAGCGCCATCTCTCAGACGCTAGTCACACTGTTGTTGAGCCCGTTTCGCGTGCGCGCAACTAGATGGCGTTTGCGCAGCCCGCGGTCGTCGAGAAATCGGCAGGTGACGGCGAGGGGCAACGACCAGCGATGCAAGGACTAACCGCTCATTCACTCTGGAAGTGGATCCGCGTTCGCAAGGCGGTTGCGAACACGGTCGACGCGGTTGTATAAAGATTCAGTACAATTGCACGCGCACTTGATGTCATCGAATGCTCTACAACCGCGTTCGCAACCGCTTTGCGATCGCGGATCCGCTTCACTTCCAGTGTGAATGAGCGGTGATTCGGACTGAGGTCGTTATCAGCGACGTAGGTAAGTCTTAACTCGGACTGTGTTTGTAAATAAATCTTGCTTTGTGTTGAACCTGTAGTTTTATTGTTAAGGTAAGTCCTGTATTGGTAGTTCTCAAACCTTGTAGGTAGCTGCCGGCGCGAAAAACCAGATTTGGAACCGCCTCGGTTTTTTTTGTTTTTTTTTAATTATAGAGCTTTACGTTTTCGCGGAAAATTTTCCCCGCATAATTCTCGCACCCCCCAACTTTCCATCGATTTTCCGGAAAAAAAAGTGCGAGGATTATGCGAGTAAATACGGTACTTTGAGTAAATACGGTATATATGCAATGCAGCAGATGTGTGCGTCTGGCGTCGTCAAGGTGGTAAGACTGTGATATGTGCCGGCGATGACGCTGACGCGAGCTAGGAGGCGCTGCGTGAATCCACTAGTGACGACGTTGGGAATGGGGTGGGAAAGGGGGGGGGGGGGGGGGGGGGAAGAAGGAGAAGAAGAAAGAAAGGCACAGGCCTTATCTTTTAGGTGGTCCTGGTTCAAGCACGCCCATTGTTTAGGCCCAATCTGGGATGCAAGTTCTCGGGTACGGCTGGATTTCGTTAAATCAAAGCTCCCGAGGGACCAGCCGAAAAGCCATCGTCGAATATTACGAGAGCTCATGTGAAATGATACAAGACTGTCGTCGGTTTCTCCGAATACGACGTCTTCTTTCTCTCGCTCAAGTCTGGAACTTTTGTTTTTGAGTACTACAGATCTGGTGACGGAGGTATTGAAGAGCAACGTGTTTCTGTCTCAGGCACAGACCCTGATGCCTCTCATCTTGAAAGGGGAAGGCGAGACGGTGCGCCAGACGCTCTGCAGCTTGGAGAGCACTTGTGGTGAGGAACGTCTCTAGTGTTGTCCTTTTCTTTTCTCGTGCGTATGAAAGGGCAGGAATTCGACGTTTAGCTCACTTGCATGCATCTTGCAGAGACCGAAGCCGGCCGCATCGCCCTGAACAACATTCTCAACGAACGCTGCGACGGTAACCGCAACATTTTCCATGCTGCCGTGTCCACATGCTTTCCCACGTCCAACAAGGAGAACGAGTCGGGCGGTGAGTTTTCTCGACTGGTGTACTTGTGTCAAAATTTTCTGACCAAATGTGCATTGTGCAAAAATTGCGCCCTCAATACCAAGTCTAACATTCAGTTCGAGTATAGAGCAAAAAGTGGTTACAATCAGCAACGTAACAATATTTGCAGCTCCCATTATATTTTGGATGATTGCTCCTACGTGTCCGAATAAGTGGCTTTTGAATCAAATACTGATTGAATAGCAAAAATGTTCCATTTTGATTATTAGAAACCTTGTGTTCTCAGATGGTAGTTTGTTTTCATGTTGCGTTTCTCTTCCCGGTTGCCTGCAGAGAACTCGTCCGGAGGCATTGATTCTCTCGACCTGTTGTCCAGCTCTTCTTCGAGCATCGCCGTCCTCTCGGGTCGAAAGTAAGCTTCTTTCTGCCTGTTTATTGAAATGTCTACGTTAAGCGAGGGGTTTGGGCTAAACACCCTTCTCTTTACGAACATTGCCGAGAAACATTTCACGGCTGGGTTCTGTTTATATTTTGACATCATTTTCTTTATTCTTTTTCCGCTACGTTACACGGACGTGGCACTCTAGTCACCGACAGGGCGGGAACGGCGCAGAAGAGATTCGGTTGTTCCGTCGCCCGGCGCAATCTTTCTACCTTCGCGTCTCATGAGCCTCGAGCATTGCCGTAGGCCGGGCGTTCGAAAGAGGCGACCCGCCATTATGGTGGAACGATGGTGCCTTCCACAATGCTGTTTGTAGATAAATTTGGACCCTCCATCAAACATTCAACGTGGCAGAAGAAATTGTTGGACGCGCTCGCATTCTTTCTTGTCTCATTGGCTCTCGTCGCAAAAGGGCTCTGGAAGTGTCCGCCACGGTCCTTGTTTTTGAGAGGCCCGAGAGACCAGGCGACGGCCGTGTCTTCTCCCCCCAGCAGCATGTCTCTGTGCGAGATGATGCGCCGGGCCACGTCGGCCGCCCTCAGCCTCTCTGGCCTGGAGCACCAGGAGGGAGAGAGGGACGCCGACTTCCACATCCCCACCCTGACCTGGCCCCCGGAGCCGTCCGACTCCACGGCCTCCTCCTCTGCACCCGGCAACTGCCGCAACACCAAGAACATTGGTGAGCGCTTTGGGCCGGGCTGGGTCGGCGATGCGTTGCGAGTCATTGCACCTTGTGGGGTTAGTTGGGAGACTGCGGAGTGGGAGTACGGATAACGCAAGAGACGTGAGGGGGTGCGATTAGTGTGTCCTGCCCTTCGACCCGTGCATGTGAAGATGTTACAGTGCTTTTCCTCGGGAGTCCTCCCGGTCCCCCTTCCAAGGTCGTCCTTCCCGACGACAATCCTGAAGGTGTCGAGGAAATGTTCCGAGTGTGCGGTCAAAAGCCAGCTGACGTCTCGGAGACATTAGTCGGGAGAGATACCGTGTTGTGCGCGTGGGAGGGAATTGAGGAAAGCGGAAGCTCAGGCGAGCGAGTGAGGTCTTTGACCCACGTCGAATGCGTGCAGGTTCCTTGCCCCAGGCGAGCAAAGGAGAGCACGAGACTCGCAACGTCTCCTTGACCATTCTGTTTTTCCTCTGCGACGCCGTGGCTCTGCGGCCTCATCTCAAGGAGCTGCTGACAGCCAGGTGAGAATAGTGGCCACTGTCTTCTTTTTCTCAGTCAAGTGTCCCTGGTTTGGGTCATACAAACACTTGAGGTGGCCTAGGCTCGAGCTGGGTCTTGCGTATATCAAAGATTGACTTTTCTTCCGCACGCTTCAACCGATTTGCACCAATGTGTAATTTTTTTAGGGGTGGTTTTGGTGTATGAAGTGATGGAAAGGGGAGGAGGGGGAGGGTAAGGGGCAACTGCGTTGGTACGTATAAATATTTGTGCATCTGAAGTTAAGAACCGGATACGACCAAAATAAGAATGTATGATGCAGCTATTCGTGCGAGAAGTTGTGAAGTGGCTTGCCGCACTTTGTAACTTGCAAGCCTTTCACAAAATGTTCAGCTCGTAACGCCTCATGACATTTCCTGTACTTTTTTGTATTGACGGGAGTGTCTGCCTTCAGGGATGCGCAGGGGTGCACGCCCTTCATGACTGCGGTGTGCGGCCGGGCGTACCATGCGGCGCTGCTGCTGTTGGATGCGGCGCAGCGGGTGGTGCAGGAAGGAGGTGCCACGGGGGAAGCGGCACGCAGGGCACTGCGCTGCATGCTGTACCCACCAGGTTCGGCCCCGGACGACTCCCCGCTGCACGTGCTCTGCTGCAACGACACGTGCAGCTTCACCTGGACTGGCGCCGAGCACATCAATCAGGTGGGTGGACGACTAGCTCATTTCTCGCTCTGTCTCGGGAAATAAGTGACCTCTTAGACTTGTCGTTTAGAGTATGGCATCTTCCTTCTTTACTCGATGCATAGATTGAGTAAATGCCAACAAACGTTTGTCAGGGTTATTTTAGATCTAACTGCGTCATAGCTAGGCTTCTGCACCGAGTGAGTTAGTAGACGGGTTTCAAAACTTTGAGCACTCCCTTTTATGTTACGAGAAAATACTCTCTTACTCCTGAAGTAACCGCATGTGTGGCATACCTTTTCGGAACTCCAAAGAACCGTGCTTCAGTCGGAAGAAGTAGTCCGACACAGAATAGTCTACGTTTGCACGCACCGGCCACTCGGTGGAAAGGTGCACTTGCAGGGTCGCGAACTGCGACCTTCCTCATCCGAGCATTACCGTCCGTCCCCTCCCCCAGGACATCTTTGAGTGCCGCACATGCGGCCTGGTGGGCTCTCTGTGCTGCTGTACGGAGTGTGCCCGGGTGTGCCACAAGGGCCACGACTGCAAGCTGAAGCGCACCTCCCCGACGGCCTACTGCGACTGCTGGGAGAAGTGCAAGTGCCGGGCCCTGCTGGCGGGGCACCAGGCCGTGCGGGGCACCCTCCTCAACCGGCTGGTCACCGACACCGACCTGGTCACCCTGCCCAACAGCAGGTGAGCGGAGCTTCCCCTTGCCCTTCACCTTCTCTCCCGCCTCAGTCTTCCCCTGTATACATATCTAGCGCATTGCGTTCGGCTAGGCTCTTGCTTCTGTCACTGATTTGTATGGTGCTGGTGGATTAGTGCAGTCCACATTTACGTGTGCCCATGGCATTTGACTTGGCTAGGTGTCACTATCTAGAGGTAATGATATTTTGTTAGGATATCTACATTTGCTATACTTCTTTCGGCAATTTAGCATATATCAACACGTTAAACTTCGTGCCACTTTTGTTTTAGATGCGGAGCATCTCTTGCTCGGGTCTATGTCCCGCGGCGTCGGCGTCGTAGTCCGCACTCACACCACGCATGCGCAACTCTCCTCCTTCCCTCTCTCCAACAGCTGCGCGTTACTCTCTCCGCTCTCTCTCTCTACCAGCTGCGTGCACTTCGCGTGCGTTCGCTTCTACTCACACCGCGCACGCATGCGCAACTCTCCTCCTCTAGTCTCCTCTCCTTCAAGTGTGAATATAAGCAGCGGTAGCGCGCTGCGCGCAGTTCAGTTCAGCGCTGTTGACTCCACTTCACTCCGTTCTTCCGATGAAGTGTGATGGAAGCAACAGTCCCGTCAGTTAGTGGGTTGGCGCAAGCAAGCGTCAGCACCACCCCACAAACTAACAGCAACGCTACGTCCACTGAAGACAAAGCTGCGCAGCGAAGGGCACGCGACGCTGAGCGCAAATGCTTGAAGCGAGCGGCAGACCCTGATCTACGGCAACGAGAAGCGGCGTCCATTCGTCAACGTCGAGCGGCGGAAGCTGAACTACGACAACGTGAAGTAGCGGCGGTTCGAGAACGTCGACCAGCAGAACCTGAGGTTCGGGACCGTGAAGTTCAACGTAAACGTACGAAGCGAGCGGCGGAACCCGACCTTCGAGAACGGGAAGCCGCGTTGGTTCGTGAACGTCGAGCAGCAGAACCTGAGGTTCGGGACCGTGAAGTTCAACGTAAACGTACGAAGCGAGCGGCGGAACCCGACCTTCAAGAACGGGAAGCCGTGTTGGTTCGTGAACGTCGAGCAATACTGCAGACACACATCCTTTCATGCTCATTGGCGACTTTAATGTCAACGTCATGAAGAGCCATTGGATAGTTGAGTACATGTCATCACACCACTCGCTGCAACATGTATCATACGACGACCGCAAACAACAGCCAACTACCATTCACGGCACATGCATTGATCACGTCTTCACCAATTTCAAGATCCACCCACTGCACCAAGATCCCCTCACGGTTCACTTCAGCGACCACAAAGCCATCCTCATCAAAGCAAAGTGCACACCTCAAGTACTAGACGCTGCTCAATAAAGACCTTCGTTAACCGTTTCACCTTCGTCGACGCAATTAAAAAAATTACACCATCTTCCCGAGGGGAACCATGGGGTGATGCGGAGCATCGCGGAGTTTCCAACAACGTTCACGCGATGTGTGGTAACCAACGCAAGTTAACAACGTAATAACACGCAAGTTAACAACGTTACTAACAACGTTACTAACACCGTTAATAACACCGTTAATAACGATCCGCGATGCTCCACATCACCCCATGGTTCCCCTCGGGAAGATGGTGTAATTTTTTTGCTAAGGCTTTTTCGTGTTTTAAACCTTGCACGCGTCGTTTCTTCGCTCATCTGCTCTGTCTAACGGGTTAAGAAGGGTTCATGGGTTGAGAGTTTGTGATTAATTTCTGGGCAGTAAATTTAATCTGCATGATGTATACATTTAACATACTCTAAACGACTATTTTCGTGGGCTCGCATTTTCGCTAATCAGGGTTGTATGGTATGTATTTTCTACCGTAGGAAAACATATTCATGGGACCTATTTTTTGCAGATTGTGATTTTTGTAACAATTAAGTTGTTTACAGTACGTATTGAATAAAAAATGCAAATTCCCAGTAAGCTAAATCGTGTCTCTAAATGGTCCCTGTGCTCCTTTCGGTAATTAGTGTTGCATGGAATCTGCTGATAGTTTTACTAAGCTGTTCTATTGTTGTGAGTTGTAAAAAAAAAATAAGTTTTTTCTCGTTGCGTTGACCTCTCGTATCATTTGTTGCTGCACGACTCGCATTGCGAGTTACAGTGCCTCACCTTCGAAATGCACTGCCTCTTGCAGAGGGGAGAACATCCTCCTGTTTCTGGTGCAGACCGTGGGACGGCAAGTTGTGGAGCAGCGCCAGTACCGCCCGTCCAGGTCTCGCTCCAATGCTCCCCGGAAGATTTCCAACTCCGACCTTGGTGAGGGACGGGGTTGTCAATCTCGACGGTTGTTTCGCTAAATCGACCTTGTTTCTACAAACGTCGACTAAAGGTCACGCCTTTGTCAGGGCCAACAACATCCGAACAAGGAAAAGTGCGGAAACGGACGCACCTTTTAACTCGGGTGCGCATTGTCATTGTAAGGAAGAGTCAAATAAATAATAATTGTATGTATGTTTAGACAGTGAGAGGTTAGTGCGCCCCAAGCTGTTTGTCTGCCTGTAGATGAGAGCCAGTGCTGTATCACTACTAGTATGGGGTCTACTACAGGTTTTCCCGCTCATTTTAAGGTGGGAGTAGGGTACTTAAATATTTTTTTTTATTTATTGAGATACCTCGCTGAAAATTGGCACGCATATATATCATTGGATGGTGATTTCGAATCTGCAGTTGAATTTCAGATATCTCTTTTAGAACAAAAGATATGGAAAAATATAAAATTCCAATAAGGGAATTTCTTACGGGTCGTTATGGCAATTTTACATCAAAAAATTTATATTTTAACAATATGCAGTGATTTCTAAGGGTTCACCACATATCCTAAAGCTAATTGAATGTTTACAAAGCCATTTTGTCTACCAGAAATAAATAATGGAATTTCAAACCAAAAAACTTGTCACTAAATAATCCATGTTTCAGCTAATTACTTTTTACCTATTGATTTTAGATGAAAAAGAAAAGCTTTAGGATACACCTCAGTTGTTACTGAAAACAATGATACCAAGTTTACTGAAATCCGCCCATGCAAACATTATGAAAACTTCCATAAGGTAATGGCTTTGGACAAAAAAAGACAGCTGAGAAAATCGCACTTGAAGTTTCCCCGATGTTGGCACCTTTATACATCGTCTAGAAAAAAAAGAAAAGCTTTAGGCTGCAGTTCAGCTGTTGCTGAAAACAACAACACCAAGTTTATTGCAATCGGCTTATGGAAACATAATCAAAACCTCCGTAGAAAAATGGCACCTGACAAAAAAAGAACAACAACATGAAACCACGAAATCAGTTCAGTAGTCTCCGGTGTGTGCACATGGTCACAGCAGTCCTGGGCTGTAGTCCTGGGTCCTGGCAGGCTTGTGTCTCTTGGCCATCCTCTTCTTGACCTTTTCACTCTCAGAGTGAGCCTTGTTGGCCTTGCGAAGCCTCCGCCTGTCCTTCTCAAGACTCCTGCGAATCAGGCAGCTACCTGCGCTGTAGCCAAGCTGTGCTGCTACAGCCTTACTCGTCTTTGCCATTCCCTGGTTGAAGCGTGACACGGCTTCAGCGACAGCCCTCTCCACTGACAGCAGAGAGTCATGTGTGTTCTTAGAGTTCTGGCCCCAGATCACGGAGTGTAGGCACTCTATGGCGTTCTGCGTCATGCCATCACTGCAGCGCTTCAGGAGTGCCCGGTCGCCCAGCCTCTCAAAGACTGGCTCCAGCGCAGTGCGAATGAAGCCTGGCAGTGGGTTCTTGTGTGGTGGTGGCTCCTCGTGGTTGGCCAGTGCTCGGTTGTAGGAGCACCAAGAACTGTCCCCCTTGGGACAGTGGCTGTGGTCCGGGGCTTCATCTGTCGAGGTCATGTGCAACAAAGTTGCTTGCACTGCCTTTTCCATCCCTGGCACATCATGCTTGTGGCTTCTCAAGGCATACCCTTAGTAGTTTGTTATTTTTTTTATCTTGTCCTGGGTCAGCTTTCCCTTTCCTCCGAGAGACTCTCCCTGTGCCTTCTTCTTCTCCACCAGGGTACGAAGAGCTGCTCCCATCCGCTTGTGTACGTGGTTCAGGCAGTCTTTTTTCTCAATGTCGAGGTATCCATAGACGCTGTCTTGTGTCAGGACATGGAAGGTGCGGCTGTCACCATCGGAAAGGATGGTGGTGTAGCGCAGTCCATTCTTCGCCAGGGACCGCCTGAACAGAATGAGGGCTGCCTCGGCTTCCATTCGTCCAGCGTTACAGTCAATGTTCTTCATACACTTGTGGTTGATCACCCAGTCCCCATAGCTGTCGTCGTCTGGGTCAGGTGCACCCTGGCAGCCACGGCAGTATCTTGAGAGGACAACGTGGTCCAGCACCAGGCCAGTGTAAAGCTCAACGATGCACCCCACTGCGATGTTGGAGTTGTGTCCGCGTGTCTTCCATGTGCCGTCAAAAATTATATCTACGTTTCCGGCAGGGTTTAGGAAGCTCTCGTAGACGTCCTTCACCACCTCAACACTCGCTGCTTCTGTGGCTGTTGCTGCTGCCTGGCAAGCCTGCACCATGGTGTCCATGTGTCCCCGAACGTCTTATGATGAAGCCCTCGGTGGGAGAGGTTCAAGGTTGCACAGAAGTCTGCAAGCGCAGTCGCCCCCTTTCCTATGCTCTGTATTCCCTTCATCGCCCTCAAGTTGATCTCGAAGGGCGTAATCTTGGCTTCCCCGGCGACTCGTGGAGAAGAAAATCGACTCTCGGCGAAATTGCAGGTCGAACACGTGAGGACCAACTTCACTGCCAGGCCGTACTGCCTCTCTTCACACTTCGAAAGTCCTACGGTAGCCATTCCGCACTTGCCGCACGCCGTGGATGCGAAGAGTTCTTGTAACACTTTCATGTCCACGATTACGTACTCCGTGCCGCGATCGGTGTCGTCGCTCTCTATGCAGACATCGAGGAGCTCAAACTTCCGTGAAGTCGCCGACTGATCTGCCAACGAAGCCTTTCTGTCGTCGGCACGTTGTTCGCGCTCCAAGCACTCCTCCTCCGTGTAGAACACAGTGTCGATTCGATCTCTAGACGAACTTGGTCCAGCCACGTCCACGAGCGGAAAAGCGGCTTGAGGCATCGGCGAAGTTGTCGAACACAAACTTGATCCAGTCGCGTCCACCAGCGGTAGAGCGGCTTGCGGTATCGGCGAAGTCGACGATGTCGTTTTCCTCGATGTGGAGGTCTTCTTGTTCCAGGCACGTCTCCTCTTTGTGTTTAGTCTCTGCGTGTTGGCCTTCAAACGGGCGTCCCGAGCCATCACAACTCGAAGCGCGGAAGCGCGCAGAACGAAACAAAGAACGACGATGCAGGAGGGCAAATATATACGAAAAGGGAAAGCTAAACAAAGTGGAGGTATCAAAATATTTACATGAACGATGCGAAGAAGACAGGGAACATACAGAAACACTAGGAAGCACAAGAAAAACACTAAAAATATTGATATAGAAAGTGGAGAAATGCGAATGCAGCGTGCGTCTCGAACGGCGAAGCAAGCGAAAGCAGACGACGTGGGGGCCCGCGGAGCGACCGGGACGACGCGCCGGGGAAGCCAGGAGAGGAGGCGCGCGTTTTGGCCAATGAGAGAGCTGCGCCTCGGAGAAGCGCGCGCTTTGCCCAATCAGCGTCTTTCCTAGCGCTGGTGACGGCCTTTTGGACGGCATCGATGACGTCGCGGCCTTGAGGGAAACAGCGCTTTGGAGCTCGGGAAAAATAAGCGCGGGAAACCAGCTTTCGAACAAGACCAAGATGGCTCCGATCGGTTGAGCCGTTGCGGTGCTCCGACGGCTTGAAGTTTGTTCAAATTTTTAGAGTTTCGGCTTCAAGTCAGGTCTGTCAACACTTACAAATTGTCATTATTTTCATATTTAGAGATCGAATTGAGCATTTATATTTTGTGAGGACATACTTTGGACTATATAGACCTCAAAATCGTGAACTTTAAAAAACAGCATTTTTCGCGATTTTTTTATATTTTAAGACCCGCGTCCCCCCTTAATCCAAGCGACGGAAAATTTAATCCAAGTGCCACCCAATTTAATCCAAGCGCCACATAATTTAATCCTTGCGCTACCCAATTTAATCCCGGGATCAGTCAATTTAATCCACTATATATATATGCACTTATTGTCTTCTGGAACGACCTCAAGGATGACGCCTGGAGGACGACGTGTAGGACGGCCTCAAGGACGACTTCTAGGAAGACCTCGAGGACGACGCCTAGAGGACGACGTTTAGGACGACCGCAGGACAATGGCAGGGACGACCTCAAGGACGACTTCTAGGACAACCTGGAGGACGACCTCGAGGACAACCTCTCGGACGACCTCAAGAATGACGTCTAAAACAACCTCAAGGGCGACGTCTAGGACGACCTCAAGGACGACGTTTAGGACAACCTCAAGATCGACGTCTAGGACGATCTCAAGCGTGATTTCTAAAACAACCTCGAGGATGACAGAGGACAACATCCTCTATGTGTTGTCCTCAAGGTTGTTTTAGAAGTCGTCCTTGAGGTTGTCCTAGACTTTGTCCCTGAGGTCGTCTTAGACGTCGTCCTTGATGTCGTCCTTGAGGTCGTTTTAGACAACGTCCCCGAGGTCGTTTTAGACGTCGTCCCTGAGGTCGTCCATGAGGTCGTCCTTGAGGTCGTTCTAGACGTTGTCCTTGAGGTCGTCCCATACGTCGTTCTTGAGGTCGTCCTAGACGTCGTCCTTGAGGTCGTCCTTTAAGGTCGTCCCTAAGGTCATTCCCTGAGGTCGTCCTTGACGTCGTCCTAGACGTCGTCCCTGGGGTCGTCCTTGAGGTCGTCCTTAATGTCCTAGACGCCGTCCGTGAGGTCGTCTTATGCGTCATCCTAGAGGTTGTCCTATACGTTGTCTTGGGCATCGTCCCCGAGGTCGTCCTACATGTTGTCCTAGACGTCTTCCCTGAAGATGTCCTCGGCGTCGTCCTTGAGGTTGTCCTTAAAATTGTCCTAGATGTCGTCTTAGACGTCGGCCTAGGCGTCGTCCTTGAGGTTGTTTTTGAGATCCTCCTAGACGTCGTCCTAAACGTCGTCCTCTAGGCAGTGTTCGAGGTCGTCCTAGAAGTGGTCATTGAGGTCGTCCTAGATGTCGTCCTCTAGGCATCGTCCTAGACGTTAAAATAAGTTCGCTGGCCCTCCATCTTCACATGAAGTGAAAGGGCTCTACATTTTTTCTATTAATATTCGAATCAAAGATTGTTTACCTCGGAAGTATCGCGGACACCAAAGGGAGCCGTCGGACGAGAAGGGCTCACTGGAAGGACTTCTGGTCTGACACTGCCCTCTGGTGTCCGGGGTAATTGAAGTGAAGTATAAAGTAACTCAAAAGTAGCTATGAGTAATTGAAAAAGTAATCAAATCATCAATATAGCTAATAGTTATTAAATTGGCTGTATAATGACCCAAAGTAATCAAAATACTGGGTCAATAGCAGCTCAAACCATTTTAAAGGGTAATCATAATGCAAATTCAGCTCATAAGAACGCAATTGGTTCGATATTAGCTCAAAGTAATCAAGAATCATCAAACTGTCAATTAAGCTGAATTAATGTTCGTTGGGTCAATAGTAACTCAAAATAATCAAGAGTAATTGCAATGAAAATTGAGCTCATGATAGATAAATTGGTAACGCAATAACTCCAAGTACTTAAAATTGTCACCAATATGTTAACTGGGTGGATTTAAAGCCCATTGGGTTAATAGTAAATAAAAAATAATCACCATGTCAATTATGCTCATAATAAATCAATTGGTTGAAAATTATCAGAAAATAATCAAGTCTTATTACAATGTCAATTAAGCCGAATTAGGATTAATTGGGACAAAAGAGTAATAAAAATGTGAATCGAGCTCTTAAAAGACCAATTGCTTGAATGTGACCTCAAGGTAATCAGAAGAGTTAGCAAATTGTGAAATAGGACAAATCCATTGGGTCAAGGTAATTTAAAGTAATCAGAAGAGTAATCATAATATACATTATGCTCATAATAAATAGGTTTGTATGAAGATAAGCTCAAAGTAATCAGAAGAGTCATCCCAATGTCATTTCGGTCGAATTCAAGTCCACTGGGTTAAAAGTAACTCGAAGTAATGAAAAGGCCGAGTTGAAGTCCATTCGGTCAATATAGTAAATCAAAGTAATCAAACAATAATTGTGATGTCAACTGAGCTCATAATAAATACTTTTGTTAAATATTAGCCCAAAAAATCAAAACAGTCATCGCAATATCAATGTGGCCAAATTAAAGTCCTTTGGATCGAAAGTAACCCTAAGTAATCAAGACTAATAATAATGTATGATTGAGCTAACAACCGATAAATTGGCACTATAATTACACTAAGTAAACAAGAGTTGCCAAATGTCACTAACTCGAAGTAATCAAAAGAGTAATCATAATGTCAATAATCATCACATAAAAATTCAATTCGTTGAAGATTAGCTAAAAGTAATGAGTCATCACAATGACATTTAATTTGAATTCATGTCCAATGGGTTAAAAGTAACCCGAAGTAATCAAAAGAGGAATAATAATGTCAACTGAGTTTATTATAGATCAATTGGAGCAATAATAACACAAAGTAATCAAAAGAGTAATCATAAATTGCAATTGTACTTGTATCATCTGAACTGTAGCAATGTTAAGTCGAGTAATAAGAAAGGTTAAAGAAAACGTTCATTCAGCTAATATAAATTCGAGTGCGCCTCAAACACTCAATATTACAAAAAGAGTAATCAACATATCAACTAAGCCTCGTCAATAGTGGTACTAGTAACTCCAAGAAATCACAATACGGATCAAATGATCAGTTGTCCCCCCAAAAATCTAATTGTATAAAAAATTATTCTAAGTTACCAAATGTGTAAGGAAACATGACCGCCGAAGACAATAAGTGCATATATATAGTGTGGATTAAATTGACTGACCCCGGGATTAAATTGGGTAGCGCAAGGATTAAATTATGTGGCGCTTGGATTAAATTTGGTGGCACTTGGATTAAATTGGCCGTCGCTTGGATTAAAATGAGCGGGAAAACCTGTAGTATGGGGTACAACGCTTATCGAGATTGAAATGGGCCGGCGGTGGGGATAAAATTTTTGGGATCTGCAGCACAAACTTTCGCTCCACATGCTCCAAACTGTGGTGTGCCAATATGCTCGGCCACCGATTCCCCTTGGGAAGAGCTGTCGTGTTGTAAATTCAGTAATAAGTCACAGTGTGACGTGGTATATAGGCACACTTGGTTTGACTCGCAGTGGAAGAAGAGAGGGGTGCATGAATGGTGCCGCTTCACCACGAAGCAAATGTGTCGAATGTTCGCTCCCATTTTCAGCAAACACTGAGGCGGCGCAGGATGACAGGAGCTCGAGGAACAGTCTTCATTCGCGCACGTGTTTTGAAGGCTGCGATGCGCGCAACGATGCCCGTGCAAAGGCCCCACTGTGCACGACCGTGCTTGCGCGCGAAGTTTCGACCCGACGGCGCCTCTGCTGGAAGATGCAGGCAAAGCCGGAGTGGAATTTGGAACCCCCTTTCTGGCCTTGTTCCGACACCTCTCTCTCTTCCACCGTAGTCTGACTGCGAAGGTCTTGCTCCGGGGCACAAGAACTCTCACTTGGTTTCAACTTGCAAAAGATTATTGAGCTTAAACATCCGTATGTTGAGCAAGTGGCCGAACGAGGGACACACTAGACCCGGACATCGTCACTCTTGTCGCTTGCAGAGCCGGACATGCCCGACCACGACCTGGAGCCCCCCCGCTTCTCGAGGCGTGCCCTGGAGCGCCTGCTAAACGACTGGAGCGCCATCAAGACGACCATGATGGCGGGCTACCGGGACGAGGAGGCCTCTTCCTCCTCCCGTCTGGGAGGGGCCGGAAGCTCCGTGCCCGAGGACCAGCAGCCCCACCTGGTGGCACAGAACGGCACCGCACTGCTGGACAAGTTTGTCCACTGCCTGCTGGTCAAGTGCAGCATGGAGGTGGGTTTGTTGGGGTTGCGTGCGTGCTCTGTCGGTGTCTTGAGGTCCGAATTCTGGGTTTTGTGGGATTTCGCAGAACACGTTGGAAACGTTTGACTTGGCTCTTCTGGCTCTCTTCCGTTCCAGTGAAGCCTTACAGTTGCCTCGGCCTCTATGTGCAATGGCAGGCTTTTTGGACACTTTGTATTTATTTGACATTTGGTGGGGTGGCAGAGACATAAGGTGAATGAAACACCTTTATGGTGTCCTTATAGATTCACTTTTTGCTTGAAACGGTTGAAATGGGCATGTTTCTCCAGGCAGCAGAGCGGGAACTATAAAGAGGCAGTCGACAGGTTGTGTAACGTTCCTTTCATGGGAGGCGACTTTCAACCTTTATCTCACTCTTGGCTGGTTTTTGAAGCTGGTTGCGCAACCACAGTAGAGCTGTGTAGGCATATCTAATGGCAAGTCAGCTTGTGGCATATGCGTGTTAAGTCTCGTGCACATTTGGTAAGGGCACTACGGAGGGAACAGTGCTGCGTCATTGTTCCGCAGATTGTGTTTTCTCTCGTGCGCCTTTGGCAAAAGGCCATCTTAGTTGTGGGTGTGCCATGACTCGAGTGCCAGGTCTGTGGCTTGCCCAGATGCTGGACACCCTGCTGACCACGCTGGTGCGTGAGATCCAGAACGAGAACTCGCCGAGCAGGGCAGCCGAGGCCCGCCAGGTGGCCCACCGCTTCGTGCGCAGCGTCACCCGCATCTTCGTCATCCTCGCCGTGGAGATGGCGCCCAACACCAGTCCGCAAGAAGAGGTGGGCACCCATTTTAACTCTTTGAACAATTGCTTTGTGGTGCTTTTCGGGCCGAGAAGCAAAGCGTGGGCCTTGTCGGTACCGTTTGCAGCTGCAGCGTCTGCCTTCGCTGCTGGCTTTGGTCAATGTTTACCGTGATCTTGAATAGCTCGACATACCCAGTATTCTAGGTCGCCGTTCCAGGTTCTGACGCCAGTCTCGTCCAGCTTTGGAGGCGTTGATTACTCCACTTTTCTAACTTGTCTGTACCTGATACTCTGTGCTACTGATTGCATACATTGAAACTGTAACACTTTGTTTGCTGCTTAGGCATGTCTTTTGAGTTTGTTTCTGCAGCTAACAGCGAGACACTACCTGAGAATGTCAACTTTTGAACCCCTCACTCAATCGGCGTGATATTTGCGGGTGGTGTTAGTAGCCATATAGAAGGAGGGCATGCAAAATTTCAGCCCTGTGAACCAATTTTATGAGGTACTATACCCCCATAACGGGGTAAAGCATAGCTTTGCATGGAATCTTCTCTGAATTTGTCGTTCATAAATGGTGTTCATAACCACATATTTTCCCGGTGGAATACATACTGGAATACCTGTTGTCAGTTACTACGAAAAGAAATTGAAATATGCATTTTTCAGGTAAAAAAAAAAATTTATAAAAGAAGAAAATTTTACATTAACTAAGTTTTGCAAATTACAATGTTTCATAAAGGAACATGAAAATTCAAAATCTAAGCTCATAGTAATCGGCTCCATTATATTTCGGCATATAAGTAGCAAATATTAAATCTCTTTATAGTTATATACTGTAACGATAGTTTTATTAAAGTGAAATGTATGCCAAAACGTGGAATGGAGAAAGACGTGTTCAAAGTGCTCAAACCTCTAGCTTTTCTTTAGCATTAATAAACCGAAAAAGAAAAAAACTATGCAGTGTAAACACATAAAACTTTCTGGGATTACTCTCTAGGTGTTGGTGCATGTAAATATATGTCATTTTTCAAGATCGACTTTTTTGGCAGAAATCCTTTTTTTCTGTGTAGTGTCCCGCCTTAAATCATGAATGAACAGATAGTCTTTGAATGTTCGTTGGCTTCTCTACTTTGCATGACAACAGCAGTGGTGTTCATATTACGAGATATATGTTAATCTCTTGGCTCTTTACTGTTTTGTTTCTGGCCATTCAGCCTGACCGGGACGTCCCAGCCGCTGATGAAGTGCCGCCGGGTGTTCCAATCCCTGGTGACCTTGGCTGTAGAGGAACTGTGTGAGGCGGCGGACGCTCTCATCGCCCCCGTGCGTCTCGGAGTGGCCCGTCCAACGGCCTCCTTCAACCTGGTGTCGTCCTGCATCGATGCTATTCAGGTTAGTCCTGGCCGCGCTCTGCAATCGTGGTGCAACGGCCCTGTGGGAACAACCTTTGAGCTTTGATCTCTCCACCCTGCGTCTTAACATAAGGTTTTCTGCCTACCGAAAGCAGTGATGTGATTGCTGCGCCAATTGCGCAAAATTGCGCCAAGGGGCGAACCCTGCTACATCCTCCTACATTTTGCCACAATACGGGTAATCTGCGCCAAGCCTGCGCCAAAGGACCAATTTCGGTCGCCTTTCAAAACCGGAACTAAACTGAGTACCGTATGAGCACACGGGAGCTAGGTGGCACGAGCGGCTGCCCGACACAAAGTACCCTGCATCAATCGTTCGTCCGGTCTTGCATTTTTTCCTGCCGTATCTCGTTTCGCGCTCTCGTGGTCTCGCGTCTTTTTAAACGTTTTTCAACGATAGATGCGGGCATGTGCGAACGCTCCAACACTAGCATGCTGGGTATCAGCCATGCCATCATGCTGTGAAACAAAACCACGTTTCTGCGCGGCGGGAGTTATTTTGTGAGCTGAAGCACTTGCTCCTAAAAGCAACGGCCGTGGGAAAACTATATTTGGTTTCTGCTGCAAGTTGCCATGGTCGCGCGACGTCGGATGTTGCCGTCGCCACGTCGATGCAGATATGGCGCTTTCTAAACTGAAACGTAAGGACCGCCCTAATGTTCATCAACATTCCTGCTCTTGTTTAATACGCTACTACAAAAATCCCTCTAGCTCAAAGACTGTTGTGTCGAAGTACTGTTTACCTAGGTTTCTCTCGGTGGGCATTCTTTCGAGGGGGACCTCGGTACGTGAAAAATCTGCCGCGAAAGAGGGTTGGTGAAGATAAGTGAGCTAAAGCAAAGAAGGCAATGTCTGCACGCCAAACCCGCACAGCGCGCTTGTTTGTCTCGAGTTCAGTCGTTGCACAAAGCGCTCCGAGAACTTTTTGACCCTGGCTCGTGATGTCTTGCATCGATGTGCTCAGGTTCTTTTTTTTTCTGTGTGTTTAGCTTGTACAGTCCCCGGCAATATGAAAGACCCACTGGGAGCGCGTGACCGAGGCGGTGGCTGGCAAGGGCGCTGCGAGCGCTCTGGGCAATTCCATTCTGCATTGAGGGGAGGACACTCCCTCGGGGCTCAGCTAAAGCGCAACGCGCTTATCAGTTTGCGCTGAGCCCCGAGTAAGCGTCCTCCCCTCCAAACAGAATGGAAATGCCCGGAGCGCTCGCAGGGCCCTCGCCAGCCACTGCCTCGGCCACGCGCTCCCAGTGGGTCTTTCATATCGCCGGGGACTGTACCTCGCCAGCCAGTCTGGCAAGCATGTACGGCTGGACTGTTTTTTGTCGTATGCTGGACAGTTACATTTTGTGTACAATTTTGGGAACCATTTCGCGACGGAGTGGAGTGGCATGGTTTCGATCGAACAGCCATTTCCGCTCGCATGACAGTTAGAGACGGCTTCCATTTATTATATAACTAGTCAACCTAATGCTGTGATATTTAATGCTAAGCTGGTAATTTTTAAATAAATTTTAATATGTGCAGTTAGGTTCTTGTTTAATTATAGCGGGTACATATATATATGTATCATTTAACTGAAGCATTGCAAAATGTGTCATGTCATTGGCAATTCAGTTACATGTTGAAATACTCCCAGGTGGTCTAACTTGACTATAATTTGTTTATTGCGGCGAGCAAAGTGTCCTTCGTTTGTCCAGCACTTGAAACAAATATGTTTATTTTTCTAAGAATATCAGCTCCAAAAGCCACTTTTGCTGCTCCAAAATACTGTTTTGGCTGCTCCGAAAGGTGCTCCAAAACAGCTTAGGCCAATCACATCACTGCGAAAGGGTTCTAGCTATGGATCAAGTGTTGTCAAGATGCTGATGGTAATAGAACTTCTATTGTGTTGTAGTTTTGGGGGTTGTGTTCTTTTTTATGGCTCGGTGCTCCGTTGCTATTAGTATATTCACTTTGAGCCTCCTCTAACATCTTCAGAACAGTAAAACGTTTGAAGCACTCGTATTTTCCGACTGCCATTAGTTTCATAATTAAAAACAATAAAAATTAAGGCTTGTTTTTGTTTTTTTTAATACATTTTTGGCATTGGAAATTCTTGGCATGAATTCGACATATCACTTTGCAGTTTTGAGCAGAAGATGCGATTGGGGAGTGGTGACTTGGAAGATTGTGAGCTGGGGATTGCACCGTGTGCCTTGCCGACTTCTCTTTCTTGTCCCGGCTCTTGAAGGACATAGGTTGAAAGGCCATGCGTCTCCAAGAGCATTGGCTCGAAGGGCGTTGACCCTCAAGTTGCGCACTCTTTTTCCTCGTGACTGCAGGGGAGTGAGGAGCTGTTTCTGGTGGAGCCCATGGTGCCCAGGGCCCAGCAACCGGAGCTGGCCCCCCACGTGGCCCCCAGCGAGCCCCCCCTGGGACAGAGCCTGCTGGCAGCCAGGCAGCCTCTCAGGGGGGACCCCCTGGACGACGATGAGGCCAGCGTATGGCTCTCTCCCGTTCCCTTCCAGTTCTGTGTGGGAAGTGCCCCAGAGTTGCTCCCTGTAGACTAGGAGCTTTGCCGATACCTGCTACACTGCCCTTAGAGTGCCTTCGTAGGAATTTACTTAAGGAAGGTGAAAAACGTCTACATAAATAAAAGTAACACTAGGCAAATGTACCTTAAAGAAAAGTTAAGGGGGAGGCTGGTCTTTAACTTTTGGTTTTTTATTTTTCATTTATCGCGCTGACATTTAGTATACTGATGTATTTCACAGTGGTGATTTCAAATATGCAATTAGTTTTCAAATAGCTTTACTAGATCCTGAGTTACCAATAAATTTGTCATTTTAATTAGGTCCTCTTTACGGGTCGTTAGCGTAAGAGTTTTCAGAATATATCAAAATTTTTATAGAATTGCATTCACCAAGACATGTTTCGTGCGGTGATGCTATTTTTGTTGCTTTATATATCATACAATAATTTTAATTAATTAGTCTCAAAAAGATATAGCCTCTCGTTTTATGCAACTTGGTGGCAAATGTTTTCTACCAATGTAATATCATTAAATTAGTCTTAAAATAGCATCACCGCACAAAACATGTCTTGGTGAATGCTATTCTATAAAAATTTCTGATATAATTTGAACAATTTTATGGTAATGGCCCGTAAGGAGGACCTAATTAAAATGATAAATTTATTGGTAACTCAAGATCTAGTAAAGGTATCTGAAAACAAATTGCATATTTGAAATCACCACTGAGAAATACATCACTATACTAAATTTCAGCACGATAAATGAAAAATAAAAAACCAAAAGTTAAAGACCAGCCTCCCCCCTTAAGTTCTTACAGTCTTTCCAGTCTGGAAATTAGTGCTATAAAAAGGGGCTGCACTGCACTAGCACGAACTGATAGAAGTGAGGGTGGTGGTAAACAGGTGTTCATTGAACACAGGGTTTCTCAGGTTGGCTTTGATGAGATTGATAATGTTAAGATTTTGTAATATCAGGCTCTTGTTTGCAGGGTTTCGGGAGGAGTTTAGCCACCTTTTAATGAGCAGTGAGTTAAAGGGGCCCTGCAATGACTTTTTTACTGGTTTTTAATTTGCACCGAACCTGAGCGCACTGAACGTAGTAACTTAATGAAACTTTTCTTTTCTCAAATTTCGCTTTATTTTAAAAGTTATAGGCAAATTAGAATTACAAAAACACGCAAAAAATAATCTCCTTCATTACGTCGTAGGTCCTGGCTTGAGTGGCCGTGAACTAGAGGAGGGGTAGTGAGCTCATCGAGCGTTCACGGCTGCCGCACTCCGTGTCGACGGCTCGAGAGGGCGCCACTAAAGCATGTGTTGGATAGGCTGTATGAAACGGACGGCCAGGGCGGCTCGCATTGCATTTGCTGCGTGATTAAAGACTAATTCGGCATAACACTTTATTGGCCACAAACGACAGCAAACACGGGGTAAAGATCAGTTCAGAACGGGAGCCACTTCGCGCTGCCATACCGCCAAATGGCCAAATCGCCAACCAAGCCCGCGCCGAAGGCCTTCGGAATGCACGGAAGCGGTCGGATGCTCGAGCCGGTATACGATCGCAGCGCCGCCGCGTACACCCGGGATTTTTCTACGCTCGCCGTTCGTCGGGGCCTCATCCCACTAGCCATTTCTAGTATGCGCCATTTTTTCCGCTGCTTGGTGGCGGGTACGTCGACGGATCATTTCTTGTTTCCGTACTTTACAAACTGCATTTGTTTCTTTTCTGATCTAAAATACTGAACAAAAACTAGTTTCATACATAATTGAAACGGTTCGCGACACTTATATTTTGTATCTCGACTAAAAAAAATTACACCATCTTCCCGAGGAGAACCATGGGGTGATGCGGAGCATCGGGGTGGTGCTGACGCTTGCTTGCGCCAACCCACTAACTGACGGGACTGTTGCTTCCATCACACTTCATCGGAAGAACGGAGTGAAGTGGAGTCAACAGCGGTGAACTGATGTAGCACGAGTAACTTTGAAAGTCTAATCAGACCGCACGGTAAGGCGGCGCAAAATGCCCTAACAGCGCTTGCAGGTTTCCTCGTCGAGACCGGGCTGGCCGGCGAGATCTAGGCTGCAACGGACGCGAGCGGTCGGGAAATGCTAGCAGACGACAGCCGCGGAGTTGCGGGGAAAGCTCATCCCACTAGAAAGGCCTGGCCTGGCGCTGCGACCCGCGCGCCGAAAACTTTCCTCCTTTTCCTCCTCCGGGGAAACACGGTTTCGCCTCAGACCCCGCCCCGGGCACGTGATGGGGAACGCGCGCAGCACGCTACCGCTCACACTTGAAGGAGAGGAGACTAGAGGAGGAGAGTTGCGCATGCGTAGTGTGAGTGCGGACTACGACGCCGCGGGCCCGAGCAAGAGATGCTCCGCATCTAAAAAAGCTTTTAGCGGCTCTGACCAGTAGTAAGCCCAGGACCAAAGACGTCACATTTCGCGCGCTTTCAGCAACGTGGGTCGCCCTCGTAGGCGGAGGAGGTTTCCGCGTCGTCCGGTTAAAATATGACGCACTGATATTTAGTTACTCTCTCCATGCCCGCTGGCTTTCCCGAACCCCAAGAGACGTGGAAACTGCAAAAAAGGCAGACGCTTAAATATGATTGCAGGGCCCCTTTAACAAAATGGCAAGAATTCTAATTTGCTGTCATGACCTGTGCCTTAGATCTAAGAGTATTACGCGAGTGTACAATGCACTCGGGCACATTTTGGCCTCTTTCAATTGAATCTAGTTCATGTGGAAGTTTCTTGAGACTAACGTGTAATTATGGGTCGATGTAAGGAAGTTATTGCCAGTCTTTATTAGCTTTGTTATATCTTTGTTATAATCTTGTCACATATTGCATCCTTCTATGGCATTTTATTGCAATACTGGAGTTGTACATTTGCTTTATAGCACTGCGGCGTGTGTTGAGGTCAATGACGGAGGAGCTTGTTTGGTTTGTTTGGTACCAGGTGGACGTGGTTGACGGTGCGGTGGGCGAAGACCCCGACCACGAGGAGAGTGAGCGCGACGAGCGTATGGAGGCCTCCGAACACGACGGCACGCCCGCCCATGAGCACAACGACGAAGGTTGGGGTGCCTTCTTCTCGGGCTGCTCTTAACATATTGAAGTTGCAATGTTTTCAGTCTCTTTTTGTTTTCTTTCTCGACTGAAAACTTTTGTTGAATTTTTATGGATAAGGTTGGGAAACGAAGTGTGCGGTTGAAGGACTTGTATATTTTTCTACATGTTCATTATCGAGTTACAATATTTAATTAGCAGGACGGAAGTCCGTTAAACTCGGTGGACAGAAAATTTTTAGGGGCGAAGCTCCTTAGGGGCTAGCCATGTCCGTATGTCCGTCCGCCGGCGTCGGGTGCTCGTGCTTCTGCTCGTGAGATCACGAGCACATGAGCACATGCTCACGTGCTCGTGTAGGGCGAAAAAAAATTGAAAAAAAAGATGAAACAAATTATAAAAAAAGAAAAAGAAAAAAAAGAGTAGGGGTTCTGAGATGCCATCCCATCTGTCTGCTTAAAAAAAGAAAAAGAAGAAAACCACACATTCTCCTACTGACATGAATGAAAAGGCTCGGCATGCTGCGGCTCGGCGTCTACGCAGACAAGCACCACCAGAGCTTCGCCCCAAGCAACATCATTCACCACGTGGAGATGCGGTCAATTTTTTTTCGTGGCGCGCTCATAATATTTTGTTTGCTTCACGGAATTTAGCCCTGTGACACGCTTGCGTTATCAACAAAAGCTACTGACTGCTAGGAGTTTTGCACTCTACTAGAAAACTACACTGAGCACTTTTGTAAAGATCCTAGGGCTTCGTTTTTAACGTTTTGTACTGTAACTGCAGTTTTCCCCCGTTGCAATAGACCTCTCTGTAGTTAATTCATTTTCTCTGGAAAAATCTTTACTATATACTAGATAATCTCTATAGTGTCTTAAAGTTCGATGCCAGATTACAGTATTAGAAGCACACTTTCACTTTGTTTCACTTCACTTGAACCTCGTTGATACTGTCTCTGTCAATGTTCTAATAACTGGTACGTTCTTTTGTATTCTCTTACGTTTACTATAGCGGCCCTTTCGATAGGGGGGTTTTACCGCTAAATCTTTCGAGTGTTCTGAAACATTTCAAAAGACCTTGTAGAAATAAATTACATAAAACTTGGTTTGTGACTCAGTTTGTTTGGTTGCCTCAAGGGATCCGTTCCTACTTTACAGAGAGTGACAGTGACAGTGACCCGGACAGTGCATCCTACCAGAGCAACCAGGACAACGCGAGTGCTCAGAGGAGTGCCACTACTGGCGCCACAGCAGGTTCCGACGCCGGTGAGATTGTCTTTCTTGTCTGGGTCTGTTGTCCCGATGGGAAGCCTGCATCGTTTCACTCTATGTTTTGCTCATGAAGTTTCTAAGGCCCCTTTTTGTACAGAAAAGTTGTTCACTAGCTTCAACTGAATTGTGTTCATGCGAAAGGACCTGACATTTGCTGTTGCCACTTGCGAATGTTGATGGTCATTAATCCTTTACCTTAGATTCGTTAAAACTGAGTGTTATTTTTGAACTCAATATAGGAGCTCGTTTCGCAGAAAATCCGGCGTCGGCGTCAGTGGGACAAAAAAGTCCCATAATGCAACGCGCGCAGCCACGTGTGTCACACGTGACGTCACATGGCTGTGCGCATTGCATTATGGGATTTACCCACTAAATTTGGCGGATACTGTGCTTGTGCGTGCTGTGTGTGTGTTCTGTGCGCCGTGTTTGGTGACGTGTGGACTACCATGTGTGCCGTCGGAACCCCCGCTGTGCTCTCCCCTGGACTCCACAAAGGCCTCAGTTCATCGGATCAGCCCACTGACCTCTATTGTAGTATGCTGGACCGCGGATCGGGAGCCCGTCGGTGTTGCCACCGGCGGCCATTGCTTGACACCGGGCAGTACACGCAAGTCCATGTGAGAAACACACAAAAGTAGGAATATTGAAGCATGTACGCTGTGCTCGGAGGTGATTATTTTATGGCGTGCTGCGATCCTTATGTCGGGTGTTTGGAGATCGAATCGGTATTTGTCAATCGTTCGGACACCGATTAAAAAAATCAAACGTGCCGGAGCACCTACGGCTGATCTGGCAAACTTGCTCTTGTAGTGAAGTAAACAAAGGAACTTGTCGACAATGAGACCGTCCTCGGGGAAGCCCAGAAGTTGATGAATGTTAAAAACGTTCCATGTGGACAGCGGCTTTCCAAGAGTGAGCGAATTCCGCGTAGCAAAGCCTTCGAACTTGTCTGCTAAACCCAACCCAACGAAACTGCCACCGACTCCGCTATAACTCTAGGTAACTCTCGCCTCATTGAGCTGCATTACATTTTTCGCCCAGCGGAGTCACTCTCGACCACAAAATATTTATTAGAACTACGAGGGCTGTCAGTTTTAATGTTTTTATGCGAGCTATTTGACGGGAGTATCGAAAAGCAGCAAAAAAGTATCAGTGCCGACAACAGCTTAGAAACGGAGGAAACGGCACTTTTTCTCGTTCTTCCCATAGAGTCCCATGCATTGGCTGGTGTCAATCAATGGCGACACTCGGCCCCAGCTGCCGAGGCCGCGGTCCGCAATCCAGCCTACTACAATAGAGATCAGTTGTTCAGCTGCTTTCCTTCAGCCGTGGTTTGTGGCTTCTTCCTCCCCGCTGTGTCTGCTTTGGCGAAACACTACCCTCCTCCCTTTCACAATTTTGTCTTCTATCAGCTGTCATCCCCTACCCCCCTTCCCCCATCTAACAATGACCGTTTGGCCCCTGGCTGTACCTTTCATGTTAGTATTTCCTCTCTAGCAAGTCTCTCTCTCTCTTTCTCCCCCCCCCCCCCTCTCTCCTCTCTCTAGAAAATTGTCCTGCCAAATTTGGCAAAAACGTTTTCCGACAAATTTAGCGGAAAGTTTTCCTGACAAATTTAGCGGAACATTTTCCTGACAAATTTAGCGGAACATTTTCCTCCCAAATTTCACGGGTCGATAGGGTCACGACGTTACAGCCACGTGTGACGTCACGTGACACATGACGCTACCGATTAGATCATGCACTCACGCTTGCACAGCTTGGCAACGCGCACGCATTTATATTAATAGCCTTTGCGAACGGCACCCGATAATGCTATTGCATTCCACTCTTAAAGGCAAAGATTAGGCGTCCCCGAAGTTTTTATGGCATTTCTTGTACGAGAAATGCAAATTTGTGCAAGGAGGAGCCTAGCTGAACCTTTCAGTGAATCGCTTAAACTCCAGTTGAACCGTTTCGCCTCATCTGCCGGGTCCGTGGACGTATTGTCCACGGACAACGAAACAAACTGAAAGACTCAGCTTTTCGCACTGAGACCCGGAGCGCTGCTCCAGCCCGCTCGTCGGAAGAGTGGATCGTTGCGCCGCTCAACCGGGTCTTGCTTTCTTGCCCGCAGAGGACGAGTCTGCAGAGTCGTCCAACATGGAGGAAGAGGAGGAGAGCGAGGCGGGGGACACTGAGCCGGACACGGAGGAGCTGGCCCTGCTCGACGAGCAGCTGGAGAGGAGGGGAGGCGCCCCCGGTACGGGCGGGGGGTCCTCGGGGGGCCTGGGTGGTTCTCGCCCGGGGTCCCTGGCTCCGCAGCACCTACAGTGGGCCCTCCGGCAGAGGGACACGACAGGGAGGCCCCACACCTCCTCTGCCGGTGAGATCGCTGGTCTCCATCACCGCCGTGAGAGCATGTCTTCTCTTCCTCTGCCTTTTTGCAGCCTCGCGGCGTTGGGGGACGAAAGAAGCTGTTGTTGTCGCGCGGTCGACCCTCGTTGGGTGGCCGAAAACTATGGGGACTTTGTCCGGGTAATGAGAAAGCAGTTGGGATGTGCGAATAGTGAATTTTCCCTTCGAAGCAAATACAGAGCAAATAATATTTTTGGAACGAATAGTTTCGAATTGAAGCGAATAATTTCGAAGCAAAGCGAATATTTTGCAAAAATTAATGTAGGGGTGAGAAAATTGACAAAAACAGAATTTCAATAATTTGCACAGATGTGGCTTGTCTAGTTATGTCTTCAACTTGTTTTCTAAGCTATTGGAAAGACAGTCAGCAACAGATGCAAGAGAGCAAACTTTCCGAAGTTTATTGAATCTGGGTGTACCAGCTTGTGCCTCGTGTCATTAGCTTACTGAATGTTACTGGGGATGAAGACCAACTGCTCATCATGGTCTTGGAGGAGGAGCTCCCTCCTGCTCATGACGATGTTTCCCGACATTGAAAACAGCCTTTCGCTTGAGACTTGCGTCACCGGAACTGAAAAGTAAAGCCGGGCAACCTTTGCCTAGGGTGCCTTCATGTGCGCTTTGCTTGGGGTGATGACATCTGTACATTTTGTTTCGAACGCTTATTTTTATTTTTGTTCTGAAGCGCGTGAAAGAGCGTGGCGCTGACTCTGCTACGGCGACGTTTTGTTTCCTGCGATTTCTTTGCATTTTCCCTGTGAGCGCGTGCTGTCGGCATCGGGTACTACAAACGATGGCATCACCCTAAACAGAAGGACATTGAGGCACTCTACCTTTGTCAGCAGGGGGTACTTCTTTTGCCCAAGATTCCTCCACTCATGGTAGGGGTTCTCGAGCAGGGCCTCACAAGGGAGTAAAGGTATTCCGCTCGAGGTGCTAGTAGAAGCCAGAGTCCCAAAACCTTCCCACACATCACTGGTGGTGCTGGCAGGTGGTGCAGCTGCGCTTTGGGACTCTTCAGAATTCTCCTCCGGGAGGAAGCTGTTCTCTACGTCTGTGCAGAGTTGGTTCTTTGCCCACTGCTTCTCACTCGGAGCAGTGTAGCAGACCACCTTAAACCGGGGGTCCAGAAAAGTGCACATGAGCACTTTGTAACTTGATGTCCACAAATCGGGACTTGATGCTCCGAAGCATGTTTCCCGCAAATACTGATTCCTCTCCCCCACTCTGCCACTGCCGAGTCAGCGGGACCTGCATACAATTCACTAATGACACCACTTGCGAGAGAGTGGGGTGCTTCTCAGAGCATGATTCCCATGTCGCCTCCTCAACAGATCTGAGGACCGATGTCACTGATGCCATAAGGCACCACTCGCTTGAGATTAGGTTATCGAAAGCATCTCGTTCCGACAGCTTGAGGAGGCAGGACAGCTTGTCATACTCGCTGTTCCACCGTGTGGCAACATCCTGGATGACCTCAAGGGTTTCCAAGTCCATAGAAATATGAACCTCTTTCAGGCGACTTCTTGCCAGAGAGCTTCGCTTGTAGTACCCTACAACTGCTCGGGCCTTGACATAGAGCTCATCAAAGTCTGGCATTTCTTTCTTGGCACTCTGTATACACTACTGCAGTGTGTGTGCAGAGCACTGTAGGTTGAGCCCTGTCGTTTGTAACACTGCACTCGGAAAGTTCCTTGCATTGTCAGTAACAGTGAAGACCGGAATGCCCTGTGGAAGTCCCCATTCTGTGGCCAGATCAAGCAGGAAGCTCTTCAAGTTCTCAGCAGTGTGGCCTTCGGGCATATGCTGGCATGCCAGGTTGTAGTTGCGGGGCTGGAAGGGTGCATCGAGCAGGTGGCATGCCATTGAAATGTAACTGCCCCCTTCAGGCACCTAGCCAGGATTTGGTTTGGGGGGGGGGGCACGCCTATGGCAAAACACCAGATAGGTGGGGAAGGGGGAAGAGGAGGTCCCAGCAAAACTGAGGATTTCGGGGGGGGCCACCCCCCTGGCTACGTGCCTGGCCCCCTTTCTCGATGTCCACCCGTCTGTCGTTAGGGTGTAGCATGGGCTTCCGTTCTCAAAGTGGTTGTGCAACTCGCCTTTAATACACTCTTTTAGGGGCAAAGCTCCTTAGGGGCTAGCCATGTCCGTATGTCCGTCCGCCGTAGGCCGGCATCGGGTGCGCGTTCTTCTGCTCGTGAGATCACGTGCTCGTGTAGGGCAAAAAAAAAATTGGAAAAAAAAAAGATGAAATAAAAATTATGAAAAACAATTGACCGGTGAATGATGTTGCTTGGGGCAAAGCTCTGGTGGTGCTTGTCTGCGTAGACGCCGAGCCGCAGCATGCCGAGCCTTTTCATTCATGTCAGTAGGAGAATGTGTGGTTTTCTTCTTTTTCTTTTTTTAAGCAGACAGATGGGATGGCATCTCAGAACCCCCTACTCTTTTTTTTCTTCTTTTTCTTTGAGCCTTTTCATTCATGTCAGTAGGAGAATGTGTGGTTTTCTTCTTTTTCTTTTTTTAAGCAGACAGATGGGATGGCATCTCAGAATTCCCTACTCTTTTTTTTCTTCTTTTTCTTTTTTCATAATTTTTTTCATCTTTTTATTTCAATTTTTTTTTTTTTGCCCTGCACGAGCACGTGAGCAGCACGTGATCTCACGAGCAGAAGCACGAGCACCCGACGCCGAGCCTACGGCGGACGGCGGACGGACATGGCTAGCCCCTAAGGAGCTTCGCCCCTAAAAAGAGTAGGGGGTTCTGAGATGCCATCCCATCTGTCTGCTTAAAAAAAGAAAAAGAAGAAAACCACACATTCTCCTACTGCCATGAATGAAAAGGACAGAAAAGCTCGGCATGCAGCGCCTCAGCGTCTACGTAGACAGCAAGCTGCTCCGGAGACCAGGGCGCAAGAAACTGCTGCACAGCGTCAAAAACGCCAGGCGGACCCGGAGTTGAGAGCTCGGGAAGCGGCGGCAAAGCATCTACGCCGACAGCAAGCAGCAATACCTATGACCAAAATCAGTATCATCAGCACCACCCAAGCTTTTTCTTTGGCGTAAAGCTCCAGCACCACACTCCAGGAAAATGTAGCCCTTAAAGGGACTTGGTATTCGGTCTCCTCGACGATAGAATAAGAGTGTAGGCCTGTGGCAATGAACAGTGCCATTTTTTTCGTCAGCGTTTTTGCTCACTGACTGTCTTTCAACATTGGCTTGAAGGATCCGGGAGTTGGGACACTGCCATCAGGCTTCTTGGTTTCTGCTGTCTTCCTTGCACTGTCAGCAGCATGCATCTTGTCAAATTCTTTCAACGGTCCGGAATGACGTTTCAGGGGATTGTTGAGGGTGGTGGTCGTACCAGTCGGTGTTTTTAGACACATCTTGCACGTGTGGCATTTTGCACTTTTGAGTCCTCACTCAAACAACTCCTATATCACACTTCGGCACATCGTCCGTTGCGTTTCATCGTCCATAACTTGTCCGCGAACACACGAGCTGCATTCACAGTTCTCGTGAAGCAAAAGTGACAACAAAAGCAACACAACGCAAACCAAAAGTAGCGGGGGCAAGAACGGCATGAACCAGGCACGAACACAGCACGATAATGATGTATGCGGATAGACAATGGCCATTAAATACATAGTTGGAATCAGGGGCGGTAGCTCGCGCCACTTAGAGGTATGCACTGGTATGGTTGCCAGTTTTAAAATTTATAGCTGTTTAGAGCACGGTGGTTTCGAAGCCGTCTTTATAGATATCACTTTAACACTGACTCAATTAAATTCTAGGAAAAAATGTGCAGTAGACGAGTGATATTCTTGCTAGGATATGTTTAAATTGGAGAAACCATCGGTATCGCTATCATTGTTTTCTACGTTGCGACGGGGACACGACGTATGCGCTAGACATGCTGGGCGTGGAGAATAAGCTTGGATAAAGTTTTTTCGGAAGCAGAAAAAGAAAGAAAAAGGAACAGAGAAGTTGACACTGGCGGCCATAGCACGCAGTTTATGATGTAAATTGTTGCGAATGTCGTCTTTTGTGAATTGTTTTAGGGGCGAAGCTCCTTAGGGGCTAGCCATGTCCGTATGTCCGGCGTCCGGTGCTCGTGCTCCTGCTCGAGAGCTCACGTGCTCGTGTAGGGAAAAAAAAAATTATAAAAAAAAATGATGAAAAAAAATGTTTGCAGTTGACAGGATTCAAACCTGTGCCTGGAGACCCCAATGGATTTTTAGTCCATCGCCTTAACCACTCGGCCACAACTGCGGGACGAGTAGGGGGCTCTGAGATGTGGTAGTAACTCGAGAGCTGGGGATGTCATGGATGAAACGTTGCATGTAGCTGCTCAACGTCTATACAGGAGAGGGCGCTGCGGTCAAATGCTTATATAATCGCGTTAAACTTTGCATGCATTGGCTCAACGTTTATAGACGACAGGGCGGTACGGTCAAATGTTCAAATGCGTATATAACCACGTTCCATACCACACATTCTTTTTCTGACATGGATGAAAACGAACGAAAGGCTCGGCATGCTGCGGCTCAGGGTCTACGCAGACAAGTACCACCAGAGCTTCACCCCAATCAACATCATTCACCACGTGGAGATGCGGTCAATGTTTTTTAGGGGCGAAGCTCCTTAGGGGCTGGCCATGTCCGTCCGCCGTCCGTTGTCCGCCGTAGGCCGGCGTCGGGTGCTCGTGCTTCTGCTCGTGAGATCACGTGCTCATGAGCACGTGAGCACTTGATCACGTGCTCGTGTAGGGCAAAAAAAAAAAATGGAAAAAAAAAAGATGAAAAAAATTATGAAAAAAGAAAAAGAAGAAAACCACACATTCTCCTACTGACACGAATGAAAAGGCTCAAAGAAAAAGAAGAAAAAAAAGTGTAGGGGGTTCTGAGATGCCATCCCATGTCTTCTTAAAAAAGAAGAAAACCACACATTCTCCTACTGACATGAATGAAAAGGCTCGGCATGCTGCGGCTCGGCGTCTACGCAGACAAGCACCACCAGAGCTTCGCCCCAAGCAACACCATTCACCACGTAAAGATGCAGTCAATTTTTCTTCCTTTTTTTTTTTTTTTTTTATTAAGTCGTGGTTTGCACCATCCTCACACCTCGAAATACCTCGAAAAGTTTCCGAATACTGTAGTACTATTCGATTCGAAGTCAGAATCGAATATAGCATTATTTGCTTCGATATTCGAAGGTTTCGAATATTCGCACAACCCTAGAAACCAAGCGTTGTGTTCGGATATGTAATAGGGCTTCGAAAGGGAAGAAAAATGTCGGCATAGTAACGACATAGGTCAGAAGCCGAGCGGATAATTTTAGTATGCATTAATGCGTTTCCCTAAGTTTTATTCAAAAAGCCACTGTAATATATTTATATGCATATTTGTGATTGCTAATTGAAAGCAACGAAAAAGAGGTACAGCAGAACACGTTTTATATCTTTTCAAGAGGACTGCAATTAATAAGTGCATCAGTTGTTACAACTGGTGCACAACAAGCAACTCTCGCGCAGTAATTTATTTCACGTGGACGACTTTAACAGTTGTGAAAGCCATCCACGTGAAATAAATTATTGCGCGAGGGTTGCCTTACGAAAGAATATTTACCCGTGGAGAAAGCGAAATTTTCCAGCTAGAGCAGGTGTTCTGCTACGACGGCATGCCAATCGCTATGTCCAGTTTTCAGTTCCAAAGTTTAGACACAACAATGGGAAAGGCAAACGCACGATAGGGATATGAATATGCCTGTCCCTTTGTAACTTCAACGCGACTGGTGTTCACGAAATGTATCGGCCAGGAGCAGGATTAAACCGGGATCATATCAGTGAGGTTCTACTGCAATTAAAGCTCATTATGTGTTGCACACTGCCCTTTCTAACGTGTAATGTTTCATGTCCCATTGTGATGTAGGCTGTTACAGTTTCTATCGGCTTGCAATGTACAGATTAGCTACCTGTGAATGTGTGTAAAAGAAATTAGGTGATTGACTTGTTCAGTAGAAAAACAAGAACAGCATTATAATTGGAACAACCAGAAATGGCATTGTTGCAATTGGCTTTCCTGGCCGTGCTAACGGTAAGTGTGGGGAGGCGATTGCAGCCCAGCTCTACTTTCTTTCAGTCTCATTTGGCAGAGGGAGAAGGGTGCCCAACTTTCGTTGTTTGTTCTTTATTGAGATGGTTGATAGACAATGAAACGTAAAATGGCTCTATTATAACAAATACCGAGGCATTATTAAGTTATGGTGTTAGATCTCGGGAAAGTGAGCACAGGTGGGACACAGCCACCATTTTAGATCAGTGGGGTCATCATAGTTCCTCGGTGAACTGTTTTCTTGCTTTTTGAGAGGTATGTCAGGTCGAGTTCTTTCTTTTTAAATGCCGCTAGTGGGGTGTCGTATTGTCGATTGTTGTGCAAGACGAAAAGAAAGCGTAGCCGCGACTTGACTGAAGGCCGCTTCCATCCATGGACAGGGTCCGTCTCCCTGGCGGGGTCCGGCGGCCTGGTATACATCGACCCGAGCTCCCTGCGCCGTTCTGCGGCCGCGGCCGCGGCTGCGGCAGGCAGCTCGGGCGGCGGTTCGGGCTCGTCGGTGGCCGCTGCGTTGGCCCCGGAGTGGAGCCCCGCCACAACGGCGGTGGGGCTGGCCAGGGCCTTTGGGGCGGTGCTGAGGCAGACGGCGGACCTGCTGGCCACCCTGCAGGACTACAACCAGGCCTCCCCCGGGCTCAGCTTGCCCAAGATGCTCGAGGTGTCCTACCAGGAGTCTCTCAACATGCAGGTGAGTGCCCTCCACCGCCTAGGCATGTGGAGTAGTCCCGGAGTGACCACGGAATATGTCACCGGAGCCGCGGGTTTTGATGTTGGTTGTCGCAATCAAATCAGTTAAGGCCACGATCGCGGTAAAGGTGCCGACAAAAAAGGTGAACGGAAGCAAGCATTACCATTGTCAAGGCATTTCATTCCTTGTCCCATGCCTGCTAGAGTTTTATAGATTTAAGAGGTGGGTATGGCAGAACAGACGCCTGTCATCTTTACCGCCGCTGCTGTGCTGCCGCCAGGACCGTGGCCAGCTACAGTATTGCACGGTTAGCACGTTGTGACGCAAAGATTGAGGGACCATAAACAGCGTTAGCTAAACGCAGCAGTCAGATGCAATCCATGCACTGGCTCATGGGTGATGGTTTTAAGGCCTCCACTTTCCTCAAATCGTGCAGGCTTACCTGGACTACCACTTGAAACCAACGTGGGACTGGCTGGTGTCCGTGATGGACTCGACAGAGGCTCAGCTCCGTTTTGGCTGTGCCCTCACAAACCACTCGGACCCCAGCGGGGGTCCCCCTCCGGGACCCAAGCCCCGCCGGGGGTTCTTTGAGGACCGGCTGTCCGCCCCGGGGACCCTCGACAGCCGCCGTAGGAACCGCCTCACCACCTATGGTGCGTTCCTGGACACTTGGACCAAATACCGTGAGCAGGGCAACAACCCACCAAAACTCGCAACTGCATGGCGCGGCAAGGGGGGGGCGCAGGGACGCTCTCCAAGGCACTCTGGCTCGGGTTCTTTGAGTGCCATATTCACCCGGTTCTAACGCGCGAGTGTTCTTGGGAAATGATTTGTTCTGGAAGGTTTTTTCGGGCATTAGCCCCCGGCAGCAAACTTACATCCAGCAAACTTGCATCGCATCTGTTCTCTTTATATTTTTTTTTAGTGCACAATGTAAACGGTGTGATCAGACAGTTATAACGACCACCTGCGTACAAGCATTAGGAAAATATAATATGTGGATGGTAAGATTGGGAAGGGGGGAGTGGTGGATGCAAGTGTGCCGCATTAAAGGGGCCCTGCAATCATATTTAAGCATCTGCCTTTTTTGCGGTTTCCACGTCTTTTGGGGTTCGGGCAAGCCAGCGGGCACGGAGAGAGTAATTAAATATCAGTGTGTCATATTTTAACCGGACGACGCGGAAACCTCCTCCACCTACGAGGGCGACCCGCGTTGCCGAAAGCGCGCGAAATGTGACGTCTTTGGTCCTGGGCTTACTACTGGTCAGAGCCGCTAAAAGCTTTTTTTTTAGTCGAGATACAAAATATAAGTGTCGCGAACCATTTCAATTATGTATGAAACTAGTTTTTGTTCAGTATTTTAGATCAGAAAAGAAACAAATGCAGTTTATAAAGTACGGAAACAAGAAATGACCCGTCGACATACCCGCCACCAAGCGGCGGAAAAAACGGCGCATACCAGAAAGGGCTAGTGGGATGAGGCCCCGACGAACGGCGAGCGTAGAAAGGTCCCAGATGTACGCGGCGGCGCTGCGATCGTTTACCGGCTCGAGGGTCCGGCCGGTTCCGAGCGTTCCGAAGGCTTTCGGCGCGGGCTTGGTTGGCGATTTGGCCATTTGGCGGTATGGCAGCGCGAAGTGGCTCCCGTTCTGAACTGATCTTTACCCCGTGTTTGCTGTCGTTTGTGACCAATGAAGTGTTATGCCGAATTAGTCTTTAATCGCGCAGCAAATGCAATGCGAGCCGCCCTGGCCGCCCGCTTCATAGATCCTATGATGAGCTCACTACCCCTCATCTAGTTCACGTCCACTCAAGCCAGGACCTACGACGTCATGAAGGAGGTTATTAGGGGCGAAGCTCCTTAGGGGCTAGCCATGTCTGTCCGCCGTCCGCCGTAGGCCCTGCGTCGGGTGCTCGTGCTTCTGCTCGTGAGATCACGTGCTCGTTTAAGGCAAAAAAAAAATTGGAAAAAAAAAAGATGAAAAAAATTATGAAAAAAGAAAAAGAAGAAAAAAAAGAGTAGGGGGTTCTGAGATGCCATCCCATCTGTCTGCTTAAAAAAAGCAAAAGAAGAAAAGCACACATTCTCCTACTGACATGAATGAAAAGGCTCAAAGAAAAAGAAGAAAAAAAAGAGTAGGGGGTTCTGAGATGCCATCCCATCTGTCTGCTTAAAAAAAGCAAAAGAAGAAAACCACACATTCTCCTACTGACATGAATGAAAAGGCTCAAAGAAAAAGAAGAAAAAAAGAGTAGGGGGTTCTGAGATGCCATCCCATCTGTCTGCTTAAAAAAAGCAAAAGAAGAAAACCACACATTCTCCTACTGACATGAATGAAAAGGCTCAAAGAAAAAGAAGAAAAAAAAGAGTAGGGGGTTCTGAGATGCCATCCCATCTGTCTGCTTAAAAAAAGCAAAAGAAGAAAACCACACATTCTCCTACTGACATGAATGAAAAGGCTCAAAGAAAAAGAAGAAAAAAAAGAGTAGGGGGTTCTGAGATGCCATCCCATCTGTCTGCTTAAAAAAAGCAAAAGAAGAAAAGCACACATTCTCCTACTGACATGAATGAAAAGGCTCAAAGAAAAAGAAGAAAAAAAAGAGTAGGGGGTTCTGAGATGCCATCCCATCTGTCTGCTTAAAAAAGAAAAAGAAGAAAACCACACATTCTCCTACTGACATGAATGAAAAGGCTCAAAGAAAAAGAAGAAAAAAAAGAGTAGGGGGTTCTGAGATGCCATCCCATCTGTCTGCTTAAAAAAATAAAAAGAAGAAAACCACACATTCTCCTACTGACATGAATGAAAAGGCTTGGCATGGTGCGGCTCGGCGTCTACGCAGACAAGCACCACCAGAGCTTCGCCCCAAGCAACATCATTCACCACGTGGAGATGCGGTCAATTTTTGCTTGTTTTTGTAATTCTAATTTGCCTATAACTTTTAAAATAAAGCGAAATTTGAGAAAAGAAAAGTTTCATTAAGTTACTACGTTCAGTGCGCTCAGGTTCGGTGCAAATTAAAAACCAGTAAAAAAGTCATTGCAGGACCCCTTTAAGAGGCTCCAAATCTAGGGATCCAAATTACCGTATTTTCCGGACTGTAGGTGACACTTCCGTACATTAAGCCGTTTTTACAGAAAAGTTGGTATACAAGTCGCACCTCTATGTACGGTTCACGCGATGAATTTTTTTCATTTTATGTGCATCGGTAAGTTTTGCACAACCGGTAGCTAGTTCACACGTACCGTTTGACACACAACAAGTTCGACATTTCGACTTGCATGAAATGCCCAAAGCACGGCACTTTCTGGCGGGGGCAATCTAACGTTTCTTAGCTAATGGACGTAAAACGCTCAAAATCGGAAGGTATTCGGCTTCATTCGAGTGTACACATGCCCAGTGAAGGAAAGTTTAACGGGCCGGACACTCGTGAACCAAGCTTTGGACCACTAGGGCAAGCCTAGGCCAACCGCCGGGGACGATGCGAGCATCGATGCACAGGCAGATAGATAAATCTTCGCACACCTTTTTCGGTCCCGCTAAAAGATCAGCTAGCCACAATCCTTCCTTTTACATGTAACAACACGGTTGGAGCATGGCAGATAAAAACTCCTCATCAAACAAAAAGTAAGAAAGACGGTTGAATTAGGCAACGTCGATCACATGCTGTAAAAGCTTTATTCTCACTTCTTGCCTATCCAGATTGAACCTCTTCTGGGACACTGTAAAATTTCTCGCTTGCTGAGTCAGTTATGAAGAGTGCGGCAACAGGCAGTGCACCTGGAAGGGGCAACACCACCTATGGCTACATAGTTACGGAGCTCTACGAAAGCTGGCACGCGGCGCATAAAAGAATGGCGTCACATTGCGGATATAAAAAAGACAACGCACATAAGTCGCGCTGTTGTATAAAACGCACCAACAAAAATGGTTGAAAAAAAATGTGGCTTATAGACCGGAAAATGGGGTAAAAACACCATAGGCCTTCGTGTTTGTCTGAAGTTTGCGGTATTTTTCTGGAATGGGCATGCGCTTTGGAATCGTGTAAATATGTTGCGAGTGCTTATCCCTCCCCGTTAGTTTCCCGAACTACAGGGGCACGGGGTGTTCTCCGCATGGCTGGGCAAATGGGATCCTCTTTTTTAACCCAGTGGAAAATTAACATTGTATTTTTGTTCTTTTCTCCTTTCACTTGCAAATCTTGCCAAGTGGAGTGGGAGAACTAATGTGTATTGTGGTAAGGTAGAGCCCGAAAGCCTGCAAGCTTTACTTTGTGTCGTTTCGCATTTTAGCGCAAGTAAGCCATAGGCATGCTCTATAGTTTCGAAGCTCATGCAAATGACAAGTTTGAATCCAGTTCCACACCAAATATTGCTCAGTTCCATTGGGAGTTGAGAACAATAGAGACAGTACACCCTTTGACAGGATGCTCGATGTTTTCTCAAAAAGGGGTGCAAGCCAGAAAGTGTAAAAGTGTGTAAAGAATTCTAGAACTTTTGCTGGCTCAACCAGGATTTAATAAAAAAAATAAGCAGTTTAATAAATTGCTAAAAGAACTTGCGAAAAAAAATTTAATAATATACAGCGCATGTAGTATGAACATTATGAGTAGTAGATACATTCAGTGCTAACAAGCTCTTTACTTTTTCCTACTAAACCTAAAGTGCATTGACGGTTTGCATGAGTGAAAGATGGAAGGGTTCGGTGGGAAGAGTTTGAACAGGGACCCTTTCAGCAGACGGTAATGACACGTGCAGGGTCGGAAGGCGTCTCCGCAAGGAGGGACTTCCTGTCGTACGCCCTCTCCCTGATGCGAGCCCACAACAACGAACACTTTGATTCACTGCCGGTGATGGACGTGGCGTCTCTGAAGCACGTGGCCTACGTCTTTGACGCGCTCATCTACTTCATGCGCTCGGGAGCGGATGACTCCGAGACCCTGCGCGACGGTTTCCTGCTCCTGGACCCGTGGTACGCTGAGGTGAGTGCCTGCTTTTTTTACGGCGGAGCTGTTAAGGGCTACTTTCCCCAGGATCGTGTCCCCCGCAAAGAAATGTCGACACAAAACTCTGGACAGCTACCGCCATCTATGAGCGACGGCAGCAACCAGACAATCGGCTTGCCGGCCTTGCTCATAGATGGCGACAACCTTTCCAGCCTTTCCACTCTGGATTTCACCAGAGTGGAAAGGCTGAATTTCTCTAGGTGTCGTCATCGAGGTCGTCCTAGAAGTCGTCCTTGAAGTTGTCGTCGAGGTCGTCCTAGAAGTTGTCCTTATGGTCGTCCTAGACGTCGTCCCGGAAGTCATCCTTGAGGTCGTTCTAGAAGTTGTCTTCGAAATCGTCCTAGAAGTTGTCCTTGAGGTCGTCTTAGACGTCGTCCCTGAGGTCTTCCTTGAGGTCGTCTAGATGGCGTCCCTGAGGTCGTCCTCTGGGCGTCGTCCTCGAGGTCGTCTTGGAAGTCGTCCTAGACATCGTCCTAGACATCGTCCTAGACGTCGTCCTCAGTCGTCATCCTTGAGGTCGTCCAAGAAGTCGTACTTGAGGTCGTCTGACCTGTAGTACGGCTTCGCTGGTCTTCCTTCTTCACCAGATTGGAAAGGCGGAAAGTTTTTTTCTTTCTCATCCTTAAGGGGAAACAACTATTTGCACGATTGGAATGAAATTCGCAGAGCACATTTAGTATCATATATAAAGGCACCATGCAAAATCCTATCTCTTTAGGATAAATTTGTCAAACGTTACACATTTCTGAATGAAGCAGTGGTGTTCTTTGTCAAGGAATCTATCATATACAAATAATGCCATAAAAGCAACTATTTTATTGCTTGGATGTGAAGTAGGGGGTGTATATATCTTCTGGCTATCTAGTTTCTACTACTCCGATGTAAATACTTCAGAAAGAAATATTACCTTGAAATATGAGATGCATTTTTTCAATTGATCTGTCAAAATGTTAGTCGTTTTCAATGGTCACTCTAAATTAAAAGGAAATAAAGTACCAATCCCCCAGTAAATTTCAGTTGAGAAATATCTTGAATGAGGCATTAAGACACTTTTACTAGCGAACAAAAGATTTCTTTATATGAAGTTTTCAGAAAAAAAGTTAAACTGAAAAAACGGCATTTAAACATTGGGCTTTTTTTTTTAATTATTGCCTCGCTATCAGCGCTTACTAGAAAGCCCCAGCAGCGTAGGTCGGTCCTTCGACGGCCTGGTCCTTCCGTTGCTTGGCGATGGCCTGGAGCCTTCTCAGCTTCTGGGCCACCTTGGAAGACTGGAGTGCTTTCTGCTTGGCCTTTGAGATTCTGGCTTGCACGGCTTTGCTGGAGCCCTGCACCTTGTGACGTCCAGGCTCTATGCTCATCTCAAGGAGGGCACTCTCAAAGCCTGTAGGGCTCAGGTTAAATTCCAACACTGCTAGGGCGGCAGCTGTTCCACCGTTCTGTGGGACACAAAGTCTGTCTTTGGTCATCGCCTCCACACCATAGCCTTGTATGACTCGTTCCCATTGATCACATGATCCAATTAATTTATATTGGAATTGGCTTTAAGTCTGCAGTGCCTCTCGGCGGGAGCGGACAAGGGGACTATTATTTTACATTCTTTTTATCAAGCCCCGACCTCAAAATCTGTGCATCTTCATTCTGGCACATCGCTCGAGCAGCTTATTCCTGGACAGCCGGTTGTACAAAGGCGCCAACTCCTTTGCAATCTCTCTGGAGAAGGCAGGGTGGTGGGGTTGTGGCTTTGACGGCTTTCCTGCTGCCTCCAACGCCGCATGGCGGTTGAAATGGCACCATGAACACTTTCCCTGAGGGCAGGCTTGATGACGGGGCCCTTCGTCAGTAGAATACGAGTGCAGCAGGCTACTGTACACTGCTTTCTGCATTGCCGGAACATTTGGTGCATTCTCCTTTTGTGCAGAAGCGTAGTAATTTGTTAACCTCTTCATAATAACATTGGTATGATTGCCTTTTCCACCAAGTCCTTTTTTCGTTTTCTTGAGCGTCTCCATCCTTGCATACATCCTTCTGGTGACGGTTGACGCAGTCCTCTTTTCGCAGTTCTTTATCATAAAGATGAAGTCCAGCAACGTGGTTAAAAACGTTAAGGTCAACCGTCAGATAGAACTGTCACATACTGCAGGCCATGGAGCTAAATGGATCGACGGAAGATCTCGTTAGCGGCTTGCACTTCGATGGCGTGTGCAGATCTGCCAAAGTTCTTCTGGCACATTGGTGCATGACCCTTGGCCCAGTCTTCATGGCCACTGGATTTCCCCGCGAGTCCGAGACTGCAGCGATGACAATAATTGCTTTGGACAGAGAAGTACTAACTGAGCCTGTCTCCAACTCAATTACCACTCCAACACCGAAGTGTGAAGTATGGCCGGGCTTACGCCAAGTGCCATCATAAGTTACAAAATTGTTCAACAGACCATTGTCATCTGATCCGCGAGCTTGGCGTACCGCTTCTGCAGCTTTGCTCATAACTTTTCTTCTTGCCGCTCGCATTGACGTGTCGCGCACCTTTCCTCCGAGGTCTTGAAATGATAGCAAGTGCATAGGCGAGGGAGCGTTGATGCCAGCAAACAAGTTTGTTAGCTTCGTGTAGCCGATGCCACATTCGCGGGATGCAAAACAAATGCGTACCGCCAGTTCGCTTTGACGCAAGTGGTCGACGGTCGATGAGTGAAGCGCCTGAGCAATGTCCCCGCACTCAGGGCAGACGACAACAAACTCCACCTGAGCTCCTTTGCCGCTCTTGTTTGGTTGGAGGTGTGATCCATTGTACGCTGGGCACTGGAGACCGTTAATTAAATTCTCTATGGCAGACACACCAACGAGGCGATAACCGTCAAGTGGAGTGTCGGAAGCAGTGGAAACGTCTGCCGGATTTTCGGCGGCTTCACCGTCTTGTAGGAGCGATATCTTGCGCTCTATCGCAGTTAGCTCTTCGAACTCTCCAAGGTCGTCGGGAAGAGGCGAAGGAACTTCAGCCAATTGCTCAAAAGTCGCGTCCAGAAGCAACGAAATGGGAGGCGGCAACGAAGATTGTTATTAATAAAATCTCGAAGAAACCACATTTTCAGCGAGGGTATGGACATCACCGTAGTCCCAACAAGCGCGAAGCGATCGGCATTTGAACCGGTAAACATTGCAGATTTGGTGCTCGCCGTATTGACTCAGGAATGCAATGTGCATTGCCACCCCATCGAAAATATTTTTTATAGGCGTAAATGTCCGCCGTTTGCGTACGAAATTTTCAGGAAGGGTGCACTATTAGTTTCTGAAACTGATCACTTCAAAATTTGAAAAAGGCAATTTTGACAAAACAATTCTGAAATTTAGGCTTGTGTCCCCCCTTAACATCTTGGGGGAAGGAGTAACGTTAGAAGACAGGATTTTGGGAACATGAGGCTTTCCTTTCGAACTCATTACTCGACTTTTATGACATTTGAAGCTTGTAACGATGACTCATTTTGTTTTCGATTGGGGCGAGCTAGCTTTTCCTTGAAGTAGTCCACGTAGAGTAACAATGCCATTGTTGAACGTGCTACGAAGAAGGCTTGTGGCTGTGTCGTAAGCACTCGAATAACCGACGCACAAATGTTATGCCATACCTTCTTTTTTTGTTAGTGTCTCGTAGCAGTTTCCGTCATCTTCCTCGGTATTGAGTTACCGACCTGTGAGAGCTCGCGCCTTGTTTGTTTCATCCCGCCCCAGGACTACAATGAGAACTGAAGACCAGGAGGAAGAGGCGGGGCCAGTGTCGAACATGCAAGTCGACATGGAGAGCTGCTGCGACGAAGACCAGCCGGCCCCGCTCTCGGGGGCGGGCGGGTCGGCCTCGGAGGGCCCCTCAGGGGCCAGGGGCCGTCGGCACCCCTTCTTCCAGCGCTCGGACTCCACCCTGTGCCTGGGCTGCCAGGCCCCCGACCCATTCGCGACCCCTCTGGCAGAGGCCCTGCCCCTGGCAGATCGGCCTCAGCTGCTGACCCCCACCGCGACGCGGCAGGAGCTGTTCGGAGCCCCCCGCGCGCCCCAGCCGTCCGGGGAAGGGGCCCCCCCGCTGCCCCCGCGCCTGGGACTGTCGAGGGGGGGCACGGGCATGCCCACTTCCGCCCATCGAGCCGCCGAGGTGCCCAGGGCACCCATCATCGTGGCGGCGCCTTCTTCGGGGCGCCGGCCACCGCCCCCCGCAGCCACCCAGGAGGGAAGCGCCGGGCAGGGAAAGTCCAGCGTCATTGTCCTGGCAGGCTCTCACCGGACGCAGGCCCAGCCGGTGAGTTTTGTGTTGAGGCTCATTCATATCGAACATTTGAGTATATTTTGATAGGTTTCGTCAAGCTGTGGCTGAGAGTCATCGAGACACCCCTGCTTTGCACTAAGCACGGCAACCAATTCAAGGAGTAGCTTTGCACGGAGCACAAAAGGCACCGATCCGATGGTGACTCGTTTATGTCGCAGTAGGAGGTTGTGAAACACAATTGTGAATGGCCCTTTACTGTTTCCTACAGAATTCTTTGCCTCCCAAGGAGGGCCATGTGTCTTGTATAAGAAATGCAGCAATAACTCTTTTGGCACTGAATGTTAGGATAACCTTGTGGCCAAAGATCCATCTACCTTATATTTTGATATACAAATTGTGTTTTCTTTTTCTTTTCAAAAATTTTTTTTTGGTGCAATTATACAACGGTATGAGTTATGTGTTTTCTTTTTCTTAAATTCTTTCTGCGACTCCATTTTATTACGCGCCGCGCGCCATGTTTCGTAGAGCACCGTAACTGTGTAGCCAGAGGTGGCGTTGCGCCTTCCAGGAGGCCCTGCTGTCGCCGCACATTTCTAAACGTTTTGTAACTGAAAACGAGAAATTTTACAATTTCCCCGAAGCGGCTTAATGTGGATTGGCGAGACAGTGAGCATAGAGCTTTTACAGCATGTGATCGATGTTGCCTAATTCAGCCATGATTCCAAATCTTTTTGCTTCAGTCCAGTAACACTGAAAGTTTAGTAGGCTGGCATACATGCATTGCAGAATATTTTCTCGCATGTTTCTTAGTTTTGTTTGATGAGCAGTTTTTTTCTGCCATGCTCCAGCCGTGTTGCTACATGTAAAAGGAAAGATTGTGGCTAGCCAATCTTTTAGATGTACTGAACAAACTATGTAAAAATTTATCTATCTGCCTGTGCATCTATGCTCGCGTCGTCTCCGGCACTTGGCCTAGGCTAGGCCCAGTGGTCCAAAGCTTGGTTTACGAGTGTTTGGCACATTAAACTTTCGTTCGCTGAGCATGTGTTTGCTCGAATAAAGCCGACAACCTTCTCATTTTGTGCGTTTTACGTCCTTTTGCTGCGAAACACTCGATTGCCCCCGCCAGACAGCGCCGCGCTATGGGCATTTCCCTTGAGTCGAGACGTCAAAGTTGTGCATTCAACGGTACGTGCGATCTTGCTGATTGTGCGAAACTCAGATTTTGCGATACCGCGTGAGCTGCGTAACAAGGCGCGACTTATACAAAGGTGCGACTTATATATCAACTTTTCGACGAAAACGGCTTAAAATGCGGATGTTAATATGGTAACTGGAGTTTGACTTTGGTTGGGATAACAGAATTGCGTTCTGGTTTATGCACTTGTCCTGTGCATTCGACCAGGATGCCTTCAAATTGTGATTTTTGCTTCTTTTGGTGTGCAGCTTTTTTGGATGTAGCAATATTTGAAGAAGAGATGTTTAACGGAGTCTTTCTTTCTCCAACAGTCTAGCGAGGCTCCACCGCCATACTCTGGAGCCCCCAGCCCGGCCGCCGAGGTTACCGTCACCTCCAGCAATGCTCTGCAGACTTCGGCAAGAGCAGAAGGCCCTGCACCAACCTCCACACTTCCTGGAGCTCCGCAGTCAAACCCCGAGACCGGCACGAGCACGGCGGCCTCCACTTCAAGGTGCCTGCCTCGGTCACGTCGGGAAATGAAAACAGGGTCTTCATTTCCCTGCTCTCTCCACATTACTACAGGGTTGACCTGCCATGCGCTATTCTGTTGCTCAAAGAAAAAGGGACTCCAATTCTTTGTTTTTGTTTATATTTTTACAGTGGAGCTGTTAAGGGCTAGTTTCCTCAAAATCGTGTCCGGTACCAGACGAACGTCGACACAACACTCTGGTTGCCGCCATCGCTCATAGATGGCGGTAGCTGTCCAGAGTGTTGTGTTTGCTGGTTGTCTGCTTGCCGCCGTCGCTCATAGATCGCGGCAACCTTTCCAGCCTCGGCAACCAGACAACTGGTTGCTGCCGTCGCTCATATATGGCGGCAACTTTTCTTCGGAGGAAGGAGGGTGGGAACGGAACAAGTGGCGGTGTGCGCAGCAGCGCGAATGGTTCTGCAACCGCCGCGAGGCCACTATCACCTGAAGTCCCACTGCGTCGAGCGCTTCAGATTCCCTTGCAAAAGAAGAGCGCATAGCTCGCCTGGAAAGCCACCGCCGAGAACAGAAGCTACAGCTCCACTGCTCTTCCTTCTCCCTGAGTGGAAAGGCTGAAAGTTTTTTTAGTGTCCATTTTCAAAAGTCTTATTCCTAGAAGGGTTTCTGGAGGTTGGCTTTCCCTGGCAGTGCTGCAAGGAAGGGGGGGGGGGGGGGGGGGGGGGCCCTATGTATCTTCCTTTTACGGGCGAAGCTCCTTAGGGGCTAGCCATGTCCGTATGTCCGTCCGCCGTAGGCCCGGCGTCGGGTGCTCGTGCTTCTGCTCGTGTAGGGCAAAAAAAATTAAAAAAGAAAAATGAAAAAAATTATGAAAAAAGAAGAAAAAAAAAAAAGAGTAGGCGGTTCTGAGATGCCATCCCATCTGTCTGCTTAAAAAAAGAAAAAGAAGAAAACCTTAAATTCTCCTACTGACATGAATGAAAAGGCTCGGCATGCTGCGGCTCCGCGTCTACGCAGACAAGCACCACCAGAGCTTCGCCCCAAGCAACATCATTCACCACGTGGAGATGCGGTCAATTTTTCCAACTTCCCTCACTTGCTCGCAACTCAATGTGAGACGATGCCCAGTCATGAGGCAGACAGTGTCCTTGGGGAGTCGGGTTTGTGCAGCGAGTGCTTGAGCAGTTATCTACGCCTGTGGGAGGAAGATGGATACATTTTACGTTAACATGACTTTCCCGGCGTTAGAGGCCGATGTACAACCTCGGTTTTCTGCAAGGAAGATAATCCTCTTAGCACTCCCTTCTCCTAAGCTGCGAGGGGAGCCAAGTTGGGGCAAGGTAAAAAGTGGAGAGGGCAAAAGAAGCGAGGAGGCGGGCAAAAGTGGGAAGCGCAAAGTGTATGTCAACCTTTAAGTAGCATCTCATTACTGCGTGCTTGTTATAGTCACTCACAAGGTGAGATCGGCAGGGCCTCTTTTTCATATGCCTCCAGCACGCTTTCGTTGCTCTTTGCCGTGCTGGAGGCAAGACTACCCAAACTCCTCTCTGCTGTTCTCACTCTGGCAGCGACTGTAGTACCGTCACAAAGGCAGCAGTTTATTTGCCATAGCTATGAGAAAGTGATTGATGCTTGCACCGTTCGCGCAACTTGACGATGTAGGCACCCGAAGTACGCCCCGTTACCACGTTTCCGTCGGTACACTTTAGGAAAGCTTAGCCTTCGGAGTGGTGACGACCTTTGTCTGGGTCTGCAGTGGTGCCACCGGCGTCGGACCCAGCAGTCGCCCCGTGTGCCAAAGCAGCGCCCTGGGGCAGCTGGTTCCCCACGACGTGCTGCTCAGCCGCTGGCAGCTGACCCTGGAGTTATTTGGGCGCGTGTTCGTGGACGACGTGGGCGCCGAACCGGGCTCGGTCATCAGCGAGCTGGGCGGGTTCCCGGTCAAGGAGGTGCGCTTCCGCAGGGACATGGAGAAGCTGCGCAACTCCCAGCAGAGGGACCTCACCCTCCCCAAGGTGATCCTCTTTCCTTGCAGCCACTCTGCGAAGTGTTCCGTTCAGAACGGGTGGAAGGCTCCGACTGGATACGAATGGGTCCTGGTCCTGGTCCTCCTTACGATAAGGCATGGGACTGGGATGCGACGTTGCACACAACACCGGCCTGCATAGCGTTGTTGCCGATATACACCTTAGTTGCAACATGCAACTAAGGTGTATCTCGGCGCGCCTTTGTTGCTGATGTATAGGCACTATCCTAGGGTTGGTCTTTTTGCGCTACATGTATTCTCCTACCTTTACTGCAGATGTACACTTTTCTGTTTCTTTTGCTGCAAGGTTATTAACCCCTTCAGTGCCTTGGACGAGCTGAGCTCGTCGGCCACTTTCTGGCTAAAAATGCCATGGACGAGCTCAGCTCATCCAGTGGTTTTTTCGGTTGCCCTCAATTCTACGGACAAGCTAGGCTCGTCCGAGTAGTTTTGCGGCGCTGATCATAGATGGCAGCACTCGTATTAGTTGGCAAATATTTTTTTCGCCTTCGCTGATTTTTGCGTAATAAACTTTTCAAATTTTATGTGTAATACTAGGGGAGTAACAATTGGAAATAAAAAAAAATTTGGCACTTTTAGGTTACTTTTGGAAAAACAAATTTGGCATTTAAGGGGTTAACTAAGAACTGTCAGCGGCGATACACTGGAAGATTTGCATGGGGATTCTGAGAGCTGAAAAAGGAATTTTCACTTTTGGTTTATCTCAATGCAACCTGAAGATAGTGAGGTTCCAGCAAACACACGTATTAAGAGCATCGCACCACTAGTCGGTCCTCGGAATTGCGTAACAAAGAAGCCAGAGCTTACAAACCTGCCAGGTGCCTGGAAGCCGGCTCGAAGTTGTTCCGTTGCTGACTCTGCTCCTCTGCGACGCCCCCTCCCACGGTTGCAGATGGAGCGTGAGCGTAACAGCCTGCTGCAGCAGACATTCAAGGAGCTGAACACACAGTACAGCAGCTACAGCCGGCGCAGCATGGGGGGCACCCCACCGCTGGCCATCAACCGGGTCAAGGTCACCTTCAAGGACGAGCCCGGCGAGGGGTCCGGCGTGGCGCGCTCGTTCTACGCGGCCATTGCCGAGGCCTGTCCTCTCCCTCGAGAAGCTGCCCAGCCTGGACGGCTGCCAGGGAAACCGCTCCCTCCAGTACAGTGAGTGCTTCTCTTCTCTGCACTCCTCCCTCTCCTCTTATATATGCTAATTATGGTCTTATTTCAAGTATTGGGCAAATTTTTAACACAATATCTGTTTTACGAGTCGCTTTATGTGAAACAATTATGTCATGAGCGCGCGACACGCCGGGAGTGTTGCGCAACGTTAATAGCTTACAAAGGCCCGTGTAAAAGCAACGCAAGAAAGACTCCCCAGTGGGGCTCGAACCTGGGCCGGTGCAGTGGCGGTCGGATACTATAGCCACTGAGCTGCGTAGCACAGCTGCTCTGGAAAAGTGAGTGGGCTTTAATTGCGTGAAAATGTGCTGGTGAGAGCTGGATGTTTTAATAAAAATGTAATTTAAAAACAGATTGAAAAAGATAATAAAAATAATAAAAAATTAGCGCAAATCACGATCCGTGACTGGTTTGTGCTAGATTTTTCATTAGTTTTTTTCTGCTCCTTGGTCTTTGTCAGCATGGTCAAGCTTGTATACCGTAAAGTTTTCATAAAATTTTAATTTTCATAAATTTTCATAAAAAGATTGAGAAAGACCAGACCGGTTTTTAGCCTCCTGCGACGTCTTAGGACCAGCTCCGCTGCAGCGCATCCAATCCTAAGACATCTCAAGAGGCTTAAAAACCGGTCTGGTCTTTCTCGGTCTTACTCGGTTGCGTATGTGTGAACGGCGCTTAAGATGACCCACCCTATTTTTGGCACGATTTGCTATTTCTTTAAAAACACCAAAAGATAGCCCACCTATAGTAATTACAGTGCCCTGTCCCGAATGGTGACCTCGGCAGAAATGGTGTTACTTAGCTATGGCGCGAGATAACCGAACACTGCTGACAGGAAAGGACAGTCGTCTTTGAGTTCATCGCCCCTCACTGCAACAAGTTTCGCAAATCACAAAATCCAAAACTAGCATTTTTTCAACTTTTTTTATTGCCCTCTGAAAGTTAGCCCACTCCTTATTTTTACCCGATTTTCTTTCGATTTTAGGTGGGCTATCCCTTGAGATATTACGATAGTTTTTTTGCTATTAGAGGCCATTGATATGCGATGGATATAAATATGAAGCTCTCAAACAGAGCTGTATCCTAGAATGCTTAAAGCAGTGGTGGTCCAGTTGCGTCGTTTGCGCCATTTTGATAAGTTCCCACTTGCCTGCGCCTTGCTGTGCCCAAAGGGAAACATCACGCCAAACTGCGCCAAAGCGAACGAATCTGCAAACTAATTGGTTTCTGGAAGAGTTTTTCATTTTAATTTGTGTAGCCATCACAAACCAATCCAGGTTTTTAGCTCAGTGGCATTGTTCCCCACCACTTTTTCCAACATTCCTAATGCAGCTCATTTTTATGAGTTTTAGTTGCATTTCGAAGTGCACTACTGAAGACTAACAAGCGCAAGTAAAAATTTTTTTCTGCATGCCCATGTTCAGAAGCGTGACATTGTTTTATAGAAATGTGCCTGTTACATATGAGTTCCCATTTCATTAGCATGTTTGTTTGGGACTGCTTTTTTCATGACAAATGATGTGAATTCTTGATTGTACTACTCGTCAAAACCTCTGTAGATTAGTGAACCCATAATATTCTTATTGATTAGGCTTTTGCCTGCTAACAGAATTTTCGGGAAACTAGATTGCTATCACAACGGAGGGAAAGCAAAGCAAATCAGTCATTGAATGTTTCCACAGTGAGAGGTCGTTGGGAAGTATCGTTGCAGATAAAATGTTTGTGACAAAGCATCTTGTCTTCATGATTTATGATGTCCAGACAATGCTGAATTTCGTGTCACATGAGAAGACTTTGTATAGTGCCAATTTACCTCTTTTTATTATCTAAGGGTTAAATTGGTACTCAACATCGACTTTTTAATGGTGGTAGTACGCTTACATCAATCCTGCTAACTTTTGTGTACTAGCACTAATGGAAACAAAACATGAATTTGACCAAGTTTTGTGGCACAGCTTCATAGCACTCAAAGGGAAATTTGGCTAGTACATTATAACTGCTAACTTTGGGTTTTTAATGGGCATCAAGGAACTGATTACATGAATGCATGCCGGCAGCACTAATAGGGAACTGAAGCAAATTGCTCCAAACTCACATATGTGCTACTGCCAAGCTGCTCCGAAATTAGAACTTTTCTTATACAGAGGTGCTTCAAAACGATTTTTGTTTTTCTGCTCCAAAAATTGTTTTAAGCTCAAAACGGGATAGACCACCCCTGCTAATGGCTTCGTGTGTGTGACACGCTATTGTCAAACCGCGGCCCTTTTTTGGGCTTCGGTGTTATCGTTCACCCTCACGTGCTCGTCATAGTTTCGGCAATCAATTGCAGAGTCAGCAATCTTTTTGAGAGCCGGCACCGTAACTCGAACTGGGAGGGTTTGCCGTCACTCGCACTTGCGAACGAGCAGCCCTCCCTGTTGTGTGGCTGCGTGGGCATATAGCATTGCCCACTGGCATTCCAGACCTGATCCAGCGGCTGCGGTCGAGGGAGCGGGACAAGGAGCGGCGCAGCGGGGGCGCCAGCCAGGCCCCCAAGTCCGGGGGCGGCCTGCGCTACGACGCGCCCCCCTTCGTGATGCCCGGGGAGGCCGGGGGCAGCGGACAGGCCTCCAACGACCACCTGAGCCCACACCGGCAGCAGCTGGGACAGCGGCTCTACCCCCGCGTCCACGCCTTGCGCCCGGTAGGTCACGGAGTTCCTACGACAGACCCGACAAGTCCACCGTTCATCCGTGCCTTTCGACCGCCTCGGAACAGTCGAACATAGAGGCTGATATCAGGGAGGGGAGGGGCAGGGGAATTATGCGCAGGGAAGCAGCTAAGTACCACTTGCAAGGATGGTACTGAGTCTCTTCTAGCTTTATTTTGCGAGAAAACTCTCGAGTCCTGTATTGCATGTATGTCGAGGCTTATGTTTTTGCCGTGCTCTACTTTCATCTTTACCCCTCCACAATGGGCGTAATGTCTTGTTTATTCTGTTGTTTGGCTACATGTGTCGGGTAGGCACTATTGGTGTGCGGTGTGCGTGGAACTTACGCCGGTTGCCAATTTTAATTGTCACACACTTAGTATTTCTTGTCTAGACCCGAACGGCTAAAGATGGCCTTCAGAACAGGGCACGTCTTACCTTCTTGTGGAAGCATTGAAATAGCATCATTGTCACTTGAGCGGACTGTTTCGAAGGTTCACTAAAGTGCTTCTTCGCTTCAGTTTATGGCTCGAATGTTGGATGCACATGGAAAAACAAATTTTTGACATCTGCATCCAGCTTCTATATAAAATGCTCAATCAAAGTCTCAATTCCCTTTCCCTTCATAGTCAATAGATTCTTTGACTTCGCGTTAGAGCCATAAAAAGACGGGGTCAAAAACTGCTTGAATGTACCTGTAAGTCCAGCTTTTGCGTGTGCAACCTGTTGCCACTTTGGAAGATGGATGACCAAGAACGTGAGAAGCTTTATTTTCCCAATTGTGCGTGCAAACACGTACACTTGCCGACCGATTTTTCAGGCTTCACAGGGGCCGAAAAAATGTCCGAATAATAGAGCAGTCCGAAAAATTAGCAGATTAAAAAAATCTTGCCTTTATTACATCTAAGCGGGCTTAAAAGCTGTCAATATTACCTTTACAATAACGAAAAAGGGACATGGAAGTCAAACAGACAACATGCTCAACCATCTACTTAGTGCCTTGCTTCAGGTTATGCCTCCGCTTGCGTTCGGCCCCTTCCTATTAGCTTGAGAATCGCTGCCTTCTTTTCTAGCGTTATGGCCAAGTACTTTCTGCGCTTCTTAGGAACCTTTCGCGGCGGCGGAAGAACAGATGGGGCCACAACGTCCAAGCCAGCGTAGTACGAAAACACGATTCACCGAGACAAGATGAGAGACGCACTGCAGAATTGTGAATGAACAAAGCAAAATGGCCACAATGATGATGATAATGACGCGCAGGTTGAGAAATGAAAAGCCGCAGCATAGCGTCACCTAGCGGTAGGACTTAGCAGTGCTCAAGTAGTACTGCGAAACCGAGCCAATCCATGTGCAGCCAACATACAGTAGACTCATTAATTCAAACTCCAGGAAGTCCCAGATTTTAGTTTGAATTATCAGAAATTCATCTAAATATGATACTAGACAACATTATGATTTGTTACATGGATAGCTACACATGCAAAGCAGATTTTTGCCAGTTTCCTCTACATAGGCCTAATTATAAGCAAGTACGGGCATAACACATTGGTGAAAGAACTGTGACGTTAAGTTTATTCATCGGCAAAAAGGTTGTCAACTGTGGACTGTTTAGTCAGTACATGAGTTCTCAAAACAAAATTTTCAATACCAGCCAACGCTAGTAGCTCTTTACGGGACTCTTCCTTTGCAGACAGAAACTTCCGGAGCTGAGCGATGTGCTCAAAGGCCTCTGCGGCTGTGACAGTTGGTAGTGGGTCATCCCTTTCTTCTCCGTCATCTTCACTCTCACTGCTGCACTGTGCTGGCATTACTTCCTGTACTATGTCCTCTAATGATTCATCAGTGACAAACACACACATCGTCGTCAAGACTAGCATATTGTGCCAGCTCGGCGTTCACATTATGTGCTTCAAGGCCAGAAAGCATGATGCCAGTGAGCTGTTCCTCAGCCTCGATGTCGTCTTGGTCATCATTGCTAGTCTTGAAGCACATATTGTGAACGCCATTTTCCGCTAATGTGTGCCCGCTTGAGCCTCGAGCATTGAGTGCGCTTCTTTCCGAGCACCGGTGCACTGCGAAGAAGCAACACTCGCGAAAGCAAGCTCTGCGGGTATTGCTTCTCTGCGGTGCACCGGTGCTCGGAAAGAAGCGCACTCAACCGAGCCGCGAGAACAAAAAAGTATGAATTAAGCGAAAACGCCGTTCGAATTAAGCGGCTTATAAATACATTAAAAACATAGCGGGGCAACCAAAATCTTCAAATTTTTTTTAATTAACAGGAAGTACGAAATATCCAAGTTTGAATTATCGTGAGCCTTGTGTAGAACCTAAAATGGCAGCTTTTCAGTGGTGTTTCCCACTGATTCCTCGCTACGATTTTTGTCCGAAAAATAAACTTTCGGACTTGCAGCTGTCTGGAACATCGGTCGTGAATACACACTATTTCTATCGAGTGGGTCACAGTTCCTTCTTTAGGTCCAAAATATAGAACAAGTCCGAACTTCCGAAAAGTCGGTCGGAAACTGTAGTATCGGGAAATAAGGACGAATTTTCTTTGGCAATTTCACGGCTGCTGCGGAACATTCTCAGGGCCTTGGTCGTTTTGCAGTGCAGGCTGTTTAAATTTGCGAATGCAGAAGAGCCAGCTCCTTCCTCGAATGCGAGCAGAAACGGGTTTTAATTAAATGCCCGGTATCGTTTCTCCCCGAACAGTCGCTGGCGAGCAAGATCACGGGCATGCTGCTGGAGCAGTCTGCTGCCCAGCTGCTGCTGCTGCTGGCTTCGGAGGACGCGCTCAGGCAGAAGGTGGATGAGGCTGTGGAGATCATTGTCTCGCACGGGAGGTGGGTGCATCCCTCGAGCATCGCATCAGTCTGGCGCTTCCCGCTCTTTGATCCACGCGAGAAAGCCTCGAAAAATACTTGTCGCAAATCGTGTCGACCCATTGTAGAAGCTAACTCCGTCTTACGCCGTAAGTTGCGACTTTGTTGGCACTCAAGTTTTGGTCGAGGGCTAGTTGTAATCTTGCTTTTGGAATTCCTCATTTGTGGCGATGGCGATCTGGGTGATTTCCGGTTCTGCCGTGTCCAGTAGAAAACCTTTTGTGTTACGCTGGGCATTGGGGTATAACACCCTGATTTCGGGAGGTCTCTGCCATTGGCTTATCTTTATTTAGTGCAGATAGAAAGGGCTTCAAAGTCTGGGTGTTGTCAAAGATTTAGGCTACCGTGTTTGGGAGGGAAGTTCGAGCTGCGACGCAATCATGAAGTGCTACCACCGGTTAATATGTTTGCAGCGTCATTCTTTGGCGATAAGTACCATGGATGGATTTGCGGTATTATTTTTGCTTATAACGAAGTTGCCATCCAATTGGTGGGGGTTAGTGATGATAATAATAATAAATGTTTTATTTTAAACATTTACACAATAATTCAGGCTTGCAAAAGCAAGCATGTTCTTGTATGCAGGACCCGGCATTCAACAGGCTGCATTTACATCATTTGCAAAGCATGCATCGCGAGCTCGTAATTACCGTATTTACTCGCACAATGAACGCACTCGCGTAATGAACGCACCCCCCAAGTCGGCTCTCAAAATTTGGACTTTTTTTTTTCCCTCGCGTATTAAACACACCCCCAACTCGGACGTCAAAATTTTGACCCCCTACCCCCACGCGCGCGAAATGAACGCACTTTTCTATCCTGGTACAGCGAGGTCGCGAATGCATGGGCAGCGTGGGCGAACAAAACGCATTGTAAAAGGCGTTAAAAAATAAAAGATCCAACGGAACCAAGAAAAAAAACATGGAGAGGAGCTTTTTTTTTTATTTGCAATCCACGGAACCCAGAGAAAAGAAAAAAAAAACAAAGAGGAGCTTTCTTTTTCTTGCACAGCGCAGTCTGGATTTCGGGTCGCGCGCCGCGCGCAAAGAGATAAGAAAGAGAAGCGGAGAAGCCCTCGCCTAACCAAAGCGAAACGAAACAGCTTGCGAAAGGCGGCAAAAAAAAAACAATCCACGGAACCAAGAGAAAAAAAAAAAAAAAACAGAAAGCTTTTTTTTTTTTTTCACAGTGCAGTTTGGTTCCGGGGTCGTGCGTCGCGCGCCGCGCGCAAGGAGATTAGAAAGAAAAGTGGAGAAGCCCTCGCCTAAGCAAAGCGCACATAATGAAGGCATCCTGCCCTCGCCTCCTCCTCGCACTTTGGAAAGAGAAGCGAGAAGCCCTCGAAATGAACCCACTTTTCTATCCTGTGCAGCGAGGTCGCGAATGCATGGGCAAACAAAACAACTTGCGAAAGGCGGAAAAAACAACAAAAAAGAAAACACGGAAGCAAGAAAAAAAAAACATGGAGAGGAATATTTTTTTTTTTTTTGCGCATCGCAGTTTGGTTTTGGAGTCGCGCGCCGCGCTCAAAGAGGTAAGAAGTTACGTCGATCTTTCCGATAAAAGGTCCGTTCATTATCCAAGTAAATACGGACGCAAAAATTTTACTTCGCGTAATGAACGCCCCCCCCCAACTTTGCATCGATTTTTCGGAAATAAAAGTGCGTTCATTATGCGAGTAAATACGGTAATCGGAACGTAAAGTTTCCCTTTGCCGTGACCAGAGCGTTTCCCCGACAGGGAGGCGGAGACGCTGCTGGACCTGGACGTATTCAGCCTCGGGGAGCGTGCCCGACGGAGCAGCAACTCCTCGGGGGCCGCCCGGAGGAGCGACGCAGAGGAGGAGGAGGAGGACGGGGAGGACAACAGCCCCCTGGTGTACCAGCCGGGCAAGCGGGGCTTCTACGCCCCCCGCCAGGGCAAGTGCACCCCGGACAGGCTCAATGCCTTCCGCAACGTCGGCAGGTGGGTCTCCCCGGCGCCCCCAGATTGGAGCCGTATATAGAGAGAGTTTGGCCATTCATTGGGAAGTATAGGAGGCAAATGAGGAGGCGCCATTGGCCGAAAGCGGGCTGGGCGTGTTCCGGGCGTCTTCTCGAATTCGAATGTGGCCAACCAGAAGTCGGAAATAATACCCTGGCAGTGGTCGCGAGAAACGAAATTAATAAATGCATCAAAGTAACTCTCGGTGACTGAAAATATGGTGCACGAGATGTTCCAGTCATGGACATCCAAAATCATAGTGGAAGAGTGAGACTAGTGGAACGATCAACATAATCCGTATGGCAGGTGGCGAGGGCCGGGAATCTGCCGTCTAAGCGGTCGCACTCTTTCCGAGCAAAACAGAGTTCCAGCAGCACGTTCGTTTCTTACATCTTTTTGCATAATCATAATCGACACATCACGTGCACCACATTTTCAACCTTGAAGAGTTACTACATTTAAACCTTACGCTCTTATTAAAACAGTTTCTCGCTACCCCCGCTTGGGTATTCTTTTTGGCTTCTGGTTGGCCAAGAGAGCATGCCAAGCCCTCTATCTGACTCTTGTGCACACCCTGGCTCTGCCCGCTCCTCCCATTGACCAAACTCTCTCTATGTACGGCTCTGCCCCAGATGCCTGGCTTCCGAGGTAGAACGGGCGGACCGAGAACTTGCTATACCTTGTTCAGTCGTAAGCCGACGGATCGGTCGGAGCTACGTGCTCACCGGACCAATCAGTCGCTCGCCTTTCGTCGCCTGCTACGATCGAGCGGCAAAAGGTTGGCATATGACTGGCACATCTCGCTTAGCAGTATACGGCGAACCTTTATGCCGACATAAAAATACTTCTTTCGAATAGAGTTCCGTTCGGTGCTTGTTTCAAACACGTAGGCCTCATTTATAGTTGCTGCATTAATTGCAGTGGGCACTATTTTTCGGATGGTTGTCGTGTAGATGAATCTCTGTCTTCTTCGGTCGTGCGTTTCGTGGTGGAGGATGGTGCTGACGTCTGTACTCTGACCCTTGTGCAGGATCGTGGGGCTCTGCCTGCTGCAGAACGAACTGTGCCCCATCTCGTTCAGCCGTCACGTGATCAAGTACATCCTGAACAAGCGCATTGGCTGGCACGACCTGGCCTTCTTCGACCCCCTGCTCTACGAGTCGCTGCGGCAGCTCGTCCTGGAGGCCGAGTCCCGGGACTCGAGCACGGTGTTCTCTGCGCTAGACCTCACCTTCTGCATCGACCTCTGCCCAGAAGAGGTGGGCACTCTTTACGGCCAAACTAGTCGTAGCATTAGCGGCGTTGATTGGGTGCCCGGCGAGAGCTGAGAAACCTCCGTCTAACACCATGACACCGTGGAAGATTTGGGTACTGACTTATGGGTTCTTTAGTGAGTTCTTGCTTGGGAATTCTTTGCTTTTTGCTTTCTGCGATTTAGCTTTAGAATGAATAAAAGAGTCTAAATGTGTCCTTGTTCCTGGCAGGGAGGAGGGACCGTGGAGCTGATTCCAGGCGGCAGGGAGCAGGAAGTGATGTCGTCCAACGTCTACCTCTATGTTCGGCGGTACGCCGAGTACAGAATGGTCAAGTCCCAAGAACGAGCACTTGGGGTATGTTGTCTCCTTCCCGAGCCTCGCCCCTCCTTGGAAGTTGATGCTCGTTTGAGGAACCAAGCTCGATAGGCTTTAAGCGAAACACTGACGTTATCATCCTGCCAGTGACTGTGTCAGTGCTTGGTATTGACTGCCTGTTTGATTCAGTATTGATTTATGATCGACAACTGAGGCGTCCCTTGTTCCCCGCCAGGCGATTCGCATGGGGGTGTACGACGTACTCCCCAACAACACCCTGGAGGGTCTGACGGCTGAGGACTTCCGGCTCCTGCTCAACGGGGTGGGCGAAGTGAATGTACAGGCCCTCATCAGCTACACGTCCTTCAACGACGAGAGCAGTGAGTCCCGGGCCCGCTTGCGCGTCGTGTTGGGTGCTCGCTGTTTGCTCATGGGTGTTTCCGTTCTCTTACAATTGCAGAGGAGAGCAGCGACAAGATTTTTAGGTTTAAACGCTGGTTCTGGTCTATGATGGAGAAGATGCCGAACCAAGAGAAGCAAGATCTGGTAGGTCAACTTCCCTCTTTCTTGCTCTCGCCCGCGACTAAGTTTGAAATGAATGTGGGGATAGTAATATAATATAAAAACAAAAGTTTTTTATTTTTTTTATTTGGGATGTTTGTTACATAACTTGGTATTGGTGGGCAGTTTAATGGGTATACCTTCTTTTATTTTTTACATTTCCTTTTACTAGCTGGAAGGCCAATTATCAATCACGAGTCCAAAAATTAACTTGAGAAATAAAACAAAAAGAATGACTTTTTGTTGAAAGGAATAGTATCTGTGGCTAAATACTCTAGTGTTTTCGCCATCATAGAGATGGCTGTCTCCTTCAGAGTGGTCACTGCTAAATGGCAAGTACATATATGCTTTTTTTTTTCCTTTGCCAGTTTATTTTTTAGCACTGCCAATGGCAGCTGTGGAAAACGGTTTTTCACGTTGCTAGACGGTTTTTCATTCTGTAGATGCGACGGAGGGGAGGGGCTGACTGTGACCGCCCTTGCACGCAGGTGTACTTCTGGACGGGCAGCCCAGCGCTGCCGGCCAGCGAGGAGGGCTTCCAGCCCATGCCCAGCATCACCATCCGGCCGCCGGACGACCACCACCTGCCCACGGCCAACACCTGCATATCCCGGCTCTACCTACCCCTCTACTCGTCCAAGGCAGTACTCAGAGCCAAGATCCAGATGGCCATCCGCACCAAGAACTTCGGATTCGTCTGAGCATGGCGCTTTGCTCTGTCCCCCCACCCACCAGCAACATAACCCATATTTATAGTGCCACCAGACCCAGAAATAAAAACTAATTGAGGGCTCCTCATTAATTCCACGCTCAATTTCTTACTTTGGCCGCACCGCGGTTTGAGTACTTAATTGCAAGTTCTATACTCAGTTTCACGATCACTTGCCGAACTGTGGAGGCTACGGCCCTCGCAATCCATTACGAGCATCAGAGCGAGGCACGTGACCCCACGTCACAGGAGCGTGTCACCACACCAAATGCGAATCCCGGATCCTGCTATTGTCTGCTGCGAAACCAACAGACTTCGAATGAACGTCCACCGCCGCAACATTGCTGTCGCCAACTGCCACGGTGCTACAAGAAGAAAAAAAAATCGGCAGTGGATCCGAATGTGGTGTCACTTTTTTGGTTTAAATATTGAAACTAATACATTTGTGAATGTGTATTGTTTATATATTCTCGATTGAGATGAAATCGCACGAGTTCAATTGCCGTTAAAAAGAAAAAGAAGCCTAGAACTACTTGTCACAGACAGCGCTGTTGCTGTGGCGGTAACAAGGCTTGCGTGGCCTCGACCATGGAGTGTTGTCACGTGCCTTGCTTCGACGCTCTTATTGGGTCGAGGAAGCTGCAGCCTCCACAGTTCGCCAAGTTATCGTGAAACGGAGTATAGGACAGCATATGCAAAGAATTGGCGTGGTCTCAACGTGCCAATCCAAAACTGCTCTGTGCAGCATAGTGGCTACGATGCTATTTGCATATGCAAAACTTTTGCATTTGCTGTTTTAAAACTCACTAGTGTTATAACATGGTTATTTGGGCAGGTTGGTTTGTAGTTCATATTTGAAAAGTACGAGAACAGAGACAAGCTACACAGCACAGGGCACTACTGTTTGACCTCAGTGGGCTTGTAGACCCAGACAAGAATCCTGGGATGCCTAAAGATGACAATTGAGAGAAAACCACAGTTGAAGCAAACTGTTTACTGCTAAAAGGATAATTAGCTAAACAAACATATGCCTTATTTAAGAACTGGACTTGCATTGTGTGCAACCAGATACCCTTTCCACCATATCTTTTATAGCTTCCCAATAGCTGCAAGCAACCAGCAAGTTCCATTTTATACTCTGTTTCACCTTATGATGTACCGCAGGAAAGGCTACAAGCGCGAGCTCCCTGCTCTAGGGCACATGCTCTCGTGCGTTAAGAGTAGCTCATAACGCTATGAGCTCGTGCTTCTAGCCTCGTCTGCAGTACAGCATAAGGTGAAACGGAGTATAGCCCCCAGCAAACTTCCTGGGATACATTTAATCATTTATTGCATCTAGTTACTGGTGTATTTTCATTTAATAAACTGGCATTTTGCAGCAGGTACAAGGTTTGTAATGGTTTGCAATGGTTTGCACTTAACTGAAGTGCTATCTCTAGGATGATTCTGAATATTTTTGGATAACTGAATGCACTGTTCTAGAATGTTTAAGAAGCACAGGATTCTAGTTGGTAACTATTTGTTTTGAGCAAATAAATAATGTATTTGGGCTTGACAATTTCACACCAAATTGGGCTTGCTGCCAAAAGGTCTATATATAGTGCACAAACCCTTATTTGGCCCAAAATGTTGCAAGAGCAGAAGCTGAGCTCAGTAGAATACTATGATTTCAGTAAACACTTTGCTCCTTGCTAAAGATACTCAATTTCGTGCAACTACACAGCATTTAAAATTTCATCATCCTAGAAGATCGCTGCCACCCACTTCACACCACAAGACAAGACCAAGTGAAGGACCCAGCATGTCGGTGTGCCATCGTTCATGCATGCAGGCACCCTAAAGAAATTAAACCATTGATGCTCAACACGTTTATTGAAGCCCTTAGTTCTTTTTCTTGGACACACCAACAGTCCTTCCCCTCCTGCCGGTGGTCTTGGTGTGCTGTCCCCTCACACGCAGGCTGCAGGAAGAGACGGATTTCATTCATTTCAGAAAGACCCTCTCGACATCCTCCCTCTCGACATCCTCGGCACATTTAGACGAGCCAACAAAGCCTTGACAGCCCTACTGCCATTACTGATAACATCTAAAAAATTATAGTCTGAGCACATCACATTCAGGCAAGTTTGCATTCATACTGTGCACAAGTTCTATGGTGTTCTCGAGTGCTGTGTCCTTTCATGATCCACTTACTTTAATACACAATTTTGAAAAAAAAAGAAAACAAAAAAAAAACAGGCATAGTTATCTATAGAGAGCATGTCAATCAAACTAAAGGACAACCTCACTGAAGATATTGTCCATTTTGCCATACTGTCCCCACAGAAGTCTATTCCACTTTGAATGGACTTCCAGTCAGGTATGTGAAGCTTAGAAAAGATTAAATCTACAAAATGTAAGGGCGCAAGTGAGCTGGTGTAAGCTCATAATGTATAATTACCCGAGACTGCGGTGACGACAGAAAAACTACCTCCTCCTATTTTATTTTTTGTGCCAAGATACTAGGTTCACATAAACAATGAAACTGCACACTAGTGAGTGTTTTTATCCATAATATTGAATGACTTAAAACTACTAGTGTAGGAAAAGTAACTGATTCAGGGCACTAACTTGCTGTAAAACTTGGTTTGCGTAAAACGTGAAAAAAAAAAAAAAAAAACAATGTTCTGTTTGTGGTAATTATGTGCACATCGAGAAAACATCAGCTGCTGTTCAAGGCACTCCAGGGAGCTGCTCCTCAAATAACTTTACATTACAATTACACTGTGCTAACCTCTGCTGTTTAAGGCATTCCAGGGAGCTGCTTCTCCAATAACTTTACAATGCAATTACATTGTGCTAACTTCTGCCAGCCATCAATCCTCAACACAGGTAACCTCCACAAATTAACGGCATGGTCAGCTTGCAAATGACACCAGCAATACACACCCCCAGAAGTGTCTGAGACCCCGGTGGGCACGGATCTTCTTCAGCCGCTCAAGGTCCTCACGCAGCTTGTTCTCCAGGGCGTTCGACGTCACCTGGCTGAACTTGCCGTCCTTGATGTCCTTCTGCCTGTTTAGGAACCAGTCAGGGATCTTGTACTGGCGGGGGTTCGACATGATTGTGATCAGCTTCTCCACCTGCCAGAGAGAACAGGTCAGTGGGTAAGCACAATTTCATTGCAGAACCAGCAGGCTAAGAGCATGGCACCACTGCTAGTAGGTAGCTAGTGGAGAAAAACAAAATCATGATGACTGTCCAGTTCTTGTATATGGCGACATTGATTGAGATTACACTGCTCGCTTATCAGGAATGCGCGAGACTGGATAATTTTCCAAGCAATTTCGGGGCTGCTGGCAAGTTCTCTAATGGTGAATTCGGGTGGTCGCCTCTCTCCTCTGACCTCGATTCAGCAGAGCGCCCCCTCCTCGCCGCCAGAGCTACTCGGGATCTTTTTCAGCCGATCACAACTGCTGGCTCCAGAGCACTCAGAGATTCTCAGACCAGTCACGAAATTAAAATTTCTTGACATAGGCAATGCATTAAAAACAACACAATCTTACAGCGTACGGTGGACGATTGAGCAAAATTTACGCTCGCAACGGACGTAAATTGTTTTACGCATTGCGTTGAAAATTGTTTTACGCATCGGCATGTAAAAAAAAAAAAAGAAAACAGCAGTATAGACCAACACGCGGCCCTGACGTCACGCAGCTGCGGTGGCGCTGTCGACAGCACTGCGCATGCGCAGACGCTTCATTTCACGCGAATTCGGTTTCTGCGCACGCGCAGTGCCCACACCCGGTGTGGGCAAACGCGCGCTTGTTTGTAAACAACGTGCCGGTCTATACGAATTGATTTTTGCAGAGCGGAATGAAAGCCAACGCTTGGAAACAGTTGTAAACTCATCGCGTTTTCGACAGTGAACGCGGTGCAATAGCGGTCATGCGTACGACAGAGCAGGCAAATATAAAATGGTTAATAAACCACATTTTTCTCACGGCGAAATATTGTGCAAGCATCGCAATGTGACAGAACTCACAGTGCATTATATTCGGCTCTCCCTTTATTTTACAACACAAACCTTTTGAACACACTTTTACCAAACCTCAAAATTTCTTGAACCGACCACAAAACCCGGTAAAACAGCGGAAAGCTCTGCGAGCTGTTTCGTCGTCGGTTAGGCTTAGCGGATTCACCGCCGTGAGATGAACGATCTCGTGAAAGTACTGGGAATACTTCACACGTCGACTTGCTGTTACGGTCGCAAACGAATGTCGTCCCGTCCGTTGTAATCCTCGCATCGTCGAATGCACACGCACTTTGTAAAACCACATATCAATCGCCTTAATGCGGACCCCGCACACCACCACGGACCACTGCCGGTCATCGTCAACAAAACCACGTGATACACGTTTAAGTACTAAGTGACGCCTGCGCCGCTCCGCACTCCGACGGCTACAGACAGAGTGCCAGAGAGAGCTCCGAGAGGGAGAGGCGCCCTCGGAATGAACCACCCGATCAGGCTGCAGCACTCTTTCAACCACCCGATTTCGCACGCTCGAGAGCGCGCACAAAGAACCACGCGAATTCACCATAAGATTCCCTAGATCCTCGCACTGACACAAATTGCTCGCATCGCGGCAGCAGCCAATCGGGGATGCAACATTTTCACGTGACCCCTCTCCTGTGGTGGGGAAGGCACTCACTTGATTGAACGACGTTTTAGCGAATGCCGACGTTTCACCGAATGACACTTCAGCGAATTAGCCGGCTGCCGCCGCAAAGCGGCGTTTACGGGTGGGCTAAGTGGGTGAACATTTTTGCAATGAGCCGCCGCACGCAGCGCGGGGCGGGGTTTAAGACGCGCCCCCGTTATTCGCTAAAACGTTGATTCACTCAAATTTCGCTGTTCGCTTAAACGTCATTTGCTCATGTGATATGGACCCCCTGTGGTGGTGATGATCATAGCTAGACAGGTTTACCTGGTTAAGGTTTGAAATATTGTTTTCATGTCAAAATTGTTTCATGGAGACTAAATAGTATTAATACTGTGAAAAGATATAGAAACACGTTATTAACGTGAAACTTTGCGTCTAAATAGTGCAATACATTCAAAATTTTAATGATAACAAAAAAAAACATGAAATTTAGCTTCAGGAGTTGCGGCGTGTGAATGCGGGAGGCGTTGCGAAGTCAAGACGCTGGGAAAAAAATTCCCCGTGTGAAGCGGGCCTTAAGTAGTGTTCCACGAGTTCCAACAGACACTGCAGCAATTTCAAAAACTACTGCAACCTATGAAGACCGCGTTAGACTAGAGAACAACTGATTCCTGTTGCTGTCAGACCACTACACGTTTTTGTAGTAAAATGCAAGCTCCAAAATCATTTGTACTGTCAGAAGGCGCCGATGCCGAACTAGTCACTTGCCTCTTCTTCAGTCAGCTCTCCGGCGCGCTTGTTCAGGTCGACATCGGCCTTCTTGCACACCATGTTTGAGAAGCGGCGCCCTACACCCTGCAACCAAACAGCCGCGCAACGTTTCAAGGAAGGCCGCCGCGTAGCTCTTGTCGCAGCAAAAAAGCCGGAGGAATGTCAAAATGTACCTTAATGGCAGTCAGGGCGAACATCACCTTGCGCCGTCCATCGATGTTCGTGTTGAGAACACGAAGAATGTGCTGAAATTTGTCTGGGATCACCAGCGACTGCAAGCCGACAAGGAGGGCACGTTAGAATACTCCCGCACGCTCAACTAAAAGGGCGTGACGCAAAACTTATGTACAAATATTATAAACCATTCACACTACTACTATAATTCTCCATCGCAGAGTTACATTTTTCGAATTTATTGACGATTAACATTGATGGAATTATGAAACACGAAAAGACACCTACCATCTTGCTCCTGTGAATGTCGGAAAGGAAGTTGTTTTCGTGCGATTGTCACGGTTGTTTCTGTTTCCGGCATCCTATGTCACTTCCAGCCAATATGGCTAAAATTAGTGAGAACATGATTTTAATTATACTGTCCACAAAATAAATATTGTGAAGCTTTTTAAACATTTCTACTGATTTTATTTTCAAAATAATTATTAAAATACTTTTTTACAATGTTATTTTTTAAACGTTTAAATAGAAAAGGCAAAGCCAAACAGTTTTGTCACACATCAAGCCGCTAAGCCAACGGAATCCCAATGTCTCGTTCGCTAGCTTCGTTATGGTGGGCGGTCGCCGCTCGATTTGCTACATTTCTCAGTTGATTGTCGTTGGGATGGCTAGGATCCTTTTCTAGAGCGCAGATGACAACACGATGGAATTTGTGAAACAGCCTCTTGAGGTAGAGGATTTATTTTACCTTGCGAAGCATTTCCTTTCCTAATACTCACCAAGCTGTTTTTCTTCATGCCGCAAACGATTCCACCGAACCAAAATAGTGTCAATTTTACTTTATAAATCATGTTCGGTTAAATGCCTCAGGACAGTAATTAAAATATTACCCTGTCTTGATGTATCGATTTCAGGAGGGCAATGGAGATGCCAGGAATATCTACGAGGTTCCGTTTGATCTGGATGATCCAACGTTCGATGAAGTCGATGGTATCTTTTTCTGTTGTCTGTGATTTTACAAATACGCTCATAATTTCATGTAGGCGCATATTTATGTGTGGCAGATATGACGAGCGCGATAATAAAAATAATGTAAATTTCTTATGTTTTCTTGTTTTGTTTTGTTTTGTTTTTCACTCTTGCACTGTGTTTATCCCTGAACAGTGCACATCCAAGAGAACCTCGAAGATGAATTCATCAAAGAAGCCTTACAATCGGTATGTAGTTTTCTACATTTGCAAGCATGAGTTATTATATCTTTTCTCTCTCGTTTCAATCACTAACATCGGCAATTTTCAGGGAATGGACTTGCGACAGTACTCGTTGCAAGTGGAAAAGGATCTGAAGGAAGTTGAAAACGCTTCGATTCAAGATTGTATCCTTCAAACATTCCGCAACTTCGTGCCGCTGACAAAAATTTTCGTCTTTGTCAGCGTGATGTTTTCAGATGACGTCGCTCAGATACACTTTTGCTCGATGTTGTGGAGAATCTTTTCAACAACATTAAAGGGCAATTCCGCTTCATTTTTGTTTTTGATAAGGCTGTGGCTAGCGTTCCGTCCAGACGGAACGATAACCCCCACTAGAGTTCTGTCCAAACGGAACTATACCCGCCACTAGAGTTCCGTCCAGACGGAACTATACCCGCCACTAGAGTTCCGTCCAGACAGAACGGTAGCCGCGTAGCCGCCGTTAGAGCTCCGTCCAAGACCAAGCCAAAGCGACGTCCCGGCCCAGTGTCTCATAAAAGCTCGCGTTGAAACTAGGGCGTATATTTTCCTTTCGCAACTTGCCGCTTTCGCGTAGCAGCCTGTGAGCAAAGCCAGGAAAGGTAGCCTCCGTTTAGCGGTAGCACGGCTTCTATTTCAACGATTTCAGATGTGTTCCGATACACAACAACGCAGTAGGTGCAGTCTCGTCCGTCGTCACCACGTTTTTTTACAGCTTACGGAGCTTGTAGCCGTCGCCTCTGCGCCATATTTGCAAATGGGCAAGTATCCGACTTGGCTCGAGTTGTTTTCGTTCTGTTGTCCGTGCGCTAGATCAAAAACGAGCAGCGAGCCGACCGAGCCGATCGGCGCTGTACGAAAGCAGACGACGCAGAGGAAGACGCAAGCGCGCTGGGCAGCTTGGGATTCCGGCTTCACTCATCGTGGAGACATGGCGGGTCGTCTGTATTTAAACGTTTTTGTGTATGTACCTTATGTCTCTTACGTAGTACGCCACTGATGAACACACTGACCTGCGCTTGCCCACCCCGCGAATGCGGATGTGGCCACTGGCCAGCGTCGCTCGTGTTTAGTTTGGGTTGTGTAACACGGCTGACTAGCGTTGCGGGGGCTCTCAAGTTTTAAACAGCGTCCCTGCCGAGCAAAATCAGATATTTCTAGGTCGCGTTTCCGCTGTGCATAACGTTGCAAACGCTCTGTCAGGGCGCATGAACCATGAGCAGACGCTGAGGAACGACGCTCACAGACGCTAGTTTACTCCTGTGGAAGGCGCAAGATGGGACACTGGGACGCCACTTCACGTCAGCATTAAATGGTCGCGTTTCGCGGACGCTAGCGGAGCAGCCTCTTTTGTGGTCGCGTCTCGTGAACGCTACAGCGCCCCCTGGCCGAAAGCAACAGGCCTATGTAAAATGCAGCGAGGGCCAAAGGGATTCAACTAACGATCAAGGTAGAGGTTCACTTTTTTTTAAAAATAAATTGCAAAAATCAGTTCTTTTATTGCAATTACTGCAATTTACGACATAGGTTCACCTAGGAAGTGGATTTGTTTTCTGGAAATATCAAAGGCTTTGTCTAAATTTTTATGTATGTATGCCCGTTCATGTCATTCTGACGATTTTCTCATTCATGCACATTTAGGCGATTTGCTCATTGGAGCTCATTGCATCCAGATCGCACAGCACATTCCCGCTTGCAGCTTTCGGTAATTTTTTTATTCATGCAAATTCGGTTTGGCATCAAAATACATTCAATTTTTCTCATTTTGTACATTCGGCTTGCAGAGTTTCGGGGTAATTGCCACATTCAAGCTTCATTTAATTGCTCATTCATACACATTAGTGTTTGTGCCAGAATGTGTGAGATTTCAGATTTTTTTTCCAACACTGATGGCTGAAGTAGCTTGAGAACACACAAAGGGACTCACCAAAGGGTATGAGCCAGTGTGTACGATACTTTATTTATACTTAATTTGGATGTGTTCATGCAACATAAGGAAGGAAACACTTTAGCCTACACGTTTGAAAGTATGGCCCCTGGGCACCGCCGACTTTTGCCAAGACGTCATAATCGGATATGGCGGCGCCCAGAGGCCGTACATGCAAACATATAAATCCTGACACAAGTAAACGAAAGAATTATAACAGGTCACAAGAACTGCAGTTTGAAACTCTAATACAAAAGAAAATGTACAGCAACAGATTGTGTTTAGAGGCACTTCTTGCAAAACCATGCTTGCGCAGTTTCCAAAGCACTTGGTTTCATGTTCTGGCAACATTGATGGTACCAGCAAAGACACGCCTCACAGACAACTGAGGGTGCATCGGCTAATGGGTCCTTACATGCATTACATTTCCATTTCATGGCCTTTCTCTTGGCTTCGAGGACATGAGAGACAGCACACCAGCCATCAGCAGTGAAAAATCTCTTCACAGAGTCGACATCCACTTGGTTGTCCAGGATGGCCTCTGGAAGTCTAGAAGGAATCATTTCCACCTTGTTTTCATCTGCAAAGCGACACATATTTTCTGGACATTAATAAATGGGCACAGTAGCTCTAAGCAAACATTTTATTCAAGATTAAAAGAGGAAAATCAAAGTTCATTGTTAAAGGGCAAAGATTAATCCAGGTAGGGGATAAGAGGGTCTACTGAACTTGACGGTCTACACGAAGATAATTTCATCTATTCCAGAGTGTCTAACAAATTACTGAATTCAAATTTCCTGATTTTTGAGGTTTTTCCCTATCCCTGACCGTTTTTGGGTCGATATATGGCATTTCGAAAAAGTTATTCGGCATGGCCGTGCCGATGAGCAACCGCTGCACTTCGTTCTGCACCGTCGTGCCGCTTTCGTTGGTCATTTCGAACGATTCAGCACACTTTCTGGTGGTTTCCCTGATAATTCCCCGACTTTTCCAGATGATCCAATGCATACACGGAAGAATGAAAAACAAAAAGGACGAAGACTACACAATACATCTTTCACATCAATAAAAGATGTGTCGTGTTGTCCTCGTCCACCCAACACTCTCAACTTCAACGATATAGATGATCCAAAAGTCTCTGGAAATTCCAGGTTCTTCAGATTAGTAGGCACCCTGTATTCACATATGTTCGATCTCAGTAGTTTTATTTCTACTAAGCAAAAAATACCAATTTAGGAATTCCAAGCATTGAAAAACATCCCGCAGAGGCCCACCGAGGTAATGAAAGTAAAGCAGATATACAATTCTACTCACCCAAGCGAATTCCTTTGTCGACGGCACATCCGGCATCTTTATGTCCTACCAACCATGCCAGCACCCTTCTTTGCCTTTCTGATGTTTCCAGGTCTGCGAAGGCTTTTGGATTCCGTTTCTTTCTAGAGAGTCCGATGACAGTCATATTGGAGCCTGCTGGACGACCGCGTGGCTTGATTCGTTTTGGCATTTGGATGCCTCGAAGACTGAGCTGCTCTGTGGTTGCTACGGAGGGACCACTGACAACCGTAACTGCAACCGGAAGGTTTGGTTGAGCTTGTGATTCTGTTGCTGTAGCCTCTGGAGAAACTACTGTTGGTGTGCTGTCAGGAACCATATCTAACAGTAGCTGGCGGGCAGTCGCATTCACTGGACTTGAACAGTTTCTCTTCTGGACAAGCTGGGTGTTCTCCGGATGATACAAGTCAGTTGACATTGGCTTGTCCATATGTATCTTCAGAGGCGAAGGCGAGTTTCGGCAACACTCCAGGACTTGAGGATCCATGTCGTCATTGATCTGCAGTCCATGGCAGCTCTGTTGCACAACATCGGCAGGAAGCTGGCTTGCTGTATCTACTGGGCTTGAACTCGAGTCGTTTCTGTCCGGGACCACAAGCTCAGTGCTCTCCAGATGATCCAAGGCTGTTGCCAGGGTTCCATCTATCTGTCCTATTGGAGGTGAGGGCAAGATTCGACAGCAGTCCAGTGGTTGAGGATCTGCTTCAACACTGCCCTGTAGTCCATAGCAGTTTTGCTGCACTACATCGACACAGTGTCCATCTTCCCATTCCTTGATGAGTGTTTTCAAGGTCGCTAGGTGCTGCACAAATCTTTCGTTCGTTTCCTCCGAAGCCAATTCTGCAAGGTACTTGCACAACAGAAACGCAGCTCTGTACTTCTGTTGCTGGGTTTGCGGTTTTGGTTTCCTGATGATTGGAGTCACAGACACACCCGCGAGTTCTGTGCCAGGCTCCTTTTGATTAAACAGCCTTTGTTTACAATGGTAATACTTTCTGCTCCACCTCTGACTGTAGAGGCCTTCTTCGTAGAGACTGAGGCCCTTGGACCTCCGTACTGCCAGAATGTGCCGGCAGGGCGACATCATTGACTGCCTGAAGGAGCAGGAGCAGCTGGCCGTAGTGGTAACAGTTTCTCCGGAGCGTGACTGGCAGTGGTACTGCCCCTGGTTGTCTTCTCGCACATCAACCGACTTTGAGAGTTCTTCTTGCTTTTTTAGAAAGGGAAAAGCATAACCAGTCAGGCGTCGCTGGTACTGCTGGAGGTGCTCCTCAGCTTCTAACTGGGCTGGACGCTTGTAGACTGAGTCGGCTGCCAGGTGGTCCCTCTCTTCTTGCAGCGTGTTCAGTACACTGAACAATGCTGGCACAAACTGCTCAAGTGTGCAGTACAGGGGAACAACACTCTTCAGCTTTGCATTAATACATTCAAGGCGGTTGTTCGTAGTGTTATTAAAACTTCCGACTGAGAATTGTGGTCCTGTGTACCACTCATCTTTCATGTTGCGCCAGTTCTTGCCATAGTACTGAAGTACCGGTGCTGGTGCTGTGGAGTCAAGCTGACTTTCAATTTTGAATTCGTCATCTGATCTCGCATGGACCATCCTTTGAAGGAGCTGGAGGGCATGGTCACGCTGGAAAGCTGTTATGCCCAACTTCGTGCAAGTTATCTCGCGTCTGAATGTTTTTAAAGTGTGAAACACACAGATTAAGACATGCGCTTCGGGGAAGCACCTCTTCAGTACATCTCTTTCAAGCAAGTCTTTGTCCGCCATGATACACCGTGTGCGTGCCCATGAAGGGTTGAGCTGTTGGAACTTCTCTAGGAGCCACCTCAAGCTGCACGCATCTTCTGTGACGAGGATCGCGATGCAGACGACCTCTGTGGATCCATTCGAGTCTTCGTTATGGATGACATAAACTGGAGTTCTAAGGTCGAGAAGCTTATATGTCGCATCTATTCCAAGAAACTCGGGATAGGCAGCCATTGTTTTCCTCATCGACTCAGTGGAGATCAGGAGTCCCTGGAACTGGTTGTCGCTCACAAGGACATGGCAGTCTGAACCTGCACAGTCATAAACACAGAAATCCAATGTCTAAGAGATTAAAGTGAATGCAACACTAACAAATTACATGCCAATTTCCCAAGAGAATGCTGGGTACTGGGACGCTCCATGTAAAGGGAGAGATAATGGCCAGCAAAAAGAATACACAGTCTGCAATGAGGCGCCAATCATGATCTGTTGTATGAACCATATGGCAGGAGACCTGGCTCACTCAACGGGAAAACCGTAACCAAAAGCTGTGGCAGAAAAGCGTGACCGTAGTTTGAACCTGCCCCACCGCCCTGATTTTCCGCCCCCTCCTCCACCCATCCCCCCCCCCCCGCAGACTCGCAGATGCTGTCCCGGATCCCAGCGAGGACTAGGAACACAAATCGACACTAGAAACTTGGCAAATAAAACTCGGCTTTAATGCCGAATTGTGGTCGGTTTGTCCTCTTGCCTTTCGCGACGGCATTAATTCGCAAAAACAGCACTCAAACACACCAACATAACTAGCCAACATAACTCGGTCAAAGGTAATGCTCATGCAATCTTATATCATAGGAGAAAGCCTAGTTCCCTCATAGTTTTTTGTTGACATGTAGGTAGAAATATGTGTGCCTAATTGTTTGCCAGGCTTATTCACTTATGTGATACTTTTAGGACGTCCCAATAAATGTGTGAGACATACCGTAGTCTCTCTGAAGCATCTCCACAGTTTCTTGGAGGTCGTTCTTTGTTGGGGGCTTCAGAGAGCTGGCCAGGTTGCTGAGATCCTTGAGCAGGACAACACGGCCAGTTTCTTGCTGGATCTTTTGCTTTATCAGTTTCTTGTTTGCTTTGAGTTTTATCAGCTCCTGGACCTCACCCTTCACCTCCTCAGGCAGTGCTCGTTGCTTCGGAAGTTGCTCGTAGGTGGCCTGGAACAAGAGCAGCATTATGATATGGAATGTACCATGAACATGCAGCAGTGCTTGTGGCCAGTTTGTCTATGTGCTCAGATAATGCGGAACATATGCTTAAAATCATATCTAATCTATGTATCGTGGAGCATACCTTTGATACGGGGTGATTGTGTTCTGTCTTGCTCGACATCACCTCCAAGTGTTCCCCATCTGCAGACACGCAGCATTTGAAATGGGCCGGGCACCCATCGACAAAGGTTCTGCGAAAAAATGTAATGCACGATAAATCAACATAAGTACTATTACTAATTGTATACACAGGTACTAAACAGATGGAAGTGAAAAGTGATACTTACTTGGTTTCTCGCTCTCCTTTGCTTCGGCTCTTGAAGTTGCGGCCGCCTTTGATACAGTGATAATGCACCTGGTACACACTGATGTTTTGGTTAATGTGGCGTTTAATGCCTTTCCGTTTTGCCGCGGTTACTAGCCGTGATTCTCGCTTGTAATACTGCTCATAGTTCTCCTCGCTATACCTTCTCAAGGCATCTTCTAATGCCTCAAATGTCGCAAACTTTGCGCCAGCCTCCATGGCGTTCGCACGTGGTAGCGTCGGGCACCGCGCGAGATACGGCGATCCGGCTGGTCGGGCGTGCACTGCGTGCACTCTGACTGGTGCATAGATGCTCGACAGTCCTCGAGATGGCGCCACGAAAACCGGAACTGGAACCATGGACGGAACTCTAGTGGGGGATATAGTTCCGTCTAGACGGAACTTTACTGGATTTTAGTGTTCCGTCTAGACGGAACGCTAGACACTCCCTTTTGATAAAGAGTAAATCTATACGCACTCCGCGGAGAGCTCATGCCGCTCGGGCCACCCTTTCCAAACGGCGCCTGTATCACTGGGGAGCTCGTTAACATACCCCCCCGCCTGCGTTTACGCCGCTTCGCGGCGACAGTGTGCGGCTGCTAATTACAAAACTGGTAACCAGTACACGCCGCTTCGCGGCGTCCAGCCGGCAACCCAGGCCCCGCTGTCCCCGATCGCACCTCCGGAAAGGGAGTCCCATACCATTTAGTTCTGCGAAGTTTCGTCGACAACATTCGGTTTTTTAGTGTTCATCGTAAAAAAGAAATGTCGTAAATATCGCCAAATGCCTCGACAAAACAAAATGTTCGAGAAAAAAAGAAAACAAAAAGTAGGCCCACTGCGGATCGAACCCGCGTCCTTTTGCGTATAAAGCGGACACCTAAACCCCTATGCCAGTGGTTCTCAAATGGGGGTCCGCGAAGCCACTTCTGGAGTCCGCGAGACCCTGAACAAAAATTTTTTTTTTTTATTTGGCACGTTTTTTGTAGTTCAGTCCGGCCGTGACCCGTGACTAATTAGCAACCTGCTTCCCGAACTACGACAGCAATAAAAGGCACCTGTTTCATGCTCCAGACGTGTTAACTTACTTACGTACCCCCCCCCCCCCCCCCCTCCCCCCCTCCCCCCCCGCTGGAAGGGGTCCCCCATCACTGCCAGCGGTCCGCAAGGGGTCCCCGACACATCCATGGCTGAGAACCACTGCCCTATGCTATGCCATTGCTTAGAAAACTCGTTGTGACCATTTGTTTTATACGAGTTTAGTGGGGTGCGTATAGCCATTTCAGTCCGAAGTGCACTACGGAGTGCGTATAGCTTTACTCTGATAAAACAATGCAGTCTTCTTCAGTATAACCTAGGAAGACCACACGTCAAATATTATGACCTAGTTCTGTCTAAATGTTTCTCAAACGGTCCGGCGAACTTTGCAACTCGCCAAGTTGCCGAAATCGGCTGACTCGAGCGGGCGAATTGAGGCGCAACCAACAGCGCTGTCAAGGCTGTGGCGTGGGCGTAGCCAACATTGATCTAAACGTCATCATCGTTGCCCCTTTTTGCTTGTTTTTACTTCTCCGGGCAAGTGTAACGGGTGACGTCAGCAACTTTTCCTCTCAGCGCTCAGCGGTGTCCACTATATTGATGTAACGCATCGTCGCGGTCCCGCGGTTACCACCGTCTCCCGCGTCACAACCACTGTCGTCGTCTCACCGTTTGTGATTATTGTCACTCTGAGTTTTGTTCACACTACGGACAATAGGTGTGCAGACTTATGCTGCAGTTGTGCAGACGTCGTCGAATGTCGTAGGCACCAAAAGATGGTGAAGAGTGCGCTGCAGATGACACTTGCACCTGACACACGCCCGCGCTTATCCCGCCCGTAGATTGCGTAGAGGATCACGTGACTTCTCGTACCACGTGATAGCATGTTCTTGGCGGCCCGAGGCCAGTGTTGCCGGACGGAGCCAAAGTTTTGGTTTCGATTTCTGCTCGTGTTTAAAATTAGATCTAACAATAAAAATCCCATTTTTCTCAAAGCAAATGACATAGAGTCTTTTACTAAAGCTTTTTAATGCAAGATCACTCATTATCCCAAAATCTTCGGAATTGAGCAGAGTAGGCCCTCTAAACACTGAGCACCTTGAAGGCATGTTAAATCTCCGTTAGTTGCAAATTTGCTCATTGATGCGATGTGTATTCTTTGATTATGTTTAGGGTTCCGCGTTTTCGGTTTCTATTTTTTTCAAAATTCGGCATACTTTTTTCGGTGTTTATTTTAAAATTAAATTTTCGTTTTTTTTTCGGCGTATATTTATGCCCACAAAAGTTTATCGGCTTTTTTCGGTGAATATAAAATAAACACCAACGGACACCGGATCAGATGATCCTTGTAGGTCTGATATTTGTGATCACTCAAATAATAACGGCACAGATACATTAAAAAAGATATGAGCACTTTATTTGCCAAATGTGTGCAACTGTAAAAGAAACAAGAAAAAACACAGAAGTACAAACAAGTCAGATATGAAGCCTATTCCAAAAAAAAAAACGTGGAACTTCACCTTCTGTACATCAGGATTACGTGATCTTATTATAGTATGCACACACATGTACTTTCCCAGGTTCTCCTCGTTGATCCGCACTCTTTCTTTCCTGTTAATATGACCCTGAGCTTCGAGAATGCCCTCTCAACGCTAACACTGGACACTGGCAGGCTGAGGAGATGAAGCGCTGCCTGAGCCAAAATCGACCAATCAACCAATTGTGACCGCCAAAAGAGGCACGGTGTGACGTTTAGAAGCTCAACACAACATGCAGAGCTTGCATCAAGTCAGTCTTCCTTACAACGAGTTTGAAAACACGCTCGTACATGGCGAAGTCATGGGGCATTTCGGACTTCCCGTTCCGATCGATGATTCGCACATTAAAGTAAAACGTCGTGATGGCACCCGTGTGTCCCATACGTTCGGACACGTTTCGATAGACACTGTCGTTCCACTTTTTTGCCACGGCTCTGCGGTATACGACTGGAAGGGCAAAGTGACCTTTTCCGGTTAAAACTGAATTTTAGAAAATGGATTCGACGTACTTCTATCGGTTTAAATCGAAAATGTCGAACCTAAAAATTGACCTTTTTCGGTTAAAACCGAATTTCCGAAAATGAATTCGGCATACTTTTATCGGTTTTTATCGGTTTAAACCGAAAACTCCGAACCCTAATTATGTTTCATCACAATAATACATAAATGTAGCACATTTTACTTTAAAAAAGCCATAAAATGTTTTGAAATTTGAGTTTTGCAAACTATTTATCATGCAGTGTTACACATGCACACTGCAGAACATAACAACAATGACAGATAAAAAAAAAGGAAAATTTAATTTAAAATTTTTTCTGACTTTATTGTGATCAGTATGCATACCCAAATAATGATGCTACATCGGTCTCAAAAATGACAGTTTGATGCGGCACTTGGATTGGACATGAGCACCATGTGGTAGCTTGCCTTGCATTTGAGTACACTCGGTGCATCAGTAGATATTCCGATTCATGTTCATGACTAATATTCGCAATGAGAGAAATCGCCAAGCTTTTAACATTGGCCAGAACACTGTCTGCTGTGAGGATTGCCAACCTATGCATGTTGGCTATGATGAACATTTGTGGCACAAAGCGGAGACAGAACAGGCGACTACTTGTTCTGGGCACGAGCGGAGGAATGCCTTTTATACTGCTTTCTTTTCTTGGAAGTGTGATTCAATATTAAGTTTATAATGATCACCAGGCATAAGTCTAAACATTATTCAGCCAAAGTGGGAGCATCATTTTATCTTCCTTTAAGGAGAGAAGCCAAAGCTACAAGCATGAGTGCTTTCGTGCTGCTTGAATGCATGTCGACGGCTAGCACATTCAAACCGTGAGGCTCACTCTTGTAGCTTTGTGCTTTCCGCTTTTCCTACCATTCTCCTCTCCCAGTAGGGAAAGCGTACACTCCCTTGGGGGAGTAAGTACTCACCATTCTCAGCTTTTACTATCGCGAGGGTTTGGTCCCTTCTGTACCGTGTGGAGTGCCTGCCCATTTTTTTTGTGCTTTATTACCCTGGCAGTTTTGCTGAAGGTTTAATTTGTGAAGCAGACTATTTAGTTCCTGCCCTGCCAGTCCTTGCTTTCCTCAATGCGGGCAGACATTGAAGAAAGCGTCAACATTGCAAGCCTGCACAACCAGATTGCCGCATGTGACGAAATTCTCGAGGTAATTGCTTGTGTTTTAGAGATACCAGCTTAGCCTGTTACTACTCATGTCTATCCTTTGTGTGCAGCGCATGGAGAACATGCTGAAGACGTTCCAAGAAGATCTGGGAAGCATTAGCCATGAAATCCTGACTCTGCAGCAGCAGTCCGTGTCCATGAATGTGCGACTGAAGAATCGGCAGGTGAATCTTCTTCAAAGGCTGCATAAATCATGCAGCGGAGATCGAAGCATGCAATAATTCATCAATATTTTTCACAGGCTGTGCGAGGAGAGCTTAGCCAGTTTGTAGATGACATCATTGTTCCTGAGGCTATGATAAAGTGAGTAATTTCACTTTTATTTTTTTTATATTATTTACCACCATTTTATTGTTACAACTTGTAAGAGGTATTTATTCTTGCTTATAGTAGTGTTCCTAATTTTATTGATGTTCCAGTGCTGGGCACTGGTGCCAAAGCAAGAGTAATGGAAAGGGAAAATAGAAACCCAGAATTGAAAAGAGCCTTTGTATCAGAATTGAAAAGAGCCTTATAAACTTTTGTAACTAATAAATTACTTTTCTTTCCTGATCTTCATTTTTCTAATCTCGCTGTTAATTTTGGAAGTATTGTCGATTTGTAGGATCTCCTACCTTTGCTTGTCACATGAGCCACACCTCATCCAGTACTTGTGAAATGTACTGACATCATATTTGTCATCTTGTCACATTTGTAAAACATACTGGCATTTGCCAAGTCGTTGCCCTGTGCAATTGATGTCTCTTTCTGGCAGCAACATTTTGGAGATGCCAGTGACGGAAAAGGAGTTTCTGGAGCAACTTTATGTCTTGGACCACAAGATTTCATTCGTGAAAGAGCAGTCCTTCAAAGACTCAAGGTCGTGCCAGGATGTCAGAGACATACTGGAGAAGCTCAAGTTCAAAGTAAGCAAAAACTGAGTTCATTTTAAATGGTGAGCAACAAGCACGGAATGGAAATTGTGAATGGGGTTTTAGAGTCTTCTGGTTGAGAAGGGCCGGCGCCTTGCTGTGTATAGTTTGCTCCGGCAACCCAGTAGGTCGACAAAAGCTCTGCGCCTGTGCACAAGTTGAATGTCACTCATGCATATCTCTTGTTACTTTTGTCACTGACATAAGCATTTCGAAAAATATTCTGAAAAATATTCTTTAGCCAGGTTCGTTTTTCGAATGCTTCATGACTATTTCATGATTCGGCAACTTGAAGATGCACCTTGTGGACGTAGATGTCTCCATCTTAAAATTAGGATAATTTTTGTTTTTCATTTGGGAGTGCATTACACTCACAGTGACACTCAGAAAGGGATGACAGTATCAAGATAAGGACATGCACCTTTATTTATCTTCCCGCAGTCCTCGTGGCAGCCTCACCGCTACATGTAACCTTCTATCTTTGCTTCAAATTAACAGTATTAATGGTGCTTGACATAAATTAAAGCAGCTTTATAAAGCAACTACAGTGGAGACTAAAAATCGAACTACTATATGTATTTAGTGAGCTTCCAAATTTTACTAAGGAAAAACACAACAAAAGATTGAAGACAGACAGGTAGAAGAAGTAGACAAAACAAGCACAGTTTTTCCTTATTCAATTTTTTGCGCTGTTTTTTCTTACTAATGCATTACCAACTCGCCCAAGTTACCACTCTTATACAGATATTTTCAAGTTTTATTCTCAGTTGGACAAAATCCTAAAAGAAGCTTAGTGACCATTTAAGCGTTGCACGCCTCCAAATTGTCACATCTCAGCTTTCTGAGCAAACTGCATTCTGTCTGGTGCTTCCGCTGTTCTTCAGGCGATTGCCAAGATCCGGGAGTACCTGCTGCAGAAGGTGTACTCGTTCGCAAGCCCACCACCAACTACCAGGTGCCCCAGAACGCCATGCTCAAGCACAAGTTCTGCTACCAGTTCCTGATGACGCACGAGCGGGAGATTGCACGGGAGATTCGGGACGAGTACGTGGACACCATGGGCAAGATCCTCTTCTCCTACTTCAAGAGTTACACCAACCGGCTTATGAAGCTGCAGGTCGGACGATCGCTCGGGCTTGGCCACGTGTCTCTCGTGACGCTTTTTCTTATCTTTGCTTTTCCCCCCAGTTCGAAGAAGTGGCCGAGAAAGACGACCTGATGGGCGTCGAGGACACCACCAAGAGAAATATCCTTTGCTGTTCAAAAGTTAAATTGTTCCCCAGTTTCTTGTGTACACTTGCATTGCAAAGGAGCTGTAAAACATAAACTGTAAACAACCTGATTTTCACAAGAACCTATTTTTTGCAAATTGTGTGACTCGAAAAATAATGCAGAAAATTTATAACGCTAGTATGTCACCTTGTGGTAACAAGTACATACAGTCAAACCCGTTTATAACGAACAGCAAGAAACGCCACGATCAGTTCGATATAGCAAGTAGTTCGATATAGCAAAAACCATTTACAACGAACTTCCACGATGCGTTCGTTGTAAGGCGAGAGCCTCTTTCTTTCTCATCTCTTCACTTCCACCTTGTAACAACGCGCTGGAAAGCTTTTTTTAATTTCTTCTCTTCGTGGGCAAACGCTTTGGGCAGTGTGTTTTTTCCCAGCTTTCTCCCCTTTTGAGCCACTTCTCTTCGCTCGCTTTTGTTCGCAACTTGAGCTTTTGGAAGTTCTTTCTTTCCTACTTCTTTTTTGAGGGAAAGGAGAGGCTAGAAGCCGATTGTTTGCGCGTTTTTGGAAGCCTTCGCTGGGGGAAAAAGTTTGATATAACCAACATGTTGTTCGTTATATAAAGTATGTTTTACATGCATTTTCATTTAAATTTTCTGCGAGTTCGATATTGACAATAATTCGCTGTACGTGGGTTCGTTCTAATCGGGTTTCACTGTAGTATGTCACTCCAAATCGTGAAATTTAGTGTCCTTAAATTATTCCTGGAACCTACATTTCATAAAGTTTGTTAAATATTGAGCCCACGAAAATAGTCTTTTATAGTATACTGCACAACTGTAACTGGGACCATGGTGTGGGAGGTAATTCCAGTAAGTAAAACTTTAGGACAGTGGTTCTCAACCACCGATGGTTGAGACTTCAGTGACCTCTAAAACTTCAGTGACCTCAAAACCCTTCAGGGACCCCGAAGTGTCTGCGAACCCCCCTTTGAAAACCACTGCTCTAAGAAATACATTTGCTTGCTGATCTATAAATAATGTTCACGTGGGGTGTGTGCACTCTATTTATGTTGTAGGAGCTAAACGACAACCAACGTAACTCTTAGCATTTTGTCGCAAGGTGGTAGGAAGAACTTGAAAGGGAGAGTTTTGGAAGCCTCAAACTGCTTCCCATACTTTGTGGCAAGAGCTGTTGCCTATGGCCCATTCTTTCCTGCAGCATTGTGTTGTCGGCCATATTGATAAAAAGAGTCACTACAACCTCAAGTAAGGAACTGTGTGATTAATTTGATTCCATTTCTTATCAATTGCTCTGCATAGGCTATTTCTGGCTTAGTGTAGATGAAAACGGAAGTGTGGTTATGAAATGAGGTATCAATGGCAAGAGACTTGAGAAAATAGACTACCATTTTTTCCTGTCTAAGTCCAACCGTCCATAAGTCACAGCTCCCTATAAACGGACGTTTTCACCAAAAGGTCTGTATATAAGTTGCACTTATACATTTGTATGATAGGCGTGACGAAACTGCATTGATATGCATGTGTAAATGTGTTGCAAAGCTGCTGGGTACTAAACTTAATCACTTTTTTGTGATGTTGGAATGATAGCTTGCTTTTTCTCCTTAATGCATCCTTAAGTCTTTTCAGTTCAAAGCCGTCCCTGAAGAACCGGTCGACAGTTTTCACCGTGGGGACAAGAAACAACATTCTGACCACAGAACTGGAGAGTCCCATCATCGTGCCGCACGCTGCTCAGAAGAATGACGCAAGGGTGAGCTCAGACACGTACCCGTTACCCCAAAAAAGTAACTAAATACCGTTACTCGTTACTCGCTCAAAAAGTAACTAAATATGTTTCTCGTTACTGATTCTCAAAAGGAATACATTACTCTACCTCAAATGTAACGAGTTACCTTTCTCATTACTTTGACGACCAAATACACAACTGCTTTTTGCTTCATGGTTTATTATTTTCTTTTCAGTAGTCATTGCACTTAAGCAGTAGCTGCCTCTCGAAGTTTTCATCGGTTATGCTTCCCCGCTTCCTTGAGAATACATCTCCGGCTACGCAGAAGAGTCATTCTACTGACGCGCTCAAAGGAACGGCAGTACTGTTCTTCAGGAAGAGCTGTTGAATCTGCGATTTCCCTCTCTCTTTCGTTTTCTCTGTTTCTAAAGTTTGAAGTTGACAATGGGTTCTGTGGCTTCCCACGTTGGCAACCTCCAGGTTTACATTCAGTCTTATACACGATTCTAGGAGGTTCAACCAACATGCCTTATTGCCTTATTGTGTTCTCTAGGTGAAAGACATTCCCAGCTGTAGAGTTTGACCGACGTGTTCAGCGATAAACATTGCTAACTGTTTTTCGGGTTACATATCTGGCTTTCTCGCAATAGACACATACCCAGGTTGGAATTAAAATGAGGCTGCTTAAATGTTGTTGTACACGTTACTTCTCAAAAGTAACAAAATATTGTTACTCGTTACTTGGCCTTAAAAGTAACTATGTTACTCATTCCTTTTCTAAAATGGTAACTAAATATGTCACTTATTACCAAAAAAGTAACAAGGTAGAAGTAACTCTTTACTAGTAATGCGCTACATACATGTCCAGGTGAACTTGACAGCACCATTCTGCCTCGACCAGTCTCTTGTTAAGGATGCACCTTGCTTTGCAGTACCCCTTTGAGAGCCTGTTCAGGAGTCAGCAGTATGCCCTGCTTGACAATGCCTGCAGGGAGTACCTCTTTGTCACCGAGTTCTTCATGTGTTCTGGCAGCGCCGCTCAAGACTTGTTCAACTTGATCATGAGCAAGACCTTGACCATGTTTTTGGTATGCCTGGTTTGTTTTGATACCTTTTATTTCCTTTTTTTCTTTTTTCTTTCTACAGCAGAGCTGTTAGAGGGCAACTCCACTCAAAAAGTCGACCCTATCGAAATGACTGATATCGCTTTAGGGGGTCAAAATACGGTCATGCCCAAAATATCACGTCAAACCGACGCCGCATTACCGATTAAAACCAATATTAAAAATATTCTCCCGGCTCGGTCAGCGGCCCGAAAGCGGGTGAGCAACGCTGGCACCGGGTGAGCTAGTGAAGCAACACTGGGCAATGACGTAGATGTAGTCCTACGCTCTCGTACGGACGCCGCGGACGCTTCGTTTCCCGTGGCATTCTGCGATTCTGCTGACGGCGAGAGGTGCTTACCACGCTATCCTGTGTTCTTCTATTTTTATTAGCGTCCAGGCAGTTCATTTAACTCCAGCATTGCTTCCGCGACAGCACTGAAGAGAGCAAAGCGGTGCTTCTCGCTCACGCGCGTGTCGTGGAGCCAGAGAGATTCGCCGGACTCGCGTTGGGCAATGTTGAGCACGACTTGTAGTGCTGTGGGTTGCACCAATAATCCGGTGCGCAACCCGGAGCTGCGGTTCCACCAGTTCCCAAGAGACCGGAAGAGGCACAAGGTGTGGGTCGGTGACCCACACCTTGTGCCTCTTGTGTCGGAGTCGACGGAAGACCGTCGACTCCGAGCTCCAACGCGAAGCTTTGCTCCCAGCACTTTACGTCAGACACCTACACACGGGATCTGCAGCTGCTGACTGTTGCGGGTTTCTCCACGAAACATGCGTCTTTGAAGAACGATGTGGTGCCGTCGCTGTTCACGTACCGTCCGCCGGCTGCTCTAGCACGATCGGCCGGACGCAGCAGGTTGCGGCTGATCTAACTAGCGTGCACATAAAGGCACCTTAGCTTTAACCACTTAGACCACTTGTGGATACATCCGTCCATCTATCTCCCATTATTTTTTTTTCTCTCGGTTCGCGAGCAAGAAACAAATACAGTCGCGCTGTGCCGGCACTGACTGACTGCGTAATATTTATGGCAGTCGGATTCGCTTTTCAGCCGGCAAATTTATAAATACACACTAAAACTTACTACATTTGGTGCATATTAACAAAGTGAAGCGGTAAAAAAAGAAAATGTGCAACTTACCTTCTGTTTTGAAACTCCACGTGGGACTGAGCCGACATTGTCGGTGCGTCGACTCAGAAGCGCGGGACGAGAACTAGGTCATGCCGACGACGCGCCACTAATATCAGTGTTGCCAAGCTGCTTCAGCCGGTAGTTTCGGTTTCGCTGTGCCGCCGGAACAATACTTGGATTCGCAATATCAACAAAACTATACACACTACCGAAAAACAAGTTATATCGTGATTTAGGGTCGCCGACTTCGACTAAACAAATCATAACCCAAAAATTGTAAAAATGGAGTGGAGTTGCCCTTGAAGGGCTAGTTTCCCCGGGATCATGTCCGCCAGCAAACAATTGATGACACAAAACTCTGGACAGCTACTGCCATCTATGAGCGACGGTGGCAACTAGACAACCGGCTTGCCGGTTGTCTGGTTGCCGCCGTTGCTCATAGATGGCGGCAACCTTTCCAGGGGCCCTAATCTGGACACTTGGCGAAAAAGTCAGCGAGAAATCTGGCGGCCATGACTAGCCAACGCCTCGCTTGACCTTGGCGCCGGCCAATCACAGCCGCCGGATTTCTCGCAGACTTTTTCGCCAAGTGTCCATATTTGGGCTCCAGCCTCTCCACTCTGGCTTGCCGACTTGCGGCCGGCCATTACTTCATTCCCACCATAATACAGCTTCGCTGGTCTTACTTTTTCACCAAAGTAAAAAAGCTAAAAGTTTTTTTGTTCTTTTTTTTTGCTGCACAATTGCACACACATATTAAGTCACTGATACTTCAAGTTTGTTTTTATTCAGCAAGACCTTGCAGTTTGCATGATGTTATTACAGCCTTTACCTTTTCATAGTCAAACCCGACTATATCGAACCCGTTTACATCGAATTATCCCTTAATTTTTGTGCACAGTAATGTTACAGTGATAATATATAGCAAAAACTACGGTTACATCGAACAAAAATAGCAGCCGCTACCGATAAACCGAACTGCCAAGAGCGCCGTTTTGCTCTGCAAGCTGGCTTTCCCGCAATGCGGGCGGCCGCATTGGGGGAAAGCCAGCTTGCAGAGCACGCTGGCTTGTTTTTTTGTTTTTTTTTTTGTTTCCGGGCGGCTTCGTCGACCGGTCGGAAGAAGAAAAAAAAAATCTCTTGCGGAGGGAGCGGGGAGAGGGTGCTCCGTCGCTCCGTGCTCCCTTTCCCCGCTCTGTCCGCCAAAGAGATTTTTTTTTCTTCCAAGCGGTCGACGCAGCTGCCCCCCCCCCCCCCCCCCCCAAAAAAAAAAAAAAAAAAAAGACAGCTTGCTTTGCTAGTTGGCTCTCCCCCAACGCAGCCGCCGCCTGCCGTAGGGGAAAGCCAACTTCCAGAGTAAAACGGCGCTCTGTAGGAGAAGGTGCTCCTGCTGGGACGTGCTCAGTCTTCTCGGCATAGTTCGGCGCTAATGTGCGAATATAGGAGGCAGCGGTCTCAGCATTTTGGAGTCCGTCGATAGCGTAGACAAATATCGTTATCGCAAATGCAATGAAGAAAAAGCAGCAGAAGATGCAAGACTAGTTTATTGTGTAATATGTCAGCAGAAAGGGGATTTTTGTGAGTCAAATTCATTAAAACTTTTATATCGAATTACCCGCTATATCGAACAGGTAGACGTGTTTTTGCGAGTTCTATATAAACGGGTTTGACTGTATAGGCATAAACCTTGATGGATAGATATTACTACATCATGTTTTTGTGTAGCCGTATGGTGTCTAGTATTTATTTATACATACTACCAACCGCTAAGGGCAGCCAAGATAGGAAAAACACAATTGAAAATCTCAACAACAAAAAAAATACAAAGGTGTGGTACCACTGTACCCATAATTGGTGCACAACACCACACTTTCTTAAAATAAACAAAACTCTGCACAAAGAGTGAGAAAGACACATCGTTATAATTTTTTATACGAACAATAAAAGTTTCACATTATAGAAGCGGAAAAGAAAAACAAGTGCATCATCATGAATTTGTTAAACCTGAAATATCGAAATTCTGGCAACTCATTCAATGGATATAAAAACGAGGACACGCATTCTCAGGGGAGTGAGTTCCATTCGTGATCAGAACGTAGAAAAAAGGGGTATTCACAACAATCTGTTCTGCACATTGTTTCATTGAGTGTTTTGGAATGTTTGTTTCTTGTTGTTCTTTATGCTGAGAATGTTTGAGTTGGTACATTTGCCAAAATTCTGATGGTGCAGACTAATTATTCAGAAAAGTAACAGGCTGCCATGCTATGAAAACAAACCAGTGGCGCAAGCCTGTTGCTTGTGCAAGAGAGGGAAGCACATGCCAGTTTCACTAAGGCCTAAAACGTTAATTACAAAAAACCATCAATTTTTTTTTTTACTGGCTTTGGTTTTGTTTTACATTTGTTTAATCTTGGCTTTGTTTGTAACTTCCAGAAACATGTGGAGCTGTACGTTCAAGACTGCTACGATTCCATTGCTCTCTTTCTGTGCATCCACATTATTCACCGATTTCAGTTGCTGATGCATGAGAGGTCGGTGCCAGCCCTTGACAGGCAAGTGTCCAGCTACTCAGTCAGTTTTAACTTTGTAGGAAGTTCAGCACTAGAGATATGTTAAAATTGAATTGCTTCTGACAGGTATTGGGAATCTCTGCTGCAGTTTTTATATCCAAGGTTTGAGTACATCCTGAGGCTGAACATTCAGAGCATCAGGGATTGTGACCCGCAGAAACTGGGAAGCATTGACATGCGTCCTCACTATGTAAGTTGGATGAACCAAAAAAGGTTGTGCTGTTTATAGTGCCATGTTTGCTCGAATAAATTGAACACCACATATGAGCAACATCGACGCATCGACATCCCAGCACGGTATGACTAGGCCCAGAAAATGTTTGCTCCCATTATTTGGAGCTTGTGAAGCTTCGTGCTAAGTGCTCAGGCACAGGTAGCATTTTGAGTTAAAAATGTTGCTTCATTATCATTTGCTAGGCATACGTAGATTTCCGATAATTGACTTCCAGCTTGCTTTTCAAAGGAGTCGGTGCACGGACCTCAAATCTGAATTATTAAGTATATATGCTCGTCATGTAACATTGCTGGAACAATAGTGCAACTATGCTGGAACAATAGTGCGTCTTAATGTTCTGTCATTTAAAATTTTCTATAGAAATGGAGCTGTTTACATACCAGGACATAATATTAATTGTACTTGAAGAATTTGACTGTCCGCGATGTTTGATTTTGCTCAATCCAGATTACAAGGCGGTATGCTGAGTTCTCTGCGGCTGTTGTGAGCATCAACGAGAATTTCCCAAGCGAACGCGTGGCCTCCCTGCTCGCCGCTTTACAAGGAGAGGTGGAGAACTTTATTCTCAAAATGGCGGCTGAATTCCAGGGGAGGAAAGAACAACTCATCTTTCTGATCAATAACTACGACATGATGTTGAGCGTGCTACTGGTGAGAATGCAGTCCTATGTGGAATCGCGATGAATAGTTGTTGATAAGCGTCGGTGAGTCGGACAGTTCCAAGTGAACGACAACCTTGTTTTCTAGGAGAGAACCAAGGAGGACTCTAAGGAAACAGAGAGCTTCAAGGAGCTGCTCAACGCTCGCACTCAGGAATACGTCGAAGAGATTTTAGCTCCGCACTTTGGAGGCATGATCAGCTTTGTTAAGGAGTGCGAGCTCCTTCAAGAAAGAGGCCAAGCTGATGTGATGCAAAGAGAAGAAAGTAAGTGCGAAAACGTCCTCGTCACATTGGGTAGCCACGCTGAGTCAACCTTTTTGGGTGACATAGGGAAAAGCAGTCATGGCTGTAGGGAAAAAGTGGGAAGGGCACAAGGGCTTCGGGACAAGTGCAGTAGGATCCTTTTTTAACGCAAAATATGTTATGGGCCTGGTATCATGTGAAAAGCGATACGCTTGACCTACACGCAGATCACATGACCTCATGGCATCATGCGACGTCAATATCGGGCGTCATGCAAGGTCCCATTCCCAGCTCATTTGCAACACATTCTCTGTGTCTCTGAGTTTGTCAGATATAATCGAGACATGCTAATTATTATCTTTTTTTTTATATGCCTTTGAAGTAGGGATGTGCGAATACTGTCGAGACCGGTTATAACGAAGTAGGATATAACAAAATTGCGGCTACAGCAAAGCGATCACAATTTCCCATTCCCTTTTGCATTTCGTTATAACTGAAGTCGGTTATAACAAAATAGCGGATATAGCGAAGTGATTTCTGATTCCAGTTGACTTCATTATATAACCGCTCTCGACAGTAGGCATTTTTCAGTTCGAAGCGAAAAGTTCCTTTTCAAGAATAATTTCGAAGCGAAGCAAATAGTTTGCTGCCATAAATACAGTCATGGTAGAGGACTCTTGAGACTAGGGAACAAGAAAAAAAGGACAAACACGACAAGGTCAGGTCGCTTCCATGAGCATTCACCAGCTCGCCTGCAAAATTACTTTTATTTCAATACGGTAATGCCTAATTAATATGGACACTTCAGTTGCCCAGAAAAATCATCTATAATGTAAATCGTCCATAATAGTGAATCAAGTTCAAGGTCACAAATAACGAACAAGGCCGCAAAAGATGGTTTATTTAGTGAAAAAATGTTGAGACTCCTTCACAGAGACACATATTGGTGTTAGCTATTAGGAACGCAATCCACAATAGATTCGAGAGAGTAGTCTTGTTGCTCCTCATTTTTATTGCTACTTGCGTTTCGACCTTGGTTGGTGAAGTCATTTCAAGTACTGCATACAATGTTTTTTTTTTTTTTTTATGATTTATGGCATGTTTTGCAGCATTTCAAACTTCAAAATACTTTGAAAATATTCTAAGTTGCTAAATAGTTCCATTCGATTCAAACTTCAAATCAAATATGGCATTATTCGCTTCGATATTCGAATATTCACACAATCCTACTTCGAAGCTGGGATGAATTTTTCCTAGTTCTTTGGATTTGCAGATTTTAAGTTATAGTTTGAAGACCGGAAGGAAAGCATCAGCAGAAATAGCTCCCCTTTGTTTCCTTCCTTGCAATTGGAGTTAGTGCCACTGAGGCACAAGGAGAAAAAGCTGGAGCCTCCTTTACTCTTTCTTAGAGCAACTTGGAGCTTCAGTGCCGCAGAAGCTGGGCTGGCATTGCACAAAACGATTACTAATGCAAAGTACTCTAGGAACTAAATTTTGAAGGATGGTCGTTTTGCCTGCCTCTGTGGGAGAATATTGGTTCAAGGGGGTGTCTGATTGGCAATGTTAGCTTGAGACTGTACATAGTAGTCTGAACTAGTCCGGTGATGGCATGCGTGATGTTATATATGTTTCAGAAAAGGTCACCATGCTCGTGAGGTCCTTCAATACGGGCTGGAAAAAGGCAATAGACGACATAAACCATGATATCATGCAGACATTTACAAATTTCAAGAATGGAACCAACATCTTGCAGGTTTGTGCTATCTCCCATCTTTCTCTAGCATTTTAGATTTCTCATTAGTCTTGTGGACAGCCGTCAAGCTTTTGGTTTAGCCGTTACTAAAATGTGTGGCAGTTCCTTGAGAAAGATTTAATGTTATAATCAGGATTTGGTTCAATCAAAGACAGTCCTTTTTGAAGTTAGCAAGTAGAAATACAATTAATCAGAAATAATTAAGCGGAAATATTTGTTAGTAGACTGCATTTCTACAAAAAATAGAGTTGCTCATCTGATATTTTTGCCGTAATGATCGTCGCAAAATTTGCCAACAAAAAAGTGATTGCTTCGATAGCAGATTGGGATCATGTGCACCAAAGGGACTGGACTCGAGACATGGCTGTTTTATAATCATGTGTCACGAATGCTCATTGTTTGAGAAGAGAGTGTTTTACACCAATCAAACCTTAGGAACATAGATGTAATGTAAATACTTATTACAAAAATCTCTACTTGTTTAGATTGAATTGGTGGCCAAAAGCAAAAATGATTTTGCTTGGGGCGAAGCTCTGGTGGTGCTTGTCTGCGTAGACGCCGAGCCGCAGCATGCCGAGCCTTTTCATTCATGTCAGTAGGAGAATGTGTGGTTTTCTACTTTTTCTTTTTTTAAGCAGACAGATGGGATGGCATCTCAGAACCCCCTACTCTTTTTTTTCTTCTTTTTCTTTGAGCCTTTTCATTCATGTCAGTAGGAGAATGTGTGGTTTTCTTCTTTTTCTTTTTTTAAGCAGACAGATGGGATGGCATCTCGGAACCCCCTACTCTTTTTTTTCTTCTTTCATAATTTTTTCATCATTTTTTTTTCCCAATTTTTTTGCTCACGTGATCTCAGGTGAGCACGTGAGATCACGTGCTCACGTGCTCGTGAGCACGTGATCTCACGAGCAGAAGCAGGAGCACCCGACGGACGGACATGGCGAGCCCCTAAGGAGCTTCGCCCCTAAAACATGGTGACTCCTTTTTTTATCGCAAAATACAATTCATCCGCCCATTCCCCGAAAAGTGCCCACCCCTCAAGTTTGTAACATTCCGACAATACACAAAGGACGTGTCTTTACATTGCGTTCCCTTAATAAAGGATTAAAAGTAAAGTGAAATCCCGCAGTTTTACATGATTATCTTCAAATTCTGAGTGGGCACTTGCTTGGGATTTTATGTTAATTTAATTTGTTTTGGTTTCTAAGGTAGCACACTGCTGTTTTTTGAAAACTATTTCAGCTAACCGACAATTTGTACATATTTTTCGACGTTCCGTTCCAGGCAGCCTTGATGCAGCTGATCCAGTACTACCACCGTTTCCAGAAGGTGCTCAGCCAGGCGCCCTTCAAACAGCTCACCGTTCGTACCGAGCTCCTCAACATCCACCACCTCATGGTAGAGGTGAAGAAGTACAAGCCAAACTTCTGAATAGGCTCGAGCCAACGACTTATCCGGTGCTGCAGCAGCGAGAGCTGCAAAATTCACCGCATCATAAACGAGCAGTCTTGTCAATGTGGAGAACTGAATCGTTCGACGATGCGTAGAGTTGCAGAGACGTTCAAGCATGGTCATTCACCTGGTGATACAATTAGTACCGTTATACAAGCAGGTTTTTTTGTCTTTACACGTTCTTGTAACATGGCGTCACAATCTGGTTTTCATCATGAATGCTAGTATCTCTTTCTTGCAATTGTGGAGCGACCTGCTGTGCGGTCAGCGGAACACAGTATGCAATGTGCAACTGCCTACTGGTCCAAGCGGCCAGTAAGCAGAGCGGTTTGTGCTAATAGACCTTTTGCAAAAATCCCCAAAAGTTGCACGTGAAGCGTGCAAGAAATCACTGGAACATCCTATACATCCGTGACCCCGTAGCATCTACCATGCAACACTAGAGAGAAAAGGGGTAGTGCAATTGCTCGCCTGCATATCGTGTGTTGCATCCAGTTCTGCATAGGCCCTTCCCAGCATTCTTTTCAGCACCAAGGATGGCACTGCATTCTTTGCAAAGGGTCTATTTGCTGCTGAAGTAAAACATTGCTTGCATGATGTCTAGGTGACAGTGGTAGGAGAGGTTGTGGAATGACTGGATGAAGAACAACAAATGTATGTTTATGCTTTTATTAAGACAACAGCAACAAAAGTAGTTGGGTCGAGGTATCTTACAAAGTAATCCAACACCTTGAGCCAGAAACCAGGGACCTTCATGTTCTCTGTATTATTTTTACTGAATCTTGCAGTGCAAAAAGAATGCCAGTGCTAGCTATGGGTGCATAGTCTCCACGGGATGACGAACATGATTTTGTTCCGCTCGTTTTTCTACGCGCAAGAGAAAACTAAGAATGCGGGAAGACTCGCTCAATTGCGCTACTGGTATGCCACAAATGCCTCAACAAAAGAAAAAGGACGAGAAGATTTTCGAGACATTAGTACTACGCCTTCCACTCACAATTCATGCATTGTTAAAAGTTCTGTCTTAGGAAATTCATAAAATAATACTTCGGCTGTATGTACAGTGCTTAGCAACCTCCGATTTTCGACAACCTTGGAGTCGGCTTTGGGGAGGGACGAGGCTAGAGCTACAAAGGAAATTGGGAGCCATCAGAATGCATGCAATTGCTTCCACTTCTTCGTAACACGCTAATAGATTATCCATCTAAAGCTCACTTTATGCATTCCAAAAAGAAAACATGCATTCTGTTGGCTCTGGTGCCCAGTTTCACTGTCAGCAAAAGCCATGGCCTGCCCGCGTCATGCCCTAGCAAACAACCGTCGACTTTGTCGCGCATTAAATTAAAAATGCATGGCCCTACATCTTGTGGCAAATTGTTTAGGCAAACAAAACAAAAAATCCAGATGTCTTGCGACATAAAAACTTGGCGCGCCAACGCACGCCGCTGCTAGTTAGTACAGGTACCACTTCACCGTGGATAGTGCACACCAAAAAGTACTTTGCCATGGTGGCACATCTTTTGCCAAGCAAGCGAGCAGTTAACAGTTTTTAAAACCGAATACCACAAAAAGGAGGGCATGACAGAAACGGCTTATAGCACTCTTCCGTACTCGTCCGTAAGCACCGTACAATTTATTTCAATTTCGCACCTCGAGAGGGGGGTAGCCCCCGGGTTAATGACCAAGGTGCTTTTTTTTTTTGTCGTGGCACAGAGAAACGAGGCAACGGGAGTGTGTTTCAAAGTGCTGGCTTGGCAATGAATCTGGGCACAGCTTGTGGTGGCGGGGGGATGTCGACCGGGTCCTAGCTGGGCCTGCAGGAGACTATGTTGGCTTCGGCGCCGCGTCCGTCGACCTCCGCCTCGTCCGACTCGAGGAGTCCCGGAACGCGGTAACCCATGTTCATGAGCATCACCTCCAAGGGGTCGGCATTCATGCGACGCTGGTTGGCGACCGCCGCGTCTTCAGAGTCCACCACCTCGCGGTCTTCCTTGCTGCCATCCTGTTGAGACAGACAGACGTGGCACGCTTGGCGGGGGGGGGGGGAGGCGTGCGGGAGGACGAACCGCATGCGACAGCTACCGGTGGAAAAGATGGGCTACAAGAAATGCTGACAGCGTTTGTTGTCGGTCTGACTGGCCACTCTTTCTACTCGCTCGCACTAAAAAAGCAACCACATCTACTATTTAACTGCATGGCATGCACAGAACAAGTCCACTTGCACTGGAGAGCAGAGTAGTGTTTCACAAACCGAAATTCCAGGCAAGATTTAATTTTTCGTCCAAACACCAAACGTCTTCCGGGCTTTGTTTTTCTATGTTATATATGTGTGAACAGCTTTGGCTATTTACAAATGCTAAGAGTAGTTGTGTTCTATCTATCCTTCCTTAGTCATCGTCTTCTTTCATTCCCATTGTATTCAGATTCTTGTGGCCACTAGCTGCCACCTCGTCTTCCTCTTTCTCGGGCTTTCCTCAAGGTGGGACCTTGCACCAGCTCAACGGACATCATTTGCCCGATGCACGTCTCAGTGACCCCGTCCCCCCCGTTGTCCCACGTCAGCTACTATGGTAGTGTTATCGAATTTGCACCCCATCGCAAGCAGGCATGCTCACCTCTGGCTTGGGGCTCCATAGCCTCACCACAGGGTCGATGCCGCTGGTCGCCAGCAGGCAGGTGCTGGGGTGGGGCTGCAGGCAGTTGACGATGGAGTCGTCCCCACGCATCACCCGCACCAGGTTGGTGCTCTGCTTGTCCCAAACGAAGAAGGAGCCGTCGTCCGAGCCTGCCACCACGTACTGGCCCGCACTAAAGAGAAGCAAGATCCCTTTATACCTCGTGCTCAACCAGCCATTTTACGTGAAGGAACTGTGCAATGTTCTCAACAGACATCGTTATTAGACTGCACCTCATTAACCGGGATATAATGCGGCAGGTTATAGTACCATCTCCGCAATCGCGTGCCAAGACATTAAGTATTTATGAACTTGAGACGTGCAAGAAAAGAATCGGACGTTCACGGAGACTCAATTGGATGAAGCAAGTACTAGCAGCAAGCAGTGGAAGCCAATTTGAGTTTGGCTCAGGTTTTCTGGTTGCCCAGGCCAATTGGCACGAACGCAAGAGGAAAGTGATGACATCACAATACTCGAGATTTAAGGTGTCCCGATCATATCTTGATACACTTTGAGGCACACACAATGTGTTGCAAATATGCTGGGCACATGCTGTGTGCGACATAATGAGGTTACATGACTTTATGATGTCACGCGATATTGACGTTGCACGACACATAAACTTGACATCACAATGTCATGTGATGTCACAGTGTCACTTGATATTGTAATGTAACGTGACGCCCAAACTTGATGTGATATAGCGATATGTTGCGATACCCCGACATCAAGGTCGTATAAGTCGAGTGTAATGTGTCACTTTTCTCGTGAAACCCAGCCTTATAACACATTTGGCGTTAAAACAAGGTTTAAAAAGTTCCCCGTGCAAACACGGCAGTTGTGGCGCATTACAAGCTGTCACGGAGGTCTTTGGACGAAAGCGTACGAGTTGCAGTTTATTGGCAGCACAGACCTTCCGAAGAAGTTTGCTTCCTTGATGTCCGTGGTGGTGTTGCAGTGGCCGCAGTACCGCAGCTCGTAATCGTAGGCCAGGGACCGCCAGGTCTTTTCCTGCTCAGATATCTGAGGCTGCCGCTTGTGCTTGGGGCTCGAGTTGGCGCTGCCATTGGAGCTCTGAGATTCTGACCGGCTACCCTCTTCAGAGTCTGCAATGACAAACGTGAAAACGAAGGGTTTCAGACCCGTGTCTCGTGTAAATGCAAAATATTAGAGAGAAAAGAAAAAAAAAGATTGAGGTACACCTAAGCACTTCTTATGAGTTGTGAATGCGAAAGCATGTACATCATACTTGCTCTACGCGTGTTGGCGCGCTGACTGGTGCTGACCTGGCGCTGCGTGTCCAGCGAGTGGGAGCCTGGTCGACGTGCGCTAGCCAAGGGGATCGAAGCGGTGTAAAAGGTGCCGTGGCTAACCGGCAAATGGGAGCTGGCTTGACTTGGACAAGGATTTAAGAGCTGTTTGGCGTGGTTTCAAAGCTGATGACGTTGGCTCGCTCCATGAGACAGTTAATGCTTTCGCATGAAAAAAGCTGATGTTGTACTTTAGGAAGGTTGCATCAGCAGGCCCCAGAATTAGTAGCCAAGACGAGTATAAAAATGCACACTTTATAAATACTAAATGCTAAATAAGTACTAAATAGCTTCGAGTCATTTGACCGACACGACTTGGATGATGGCTTTCGTTCCAGCTGGCTTATAGAAATTCATACGGGGAGTCCCCCCCAAAAAGATTTAAGTTTTCTTTTTTTTTTTTTGTTTATAGAAAAAATGAACTACACATTGCCGAATGCTCATTCTCCACCCAAATGTAGCACTAGCGGTCCAAACCAGATGCCAAAGTTTCAGAAGTCGACATATTATTCAAAACTTATTTTCTGAAATTTTCAATGGGAAAATGGCAGCCGATGGAGCTCTCAAAAAAAGGGAGCTGAATGGCATCAATTAACAAACAATGGCCCCATTATCCCATTGAAATTTTTAGAAAATAACTTTTGAACGAGATAATGGTTAGTTTTAACATTTTTACAGGTACATTGGGGCAGAGAAGGAGCATTCGGAGACGTATAGTTTATTTTCGTGGTGAAAAAAACCCTGCAAGTTTTTTTGGGGGGGACCTTGTACTTTATGTATGTAAAGCGATTCTGTTCACAATGAATACCGTTATTTCCGGTATATAAGACACTTTTTTTCCAAAATTTTCGGCGGTGCATCTTATATACTAATTTTTACTTAGAAACTTGCGTAAAGTGTGTGTGTGTGTGTGTGGGGGGGGGGGGTGCGTCTTATGCAGTGATGTGTCTCATACATAAGACACTTTTTTTCACAATTTTTGGTGGTGCGTCTTATATACTAATTTTTACTTAGAAACTTGCAAGAAGTGGGGGGTGCGTCTTATACACTGGAAAATACGGTAACCTATTGTTTGGTGGGAACAGCGCAACCCAACAGTATGTACCACCAACTAGCCCAACTACATGCCTTGAATAAACTATTGATCAGATCGCACAATTGTACACATCGCGACACTGTTAGCGCGAACACGACATCGGCGCATTTTCGCATTTTCCTTCTAAATAGTATTAGCGAGCACGAAATTTTATCGCTTACATTATAGAACTAAATGAGCTCCTTCCGTAGCAATAATAACTTGGATCACATTCCTTGGTTTCAAAGAGAAAAACTGGAAAAACCGGCGATCGCTTGTTCGCGCTAACAGTGTCGCGCTCTGTACATACACGCTTAAAAAGATCCCATGGCTCGGTGAACTTAATAGACAAAGTTACAGATTTGGGAGAGGTGCACCACGTACCGAAATAGCCTCTTAAAATTAATGGGTGGAACCCGATTCTGATTAGGACGAAACAGGACGTCTAAGTTCAAGTTTTGGAGAAGCTTCAACTTAGTTACACTCAGAGCCACTAAATGAGCTACGCTAAGAGCGTCAGCGCTCCATTCCCCAACCGTCTTGCGGGCACCGCCATTTTGCTGCTCGGTGCAGAGCGGGAACAACTGGCGATTACAACTGCTCAAAAATGCAACTTCCTGGTCTTCAGGTGCAGTGTCGTGAATCTGAAGCGACATTGTTTTGCTCCGTCGCGGAACGTTTGAACATTACCGGAAGACGGAAAATCGTTGCCCGCAATTTCAGATGCAGCTTCCGATGACTGGCAATAATGATTTTAAGCACAGAGATAGCCAAAGAGTCGTCACGCTAAAGCGTAGCTCGTCCGGTGGCTCCATTTACGCCTAGGAAGCGTTTCCGGAGGCCTCGGAAGGACGCGCAACACTCGAGCTTGTGACGACGTCCCGCGACCCCGAAAAGCGTCCTTGCCGCTTTTCGGGGGCAGGGGGGCGCCCACCGTTCTCGGTCTTGGAAAAGATGGCCGCCTTGATGTCCCTATCGAGCGCCTGGCAAGCCTGGCCCGTGGCATAGTCTGGGAAGCGCAACTTGAAGGCCTGCAGGCAGTCGAGGGCCTCCTTGGTCCAGCGCAGCTCGTAGAGGCAGCGCGCCAGTCGGAGATGGGCCTTCACGTATCCAGCCTCCAGCTGGAGCGACACATGGCAGTCGCGCAGCGCCGCATACATGTCGCCGTCCCTGTGAAAATTGGGATTGTTTGCTATAAACAGCTTTATTTCTGCGGGCTCAATACTCTGCAAATTTTGCCAAGTGTGGGTTTTGGGAATATTTCGCGGGCACAACATTTCACAGTTGGGGGCAGTGTGGTGCGTGTTTGTTACATAGTATTCGCGTGATCATTTTCAAGTTATGTTTTACAAGTTGTGGAAAGTGTGAAAATCGAGTCTTTGAAGGATTTTGAAAAATAAATTAAAAAAAAGTGCCTCATTTATTTTTCACCACTTAAATCATGGAGACAAATCCTATACAGTCGAAGCTCATTAATTCACACTCTCTTAATTCAAACTAACGTGCAGGTCCCATCCTATGAGTCTATATGGGAGGAAACTCCCGCTAATTCAAACTTTGCTTTGTTCAAATGAATTTTCAGTCCCCCTCGAGTTCAGATTAGTGAGATTCGACTGTATGTTGGGTTCGCAATTTTCAGTATTTACCGAAAAATTACGAAAACGGATTCATAATTTATTGAAGAACAGCAAAATGACAAACAGAAAAAGCCTCAGATTAAAAAAAAAATTGACCGCATCTCCACGTGGTGAATGATGTTGCTTGGGGCGAAGCTCTGGTGGTGCTTGTCTGCGTAGACGCCGAGCCGCAGCATGCCGAGCCTTTTCATTCATGTCAGTAGGAGAATGTGTGGTTTTCTTTTTCTTTTTTTAAGCAGACAGATGGGATGGCATCTCAGAACCCCCTACTCTTTTTTTTCTTCTTTTTCTTTGAGCCTTTTCATTCATGTCAGTAGGAGAATGTGTGGTTTTCTTCTTTTTCTTTTTTTAAGCACAGATGGGATGGCATCTCGGAACCCCCTACTCTTTTTTTTCTTCTTTTTCTTTTTTCATAATTTTTTTCATCTTTTTTTTTCAATTTTTTTTTGCCCTACACGAGCACGTGAGCATGTGCTCACGTGCTCGTGAGCACGTGATCTCACGAGCAGAAGCACGAGCACCCGACGCCGGGCCTACGGCGGACGGCGGACGGACATGGCTAGCCCCTAAGGAGCTTCGCCCCTAAAACGATTTGGAGCTTATCTTTGACACTGTGGTGACGTTTCCAAATTAACCCACCACAAAGCAAGACTGGGGCTGTTCTCAAAGGTTTTGGTGAATGGTGCTTCAATAACATCAGAATAAACGAGGCTGTATCAGATAGATCTGAGAGTCTTGCCTGGTTCTCGAAAGCTTTTGCTCTTTTCAGCAGCAACATTTACTTGCTTTTTTTTTTTTTGGTTGTGATGTCGAAGTAAATTTCGTGCTTGATTGAATGGACGAAATCCTAGTAGAAACGGAGGTAGGTACAGTGCTCAACAAACTTGAATCGGAACATGCAAGCTAAGTCTTTTCTGATGGGAGCGCTATCCTGGCGGCAGCCGATTGACAGTTTCGTGACTTATCACTCGATAGACCGTCCCAAAGTACTACGTCAAGGAGCCATTGTTTAGCTTCTTCCAGGATAGCACTACCATGAGAAAATGCATGGTTTGCGTGTTCCGTCTAACTCTGGTGAGCACTGTAATGACAGAGGGAAGCTCACCATGCCCGCTTCATGAATGCCGCCGCCCGGTTGCAGTAGAGCACAGCCGAGTCGGACACCATCTGAATCGCCTTGTTGTACAGGTTGATGGCCAGGGTGTACTTCTGCTTGCCAAACTTCTCGTTGGCCTTGCACTTGATGGCCTCCACTCTCGGTGGAAGAGGCTTGCTGCTCATTGGCCTGCGACACAGACACAAGAAAATGACCGCATCTCCACGTGGTGAATGATGTTGATTGGGGCGAAGCTCGGGTGGTGCTGATGATACTGATTTTGGTCATAGGTAGTGCTGAAAAGCATGCCGAGCTTTTCGTTCGTTTTCATCCATGTCAGTAAGAGAATGTGTGGTTTTCTTCTCTTTCTTTTTTTAAGAAGACAGATGGGATGGCATCTCAAAGCCCCCTACTCTTTTTTTCTTCTTTTTCTTTTTTTTTTTTAAGAAAACAGATGGGATGGCATTTCAGAGCCCCCTACTCCTTTTTTTTTTTTTTTTACCATTCGACCGCAGCGCCCTCTTCTGTATAGACATTGAGCGGCTACATGCAACGTTTCATCCATGACATCCCCAGCTCTTGAGTTACTACCACATCTCAGAGCCCCCTACTCGTCCCGCCGTCGTGGCCGAGTGGTTAAGGCGATGGACTAGAAATCCATTGGGGTCTCCCCGCACAGGTTCGAATCCTGTCGACTGCGCAAACATTTTTTTTATCATTGTTTTTCATTTTTTTTGCATCATTTCTTTTTCCCTACACAAGCACGTGAGCTCACGAGCACGAGCACCGGATGCCAGACCTACGGACATGGCTAGTCCCTAAGGAGCTTCGCCCCTAAAACATCAGAAATTTCAACTGGAAAATTTGCCTTGGCAAGCCCGAAAGAAAGATGCCAACGATGCATCGTGTGGGAAAACCAAAAGGAAGTAGTACGCCTACACACAATTGCAAACATTACATTCTTACAAAAAGTGTACAGTCAAACGCCTTTATAACGAACGCCTCTATTAAGGAAACGCCCGTTTAACGAAGTAAAATAGAGTCCTGTCCAATCTCCTATGTGTTCAATATGTTTCTCAGACTACTACAACAAATTTCTGTTTAACAAAGCAATTGTGCGGCCCCACAAAGCAAAAATTACTGGTATTATGAATTTTCAGGCGAAACGTAATTGATTTTAAGTAAATTGTCGCTCTCAAGTGATGCACGTAGAAAACAAAAATACTGGGGCAGCTTCGACAGTCGACGCTGCTGCCACGCTGCCTCCGCCGCGTCCCTTCACTGTCGCCGCACGGCAGGTTCTTGAGTCCAAATAATTTGCTAGTGCGCAACCTTGCGTCTAGATGGCGATGTGTGACTGCGTTGCTGCGTAGAAAGACTGTATGCAGCAACGTATAGTCCCATAACGCCATCTAGACACAAGGTTGCACACTATTAAATTATTTAAACCCAAAAACCGGGAATGCGTGGCGCGGCAGATGCAGCACCGCCTCTGCCACACATCTGCTTTTATTTTGCTCATGATGTTGATTGAGTATGTGCACACTTGTTTCTTTTATTTTGCATGTACATCAGTGCATTTGAAACGACCAGCACGAGCAAGAGTATATGAGAAAATGTAATTTCATTGGCAGTAGTAACTCTTTTATGCCGTCTCGGCATTCGTTCGATCAACGTGCAAATCTTCGTCAGGATCCAAAGAATCTTGCTCGATCCGAGTCCCAAATTGTTCTGCCTTGGAGCCATAATATGCGGTCGAGGAAACGTGATCGGCGACTGCGGCTGCTGCACCTGCTTATACGAGAGCAGCACAGCCGCTATGAAAGCTTTCTGCGAATGACACGCAGTAGCGCAAGCCCGCGCCCAATTTAGAAAAGGCCTAATTTACACAGTCGGTGAATGCCTCTCATTCGCTGCATGATCGGGGCTCGATGTTAATGGTTTAGTGATTTTTGCGATTCATATTTTGATAAGTCAATTAAATTTGTTGTGTCGAAGTCTGGATAGACCTCTTGTGTTGCCCAGGGGTCACTGCAAAAAGGGACTTGTTAGGACTCGTCTTATTTAGTACAAACTTGGCCAGGGCGCGCTCTGCCGTCGACGCAAATACGCTGCAGACAAAATAAGAGAGTGGAAGAATAACGTGCATGCTTTGGCATTCCCAACTCATAAGGAGTGCTTAGGTGTACCTCAAGCTTTTTTATTAATGCTTGTCTGTAATTTGATGCTGTCCATTTAAATCATATGCAAGCATATCAGAATGCGAAGAAAACAAACAAAAACGTGTATGCGCGAGTGCACACACACACAGACCGACAAAGGGAGGGACTGAGAGGGACAGGCACAGACAGATCTAATCGTACATGTAAGGTTGATCTTGCATCGGCGAGTATAAGTAGGTATATACGTTTTGTCTTACACGAGCTTGCCACTTTTTTCATGAAATTATGACACCATCTTGCCCACTTTAAAACCAAAAGATAGTCACGGTCGTTAAACAACTCTCGAACTGTGCTCGAGTTCAAAGACCATACAATTAGGTCATTGAATATTGTTTTTTTGCCTTTCATTTTTGGTGCAGCTGAGAGAGTTTTAATACTTTGTTTGGAGCCGGCCTCAGAAGCAATGGCAACAGTGACACCGTGTGCACGAAGCTGACAGAAAATGATTTGGCGAGATTCGGCATTTTCATATATACTTCGGTGATATCCTATTTTGTTTTGCTGAAGTATTACAGCAAATAAAGCTTTCTAAAAACAAGGAAAATCAAGCTCTTTTTGTTATACATAGTATGACGTGGCTTATATCAAGAAAACAGTTTTGAATTATTCTGCACCTTATGATATAATCAAGTTTACAGTGAATTTTTTACACTGTTTTCAGTGATTGGGCGGATTGAAGAATCCATTTCCTTAGCTCAAAAAGACTAGTGAAAGACAAATGGCTTTTTCTGTAAAGTGATTTAAATAATATATACATCTGATTTATATTGGATTTAAACTTAAATAATAAAATTGATTTATTTGATGTATTAAATTATGATTTCTTCGTTTGTTTTTTATTGAGACGTAACCAGTTATGTATTTCAAGTGCACACAAGCAGCAAAACAGAGTGGTGCATTTTGATGGCACTCACCCCCACTTGGCACAGGAGGACATGCCTTTGGAAGCTTCCGTAGGTGGGACGACGCCATTGGGCTTCATCCCATTGGATACCATTCCATTGGACATCCCGTTCTTATGAGCGCTAAACCCATTGGCTGGGCTGCTATTTTCTGATAGACCTGCAGAAACAAAGCGAGTTGGTTAACCCCTGCAAGGGTTTCGAGGTCACTGATCCCAATTACAGTGCTTAGCCTACATGAGTAAATCTGTCACCATAATCACTGACAGAACAGGAATGTAGGGTGTGTCTTCTTTTACCTCTCCTAAGTTCAAGTACCCAAATGAGCTATATCAGTATGTCAATTAGTAAGTACATATTATCGGTGCTCACACACAATTGAGGCACTACAAAAACAAGCAGGCTTGCCATAAAAAAAGCAGGCATCCCGCACATCTTATTTTGCAGCCGACAATAGAAATGCATGTTTAGAATGTATGACTCCCAAATTGTAGGCTCATTATAGCAATGCCCCACCTTTTCAAACTTGGCTCTATAAGCTGGATATATGTATACCTAATGGAATTAACGGCCAAAGTATGTTTACAGTTCCTTCCACTATAAACAGCAAATAAAAAAATAAAAAAGTGTAAACAAAGGAAAAGCAAAAGCATGAGTGCTACTTAACATTATTTTGTAAGCTTCTCAACATGCTTTGCAAGTAGTAAATGTGAAGTTTTGTGTAGCAACACATCATCTCTGGCAAAGCTGTGGCTGTAAACATCATTCCCCACTAGACCGGCTTAAATTCTTCGGACACTCCAACCTGAATCAGGCAAGAGGTTTGCTGACAAGGCTTACTTTTGCACATCCCATTGGTATGAAGAGATGAGAAGTTCTGGAGGTCGAAGCTTTTGGGCTGTCGCGGTTGGTTGATGTTAAATAAGTATATCTGTTCGCCACCAAGGTTGGCAAGGAGTTCACTGCCATCGGGACTGAAGGCAACGTAGGTGGAGGCCAGCGTACGAAACCGCTTCCTTGGGTACTTCAAAGGCAGGTGGCCTGAATCCAAAGAATGTTCAAAGCCATGAATAAAAAAAAGTTTAGTTCTACTTTGTCGAACAAAAAAAGCAAGTGACATAGAGACATGTGTCCTGTCCCCATTCTTCCCGTTGTCTCCGGTCTTAACGATGAACATCATCCCAGGGGCGGATCCAAGGGGGGTGGCGACGGGGGCGGCCGCCTTCCCCAAACGAAGTCGACCTCCCCCCCTCCCCCCTTCTCGGAGGGCAATTTTACATGGGTGGACACCCCGGTGCGCACGAAAAAATGGGAGAATAGTATCCTTACAAATTTTTTGCCCCCCCCCCCCCCAAAACGGAGTTCTGGATCCGCCCCTGCATCATCCTCCCTTTTCTCTCTACTGGAAGAAAACAGTTCTCTTCTGGTGCACGAGAATAATGCGATGGTAAGTCTGTGCTAGGGTGACCATAACCTACAGCATAGAAAACAAGGTTCAGGGGAGGGGAGGGGGGGGGGGGGGGGAGGGGACAAAGGAAAAAGCAAACTTCGCTGCTACTATTCAGTTCACTGTAAAAATGCACACTTTCCCGAAGTTCTTCGTTTAGTTGAGTACACAAGCACCTTTCTTCTTCATTTTTAAACAAAACTGAAGCATGACAAATACAGTTAAGGCCCTGTCACAGTGAGGCAACAGTTGGACCACTCCATCTGGCAACACGAGGAAATCGTTTTGCTGGCGACCCTGTCACATCGCGGCAACAACAACAGTTGGGCAACATGTTGCCGCTGCCCGGCAATCGTTTTAACCGATTTGTTGTCCGACCACCCTGTCACAGTGCGCTGGCGGTGGGGACAGCATGGGGAACACTCCGCCATCTTGATTGTTTACCTTCGTTCGTGTGCGGCGCTGCGGTGCTGGCAATGTGACTCTACAAAGTGCTGGTGGGTTCGAAGGGCCGGAAATTACCACGGGACGACATCAACCAGTGACTGTGATTAGAAAACCTGACACGGAGAGTATTTTCCACCCTTGATCTTATCAAAATGTTCTTCATTCGCAGACAAAGCGGATAGCCCTAACCAAGGAAAGTGAGATCGCTGATATATGTTCGGGATGTATGCCACCGTATGAAGTGTTTTTGTCCAGTTCTCTTTTCATGCAATTCCTATTTCTACTGTAAAACTGAGTTAGCACTGGCAGTACCCCAAAGCATCTTTTGCAGCGTGGAGTTGAGCTCAACTGACAGTGCTTAATAACTGCAACACCGACACGATCGGCCTTCGTAACAATTGGTGGAATAAATATTTTTCATTGCTGTCTATTTGCCTACCGCCTGTTGTGTGATTGCCTCATTCCCAAAAACGTCCTGGGTATTTTTGAAACAAATCACGTGTCTGGTAGCGGCTGTTTCCAAGTTTCAGGCATCAACAGTCATGATCAGAGTGGTCGTTTTAATGCTTCTATTTTTTAATCTTTGCTTTTCTGAATTATTTTTATTATAGTTCATCAGCGGGCGAGTAGAATGGCTTTTTGATTTCACTAGCAGTAACGTAAGCTGGTCTCTCGGCAGTTCCAATTTCAACACAAGTCTGAACGTTCACGACTGTAGCTGTGACCACTCCGACAATTGCCTTCCGTAATTAGGCAGTAAAATCATTCATGAAATTATTTTAGCTGCATGCCAGCTTTAATTATTGTTAAAAATGTTTTCCGAGCCTTTATTTCAGTAAGATGTTATTGATAGGGAACTAGCTCTGCCATCGAAGCTATGTGTGTTGTCGTGTTGCCGGCCCAAAATTCGCTCAGCCAGCGATCAGGGCAACACACATTGTCCAACACAAGTTGCTGCTGTTTTAATGCGAAAGCATTAACTGTCCCGTGGAGTGAGCTGACGTCATCAGTTTGAAGCTCGAAAATGGCACCTAGTTTCCGCGATTTCGACTTCAATTCTATTGGCTGGCACGCGTCGATGGGGCTCCCATTGGCCGCTGCGCTCGTCAGTTTCCACGACCGCGCACCCCATGGTGCTGCGTGTCCATCAGTGCGCCATTAACACGCAGCGTTCAAGGTCACCAGGGGAACACCAACACGCGCGCTGACCGGCGACGAAAAGTATGCAGCACACAAAAAAGGAAGCGGATGAGCGGCTTGCATGCTTTCGCATTCACGACTCATAAGAAGTGCTTAGGTGTTCCTTGAGCTTTTTTGTTGCCGAAAGCTGTCATACCGAGGCAACCTTTTCGTTGTCATTCATGTTGTGCTGCTGTTGCCGTGACGTGACAGGTTTGTCGGACAACACGGGGAGAGCGCAACAAGTTGCCCGACAGTTGGACAACGTGTTATGTTGCTGTTGCCATCGTGTTGCCTCAGTGTGACAGGGCTTTAATATAGAAAAGTGTCCCAAACAAATGTCTTTACAAGCAGATCCTATTGACAGATGGAACCACAGAAAGAGCTCTAAATTTACTTTGTGGGGATAACATTTATATAGTATGTTTACTTTTATCAAACATATTATGTATTCTTTCAGATTTCTTCCACTTCCACACGCGAGGCTTCAATGAGACAAAACGACGGGACGGCAGAAATGCACCTCTAAAACAGAACTGTCCCAGCCAAAACGGGACATCTGGTCAACCTAGTCAGTGCGGCTCTAAAAGCTGCCACGAGACGACACGTCTGGATGAGTGTGCGCAGTTGTGCAATCACTGATATGTGATGCGTATTGCGGTACTTTGTTTCACCTTATAACGGACCGTAGATGACGTTACAAGACATCGAAGCCAATCCAATGCTGTGCGAGTGTCTTGTGGTCATCAAGAAAGGTGCGGCAACACGCGGGACGGATAGTCACATGATACATTCGCAGCGCCAGATTGGTTGAAATGGCTCCTAGCACCTGCCACTGTTCATCGTAAGGTGAAATGTAGTATAGAGACCCCAGGCTATAGCAGTCAGACTGCACTGGCTAAATTGAGCATCCATAGTAGAGACATTAGAAGACTCTCTTCCTGCCATCTAAATGTCCACACAAGAAATTTTATTTCTAAACATTCTTACTTACAAAAGCAGAACCACTTGTGCATGCATTGGTGGGTTTCTGTAGTGCCATGTGTGCAATGACGTGAGAAGTGCAGTTACATTGACCTGTCATGAAGCAACAACACCGTTCTGTAATAATGAAGAAGCAAAAATAACTCACCAGCAGCAAAATAAGTTACACAGCCAGGAGGGAGGTTATCGCCGTCCGTCTCTGACCTTGAAGAATTGGTTTGCCTCCAGAGCTACATATGGCCAAGCCATCATGAAATGAGAGACATGGATTTTACATGCGTATAAGTGCCAAATAAGTCACTTACCATAATATTATTTTGTGCTGAAAGTGCTAAACAAGTCGACCTGGCGGATATAGTTTTTTAACTTCCTATTATTTAATAATAAAATCAAACACACCTCACAGAGTTCACCCTACTCTTCCATCCAAGTTCAAACTCACTGCGTAATTGCGGTCGCAAGAAAGACGTCGGAAATGACGGCTCACCTTTGTGGTGCTGATCATGCGTCGGTCGTAGAGGCGGATGTACGAGTCGTTGGCGCCGACGGCCAGGAGGTGGGGCTGCAGCTGGTTGACCGCTATGCACTTGGCCTCCACATTGCGCCCCAGGTGGTAGCCCAGGTTCACCAGGACGTTGCCAGACTCCGAGGAGCACTGGTGGGCCGTCCGGTAGTCAAACTGCCTGCAAGGCAAGTCCGAGGCTCGCGTGACTATTCTCTGGAGTAGTTACGTGGTTCCTAGCACGCAAATTGCGTGCATATACTACTTTCTAGTCTTATGATAGGACAATTTCAGGGCAATTCAGTACAAGAACATACATTGCAAATAAATTATTAACCCGAGAAAATAATGAATCCCTGATGAAAATTGGTGCAGCTGGAGCTGAATCTGGAACCCAGCTAGGTCCAGTTGGAAATGAAACTCAATCCAGCCAAATCCAGTTGGATCCTGTTCCATAACTCTACTCCAGCGTGACCGATTTTCACGTGGCTCGCAACGTCTTCAAGACGCCTGCAGCTCGTTTTCGAGGAAATATGGTACGTCCTCCCGGCAACGCTGCAGAGCGTGTCCGACATCTGCCATGAACATTTACACGGGAGTAGAGAGGCTCACAGGATGACCCCGTCCTCGGCCGCGCTCCAGAAAACGAAGGGCACGCTGGCTGCGGTGGCCAGCCGCTTGACCCTGCTGGTGTGGCAGCTGCACACCATCGTCGTCTCCTTGGCCTGCACGTCGTGCACCCGAATCTTAAAGTCCGCCGCACCGCTCACCATCATGCTGTCTCCGGAGTAAGGCAGGAACTGCATGTAGACGAAAAAAAAGAAAGAATTACACAAGGTTCATTATTTTGATGAAGACCGGGGAGCAGAAAATGTGTTGAGCGCAAACTACAACCTCACAGAAATCGATGTCACGGGACTCGAAGTAACATGACATGGTCACGTAGCACCAATGTCCCCGCTAAATTTAGTGGGGAAATTGACGTCACATGAAGATAAGTTCCTCGCTAAATTTAGCAGGGAGATTACTGTCGGTTCCTTGTTGACAGTTCTTCGTTACGGTTCTTCACGACAGTTTTATCGTGGAATTCGGCTGATAAAACACATTCCGCGTTAAAGAGTGGCTGGCCTTGCGAATTCATATTTCCTAATCATAATCATATTTCCTCTTTGATACTGAGCATATTACTTGCTACGTTCTTGTAAAAAGAATAGATGGGGCACAAAAGAAACACAGTCTTTTTAGAAATAAGGCTCTGGTCAGAGTAGGTTCCATTTACAATGGGTACTAAAAAAACTGTAAAAAAATCAATCATAGCATGACACTTCAGTTGGGACAAAGCTCCTCTCCCGTCCCACTTTTACACCTGGTAGTTTAATTAGCCTGTAAACATAATTTTTGTAAAATGGGAGCAAAAACCAGCATATCTGCCAACACGTCTATCAATAAAATTGTGTCCACCAAGTCCTACCCAACTCAAAACTAATATTATATAAACTGCAAAAACAACGACCCACAAATATTATGAAAACCTACACTTGTGCTTTAAAAGTGAGGTTTGCTGCTCTTTCGATCGATAGCTGCATGGGAACAACCTTGACTACCGTATTTATTCAAATATAAATCCCCTTTCTTTTTGTCTTTCTATTTCTCAACGCAGCTTTCTGACCTACAATCAAGACCAAGAATGTAAACCTGCAATAGAACTGATAATAACTTCTTAGCCTATCATACTAATCTAGGCGGCCACCCATGTCTACCGCTGCTCTTTGCAGTCCGGTGCAAAACGGTAAAGCTCGACGCGCTCGCGCTGATGAGAGGCGGCACGGAGTCATGAGGCAGACATGAGAATCGAGTGATTTCATCAGGAGTAAAATAGCCTGGTTGTGTATTATCACGGTAGTCGCCATCCTACTATTATTTAACGCGTCCCCTGCCACTTTTAGCTGCTGAAATCGTTGACGTCGTCTGAAACTTTATACGATGTCGGCGATCAACCTGCCAACGCATTAATCGGCCAGCGTGTTTGACAAACAATTTCTATGCTTCGTTTCATCTTTAACCGGCCAGCGTGTTTGACAAACAATTTCTATGCTTCGTTTCATCTTTAACCGGCCAGCGCGTTTGACAAGCAATCTATGCTTCGTTTCATCTTAACTCAAAGCACAGCTGACACTACGAGCCAATGGAACCAATAAAACAGTGTAAAAGCGCAAAATCATGGCACTCAGTCCATCCTCCCGTACATGTTCCTTCATCGACTAAATCAACTGTAGCGAATATCTCTTGGCTTGCGTTTCAGTATTTCCATTCATGGTTGTACGTGTTTGAGCCTTCGACTGTGCTCGAACCTAAATGAAACAAACTATGCGGTGTGTAGAGACGCTGTGAAATACATATTTGTACATTTTTCCTTTCCGACCAAAACAATATTTTTATTTTTTGTTTCGCTTAAGCCTATCTATCTCGGAGCAGATATGGTGCAATTCTTAGCAAAAATGGCACTTTGGCGCAAGATATGGCAGACTTTTGTTCATGGTGCAATTCGGCGCAAATGGCGCAGCACTTCCATCACTGCGATTACATATAGCTATAGTAAGTTACAGGTCAAGAAGGTAGCGGCAAATGCTCCTCAAAGGGATTCATATATCCCTCCGCCACCTCCGCATCCAATAGCATCCCATCGTTTCCGCGACATCGTGGCCAACGCGGGAGAGGGTTTTGCCTTCCTGCGAATATTTGCTTTATCTTTCGACTTTGACTTAGCGTTGTGGAAGCCACGAGAGGGAGATTAAAATTTTCCCCCTCCGATGGAAACAAAAACGACTTTGGGTAGTTAGGGACCCCCTCCAATGGATACAAAGGCCACTTTAAGGGGCTCGGTTCCCTCTCCGATGAATACAAAGGTCGCTTTCTTAAAAAGTGGGGGTCGGAGACAAGTTGGCATCAGATCTGTAGCCATTATCTATTCATTGAAGCGGAACAAGGGGCATTTCCAGGGAACTATTCTTTCGACTGAGGATGGATTTGAAATGGGCGCATCACGCTTATGGGAGGAGCATTTGTTTTCTCGAAATTGGGGGCAGTTTTGGGAAGTTTAATTTTTTCCTACAGATTCGGTGTTTTTAGTGTAAATTGGTTATGACTTAACCAATTAACACAAAATCACCGAATCTGTAGGAAAAAATTAAACCCTGAAAAAATAGTTACCCCCACATTTTGAGAAAAAAAATAAACTCCAAAAATGCAGAACCCTACATATAGCAGTGCAACTGTCAAAAAATGCTTGACAAAACAGTCTCCTGTAGTCGCCCGTTGTATTGTGCCAAGTAGGCACAAATCAAGAGGACACTTCGCTTCAGAACGCTTATGTGCCAGCCACCAGCTTCCGTCACCTTTATTTCCTCGTCTTCGCTTAGCTCGTGCGCGCTCAGCTAGCCCTATAGCCGATACACCCGTGTTGTTTTTCTTTCTCATATTCTTTACGGTACTGTCGAGACCGGTTATAACGAAGTCCACGGGTATCGGAAATCCCTTCACTATATCCGCTATTTCGTTATAACCGACTTCGGTTATAGCGAAGTGCAAAAGGAAATGGGAAATCGGGATCGCTTCGCTGTAGCCACTATTTCATTATAACCGACTTCGTTATAACCGGTCTCGACAGTAGTTTGTTTTTGGGTTTGTTGGTATACTTTACCATGCTCTGTGATATGTAAAAAATTGACCGCATCTCCACGTGGTGAATGATGTTGCTTGGGGCGAAGCTCTGGTGGTGCTTGTCTGCGTAGACGCCGAGCCGCAGCATGCCGAGTCTTTCATTCATGTCAGTAGGAGAATGTGTGGTTTTCTTCTTTTTCTTTTTTTAAGCAGACAGATGGGATGGCATCTCAGAACCCCCTACTCTTTTTTTTCTTCTTTTTCTTTGAGCCTTTTCATTCATGTCAGTAGGAGAATGTGTGGTTTTCTTCTTTTTCTTTTTTTAAGCAGACAGATGGGATGGCATCTCAGAACCCCCTACTCTTTTTTTTCTTCTTTTTCTTTGAGCCTTTTCATTCATGTCAGTAGGAGAATGTGTGGTTTTCTTCTAGGGGGATCGGTGGCCGAGTGGTCTAGCGCACACCAGCTCGGAGCACGTGGAGCGAAAGCTCGCGCTGCAGAACCCAGGGATCCTGGGTTCAATCCCCACCCCTGCCCGTTTCGATCTGGATGAGCATCGTACCGGCGTGCGGTCGTGCACCACTACTGCGTGGTGCACGTTAAAGACTCCAGGCTAGCAGTTGTACTGCACTGGCTAAATTGCTCATCTACAGTGGGTAACAATGTCGCCATGTTCAGGCAGACTAAACTCCTGCTGTATAAACAACTAACGACTAATTTGTTTTTGTTTGTTTTGGTTTTCTTCTTTTGCTTTTTTTAAGCAGACAGATGGGATGGCATCTCAGAACCCCCTACTCTTTTTTTTCTTCTTTTTCTTTGAGCCTTTTCATTCATGTCAGTAGGAGAATGTGTGGTTTTCTTCTTTTGCTTTTTTTAAGCAGACAGATGGGATGGCATCTCAGAACCCCCTACTCTTTTTTTTCTTCTTTTTCTTTGAGCCTTTTCATTCATGTCAGTAGGAGAATGTGTGGTTTTCTTCTTTTGCTTTTTTTAAGCAGACAGATGGGATGGCATCTCAGAACCCCCTACTCTTTTTTTTCTTCTTTTTCTTTGAGCCTTTTCATTCATGTCAGTAGGAGAATGTGTGGTTTTCTTCTTTTTTTTCTTCTTTTTCTTTTTTCATAATTTTTTCATCTTTTTTTAGAACGAGCACCCGACGCCGGCCCACGGCGGACGGACATGGCTAGCCCCTAAGGAGCTTCGCCCCTAAAAGATATTTCTAAAACTCTTCAAGTGAAAAAAAAAAGCTTGAGGTAATACCTAAGCACGTGTTATGAGTTGTGAATGCGAAAGCATGCAAGCTGCTCGTCCGCTCCCTTTTTTGTCTGCTGCATACTTTTCGTCGCCAGTCAGCGCACGTGCTCCCCTGGGCTGCTGACCTTGGACGCTCAGTGTTAACGGCGCACTGATGGACACGCAGCGCCATGGGGTGAGCGGTCGTGGAAACTGACGAGTGCAGCGACCAATGGGAGCCCCGTCGACGCGCGCCAGCCAATGGATCGAAGGCAAAATCCATCAGCTTTACTTCGCTCCTTTGGTATCAGGAAAACTAGGTGCAGTTTTCGCGCTTCAAACTGATGATGTCAGCTCGCTCCATGGGACAGTTAATGCTTTCGCATTAAAAAAATCATTTGTACCTAGCAAAATCTTGAAACTGTCTTCACTGTCTCCTCAAATCATTGCAACCATTGTCAAGAGAAACCTCCATGGAAGCTTACCTTGACTGAGAAGATATTGCCATGGTGTCCGCTCTGCACAGTATGGAGCCGACGGTGGCGGAAAGGGTCCCAGAGGATGATTTGTACATCGTCCGAACCACTGGCAAGGATTCTGCAACAGAACACACTACAGCTCAGGAAGGCTCGTTTACCCAATCTAAATATAACACACGAAAAAAACAAAAAAAAAACCCACTAAACTTCTATTGTTTCGGTATTCAACACAAATAAATAATGTAAACAGACTGAAGCAAGTGATTTCCATTTGGAACACACTAGGAATAAATGCTTCTCCTTTAAAATGTATATAAATACACTATGCATGTAAAGAAAATCTAACTTTTTCAGTCTAGACAAAAAAAAAGAATAAAAAAGCATAGATGATGTTAAAATTAATTAATTAATTTTCTATCCCCAAGTACTTTTTTTTTTTTTTTCTTTCAAACATTAGCCCTTTCTGGATTTTTTTTTAACGGCCCCAGAAAAGGCTAATAACTCACTTTCTTATTAACAACACTGACTTACTCTCCTCTCTGATTCCACTCCAGGCAGTTGACGCATCCTGTGTGGCCCTTAAGTTCAAAGGAAATGTTTCAATTCACAAGTCACCGTGCCTCATTAAAGAACTGAAGCAGTGCTGCAAAATCACAGTACCTCAAGTTCTGCTTCAAGGCCAAGCCTCGCAACAAGATCGTCAGTGACTTGTAGCTTTCGTTGAACATGAGCAAAGCATTTGTCCTGCAAAATGTGTGAAAAAAAAAAAAGATGAGAAAAAGATGTTTAACTAAATCAGATTGCGTACGTTACAGCGCCCTAGCAGAAGCAGGCTAAGACAGGGATTGAGCCTCTATCCGTTGCCCCAGTTTGAAAGATTGTAGGACTGACAAACACCGAGGGTTATGCAATCTACAACAATACCTTAGACATTAGTACTACCGTTGACAGGTGAGCCCCTTGAAAGCGGTGCAATCTTATCTAGGGTATAGGTCGCTCTGTCCACAGGGGGAGACCGTGATGTCAATGTACGCTCCATATAATAATTGTTGTCTCTTACCTTGCTCTGCCTCTCGTTTAGTAATTTGACGACCCTTCTTTCACTTTTGTAGTGCTGTGCCATGTTTGACTGGACACAGAACCTACTTCATTTTGCCTGGAAAGTAGAATGCGAATATCTTTCAATGAGTGCAAGAACGACGACACTATGTTAGTGCGTCGAAAAAATCGCGGCTGCCGCGAGTGAAACCACACAGGAGATCCACGCAAAGGGAACTTAATGGGTCAAACACTAACCCCGAATTGGGCGCTTTATATATCTATCTATCACGGAAGTGGACTCTCTTCAAGAGAAATGGGGGCGAATTTGAGATCGCCAAGAAACCCGCGCCAGCGTGCATATTCGCGAAGGCAAGCTGGCCTGCCGTCCTTCGTGAAAGATGTCTAAATCAATTCTTCTGTTGCGCTGCCTCCTCGATTATACCATTATACGTAGGCAGCGGCGAACTTGCGCAGTCGAAAAAAAAAATATATAAAGAACCCGTAAATCACGTTCCTCGACTCCGCCTGCCCCTTCGGTTGCGCAAAAATGAAGCACATTTCTGGACAATAACCCATGACGGCGTAAAATCAGCAAAAAAATTATTATAATTTTTTAATTGATTAATTATTCTATTCGCGAGCGCGCGTATGGACCGCCAATGAGCCAGATCGGAGAAAGTCGTGCCCGTTAAAGGCTTATAAAGAAAACAAATTGACATCTCCAAATTATGGCATCAGCTTGTTACCGCATTGAGCCGCAATTAGAGCTCCGAATTAAATGGTAAGGAACCAAACACAAATGCGAATAAATTAAATAAACCGTCCCATGCGTTATGGAACGTAGGCGAGCGACTTATTTTTTTTTCTAGGCCTACCCGCGAGTTGCGGACGACAAGTATGGATGTGCAGCGATAGAATCACGGAAACGATTGCCACGATAAGGTCGTTGAGATTACCAAGAGTCGATTTTCATCAACCGTATTGGAAAGCCGAACTCACCGTCACGACAAAAGTGCAACCACCAAGTGAGACATTCACGGGGCAACCCCATGTTTACAAACTACGTGAAGTCAATCAGCTGACTGACTCGATCAACGCAAGAAGATTCGCTACAAATAGTACATTATTAAATACTCAGAACCGGGTATCATTGCAGGCGCCGTTATATTTTGGATTTAATTATTTGCAATTTTCCCTAATAATTTTTGTAAAGTGCACAGATACGAAAGTGCGAATTTCTTCGGAGCAAACAGGTTGGCCAGTGAAGGGTTTAGAACTTCGGTAACTTCGGTGCTTGGAGAGCGCGGCGGTTGATCGTTGTAGAACTTTTACTAGCAGTAGCTGACATTCAATTTACACATTTTTGTTGTAAATATGCAAGTAACAGTAGTTGACACGCCAGTTCTAAGCATACAGTGCAATTGGAGCGATGTATTGAGGTGAGTAGCTTTTCAGAACGCGCAAATGAGGTCCGTGGAGAAGCTAGTTTCGGTTGCACATTTCTTTGCACGTTTCTTGACTGCACATTATGTTTCAGAAATACTGACTTAATTTTTCTGTTGGATTTCACGGATAAGAAAGTGAACGTCCTGTGGCTGCGAAGGTTTGGCGCAAACCTTTGACTGTTTTGTTTACTCAACAGAGAAAGAAACGGAGATGCCTGGGTGACTTGCAAATGTCGGGGTAAGCTTGAGTCTAAGGTCCTTGAGCTGCGATCGAGCAATAGAATAAGACAGGTTGTTACCTTTCCAGGTCAACGAGGTATTCATGGCAAACTCAAAAGAACCGGTCTGAATCCGGATGGTACGCCGGTGGTTTCGGCGTCTGATCGGTTCCAAGTGCTCGACGTCACAAAGGTCCGTTCTGCACGAATTAATTATTTCTTTCTGTTCTATATTTCTATGTTCATATATAGGCACTGGATCTACACGAGGATTCGGTTAGTCTGTACGCCAACTCACGCATATGGCGTTTAGAGTATGTTTCCCGAAGAAAACAAATCGTCGACATTTATGTGGCTGGTTATCTTGCAGAACTCGATTCGTGTTTCACACACGGATCCGAACTGTCAGACCTGCTTTCTGAAACCCACCACAGCATTTTCTAACATCCACCAAAAGAGTGTAAGTATGTTTCGCCGTTCTTACTCATTCCCTAGAACAATATTGAAAAAGTTTCGTAGAAAATATGAGATTCATTTTCTCTCGGGACCGCATCGGGATGTGATTGTAACTCAAAGGTCATTGCACTTCTCTCTTTTCTTTTTTTTTACTTCCTATTCAGGTGCCTTGTCTCGATGTCACCAGTGGATTTCTTGGCGTGTCCGTCAGTGGGTGTAACGAGATGCGAATCTGGGACACACGCACCGGGGAAGTAAGGGTAGGTGACTCCGACTAAAACTGCCCCGTCCTTGTAATGTGCAGAATTTTGGTAAGCCCCAAATACTGCGTGCTCAACAGAGCAAGCATAATTTCACTAAAACTGACATATTATTGGTGTCAGTATTACAGCATCTAAAAGAGGAGAAAACAAAAATCTATACTCACTCACAAAGCAGAAGGTACCTACTGCAGAGTTGCAAATAATTGACAACGCTGCTCAGAGATGGTTATCATATATACAATAGCACAAGAGGACAGGAACATGAAAGGGACAGTACAAGCACTACCCGCAACTGGTACTTTATAGAAAAAAAAAAACGAGAAGGAAGCGTGGACTGTGAGAAGAATGAACTACCGTATTTTCAGGTCTATAAGTCTCACCTTTATATGAGTCGCACCCCCCTAAACATGGTTGTTTTCATGAAAAAGTTGGTATACAAGTCGCACCTTTTTATAAGTCACACTTTTTGTACAGTCGGTGCGCCATTGCTAATCCCGTGTTACGTGTATTGTGATCGCGACACATACGGAAGCGGTAGCCAATTTCGCCAATGAATCAAACAAGAAAAATAACTGGCGCGGCAAATGCGGTTCGATACGCCGGCGCTCGCGTCTACAAGCCACCGATGTTGCCGGGCGCGGATTATGAGGAAAAGCCGACCCTCGGTAACCGAAGGCTACGCCTGACGGAATCAGACACGTTACGATGTAGCAGTACAATAAATATACTATCGAAAATAAGACGCGGTAGATGCATATTAAAAAAAATTAAGAACAGATCCACCTGCGGTCGAACTATGCGATGTCAACTGTGTTCCGGTTTATTGTATTCATTCCGTTCGTTAGGGTTAAACAAAACCATCAAAGTCCTCTTCCTCCGAGTCGGTAAGAAATAGTTCAGCGATCTCGGGGTCTAGCATGGTTGGTGTGTTTTCAGCGTCGTCCTCCGAGTCACTGCTGATGCTTGCTTCGTCGGTGTCGCTCCCAGGCACAGACTCAATGAGGCCGGCTTTCTTGAAGCCGGCTACCACCGTGCCCACGGAAACTGAATTCCAAGCCTCTTCGACCCATTTGGCCACCTCGCCAAAAGACGCGTGTCTCATGCGTCCCGTTTTGGTGAAGCTATGGTCTCCGTCGGTCATCCACGTCTCCCATATACGTCTCAGAACAGCCTTGAAACTGCGGTTGACGGAAATGTCCAGTGGCTGAAGCATCTTGGTCATACCGCCTGGGATTATCGTTGGAATGCAGTTCTTGGATTTGATATTTTTCTTAATCAAATTTGTTAAATGGGCCCTCATGCTGTCCATTACCAAAAGGCCCTTGTGTGTGTGAAAAAATCCACCAGGTCGCTGGGAAAAGCATCTGTCTAGCCACACACCCATCATTTCTTCATCCATCCACCCTTTGATGTTGCACTGTACGATGACTCCGGGCGGAAACGGATCCTTTGGCACTGTTTTTCTTTTGAATATTAGCATTGGCGGGAGTTTCGTCCCGTCGGCGCAGCAGGCCAGTACCACAGTAAAATGGGACATCTCATGGCCGGTCGTCCGGACCGTAATGGTCTTCTCGCCTTTTTCGTTCACGCTCCTTCCCATAGGGATGTCAAATGTCAATGGAACTTCATCCATGTTCACAATGTTGCAAGCAGCTACATCGTGCTCCTGAATTTCCTTCAGCACGAATTCCCGAAAGCTGTCGAGCTTCTGCTGAAAATCATCCGGCAGTTTTTGGCACATTGTTGTTCGGGCCCTGATGGATAGGTGGTTGCGTCTCATGAAACGAAAACACCAAGACGGGCCGCCTGTAAAGTTGACCACGTTCATGTCTTTCACAATTGTCACGGCTTTCAGGCGCACTTGTACTGTCAAAAGTCCCCGGCCTTCGGCTCGCTGTTCCAATATCCACGTACGAAGACGATCCTCAAGCTGCGGCCAGCGCGCCTTTTTACCACGATCAGCTTTCTTGGTTCCTTTCATTGAACGCAGCAAGTTCCCAGCTTTCCGCCAGTCCCTGACGATTTTTTCACTCACGTTGAATTCTCGCCCGGCAGCCCAGTTTCCATTTTCGGTGGCGTATGCAACAACGCTAAGCTTGAACTTTGCTGTGTAGCTTTTTCGCGTCCTGGATGGTGCCATGTTGCTGCAGTGCTCGACACAGGTGAAAACACAGTAGGCACGTTCCGGGATGGCGGGGCACAAGAAAGAAAAACAGATATGGCGACCGGAAGTTGACGCCGACCGGAAGTTGACGCCGGGAACTGCGTATCCGTGCGGATCCGTGCGGACTCCGAAAACGCTCGGCCTGCCGGAACTAAGAAAAGTTGTACGTCGAGGGTCGCGTTTCCTGATCCTTTTTGTTTAAAAAGAGTTGCGCGTCAGCGCTTGAGATGCAAGAGATTCCACCGTCGACGTCGACGGACGAGATGCATGAGATTCCACCGTCGACACATATAAGTCTCACCACTGTATAAGACGCACCGCCAGAAATTTTTGAAAAAAACCGCGACTTATACATCGGAAAATACGGTAAATTAAATTAAAAAAATTATACAAAAAAAAGTGAAAGCTGTTTAAAACTCCCTGTAACGCCGAATTGGAGCGCAGCTCTTGAGGAGGAGGAGAGAAGGATACTCAGGGGAGGATATACCCCTTCTCCTCCTCCCCTCATTCTTCAATCTCCTCCGTGGGGGGTCACGTGACTTCGGGGGTAGGGGGGGGTCACATGACCCTGGGGGGGGGCTCGCGCGGTGCATTATGGGACATTTCCCATAATGCACCGCGCGGTTACGCCGATGCCGACGGCGACGCCGCTCAAGCCGGGAACGGGCGCCTAAGAGCTGCGCTCTAAAAAGTTAGACATTTACAAATCTCTGTAATGCAAAATTTGAGTGCAGCTCTTGAGGAGGAGAAGGGGAGGGTACAGAAGGGAGAGTATGCCCCTCCTCCTCTTCCTCCATATCCCCTCCTCCTCCTGCACACTCTGCCATCCTCCTCTGTACCCTCCTCCTCCATACTCTCCCCTCCTCCTCCTGCGTACCCTCCCATCCTCCTCCTCCTCCATACTCTCCCGTCCTCCCACGGTTTGCCTCTAAATTTAGCTGAAAAATTGATGTCACGTGACCTCAACACCAATTCGATTCCCTGCAAAATATAGCAGGGAATTTGTGTTAGGGTCACATTACAACAATTTTCCTGCCAAATTTAGCGGAGAAATTGAATTTGGCCACTAAATCTAGTGGAGATACTGAATTTGTCCCCTAAATCTAGCAGAGAAACTGAATTCCCCCGCTAAATTTAACGGGGAATAGAATTGGTGTTGAGGTCACGTGACGTCAATTTGTTTTCTAAATTTAGCGCGGTTACGCCGACGCCGCAAAACCCGGAAACCAGGCACCTAATAGCTGTGCTCTAAAAGATTTTGTTTTATTTATTTAAATAAAAAAGAAAGAATTATGTAAACTGCTGCATAGGTGGCATATATAAGATCCCGTTTTCCTGCAAGAAGGTGTACGTGGGACAATCTGGCCACTGCATAAATGTCGAATTACGAGAGCGTGAACTTTCACTCGGGTAATCTTCATCAGGACACTTGGCTTTACATGTCAGAGACTGGAAATGCATTCCTTTGTTCTTCAAAAGCAAGGTTCTAAAGCGTTTCCACAGCCGGATGACCAGAGAGCTTTAAGAGGCAAAAACTATCAAGGCTGAAGGTGACAAGTGCATCAGTGCGCCGTCATTTGCATTGACTTTGAAAGAACTGATCTACCTAAACCTCTTTTCTTAACTCTTTCTGTCCTCTTTAAGGTTTTTTTTTTTCATTTATACAAGCTTTTCTTATATTAATCCTTTTCCTTATTTTTTCAATCTTTTTGTTTTTGATTATTTTTAATTTTTAAAAATAATATTTTACATTAATTGAGTGAATTTTTTCTCATTACTCATTTTTTTTTTTTGTAATTTCTAATCATCAAATTCTACGCTTTTTTCTCCTTTTTTTTTTATAAAGTTCCAGTTGTGAGTAGCACTTCTGCCTTTTATGTTTGTGTCCTCTTGCACTATTGTATATACAATGCTTAACCAACATAGCCCAGCAATTGACTTTACCGGTAGCAATAATAGCCCCTTCCCCTGGCGAATAGCGAGCGCTCACAGATTTGGGATATACTAAGCATCCGGGCTCGGTGGTGGAGTGGCCGAGTGGCAGCTTTCAGGGGCACACAATGCAAGAGACAGAGCTGCCCTGCTCGCTGGCATTTCCACGTCGCAGCCACCGCCGGTGCTGTGGTGCTGTTCCGGCCGTTCTCTCCACCACCTCCGCCCTCCAGTGCCTCGCCAGCCCTGCGTACAGCACGAAGGCAGCTGTGCTCGACAAGTGCGGCTTGTATTTAGTGCCTTAGCTTATAAGGAATCAACATACCCTTCCTGCAGAATAATAATAATTATAATAACTCGCCAAGTAAGAGTGACTTTTTATGCGTCTTGATCGCAACTTCGTCCGTTTAGCGGGAATGTCAACACTTCGGCACCGCGTCGTATTGCTTTGCCGACCTTCGAACAGCTCGTAACGAGACTTTTAACACCGCCGCATCCCTCGGGTACTCTCATAACTATCTATCCTCAAGTGCAGCGCAATTGCTTTTCTGGGTGCCACAACATCGCTAATGCAAATATTTAAACTGGAATGTTGCGAGTGACTACAGATTAATGTCCTCTGAAATAAGCAGCGCAGAGAACTTCTCTGGACCACTGGCCGCACTCTGCCACTTTCCCACAAATTAGTTGGAGCCTCTCGGTGAGCGGTCCGCCAGCTCCAGATCTGCCAGCGGCAGATGGAAAGATCGCTCGCATCTCGCGAGGGGCACAGGAATCCACTTGGCGAGTGCGCGCCGAGTGCTTGCTATTTGCCAGCGGAAGGGGCTACGCTATAACTTGAGTTCTCCGTTTTGGAATAAAGAAATAAAAAAAAAAAAAAATCAAAGAACGCTTGCTGGTAAATGTTTTTTTCAATTCGCATTTATCTGAAAAACTCAGTATTTGGAGGTCGTAACAACAAAATAAAAAGAAAAAAACAATGTTTGACTAATAAAATCCATAAGAGCACAGGGTCAGTGGTCCTGAGGAGACGCCACTTTAGTTCCTTTTCAGATCTCGAAGTACTGACAAAAGGGGTTTTCCTTTTAGCCTGTCAAGGTTCCTTTAGACAATGGGTCCTGGTACCCAAGCTTTAGTTATTTTGTTTTTGAATTTTTAAAAATTGGGAACAGAGTAAAATAAACTTGGAATTTTCGAGAATTAGGAATCTAACAAAAATAAACTCCGGTAAAAACTGAATTTTTAGCAAAAAATAAACTCTGAAAAACACCCTCCGAATTTCACAAGAAATGAACTCCGAAAACATGGAGTTCATATAGACGAAGAAGAAACAATAACATATAAATGAAGAAGAAACAATAACATATAAACGAAGAAGAAACAATAACATATAAACGAAGAAGAAACAATAACATATAAACGAAGAAGAAACAATAACATATAAACGAAGCAGAGCATAAGATATAGACGAGCCAGAGCCCCAAGAGAAAAAGTATTGTGTTTTTTTCCGAGGCTGTGCTTTTCAGTTGAAGAGTCTTGCCCTCTGACACTTCTGAAGTAACGAACAGAAAACCGATTTCGCCTGCGTGTCCTAGTGTTGCGTAAAAAAAAAGATAAATATTGGCATTTCGGGCACCCCTCAACTCACTCCCAGTCTTCAGGGTCACTCCTGGTCGCACTCCCAGTGACGTCATTCGGAGTTCCGTGTAGGTTCCCGTGTGCTATCTCGGAGGACACTTCCTCTCCCTCTCTCTGCTGTCATTAGCGGGCGTTATGCTGCAGCTTAGAGCCAAGCGAGGTCACATAATCTTTTCGCCGTAGTTCCTTCGGCTGCCACTTGGGGCTGCAAGTGGGGGAAAAAGCTCGACTTTTGCTTTGCGATTATGCAGCGGAATTGCGACATTTTTAATGAAGGAGGTGTTTTCTCTATCCTCCGGGACACGATAAACAACGTAAAAATGACGAGATGCAAATTCTTTTAATTATAAAATCGTTGCACCACCCCTTTAAGTATCTTCACATTAAAACCATGTTGTGACCTAAGCTTTTTTTTTTTCCTTTTTTTTTCACCTGTACATTGAGCTATGCTTTGGTTGTTGCCACAAGGTATGGCACTTGATGACTTGAAAAGGCTAAAAACAAATTAGAAAAACAATTAGACACTTTGATCTCAAAAAAAAGTAGTAGGCATTGTATCTTCTTTGATCTTGCCATTTACACTTCCCTTCAAAATATGGCAGGGTGTTCAGACGCTGGAGATGTTGGTTATCTTCTGGTGGGTGTTTGGCACTGGACATATACCATGTGTTGGCAGTTCATAAACTTGTTTTGTGTACTTTGGTTATCAGTGGCATAGCCAGGAATTTTTTTCTGGCTATGGGGGATGTGCTGGAATGGCTGGAATCTAGGGGTGTGCGAATACTGATTTTTGAAACCGAATCGAATACGAATCGAATAGTTGTGGGACCGAATCGAATACGAATACGAATCGAATAATTTTCGAATAGTTTCCGAATAGTAAGTAGACAGCTATTAAAGTAGAGCAAAGAGATTATAAATTGATTTTTATTGTTCCAAAATGTTTCTTAAAATTATTGTAAAATCGCAGCTAGACAATAATAACTAGAGTTCAGCTATATACTGGAAACGACTAAATTTTCCTGAGGACCTAATTTTCGCGAATTTCACGAATCGCCTACAATTCGCGAAAAATACGTCCCGCGATCAATTCGGGCAATATGTGAACGCTACGGAAGCTACACTCGATTCGCGAAAATTAGAACCCGCAAATAATTTCAAATTTTCAGCTTTGGCCCGATTCGCGAAAATTTGAGCCCGCGAAAATTAAGTCGTTTACGGTATGTTTAAATAGAGACAAAAGCTAATAAAATATTAGAATGCTAAACATAATATCACGGTTCACGCGGATACTGAACATAAAATCACAGTTCGCTTGAGCCTGGTACATCCTGAAGCATTGTACTTAGAAAGAACTCTACATTATCTTTTTATTCCTTGTTGTAGGAGATGTCCTTGAATTGAGGATCAAGGAATGTGGCAAGGGCGTGATGTGCCTGTGTGCTTGCGTCCAGGAACCTTATTTTCACTGATCTGAGAAGATTCTGGGAAAACGCATTGTCTCGATCTACTTGCGCCCTCAAAAAGCAACATCTTCACACACTGAACAAGTGGAACAACCATGGAAAGTGTTGGGAAAGACTCGACACAAGCAGCTGTTGTGGATTCTTCAATTGATTGCATGGGAGCGGCCGAAAAACTTCCCCACTCTAGTGCTCTTTCTCTTCGAACAACTTCCTGCTTCTACCACTTCTACTTTGTTGGGGGTTGTGGGGATATTTATACAGCGAGTCGTTGGTCAGCCATTTTTAATGTTGCGACGAGTCACTCGCTGTAGATGAGCAATTTAGCCAGTGCAGTACAACCGCTAGCCTGGGGTCTTTAACGTGCATCACGCAGTAGTGATACACGACCGCACGCCGGTACAATTCTCATCCAGATCGAAACGGGCAGGGGTGGGGATTGAACCCAGGATCCCTGGGTTCTGCAGCGCGAGCTTTCGCTCCACCGTGTCGTGGAGACGTTTCAGAACTGGTTGCAACGGTACCGCCGTTTTGTGTAAGCGAAGTAGAAGTGGGGATTGAACCCAGGATCCCCACCCCTGCCCGTTTCGATCTGGATGAGCATCGTACCGGCGTGCGGTCGTGTATCACTACTGCGTGGTGCACGTTAAAGACCCCAGGCTAGCGGTTGTACTGCACTGGCTAAATTTCTCATCTACAGCTGGGAGACTCGTCGCCCGTTGAGGCAGACCAAGTTCTAGGCTGTATAAACATACACACAACCCAATTTTTTTCCACGACACGCTTTCCGAAAGCCTGCACGAGCAATCTCGTGCGAAAGCTGTCCCTAAATGGTGAACCGCATGTAAGCGATTTAGCGAGCGACAAGACGAGCGACAGCAACGAGGGTCAGCAGCGAGCGACGGAGATTTCTTACTGTCGCTCGTCGCGTCGCTCGGTGTTTGGATTTCTAGAAAACGTCCTCATCGTCTTGGTCCCTTCCTCACGCCACTTTCATACGGCTTGCCTCATCGCGCGACTGGCCGAACGACTGCGAAGCAGGTCGACGTCGCCTGTCTCTCGGCAAATCGGCAAACAGCAACGTACGTATAGAGGGGGACGGCTGCTGCCGAAGATGACAATCACTGTCTAGGAGAAGAGGGCACGCATTGCCATCTTGCGGACACGTATTGCAGGCTGTACCGGCGCGTTGTGGGACGCCTGTGAAGGGAATCTCGCGGCGCGACACCGTAACGACTATTCGGAAATTATTCGAAAAATATTCGAGACTTTTGAGAATTATTATTCGATTCGATTAACGAATCGAATAGAGTAATATTCGATTCGTTATTCGAAAATGGCGAATATTCGCACACCCCTACTGGAATCCCATCACTTGGGTAGGGGGTGGGGGCGTAATGCACATGATATATTACGGGTTCGACTTTGTTTTGAGGGGGGGAAGGGGGGGGGCTTCAACTCAACACTCTTCCTTCCCCGACTATGCCACTGCTAGTGACCTCCATGTTTTGGGTGTGCCATTGGCAGACTATAGGAATATAAAGATTATGCAAACAGGACACTAGCAGCTAGATACAGGCAGCAGCCTGGTCATAGTGGGACACTGCTTGTCATCTTTGTTGCCCATCATTGAGAGTTGCAAATGCATAAGTAAAAGCCCCAGGAACTAAATGTGTTCGATTGACCTTGGCAGAGGGAGTTGGAGGGCCACGTGTGGGACATCTACACCTGCCGCTTCTTCCCGTCGGGGGTTGTGGTTCTGTCCGGCGGAGCGGACATGCAGCTCAAGATCTGGTCTGCCGAGACAGGGAAGTGTCCCGTCACGATGAAGGGTCACTCTGCAGGTAAGCTGAGCTCCAAAGTTAAAACTCTGGTGCTTTGTTGCAAAGCACAGGTACTTTGCTGTGCAGCGCAAGTGTCTTGCTGCGAAGCCATTACATCTTGTAGAACAACGTACCAGTTGCACGGCTGCTTTAGACTCGCTATTGGCTACTTGCACAAAATGGACTGCATCTAGTGGCTAGTGCACGGGCTTGTCGAAGCAGGTTCGCTCGTCACTTTGCACGAGCGAATCATTTGTCCTTGGTGCTGCCAGTCTGAGCATGGAGATGGGTAAGCAGGTTCCAAAACACTTCCTGGAAATTGCAAATACTCCCAGTTTTAGGGGCGAAGCTCCTTAGGGGCTAGCCATGTCCGTATGTCCGTCCGCCGTAGGCCGGCGTCGGGTGCTCGTGCTTCTGCTCGTGAGATCACGTGCTCACGAGCACGTGAGCACATGCTCACGTGCTCGTGTAGGGCAAAAAAAAAAATTGGAAAAAGAAAGATGAAAAAAATTATGAAAAAAGAAAAAGAAGAAAAAAAAAAGAGTAGGGGGTTCTGAGATGCCATCCCATCTGTCTGCTTAAAAAAAAAAAGAAGAAAACCACACATTCTCCTACTGACATGAATGAATAGGCTCAAAGAAAAAGAAGAAAAAAAAGAGTAGGGGGTTCTGAGATGCCATCCCATCTGTCTGTTTAAAAAAAGAAAAAGAAGAAAACCAGACATTCTCCTACTGACATGAATGAAAAGGCTCGGCATGCTGCGGCTCGGCGTCTACGCGGACAACACCACCAGAGCTTCGCCCCAAGCAACATCATTCACCACGTAGAGATGCGGTCAATTTTTACTAAATTTCTCATTGTATTGTTTTTGTCTATAGCATCTCGGAGTGGTAAAAAAATTATACACTAAAAAAAAAACCTTGTTTTAAAAAAAAAAAAAAAAAAATTTGGTAGTATGTAATTATTTTCGAGTGATGCAACATGTAACCACTGCAATACATTGTGGGTAAGATCGAACTACCAGAAAATCAAATGTGGTGAAAAATAAAGGTTGCTGGGTGTCCAAATATCCAAAATTCACTTATACTACCTGCAATAAAACTTGGGGTAAAGGGCAAGACACATGCGCACCGAAACTGTCCGATCTGACGTATGAACAGTCAGAAAGGTATCTACTCCGATTCGCCACACACGACAGTTTGAGACACGCGCTTGCTACCTAGCTTTGCTTCCGACGCGTCGTTCCGTTCAGCTCTGCCCAGTTCCACTATTCCTACAAGAAGGCTTTGCCACCATGTCAGCGTCTCAATGTTGCCTAATCCCCCCCAATCGTAGTAACACCTTCCTACTGTGGAAATTAAGAGCATAGGTCTTTCTGGTTTAAATAAAAACTAAAACATTCTTATTAAACTCCATTAAAGTGTGAGTGTTTTAAACGATTTTACATAAGGTTACTTTTTTTGCTCAACATTACCAAGTGAAAGTGGCTGGGGTAATTCAGTCGACTCCATTTCACTCGCGACGGTCCGCATCCAACTAGAGAACCTAGACTTAACCCTTTCATGGTCACTGACGTACCTGTACGTCAGCGCGGGAGCGTCCCGCATGGTTGCGGACGTACCGGTACGTCGGCGACTGCTCATTCAAAAATTCGCGCCTCTGCTTGAACGGGAGAGTTCGCGGGGAGGTGCTGCCATCTGGTAGGTTTGAAGGGAACTACGACCGTGTAATTCCGGTCGTGTTTGTTTTGGCGCGGCTTTTTGAAATTGCGAAACTGGACGCTCTGTGCAAGTGATGCTTTCGACATGGCCGCGCGTGCCGGCTGCTCCGGAGGTAGGGTAGCGGAGATTGGAGCGATAGCTCTTCGCGATCAGACTTTGAACCCTTCTGCGACTCGGAGTCGGATGACAGCTCGATATCCGATGCACAACTGGAAACCAGCTCGGTTCAGAGTCCGGAGTCTGACACACAGCCGCACCGTCGGCTAGACCATCTCGGAAGCGGGCGCGTCGAAGTTTTTGTCCTTTTTGTTTTGTTCAGCCTCCAGCGAGTGCGCCGCAGATCTTTTGAAGTGTATGTACTATTTATTTTAAGTCTTACATTTTTTTATGCGACTATAAACTAGTGTATACTCTTTGCTATAGCGCCGAGTAAAAAAACCCGACCACAGGGGCGCGTCTTTGGACAAAAAATCCGACCATGAAAGGGTTAAGAGAAGGTGCAACTCAAACCATGGAGAGTGTTTTCAAGTTAATGCCAGACGCCTCCTGTGCCGATTGATCGCAAGTATGCACGCATTGCGTTGTCGCGTGGCAAGGAGACCATCGACGCTTTCGCCACCTCCCAGCTCGTATTGGAAATGTGGCCCATAAACCACATGACCCCGATCGAGAAGTCAGAAACACACTGTAATCAAGGCTCGCTACAACGGAGCTTACGGGCCATCACGGTGAATCGAACGCAACCTACATATCACGTGACTACGCACCCCACGTATTGCCGAGTCTCTGTCAAAGTTCACTCTACAATCGCACGGCATTGGAATGGCCTGTTGCATCCACTGCTGTCCATCGCGAGGTAAAACGGACTACAGTCGGGCATTGATGGTCTCAATCAGTCACAAAAAGCTGGTTCGCTATGGACGAGTGAGATCAGCCACTTGTTTTGTGTGACACGAGAAAACTCCATGGCATCTATTGCTTTCACAACAATTCGCACGACCACGCATGCCGCACCGCTTATATCTGCTTCCCCGGACCAGTGCCTCCTTTCCCAAAAGGTAACGTCAACATGACATTCGTGCCATCCGTGCTGCCATCGTCCGCGGCCTTCGGACCGTTGTGCGGCGAATATCTGGCCATTTGGTTCCATGCAGGAGCGCCGATCCTATGTTTTCGTACGCCGGATTGGATAGTCCCGACGCGCACGTGCCTTGCGCTTGACAATCTTCCGAGCAATTTATCATTCTTCAAACATGTTTTTTTTCTTAGTAATCACTCGGTTTCCGGGGTTGTCGAAAAACCTCATTAACAGTAAAGAAACCAAGTGCCAAACTCCCTGCTCACTCGCTCTTCCACCCTTGCCCAAGCAATCCATGACACCTGCGTGGTGGACCAAGGACGCAACGTCATTTCGGCGAGCAAGGACGGAACAGCCAGGCTCTGGGACTGTGGCCAGTCCGCCTGCCTCGGCACGCTGGCGGAGTTTGAGCACGACGCCATCAACTGCTGCGCCCTGGGGAGCTCAGCGGCCATTGATTTGGGCTGCAGGGAGGAGCCGTCAAGTATGTGGAGGCTCTATAGTCATCGACAATCGAGAGAACGGCAGGGAGGGGCTTCAGTTGTCCCGCCTCCAGCGTGAGCTTACTGCCTTCAATGATGCTTCGGCATCTCGCACACCTCGAGCGTGCATGCACAACCAAAGTATATATGGCAGAAGGCACGGAGCGCCTGCTGGAGGCAGGGTGTTTAAAAGACACTCCCTGTCCTTCTATTTCGGTCGGCGACTACGGTAGTCTCAAAAAGGGCCAATGCCTATTGCTGATTGGGCCATTTTCTTTCCTAGACGACAGGGAAGTTGGCACGGAGGGAAAGCTACTTGTGGTCGGGACGGAAGCGGGAACCCTTAGGGGCGTCGGAGTGCATTCGAGACAGACGGTAATCTCCTTCGTCTACTCACTCTTTACTTTGTCCCGGCAAACTATGTTTACTCACTGCTTGTCTCGAACGGCGTACTAGAAGTAAAAAAACAAATCGCTGTTGCATATCGGGTAATAATAGGGCTGCCCATTTGTACCTTTTAATAAGTAGATGTCTTGAAAAGCTCTTTTGCACGAAATCATTGCTGTTAGGAGCTATTATATGTAGTGGTGCAAATGTCAGTTATTGGCCATCATAGATGCGTGCCCTTATTTACCGTTGAAGAAAGTTGCACATATCTATTTATTTATTTACAAAAAATCCTGTAGCTCCGACGTGTTATACCGAAAGTGGGTTAATATATTTGAAAATTGCCTGTATCCAACTTATGATGTAATTATACCAGTGAAAAATGTGTGAAATCTAGCAATGATTTTCCTTCTGGATTTTATATATGCAACGAGCCTAACTGCTCATTTGCATACGTCCTACCTCCCGGTTGCTGCCCTGCAGTGCGCCGGAGTACTCAAGCAATCTTTTCTGGCATTTAGTTGTAATAACATTTACTGAAATCTTCTCTACATTTTTATCTAAAAAAAGTGTTTGTCACCTTAAAGGCTGAAGTACAACCACTTGTTTTTTTGGCAACTTGTTTCTGACAACTTTCTTTACTCGTTTTTCTTATGGGGTTCAGGTGTTTGAGTTGAAAGCTGCTTCTGCCATCAACTGCTGTTGTTCCATGGGGCAGAACCGTTTCTTGTACGGAACACAGGGCGGGGACATCTACATGCTCGACGCGAGGCAGCCCAGGTGAGTTCTTTGAACAAGGACACTACAGTGGACGTGGTAGTAGGTTCAGAACTTTGTTCGAGCAGTGCGTCTTTCTTTCGTAGGGAACCAAGCCTGACCTGGGCAAACTCGTCTTCACCTGCCCTTTCGTTGATCACTCACAAGCAAGGTTTCATGGTTGGGAGAGGTAAGGAGCATTGGATATTACCTTTGAGCACTATGTCATTGTAAACCCTCTTGCAACAGTAAGAGAGACATACCCACACAGTCTGCTAGGCTCCATAGTCAGTGACAAGTTAAGCAACTTCCTCTCCAGCGTTCGCTCTGTTAAAGGGGAAAGATGTGGGAGGAGTTTCCCCTGAACTCTTAAAAAAAGCACTGACTCCACCTCATAAAATATTTTTTTTCTATTTTTTGCTCTGCAACTTAATATGGTGTCAGGAACAATCAATATTTTGCTCCAGAGTCATGTATATTTTAATAAAGCCAAAAAAAAAACTCAACTCCTCGAAACCGAAACATGAGCATGGAAGCTCATGGCCGGGAATCACGTAGCTACACCCTACCAAATAATTTTATTTTTTTTCTCCTCCACTTTGGTTTTTGAAGCAGACAACGACGACGACGAACTTGCGTGAACCATTTGTCGTGCGATTGCTTCGCACTTATATCCTTTCCGCTCAATGTTCTGCGCTTGAAGATCGATATGCCGGTACCACAAACGACGGTTCCAAAGTGGTGGCCCCACATCCGTTGCAACATTGGTCCGTTGTGTGCTGCCATTGCGTCGTCCACCCTTCGGTACATCGCCATATTGAGAATGACGTGCACATGTACTTCCGTGACCTGTGCAATATTTTTTTTCAATCGACGTATTTGCAGCTTTTTGGAGACCACAAAAAATGGGGTTCATATTCTTTTCTATTTTTAATATTGAATCTGTGTCTTAGATAACCCGCGACTTTGAATATATTTGGTACACATAGTTTTAACACCATGCGACCATAGAAAGGAGAGTGAGCGCGACTGAAACCAGCTCAATTCTCGACCGGCTTTTTTTGGGCAGAAAGAAAACAAATTTCGAGCTGCAAATTGTGTTCTGGGTACTGTCAAGACCGGTTATAACAAAGTCGGTTATAACGAAATAGCGGCTACAGCGAAGTGATCAGGATTTCCCATTCCCTTTTGCGCTTCGCTATAACCGAAGTCGGTTATAACGAAATAGCGGACATAGCGAAATGATTTCCGATTCCCGTTGACTTCGTTATAACCGGTCTCGACAGTAGTTGGGCTGTTATAGGTCATGTTCAAATAAAAACCTCAGCAAGCATAAATACCCTGTCACTGTCCCTTTAATCTTTCACCAACTATAGAAATGTCTGCTATCTTTGATTTGCTCTTGCTTTACTGGGATGCCCTTGCAGACAAGTGTTGATCGTGGTTCAGATGTTTGCATTTCAATGTCCTATATGTTACTCTTGCATGTTCTGAAACTGAATTTGAAAGGAGACAAACGTATAGTAGTGTCAAAGAAACCTTGTAGCAGTTCACAGACACTGCTGGTGCTGTGCTTTTTGAGTGCGGAGGCCATTGTCCTCTGTTACACCTTTCATACTTAACAGAGGTAATCTCACTATAGTTATAGGGCAGCGTTTGTCAATAATTATATAAAATATTTTCACATCTCATTTTATTTATTTATAGCATTGAATATAAATTATATGTTCCTAAGAACTTCTGCAAAACATTCCTTTTGAGCATAGTGGAAATATGAATTTGATAATGGTTATGGTGGGGCAACGAGCACCATCTAGAAGAATAATGTTTGCAGTCACAAAAGTGTGAACACCCCATACAAACAATCAGGCATAAAATAATTTTCTATGGGTCTCCTCAGGGTAAAATGGGAGCATTTCTTTTTTTTTTTATCATCACACTACTTTATAAATGTTTGTACAAAATTATACAGGGTGTTTTTTCTTTAAGCTTAACAGATTTCTTAAAAAAAAAAAAGTTGTAAAGTTTTTATTTATGGTTTTAATTAGAAACTTGCTGAGCGTCATGAAAAATCAGTAATTTTGTAGAAAGGCTGAGCGTGTGAGAAGCGCAGTAATGGGCTGAAGTTACCGCTCGTGCAGCAGGAGCAAGGCTACCGGTGCAATAATGCATCCGCACATTTTTTCTGTCTCTTATCATAGCCCCAGCCTTGTACCTTTTGCACGAGTAGTACCTTTAGCGCACTGCTACGCGTCCCACGCGTTCAAAGTATTTTTTAAAATTATTATTTAGTGGTTTTTGATTACACTCACTGATGTTTCGAATTGGAACCATATGTTTATTTCCACTAATTAAAAGTTGATTAATAAATTTTACTTAATTTGCCAACTGATCTTTACGATTAGCCCCCTATACTATATCCCCCTGGCTGTATAACTCACCTGTACAAACTGCTTGCATCTGTTACTACATTCTAATGAGAATAGTTGTGTCCCATGCACAAAGCTTAGTCTTAAGGCACAAATTTCTCGCCATATATACCAGATCTTATTACTCAAAGACAAAGGTTTTCACGAATCAACACAACCATTCAACTTGTTTCTCCTACACCCCCAGATTGGGCACCACCTTAGCGGCAAAATGATAGAATAAGTGTTCTGTGGGAAGAAAATCATTACCCAGTTTACCAAGAATAAATGCGGAGACACAGTGAAGACTGCAGTGCATTCTCTGATTAGTTTTCTTTTTCTGCCTTGGCAGCTGACGGTTCATGCAGTTTCGAGCCCCTGGAAGGCGCCCAGTCGTTCTGTTTGACCGGACCTGACTGCGAACCAGTCTACCACATTGCTTCTGATGGAGAATGCATTTACACTGCTTGCAGAGATGCCGTAATAAGGAAATACAAGATGTCGGATTTCTAGAATGGCTCCAGTCTCTTTCTGTGTCAGTTTTGTGTAGGCAAGAATATGGCACTAGCATAGAAAGGGTTTTTGGATGGTCTTGCTCTGTTGAGATGCTGGGTGCCCATTTCCCATCCTATTTTTTGGTTGGCAGATCTTTTAACTCAATAGCATAAGCAACCCCAAATGAGGTGTTTCTTTTTTAATATCTGCACTCACAACCGTGCTGGAAAATTCCTCACCTACATTAAAATTCTGGAGGCTAGAATATAACAACTTGAGATGTGATAGTGGCATAAAATAAGCAGTAAAAAACTGCTTGCAGTTGAAACATTGTGTCTGTCAGTGTTGGGTAAAGTACATCTAAAAAGTACTTGAAGTAAAGTACCAAACAAATTAGAGGTTATGTACTTCAAGCTAAAGTAGTGAGTACACCGGGTGCAACATACTTGAAGTAAAGTACAGTCAATTCTCGTTAATTCAAACCCTCTTAATTCAAACTTGCGGACAATTCAAACTAACATGCAGGTCCCATCCTATGCGTCTCTGTGGGAGGAAACCCGGTAATTCAAACTTTGCTTTATTCAAACAAATTTTCGGTCCCCGTCGAGTTTGAATTAACGAGATTCAACGTACTATAAATGCAATGTACTTTCAAAGTAAAGTATACTTGTAAAATAACGGGCAAGCATCCACTCAACATTTAGAAATAATTGCGAGAGAATAAGGGATGGGCGCTTGTCCGATCATCAGTTTTACATATAAATGTACTGCGCGTATTTCCTCAGATCTTATAAATTTGGGAATGCGCGGTATTCTACGGCAGGTACTTTTTAATGCAATATTTTACGATGACCTTTCACTTCCCTACAGACCTTTTCCACAAGGTTGCCGCCAACTTGAATGTCGTCATTTCCAGTATGGGGGAAAATGTTTTTTTTCTTCTTTTTTTTGCCATTGCTGCGCTGTTAAAATACATTCAGGATATAAGCGTAACCGTCGTTCATTCTCGCTTTGCCGCCCATACCGGATATGCCTACGAGGTTGCTGGGGGACGAGGGTAATGCCCCAGGTGTAATCGAGCTGTGTATCGGTGTAACGGTTATTTTGGGAAATGTCGGAAAATATTGGATAAAGTCGAGTGGCCACAAAGTTGCTGTTTTACTCGCTGACGAACGATTTAACACAGTCACCTTGTAAATCACTTTTTTTGTGATCAAAACATCATTTTGTGATGAAAATTTAAAAGAGCTGTGCAACAATTTCAGTGCTTTGCTTAAATAATTTTGGAGTTGGTGTCTCGACCTTTCTGAAGTAAAGAAGAAAAAACTGCTTTTGCCTGCATGTCCTAGTTTTTATTTAAAAAAATTAAAGCCGTTTACAACTCCCTGTAATGCCGAATTGGAGCGCAGCTCTTGAGGAGGAGGAGGGACGGGTACTGGGGGGGGGGGGGTCAAGTGACCTCGGGGGGGGGGGGGTCACATGACGATGCCGATGACGTCATCAGTGATGATGACGATGCGGATGCCGATGACGTCATCAGTGACGATGACGATGCCGATACCTCGGGGAGGGGGGGGGGGTCATGTGACTTCGGGGGGGTCACGTGACCCCCCCTCCCCGAGGTCACCGAAGGTACCTGAGGTCCTCCCGAAGGAACTCGAGGCCCTCCCGAGGTCCTCCCGAAGGAACCCGAGGTCCTCCCGAAGGACCTCGGGTTCCTTCGGGAGAACCTCTGGTTCCTTCGGGAAAATTTACCCATAATGCACCGTGCGGTTACGCCGACGGCGACGGCAACGCCGCTCAAGCCGGAAACGGGCGCCTAAGAGCTGCGCTCTAAAAGTGAAAGCCGTTTACAACTCCCTGTAACGCCGAATTAGAGCGCAGCTCTTGAGGAGAAGGAGAGAAGGGTACAGAGGAGGGGGTCATGTGACCTCAAGGGGGGGGGGGGGGGGGGTCACGTGACCCCCCCCTCCCCGAGGTCACCGAAGGTACCCGAGGCTCTCTCGAAGAAACCCGAGGTCCTCGGGGGGGGGGTCGCTGTTACGCCGACGCCGCTCAAGCCAGAAACGGGCGCCTAAGAGCTGCGCTCTAAAATTGACAAAGATTGAGGTTTTCGGCATCTCTCAACTCCTTCACCATCTTCCGAGTCACGTGCGCTGTGACGAGTGGGGAATGCGCAGAGTTTCGGTGAAGCTCTCTCTCTGGAGCCATCAGTGAGCAGCGAGCCTAGAACTCGTCCGCTCGTGACTACGTGCTGCACCACCAACAAGGCGAGAGGAGAAAAGTCTAGTCCGGGTCCGGCTTTGCCCACGTCCCCCTCTGGCTTTTGGCGGCTATTCGCAGTAGCGGTTTCGTTGACCTCAGATAGATGGCGCCACTAAAACTCCGTATCATAAAAGTTTTGTCGATGATACCAAGTTTTTGACGCATTTATAATTATGTTGGAACAACAAGATTTATAGAAAAAGTACCTTTTATCGGGCAGGTATCTGCACAACTTCCTATTATTTTACAAGTCCCCCATTGACGTCGTACCGCGTGGTTCTCATGGTCGCCGCTCACGGCTGCAGGTCGGGAAATATTCTAATTTTTGCCTCGCGATTACGTGGCGGAATCGCAACATTTTGAAGGCAGGAGATGTGTTTTCTGTCCTTTGTTAAAAGATAAACAATGTCAAAAGTAGAAGATGCGAATTCTTTTACCGTTAAAATCGTTGCACAACTCCTTTAAGTAGACCAAATTTAAAAAAATGTGCAATGTCACACAAAAAAAAGTCGTTTTTTTTTTTATGCAAAAATAAATTGGGCATTGCCGAACGCTGATTCTTCGCCATTTCTCTGCCCAAAGGTAGCGCTAGAGGTCACAACCAGATGCCAAAGTTTCAGCCCGATTCGATACCTTATTCAAAAGGAGTGATTTTCTGAATATTTTAATGGGAAAATGGCAGCCGACGGAGTTTTCGAATACATGGGGCTCTATGCCACCAGAAACCGAAAACGGGCAAAAATGGACTCCATTTTGCCAGTTTTTGAATACGATAACGGTTGGTGCTGAAACTTTGGCGTCTTGCTCGAACGGCTGGGGTCACGTTCTGATGGAGTTTGAGCCCTCTGCGATGTCCAGTTTATTTTTGCGGTGCGAAAAACATGGTTTGGTTTCCTCGCAGACGCCCGGTACTTTCCTTGGAAAGTACCAGAAAAATATACTTTTAGTAAAGTACAAGTAAACCCAGAGAATGTACTTTTAAACAGCGAGATAAGTTTCCAGTTACATCAGATAATTTGTCCGTGGCATCATTCAAGCATGCTACGAGCAAAGGAGAAGAAAAACGCAAAAGCTGGCGTGAGCAGTGGCGTAGACGGGGGGGGGTGGTTTGGGGGGTCAAACCCCCCCCCCCCCCCCAAAAAAAAAAAACAAAAGCCAAACCAAAATCCTTACGCGGTCGGTTTTACAAGGTGCACGGAGCGAAGGGGGAGGCACTCACTTGATCGAATGACATTTTAGCGAACGCCCAAGTTTCACCGAATGACACTTTAGCGAATAGTCGGACGCCGCGAAGGGGCGTTTTCGGGTGGGCCAAATGGGTTCACATTTTTGTAATGAGCCGCCGTCGCCGCAAAGCGGCGTAAGCGCAGCGCGGCGGATGGCTTAACGCGCGCCCCCGTTATTCGCTAAAACATCGATTCGCTCAAATGTCGCTCTTCGCTAAAACGTCATTCGCTCATGTGATATGGACCCGAGCGAAGGGGGAGCACGGACTTTCTCCAACTCGTAGCTACGCCGTGAAAGAATCCCGCTTTGTGTAGAAGCTAGGTGCTCCGTTTTTGGGGCAGTTTACTGACTTTCACCCGAATGCCTCTGATTGATCACAACACAGGACTGCGGTGTTCCCGGAAGTGGGTGCCCCTCCCTACAGTGGCATACCAACTTGTTTTTTGAGTGGGGGGGCAAACTAGACCCCCCCCCCCCAGGGCCGGGGGGGGGGGGGGGGGGCGTGTTTTTGGTATCTCTTGGGCGCCGCCGGCCAGTGTTTGCCCTGCCCAGTGGCGGCTGTTTCAGGGGGGGGGGGGGGGGCAAAACACATGCCTTGCCCCCCCCCCCCACACACACACTTTGAGAACTGGGGGGGGGGGGGGGCGAACGCCCCCCTTGCCCCCCCGGTTGGTATGCCTATGCCCAACCATGCCTCCCTATAATGTTTTTTGGGGTTTTTGTTGTTTTTTTTTTTTGCCAGCTGGGCGCGGTTGGTTAATGCAACTGACCGAGGGGAGACCTTATTCTTTTTTTGTGTGTGTGTTTATTGCTGGAGGATCCAAGGAAACAAAAGTGCGTGGATTTTATTTTTAGGATTGCTTTCGGTTTCTCCGCTTGCTAGAAAAGCTATGGCGCTACCCGAGAGAGCTGGGGAAGGGAGAGGGGGGGGGGGGCGGGGGGGCATGTGCCCCTTTTGCACCCCCCTGCCGACGCCCATGCCTCCCGCGTGGCTCCGCCCTGTCTTCCAGCGGGCCCGGTGCCGGGGTAACGGCGACTAGGTTTGACCAGAGGAAAATTGGCGACCCCCTCGCCGGGGGGAAGAGGCGGGGGCTGAAGTTTTTAGTTTTTCTGCCGAATTCCCCAAAGGCAAGGAGGTTGCCCAAAGGTCATCTGAATGATATCCCACACCGCCTAGGGGAAGGGGGGGGGGGGGGGGGGGGGGGGGGAGATCATACTGTTGGTTTTTAATTTTTAAACTAGGTGCCGCAAGCTACCGCCCGTTATAAGAATTTTATTTATATAAGATAAAATAAGGATTTCGTTGGATCGAGCGTTGGATTTTATCAGAGATTTTATCCATCCATCCAGCTATAGACCTTTCCAAAAACGAGCCTGTGGCCGGTGCCATTTTGAGCGTTCGTGCTTTGCTCGCTTTCCGAAGCGACGAACACGCACGTGCTGGGCTGTGAAGATCGCACGCTGGACTATGATTTTGTAAACATTGGAAAGGTCTATAATGTCCAGCTAACGTTGAATCCAGCATTCCATCAAGCAACGAAACGTAGCCAACTTAGCACGTAGCCGTAGCCACGCCATAGCCGTATCCGTAGCGTCCCGTCGAGGCGTCAGTCAACCCGGCGTGTACGAGAGCGTTTGTTTGGATTTGTTTTTCAGCGGTTTTCGGTCTCAGCGGTTTCATCAGTTTCATTGACGTCGGAAACGATTCGGCGTTCAGCACGCAAACATGGGCTTCAGTGTTCTCGGCTTACTAACTCAGTGTTACGAAGCCAGCAGAAGCCTGTGCGCAAACCTTGTCCTGTGTACCGCCAACACCGTGCGACCATACTGGACAGTGCAGAACATTTTTATCTTCGCTTTAGCGGTTTCTTGGATTGCATACCTCTGGGAAACATACCTGTCCTATCGACAGGTAGGTGGGCCTCTAGTTTGTGGCGCTATTAGCTACAACTTGATCGCCGGATGAGTCACGCAATCACTTGTGCGGTTTATTTTGTGTTGTTGTTGTTTGCAGTACAAGTTATGCAAAACTACCTCTCGTGTTCCTGCTGAAGTAAGTTCCATAACAGACCAGGAAACCTTCTCGAAGGCAAGGCTGTACCAGCTGGACAAGTCCAAGTTCGGCTTCTACGCTGGGCTCTGGAATCAAGTGGAAACTACGGTGTGTATCTTCCATTTCTTTTTCTTTTTTTTTCCTGTTGTAGATAGGATTGCCTTCCATCTCCTAATGCGAAGATTTCGAGAAAACAAAAAACCCCTTACTCTTTCTTTGTTCGTTTCAGCTCGTGTTGATCCTAGGCGGTTTCCCCTTTTTCTGGTCTCTCTGTGAGCAGTGGGCTGCCAAAGCCGGTTTCAGTGGCAATGAGGTACAGTTACATTCCCAAGGCTCTGTTTACCGCCGCTATTTGTTCCATCACTCTGTTTTCCCGTGCCATTGGGTGGATACAGATAGAAGACCTTATCACTAGGGGTGCCGCGAACTTTTCGAACCGAAGGTTCGATGATCGAATCAAGCGGTTCGAAAGATTTCGAACTTTCTATATCAAGAAATTCGACGGAAGTCGAATTTTCGAACTTGTTAAACTAAGAAGTTCGACGTTTTTCGAAATTTCGAACTTATTATGCTGCAAAATTCGATGCTCGTCGAACTTTCGAACTTGATAGACTAAAAAGTTTGGTGATTTTCGAACTTTCGAACTTCTTACACTAAAAAGTTCTAAGCTTTTCGAACTTTCGACCTTCCTACGCTAAGAAATTCGATAAGTTTCGAACTTATTAATCTAAAGAATTCGAAAATTGTCGAACTTTCGATTCCTGAAAAATCTAAAGTTCGACGAACTTCAAACTTTTAGGGTAAAAGTTCGAAGTTCGTCGAACTTCGAAAGACCGGCAGGCGGTTTCATTTGGATTCAAGCAGTAAGGTACATTCGTAATTTTTTTATTTTTTTTTTTTTTTTTCAATTTTACATGCGGCGTTGCATTCCTTGCAAAAGACAATGCCGTTTATTTCAATCATCTGGCATGCTTGGTTTTAAAGAAATAGATTCCCGAAGGAGCGAGGAAGGACGACGAGTTTTTGACAATTGTCGTTTGTTCCATATTTGAAGTGCGCTATAGCCGAAGCTATTTATGGTAGAGATGTTAAACTTTTTAAGAATGTTCTATGTATAGCCTAGGTAAGTGTCGTCTTAAGATATGATTATTGTTATTCAAGACGAGTTTCGAAGAAATATCCAAACATATATCTACGGGCAATTATGCCCTAGACTTGGTAATTGTTTTCGTCTACATTATTTGAGGTATCGCATTTAAATTAACACCACGGGCAGTACATATCATTACCATCTGCAGAATACAAGATAATGTATTTATTGTTTTTTTCACGTTGAGGAATAAATTTACTCATGGGAGAAGATTTCTAAAATTGTTCAAATTCAGCACGTATTAAAAAAAAAAACAATTTTAATTTTTTTTTTTCTCATTTCACGTTCCTGTGACGTGTTTCTTTTGGCCTGTACACATTTTGGTATAGGAGAAACTTGTTTCATAGTTTTGGGCCTCTGAATATGCAAGAATACAACACTTCCGGCGGGTTCTTGATAGTTTTTTTTTGTTTCTCTCCAGCTTTTCATTTGTGCATTTATTGTTATGTTTATTTATTTATTATTTTTTACCAATAGCACAGTTATTTAGGTCGAAAACACACAGCTTTGAACTTCCGAGCCACCAAGCATGTGACGAATAGTGCCTTCTGACGAGTTTCTAACAATGACCATCTACGCGATTTTTTGTGCAGTGAAGAGCGACAGTAGCTATACATATGCCTAAATAATTTCGGATTAAAATAAGCTCGACCATGCCCTCTTTCCCCGCATTGTTTACTTTAACAGTCCGAAATATCTGGGGGGGGGGGGGGAGATAGAGAGAGAGACAGGAGCCCCCCGTTTTTCTCTTCCAACGCCACTGGTATGGTAGAACGCTCCTCGACCTCAAGTTGCATCAGCTTTTGTGCTTTTTGCTCGGCGTTTCTTCCGTCCCGTAAAATAAACCTCCAAAGCCATTTCAAACTAAAACATTGTCAAGGTGCAGGTGAGCTGGTGTATGTTGATCATGATGCAAAATCCCGAGACTGGGAATGAAATTCACAAGAAATAGTGTAAGAAGAAAGAAAAAAGGGGACAGGATAACGTCTCGAATTCAGCTGAGTTGAGTTTGAGACGTTGTCCTGAGCTAACTTTTCAGCTGAGTTGAGTTTGAGACGTTGTCCTGAGCTGAGTTTGAGACGTTGTCCTGCCCCCTTTTTTCTGTCTTCTTACACTTTTTCTTTCAAATTTCATTCCCAGTCTCAGGGTTTTGGATCATGTACAAACTAAACTTACTATATGCCAGCGTCACTTGGGCGGCGTTCGATCGGATTACTACCAGCGTGCAAGGGGGTAGGGAGGCAGTTTGCCAGATCGCTTTAAGGTTTTTCTGAGCCTCAACCACCTGCCTGCCCCTGGCCGTTTCAAACTGGATGAGTATCGTTAAACAGTGCATTCGTGTGATCACTACTTCGTGATGCACGTTAATGACCACCCCGGGCTGGCGGTCACAATTACTGATCTATGGTCAAGCGTCACTCTGCACTGTCAAATATTCCAACACATCCGGGAAACTCGTCGTCTCATTTAATTGCCTGACCAACTTCGCGCAGTCTAAATATCACGCCCAAACTTTTCTAAACCTGATTTCGTGAAAACCAGTGAGGCGTGAAAACGTTATTTGAAACTGAAACTGTGGCGGAACATTAAAACCGGACCTCGAGCTTTGCGTACTTGGACTTCAAAGAAATCGGAAACCTTCGAAGTTTTTTTTTTCAAAATTAGCCCTGAAAGAGAATCGAAACTTTCTTACTTTTCTAACTTTATGTAGAAAGAAATTCGAAATCTTTGAATTCATTGAACTTTATGTTTATAAGAATTCGAAACGTTTGAATTTTTCGAATTTCAGATCCAAAGAAATTCGAAACATTCGAATCTCTCGAATTTTCAAGTTAGGAAAGTTCGAAATCTTCGAATTTCTCGAACCTCAAGTAAAACAATATTCGAAATAATCGAACCCGAACTTTTAGAAACCGTGAAAGCTTCGAACTTTTCTAATTCGAAACTCCATGATTTTTGAAAGTTGCGAATTTTTCTAATTCGAACCTCTGTACGGTCGAAAATATTGAAACCTTTCGATTTCGAACATCAGTTCGGTTAGAAAATATCGAAACCTTTCGAATGGGAACCTAGGGTGGTTCGCGGCATCCCTACTTATCACTATTTGTTTGACATTACCACCTTAGTGTCATAGCACCAGAAGCTAACAAATGTGACAGGTTCACGAAACAGGAAGCAGCATTGTGTTAAAGGGATGCTGCAACGGATTTCTAGCACCTATTTTATTGTCTAAATGTCAACCATGCTCTGGCCACACCACAGAGACACCATTTTTTATTTTTTTTGCTTGAAGAGAGACTAAAACATTATTTAAAAGGAATAAACTGAATGTCATTACGTCACTCTGAATTTAAAAGCAGCGCAGCTCTGCGAGAGTATGGCGCCAAGCTGCGTGCGCGAGAGCCCCGTCAGCCCAGATTTCTCTTCTCTGTCGGCCTATTCAACTCCTGCGGGGAGCGGGGAGGGCCAACTAAACGGTTAGGTTGTAACACGTTGACAACACCAAGTGGTGGAGCCCATAGCCACGCCAGCCCTTAAAGGGGCACTGACACGTGAAAATCATATTTTTTTTTATTATCCGAAACGATTGAAAACGATGCCGGGACATTACCCTCAAAATTTGAAACTTTAAAATTCAGTATTTGTGAATTAAAAAAACAATTTCCAAATGCCGAATTTGAAGTTCCCGCGCGATCCGCACCAGTTCAGTGAGTCAAATTTTGCGGTCTCCTGCGACTCGACTTTCTTTCGGACCTCCGCCGTTGTCACGGCGACCCCAACCGAGGAGGAGGTGAGGGATAGAAAGGCGCCGGCGGGAAAAAACCGGTTTTTCTCCGACTCGCCAACGGGCGCTGCCAAGTTTTCCGAGGGAGGGTACAAATCTAGGAAGCAACATCACACCGAACTCTGAATTTTGGTATTTCAAAAAGAGGAGCCGTAGTGCGTTCGCAATTGCGTTAAAAAACATGTTTTACGATTGCCGTTATTAAATGTTATAGAAATGTCACCTACAAAGCTTCTAAATTTCCTGATTTTTGACGTCACCGATCAAAAGAAGCGAGGAGGTGAACGCGGGAAATACAAATGCCAAAACTAAAAAGGCGCGCGTGCGGGAAAATTTTTTTCCGCGATGCGGTTTTTTTTGCGTGTCTATGGCTACAAGTTGCATCGTTTTAGACAATAAAAACAAATACAACCTTTGGGTTGTCAGTGCCCCTTTAAGCAGCTTTGCCCGTGCTTGACCAGTTGACATCACATCTTCCGTGATGCATCGCACTCCCCGATGGCTGATCTTCAAGCGCCCGCTGGAATCGGTCCTTTGGAACAAAAAATATAGCCATCCGTTCAAAATACAAGTGTGTGATTGTCGTTAGCAGATAGAGTTGATCATGTTTAACTTATTTTTGAACGTGAGAGGTATATTTTAAGTTTCGATTCAGTATCCCTTTAACGGGTAACAGCAGTGTAGCAGACTGACATCATGTAGACATACCTATTCTTCACTATGATATTATCATCACACAGCTTGGAACACTATGTTATGACCACGCTTCGTTCACACTTAGTTGCTCCAATCAACTAAGTGTTACCCTTCTTTGCACTCGCAGCTGGTAGTGACATCATTCTTCATTGTCGTCGGTTCCCTGATCTCCACAGTGGTGGATCTGCCATGGTCCATATACTACACATTTGTAATCGAGCAGAGACATGGCTTCAACAATCAGGTGACTGTTCTTTATTCTTGTTGAGGATTCATTGAATTGATCATTGCATTGTAATGTGGCTCTAAATGTTCATTTTGTTTCAGACTGCAGGATTCTTTGCAAAAGACCGCGTGAAGAAGTTCTTCTTGATGCAAATGATCATTGTCCCTATTGTGGCCGGCATTGTTCAGATCATCAAGTTGGGTGGAGACTACTTCTTCATCTACCTCTGGTTCTTTACACTTGTGGTTTCATTAGTAAGTTGAACTAAAGAGGTTTTCAGAGACAGCTTTATGCTGTCGGAACTTTTCTTTATTGATGCAGTTCTATTTAATTTCATCCCCCGAATCCCTGTAGCATCAGATGATTAAATAAGCTCGAGTGGTGGAGGGGGAGAGTGTCATAAAGGGGGGGAGGTGTTATTGCAGGGGTTGTAGCACTCTTTCTTTTAAAGCTTGGGTTGTATTTGGTATGCATATAATAAGTTCAGGTTGTATTTGGTATGCATATAGTAATAAGTTCAGGTTGTATTTGGTATGCATATAATAAGTTCAGGTTGTATTTGTTATATGCATACGAAATTGGATCTTGGCTTAGGAATGCTCAATACCTGAATGCTCTCCAAGACCGATTTCAAAACTGTTTATTTTGAAAATACAGGTATCTGCCCTGGAGGTACACCACACGACTAAGCTTCCCAAACTTGAGGTCCACTTTGGTCGTTCAACACTTACGTACTTACTGTGAGGGTTCAATCAAATAGTCCGCTATCGAGGCACACATTGTGCTAATGACTGGGGATCGGTGCATGCTGCTCACTCATAGAAACATGGAGGTAGGAAGAAGTGGAGGCGACATACCGGCACAAGCCAGCCAAACGAGAATAATTTCAAATGAAGCCGGAAATAGAGGTCGCGGCCGGTCAGTAGGAGCACCCCCAAGGGTGCCCAAGTCCATCCACTAGCGATCAAAGGTGCCCAAGTCAAAGTGCATGTGTATATTGTACGCTCGACTAGATTTTGGTGGGGGGCTGAAGCCCCATAATCCTCTCCCCTGGATACGCCACTGGTTGGTGATGTGTCCTCCAAACCAGAAGTCTCCCCGGCTTCACCTCTGGTGGCGTGATGTCGCCTCGAGAAGCTTCCTACCGCCATGATTAGAAAGGACAGGACAGGCTGCACACAGGAAAAGCACATCTTTATCTGAACAGATCCAGCAATCGAGTGCTCCTCACTCGTGCAGCCTGGGCTGCGCTAGGGTCACTGTATGTTCCTAGAGTACCAAAACACCCATGCTCAATGGCGGCTAATTGTTTTTTTCGTGGTTTTTATGACAGTTATTGTGAATGGCGTTGTCAGAATTTTAAACTGACTCTGCGCGCGAAAGCTCTGGAAGAAAATCTCGTCAATATCAGCGTTTAGAAAGCATAGTTTTGCATAAAAACAAACGGTAAAAGTCCTTTTTGTAGGTACTTTTATTGGAGCCAGGTACAGGATGACAGGAGTGTGATGTTTTCATAAAACTTTATTTTACAGGGATTTGTGGCACAATTATTATTGTTTTTATACAACCATGTCTCATTGGTGATTTTGGGTAGCATGTCCTGACCTGGGTGTATCCTAGTCCTAACTTCGATGGTAATTCGCAGCGCAGTCCGCTTGGGAGATGGGGGTTTGCTCCCCCGAAACTCCTTTTACCATACATGTTTTGGCACCAAAATGGCCGATCAGAGCTGAGATAGAACAGTCACAGCGGACGCTATCGAATGCGATACTCTGCCAACATCCAGTAACTCTAGGCTGCGCCGGCGTTTTTCTTTCCACAAGCCCACACGCCACATAACTCGTCATGGCTACTGCCTTTCCTGGTTGGTCTGAGGAGCAGTGCGAAGCAATGCCTGGTACATGATGGCATTTATTCGGCGCATTCCTTCGCTTTGACTATAGTGTAGCCACCAGTTCGGCTTAAAACTGTTGTCTGGCATTACAAGATCAAGGTCCCTTTTTCAATTTACTTTTGTGCTTTCAGTACAGGCTTTGCTTCTTTCATCTTTTCCAGCTAATGTCGGTAGTTTATTCTGACTTCATTGCGCCTCTCCTTGACAAGTTCACCCCACTCCCTGAAGGCGACCTGAGAACCAAGATAGAGGAACTGGCTGCCAGCATTCACTTTCCACTCAAGAAGCTCTTTGTGGTCGAAGGTAAGCACTTCGTGGGGCTCTTGACTCAGAATCAAGTCTTAGGTCTCATGAACTATGCATATAATAAGTTAAATTGACTGGACAGATGTATAGAACTCAAAGAGGGAGTGAAAATCATTCCATTGTTCCTCGGGTAGTCGCAGTGCTGGATGCAATCTTGTTTTGCGCTCCCCGTAACATGGCTCCGGTGTCGAAACCGAGACTAGCCGAATTTCGGTTCAGTAAAGGCTTAGTGCAGAAATGAATAAAATTTTGTGTGTAGTAATTAAAAATACATCTGTCACCGCTACTTGTGAGCCTGCAAGTGAATATATACCTTATTAAACGATCAGACTGCAACTTCCCGTAATTTACTCGGCGTACAGAGACACTTAATGTTCACCATCTGCTCGGGCATCCTGAACATGGCAGAGATTCGGGCTTCTGTCATGCAACACCAGGGGTGCCCCTTTTTTAAAAGGTACCTGTAAAGTACTGTGAAGCCTCTAGTTTTGCGACCCAGAACATTTTCACTGATTACTAGATTGTGAGTTTGAGCCACTTTTTAAGCTTCGTATTGTGGCTGGAATTTTCTTGAACTTGTTCATCTGCAGACTTTACAAATATGCAAGTCTTGCATGCACTGAGAGTTTTGCTCTGCCTATACCATGCAGTCTGGGCTGAACAAAGTATTTCGTGACACTGTAGGATATAAAATAGCAGCACAGACAGCCAATGAAAAGGTCAGGATACGATGGTCGACACACAATGAGAGGCAGGTGCTCTGCCTGCCTTTCGTTGTGGGCAGCAGACATGTGTGAGTTTCTCCCACGTCATGCTGTCAGTACAGCTAAAATACTGAAACTTTTTTTAGAACTGAGCTTCTTTGGGTTTCTTTACTGTTAGCCAGCTCCTCTCGCAGAACGAAATGAAGGTTGCAACAGCCGTCTCGGAAGAAATTTATTAGGGCGGAGTTCCCCAGCCAGATAATGTCAAAGAACCGTGGTACTGCGCAGGAAGTCCAAACTTCACGAGACAGCCTTGAAATGCAGATGTGTTAATGCGTGTCAGCTCAAAAGTGGAAAGAGAAATCCTCTTCGAGCAGGACATGGAGAAAATTGTAATAAAGGCAAAAATGGGCATTGCCCAATATGTTGCCACCATCTAATCTTTATACACGACAATGCAAGGTGCCGGGTAACTTTCATTTGCGTGGATATGTGGAGGTTACTGTAAAAGGTTTTGTAGTTGTTTTTCTAATTTTATTCACATTTTAACATGACTCTGTTATATGGCTGGCACCTAACCGTATCTTATGTGCCAGCAACAAAAGTAGACAGGCTGACTGCCAGCCGAACTTTGATGCAGCACTCGTCTCCTGATTTAAGACAACCCTGAGACAGGGGAAACAAGAAGGACAAACACGACGAAGTCTCAATAACACAGCTGCAAATCTATTTCTCCTACTCGTCCTTCTTGTAGAACGACCCCCACCATCACTAGAACTTCCTATCGTCAACCCCATGATACACGTCGGATGGGCAAGGCCCAACGACCCTGCTTCGAAGAACCCAAACCGGACCGAACAAACTTCCACAACAATAGAACATCCACCATCACCCCCGACACTCGCTGGAAGGCAACCCCAACACACCGATTCGAAAAAAACAACAAAAGCAAAGACACCACTTCACATCACCCGCACATAAAGTTCGAGGTCACCGAGAACTCCCACAAGATAAAAACTTCTGCAACTCCTTGTCTACCACAATGGACGAAACACTTATGTGGTTACCAGCACTTGTTATCCGAACAGTCTCCTTCAACAACCTTTTACAATGATCCTTTTCTTTGCTAACAATTTTAGTTTCAGTCCACTCGGGGAAGCAGTTGCCACTCAACTTAAAATCATTTTTTGAACACCACCGTGCGGGTGATATGAAGTGGTGTCTTTTCTTTTTGTTGTTTCTTTGAAACAGTGTGTTGGGGTTGCTTTCCGGCGAGTGTCGGGGTGACGGATGTTCTATTGTTGTGGAACTTTGTTCGGTTCGGTTTCTTCGAATCGGAGTTGTTGGTCCTTGCCCATCCGACGTGTATCGTGGGCTTGATAGTAGGAAGTTCTAGTGATGGTGGGGGTTGTTCTATAAAAAAAGACGAGTCAGAAAAATAAATTCGCAGCTGTGTTACTGAGACTTTGTCGTGTTTGTCCTTGTTTCCCCTGTCTCAGGGTTGTCTTAAATCATGAACGTAAACCAGCTTGCCTACGCCTTATCACCCATTTCAGTAACTCATCTCTTGACATAGTATACCGGCGCCAGCCAATTCTCTTCCTCGAGTGCCTCCGCGTTACTCACGACGGGGCTAAAGCATCACGTTTTTACACATACGCGGCACTTTGAAACAAGTGCACTCCAGGCTTCCCCAGAGAAAGAGTGCAAAAAGGAGCAAAAGAAAAGCAGCGAAAAAAATGCCTACATTACTTTATACCAGAGCTGTATATGGGGAGAGTTTGGCGAGTCGATGATCTCGTCGCCATGACGCCCCCCTCTTGAGTGAGCCAATCAGCCCGCGGCGCAGAGCGAGAGGCGTGAGCGCGTGAACTCCCGGCTGCTCCCAGCTGAGCAGAGAGGGCCGCCATTTTCATTCATTCGCCCGGTGGAATGCATGGGATCGGCATCTAAATTTCAGTTACTTTTTTTTATATCGCTGGCTCTGGCAAGACAATGATATACTGTTATTTCTCGGTGGGTTAAAAAGCTAAGAAATTAAGTTTTCTCGACGTCTGGCCACAAACGTTTATTCAGGTGAAAAAGAAGTCGGCCCACAGCAGACAACGCGTAGCCTCAACCAGTGCTCTGCGCCGACAGCGTTGCGTCAAAATGGCGGTCGTCTCCTCTTTGCTTCCTTCTTTCTCTCTCGCTCCTTCGGCGCTCTCCTCCCTTTCCTTCACTTTTCTTCTCTCCAGCGCCTTTGTCGCCACACCCGCTGGCCAGACTCTCCCAATATACGGCTCTGCTTTAGACATACTCCCTTTGCCGTAACGGGTTGAGACAGTTCGAGCGTTTGGTTCTCCTTTGTCGCGAGCTGGCGCCAGGGGTCTGCTCGGTGCTGTAGAAAATCTAGATTGAATGGAGGGTCCATCTTGAACCAACGGGGAGTGTTTACAATTTAATGGCGGATGCCTTCTGCTGAGAATTGGTCGCAAGTGCACAAGCGCTGCGTAATTGCACGGCAAGGAGGAAAGGCGGAGACGCTTGCAGGCGATCGACACTTTGGCCTCCTCCTTGCGGCCCGTGTTGCAAATGCGGCCCGTAATTCCCGTAGCCTCAATCGAGCAATTGGAAGCTCTGTGATCTAGGCTCTTTATTATGGTGTTGCCACATTCCAATTGTTCCATTTTTCGCGTGCTCCATCTACTGCATCTCGCATTGCAGCAGGCTCTGTGAAGGTCGCATTCGCATAGCCACCGCAGAGGCATGGCACCCACAGGTAAAACAGAAACAGAATGCCCACGCGCTTACCGTGCACGACACGACTGTGAGACCTAGCCGTGCGCACGGAGCCTTCGAAGTGTGCTCCCGAGCCCTCAACCGAGCGGATGACGCTCTACAAGGAAAGCACCGTATGCGGCGGTGCGCATGTCAATCCTCGGCCGTCTACTTCTGTCGGCCTTTCGCACCATGGCCAAAATGACGCATTCCATTTGCGTTACCACCGTTTTTGCCACGCTAGTGCGGCAATGGGTCGACTTTTAATGTAGTGATTTTCGCCTCTTCTGGGGTTCCAAGTGCCTATGCCCTTATTCACAAAAGTTCTGTTTTATTTCATTTCAGGCTCTAAGAGGTCATCTCACAGCAACGCATATTTCTATGGCCTCTTCAAGGAGAAGAAGATTGTTCTGTTTGACACCCTGCTCGAGAAGACCGAGCCCCTTGATAGAGAGAATGGAACTGTAACCAGCGAAGGTCTTGATGAGAAGGTGACCATTTGGATAGACCTTTGTGTATAAATTCTGCAAAGACTTCTGGTGAAGCAGGCCTGCTTCAGGATGTCAAATATATGTTTGTCGCACCTTCTTTTCAGCCACTGACTGAGAAGAAAGAAACAAAGAAAACCGGCTGCGATGACAATGAAGTCCTGGGTGTGCTCGCCCACGAGCTGGGTCACTGGAAATTGAATCATGTGCTGAAGAACTTTGTCATTGGCCAAGTAAGTCAGATTTTTTTTGTTTTAGGTAGTGCGCCTTAACTGCATATTTCTGTCTGTCTTTCACCATGTACCCGCTTGTTTTGGACGCTATCGAGAGCTTCAGGGACTATTAATGCATTGTCTGAAGCATGTTAGGTATGTCTTTTATCTAGGCAGCCTGAAAGCCTCACTACGTTGCATGCCATATGTGATGGTATGTTTGCGGGCTTAGTTTTAGCTAAATGCTACTTTTGTTTTTTATATTTTGCAACAGTCAAAGTTTACAATTTGGGTAAATGTTATAAGCAAGGGCAATATATTTGTGCGATCAATTCTATGCGATTATCTATTCATAGAATTTACCAACGATTAAGTCGCTGCAAAATATAAGTTGTTTAGTGGACTTGAGCTTGTTGTCATATGCCGTATGCCGTGACGATAGGATGAAGCTGTCAAACGACGAAGTCCCAGCAAAACAGGCCCCGAAGTTCTTGCCCTTGCCATATTTATCACGAGAGACGCTACGACCAGATAAGGTGCGGGCACTGACTAGCAAGCCTGCGGAGCCCGGGATAGTATGACACAATCAGAGTGATGACATGACACATTATGATAACACAATGAGAACAGCACTATACCCCCCCCCCCCCCCCCTTTTTCTTTGACGAAACAAATTAATACAAGCAACATCAGAAAGTAAAGCATCAGGCGGTGCAATATAAATGGTGAAATACAGTCGAATCTCGTTAATTCAAACTCGAGGGGGACCGAACATTTGTTTGAATAAAGCAGAGTTTGAATTACCGGGAGTTTCCTCCCATAGAGACGCGTAGGATGGGACCTGAATGTTAGCTTGAATTATCTGCAAGTTAGGGTTAAGAGAGTTTGAATTAATGAGATTCAAATGTAGCACAATGAAGTGTGCAATTCAGCAATTTTATCTACAACCGCAGGATTGAAGCCTTTTCACGATTCAACCAAACTTGCTACGTACGTGCCCAGTGTGCAGCTGTCCTCCAGAGTTGCTGAATCAGAATTGAGTGCTGAAAGCTTCTCCTGAACTTCAGATATTTTTTGCTTTCCATTCTCCCCTTCCTTAGGAACCTCTGGGAAAGTTCATAGGAGGAATCACTGCCTTCATGTGCCTCTTCTTTATACATTGTCAGGCCTTGATGGTTGAAAGCTAACTAGTGGCCTATAGTAGTGCAATAGTGCAAGAACTCTTATGATATCTTTTTTTTAATTTTAACTGAATGACATACTGTATTCGGGTTTTTGTTTTTTTCAGGTTCACTTGTTCTTTTGCTTTATGATCTTTGCCATGCTGTACAAGGACACCAGGCTGTACGAGGCATTTGGTTTCTACGGAACACGTCCTGTCTTTGTGGGGCTCATCTTGATATTCATGTACATCTTCTCTCCATACAACACGGTGAGCAGGCTGTCTTTTTTGTTGTAGTAGTTACAAAAGTTTGGGGCAATAGCCCTTCTCCTGTAAAGCACTGTAGCTAGTGGATTGATGCACTATATGTGGGAGTTTAGTACAGGGTTTCTTGGACCTGTCTTCTCTGAAACAAGGGGGAGGGGTGGGGAATGCTAGAGGAGGCAGTGCACAGAAATGTCTTAACTTGGTGTTTCTCCACTGCAGCGGTAGTGCTTCCGTATGCAGATCCTAGTTTTTTGGTATTTCAAGATCCTTTGACCCCACTCTTTGTGTGTGTGCAGTGCCTATAGAGTTCTTGTGAAAACACGCTTGTTTACATGTAAACAATGAATCTGTGTTGTATATCATGGTGCAGAGAAATTATTTCTCGTTCATTGTGCGCTGCTTTTTTAGATGCAGATAGAAAAGAGTGGGCTGCAAAGAGCTCTTCTGGTTCATAAAGGAATGATATACCCAGGTATTTACTGGGTTAAAGGTACAGAGTAACTTGAGTACTTCTTGTAGAACCTTTGTTACCTCAATACTACTCAATTGCTTGAAAGACATTTGAGTGGCAATCACTTTAGCTTCATTCATACCATTCACGTCAGGCCTCCATGCTTGGCTTTTCCGCCTCTCTTGTGCAGCTGCTGGAGTTCCTGATGACTGCGCTGAGCCGCCACTTCGAGTTTGAGGCGGATGCTTTCGCTCGCAAGATGCACAGGGCCTCTTACCTGCGCAGTGCTCTGATCAAGCTGAACCGCGACAACCTCAGCTTCCCCGTGCACGACTGGCTCTACTCTGCGTGGCATCACTCGCACCCACCTGTGCTGGAACGGGTCAAGGCCCTCGGAAAGACAGACTGAGCGCTCGTCCACGCATTTGCGGGACCTTTCTCGTTGCAGAGAAGCAGAAAGGTTAGCCAGACCAAGACGGGCAAGCACACGTTCATGTTCTTTCCCGTTGTAAAGTCATTCTTTTTGTAACATGCCAGCGTACTCGACCCATGGTAATTCTGTAACCCTAAATGATTCTTCGCTCTTAGGTCCACTGGGCTTTCTCTGCTTCTGAATATGGCAGCTGGAGGTAGTTGCAAATGTCGAAAGAATTTGTGTTTTCCTGGGCATTCCCTCCTCTTACAGTTTTGGGGCTTCCTGTCTAGCCTGGTGGTTAGAACAATCTATTTGTTTTTATTTGGAACATAGATCAAAACAATTTGGTACCTAAAAAAAGGGATGCGATGCATAAAAGAAAAAACATACTGTGTGCATCAGGTAGGGCAACACAGCTTTTTTAAAACTTTTGCTGCATCGTCACTCGGCACTCATGTGCAAACTTTTCTATACTAGTAAACATTCTGCACATCGGATGTTGTATGGCATATTTGAGATTTACTCTGGCAGTACCTTTGTTTCATAATGCTTGCCACATCTCTTGCACACTTAATCAATCTCTAGTCTGGTTTCCATCACAACCGGTGTAGTGTGGCATTTGAAAGATTATTCACCCCTTCACTGTCTTCAGTAGGGCTGCAGCAGATGTCATGTCCATCTTCAAATTAAATTCCCCTGGGTAGTGTTGGGAAATGTATGTATGTATTTGCACTTTTCCCTGGTTGAGTTGGTTGCATAGCTTGTATTATAAAAGGCCCTAAAAACTAAGCCTTGGTAAGGCTCCAGGAAAGAAACATTAATTCTGTGTGGGAATAATTTGTTGAGTGATTTGCATCTGAAATTTGTCTGAATTTTTTAGGTGCTGAAAATAAATAAGAATGCCTTCAGTGTGTTGCTTCAGCTCCTTCGGTATTGTAAGCATTATTTTTTCCTAGGTCTTTATGCGTATGCCAAACATTATGGCTCTTAGGGCTGCGACACTTCGTTCAATATTTTTGTTTCCTATTGGAAGACTTTCCTGACACCTTTTGGTACCTCCTAAAAATTTTTATTGAGAAAATATTTTTTTGTGTACAATTTAATGTTAGATGGAGCTGCAAGTTTTTAATTTACCCCATTTACATGACAGGACTCATAGTGGAAAGAGATGTTTGCTTAAACTTTGCAGAAACATGGTTAAGCACTTTATGCAATTACAGCACCAACTGAATAAACAGCAGCAATGCTTTTCTGATTGCAGGAGTGACGTACTTGACTTGTAGCGGCTTTTTGTGTTTAGAGAGTTTTTTCTTCGCCTCTTCATTTATGTGTTCGGCAGTTATTACGGCATATCTACTATCGGGACTGTTCGTTCTGTAGAGATGGAGAGCTAAACAGGTTTCCGCTTTACATTGGGAAAGAATATGCCTACAACTTGCCGGCATTCTTGGGGACAAGCCAGTGGCGTCGGAAATAGGGGAAGGGGGGGGGGGGGGGGGGGGGGGGGGGGCAGGAGCGATCGCCCCTGAGACGGTTCACGCCCCCCACCACAACCACCGTCGCCCCCCCCCCCCCCCCCCCCCCCCCATCTCCCGAATAGTTCCGACGCCACTGGGACAAACAGATAGAATCGCTGTGCTTTAAATTACAATTCTAAGGCAGAGCTGCCGCATGCGCATTTGTGGCTTTATATTTGCTTTATATGCTGTTCTAAAAATGTAGTTACGTTACTCCAACATATACCCTTGATCTCGTCCCCTTGCCTTCAAACCTTTCACCCTGCATGCATGTGGGACATTGTCGCGGACGATGACAAATTTGTTTGCGACGACGTTGTCGTCGCTGGAGCTGGTCGCGAGCGAGTCGAAGCAAAATGACCAGCCTCCAACATCTTTTGATAACAATCACTCTCATTGCTGCTCCGATCAGTGTCCAAGGCTCCGATAAAGTAAGTGATGTCGTAGATGTCATAGTCTCGAAACCACGTGCTCGAAATGCAAAAAGTAAACGAGGAAGCTGAAGCTTGAGGCGCCGAGAAAGAGCCAAGTCGGCGAGTGCGTGCAAGGAGGCGCCACGCGTTGGGCGCATGACGTCACCGACCCTACAAACACTGCGGCATTTTGTAACGGGGGTGAATCGGTCCTTCATATAAATAGATTTATCCATGAAACTATCGCGCAACTTTCAAAGCAAATTTAGCAGACATATAGGAACGTACAATGGGTCCTAGCAAAGGGAAACTAGCGCAGTTTTGTATTTGAGGGAACCATTTAAATCGTCTTCATTTGGTCTCCAGGATCACGAATATCGAGATTATTTTTCAATTTGGTCCACGGAGGCCGCCGAAATTGATTTTCAAAGTACTGCTGAAGCCCCTCCTTCCGACGTCTTATTAGGAGTTTTCGGAATCTTCGCTGGTGCGGGGGAATATACCTGACAAGCTTGAAATTGCTTGCGGTTGCCCACACGACCGACACGCGCTTGGTGGCCCAAAGATTCTATTATGACGTCACAACTGGTCAATGTTTTTTGTTTTTTTTTTCTCTTGCGTTTAGTTACATCTTCGCTGAAAACGAGCGTGATATTCAGATTCACGGGAAAGAAATTAGCCAAAACTCACTTTTAACTCGTTCTTTTTCAGAAGGATTTTTTTTTTTTTTTAGGCAACTTAGCATAATTTTTCTCAGTGGTGTTAGTAGCTGAGATGTGCACTGGGCAATCAGTTCTTGAAATTGACCAGCCGGATATTTTGTTCGGCCTTGTTTGTAACATACTGTAGAATACCGCGCATCTGCCCATTCCCAAATTTGTAAATCTGAAAAAAACAATATGCACAATACATTTATATGTAAAATTGATGACCAAACAAGCGCCCATTCCCCCCCCCCCTTTTTTTTGTGCCATTATCAAATTTGAGTGGGCGTTTGCCCGGTATTTTACGGTAGAAGGTCTTATGTATTCATATACAGTGCAGTCCAGATATAACGATGTACCGCTTATAACGATCAGCTTATAAAGGACCGTGCGTGTTTTGCGTGGGTTATCCATCCCAGATACAACGATAATCGGTTATAACGATTTTGCATTTTCGGGTTTTCTCATAATCGTTATACCGTAAAATCCCGTGAGGACGCCCGCCCCCGAGAGATCGCCCATCCCGTTTTTCTGGCTAAATATCTGTGACATAAAAATTCCGAAACATCGCCCACCCCTCGATTTCCGTTGGACGTCAAGCGATGTCCGACGGGAATCGCGCATCAACGACGCGATCGGCGGTACCGGTGTGTCCGAGAAGCGAGTTCTTGGCGGGTTCCTGCGTTTTTGTCTGCGATCTGCGCGCGATATCGGCTCGCGTAACACGCTAGTTGTTCCCGCGTGTATATTGCATCGTGAAATGCGAATCTGCTGCGTTCGCGATTTGCGATATTCGTTCCCGAGTTCGTAGCGGATTCCTGTTTTTTTTTGTTTTTTGTTTTTTTTTTGTCCGCTACTTTGCGTGCGCGATATCGATTCTTAGCTGTAACACGCGCGAGTTGTTCCCGCGTTCTATATTGCATCGTGAAATGCGATTCTGTTTGCGTCCGCGGTCTGCGGTATTCGTTTCTGTGACATGCGAGTTTGTAGCGTATTCCCGCGTTTTTGTCCGCGATCGGCGTTCCCGATATCGGTTTCCGTGACAGGGAAGATTGTAGCGGGTTCCCGCGTCTTTATTGCACCATGAAAATTGAATCTACTGCGTCCGCGATCTGTGGTATCCGTTCCCGTATTGCGAGTTCTCGGCGGGTTTCCGCGAGTCCTTCGTACCGTGAAACGCGAATCTGCTGCGTTGGCCACTTGCGGTATCCTTTCTCGTGACACGAGTTTGTAGCGAATACCAGTGTGTTCATCGCATCGTGAAACGCGAATTTGCCGTGTCCGCGAACTGCGGTATCAGTTCCCCCGTCGCGTGGTTTGTAGCGGGTGCCCCGGTGCTTATCATTGATTTATGATAAAGTTTTGCTGTGGCATCCCCGAAGATAGCCCACCCCATGTTTTTCACCATTTATCTCTTCATTTCGGGTGGGCGTTCTTACGGGATTTTACGTAGGTGGATTGCACTGTAACGATGTGCCTTTGGTAAAAACCACATGGTCTGAGAAAAAGTAGGTGGCGTAGGTAGCCAGCTCGGTGGTTTTGAAGTGAAGGACCCCGGTCAAGTTACTCTCGATTTCACATAGTGTTGCCACAGGGTAGGGGCCGTGCATTTCACTGCCCATTTAAAAAAATTAAAAAATAATAAAAACTTTAGTTAAGTTTTTTTTTTTTTTTTTTGCCTTTGAAGTGGTAATTTCGTTTTCGGGTTCGCTACGGTTGATAGAATGCTATTTCGTCGAAGCATATTTTAGAGAACGGGCACGTTTTATTGAAGCACAGTTTAGAGAAAGCAGAGCCTCAGTTTCGAGAAATGCCGTTTATCGAAAAGGGGACGCTATTTAAAATAGGGTTTTCTACTTCGCGCGTGTATCACTGGTGCTTAACCCAAGCCCCCCGCTTCGCTCCCGCCGCTTCGCGGCGGCAGTCTGCTGCGGATCATTACAAAAACGTTAACTCGCCTGACTTATCCGCACACGCCGCTTCGCGGCGGCCGAATTCGCTAAAAGGAGGCTCATCGCCATCTTCTCTAAACTGGGTTTCTCTATAAAGGAATTCGATAAACTGAGGGTCGGTAAAACGGCGTTCGCTAAAACGAGCTTCTCTTAACCACATGACTCCGTCGTTCTCAACTATGCTACATCAAATAAATTATAAATTGCCTCCAGGAATGAGCATTGCTAAGCCATTTCCAGAAATGCTCAATTATTTATCAAACACCTTCAAGTCTGCTCACTCGCTTTTTTTCCTCTTTCTTTTCACTATTGCATCGTACTCACCTTTCCAAAGCAGTGGAGAGGAACAAGCAGAAAAGTGATTTCTACTAATCACATTTTGTTAAAATTTGATTAGTGGAAATCTCAACTTCTAGGTGCCATTTCATGACAAGATTTCCACCAGTGCTACCGTTTGGGATATCAGCGACATTATTAAAATTGTGCAAACCCACAGAATGTTTTTTTTTTTTTTTAACTTTCTAGGAAAGAAGACATGAACACCGCAGGTAGCCCTGTGCTGCATCAAAACAATTTTATTCGTATTTTTAATGGCATCTGCTTATCTACCTGCATATATCTATGTACAAACATACAAAATAATGTACATATATACACAAAACTCGTTCCCTTTAAATACAGAAAGCATCACACACGAGACATTGCTCTTGTGAGGGCTCAGCAAGTGAATGGTTTCTTCCTGGAACATGGTGGGGTGGATAGAAAGATGAGATAATCCACCTGTCATTGGTAGCGGCCCTAACTTGGATGGGAATGGAGTTAGTGGCAGAATATCAGGTCATCCCTTGACTTATGAGTTGGCTGTTTGCTTTATGGTCCAAACGTCACCTAAAAGTACCCTTAGCAAGCTTAATTAAGTGTGTGCGCAGTGGGGATCCGCTTCTCACCTAGTATGTAGTGTGAATGACATTGGAAGAGTGAACTACTTTCAATCTTTGGTAAGATATGGGGTCACACGACAGCTGGTGCTGTGGACTCGAACCTTGGAGAGCCGACGCCTCAATAACCTGCAAGATTGTGGTAATCCTGGTGAGGACAGCTATCCAACTCTAGCTAGTGCCGTAGGTTGCACGAGTTCTCTTCCGACGCTACGTAGCTTCTGCCGATTAGTTTTTATGCCAACTCATCATCGAGTGACAGTCTTGCGTCCCTTCATGGAGACCAATTCGGGATGCGGCAAAAGAGGTGTAGAGCTTGACGGATGACGGTGAATACCCCTGGAGCCAATGTGGCATTTGCAGGATGGGCACAATGCACAGAAATGAATTCACTAAGACACAGGACGCGTGGAATGACAACCTTAAACGTGTGGCGGCTTCTTTCCCATTGGCAACATAACATCGAACACAGAACAGGGTCGTTGAGAGCAGTATTGTAAACAGGGAAGGGGTGCCTAGGTTACCGGCGCCACCTCTAGACGGACGATCCCGGGCACGGCGACCTTGGGCTTTGACTTTCGCTCTCGTTCGTCTTGGGCCGTTGCTAAGGGCAAAACTCTGGGTTAACGGGGTTCGGGTCGGATGCACTGGGTCTCAGTGCTCACACACGCATGCTGGTAATACAAAAGAACTACTATTCACTACTACTGTACAGCATTGTGCACGGTGCACAATATTGAGCTAAGATTCCAACCAACTGCTTGCCACAAATCTACCTCTATGGACCGTATAACTAGTTGGGACGATTTGGATTACCTTCCTAAGGTCTTCCGGTGCCAAATATGTTGGTGACAAAAACTGCTTTTGGCTTTTTTTTTTTTTCCTTTTGCATAGCCATAATCTCTTTCAAATCCTTACTCGGCAGAGCAGTAGCAAATAGAGTGCCTACACTGTTGACCTGTTTGATTTTATGGCTTATTATTTTTGGAAGGATAAATCGATTTTTGTGGCGAGACAATTGGCGTTGAGTCACAACACTAGAGCATCGGTCATTCTTGTAAAGGCTTAGACGACATTCGTGTCAGCCGTTAAACGGTACAGGCTAAGCCGAGAGGCCAATCCAAGCTGCCTAGCATAAACAAACATGCAAGCTTTGGCATGCACATTGACTCTACTGGGCTAGGAGAGCTGAGCATTGCTGCACCCCCTCAAACCCTCATAAAAACATACAGGCAAAACTTAGCGGTGAGCCTGTCTTGTTACCTTGGGGCCGCATGTACTGCTGATATCCATGAGTGGCTCTAATAGAGGTTACTTGGTACCCTTCAAATATTGGCCGTTGAAGTGATATCTAGCTTAGTGGGTCTGCCTAGATACAGTGAAACTATGGATATGCAGATTTCAGCATTTGGACAGCAGCCTGGCTGCTTGTTCACACATACACCACAGCGATATTTCAGCTCCATTTAGTCGGCACTGGAAACTGCGCTGACCTTGCTGATGCAGCGCTGAAACAGCGCTGCGTCGGTGCTAAGCTACGTTCGAGTCAGCGCTGCCTCAGTGTTGTTCCTAGCGCCGATTTAGCGCTGCGATGTATGCGTGAATCGGCCTCGATCGGCCTTTATGGTGACTGCACGAGGCCGCTCCTTTCAAGTACCAAGCGCACCTCCGGCCGTTACACTAGCCTATGAGCGTGCTGTGCTCTCGCGCTCCAGACTGGGGGACTGAGAGACAGACCGGTACCGAAAAGAGCGGCTTCACGACACCCGGATGTTATTTCCCACATCTGGAAGAAGCGTCAGCGACGTCGCTGGCCAAGCATGAGCAACACAGACTGCACGGGCACGAACGTAAGAAGCGTCCTGCAGGCGTCGAACTTGGTCAGCAGCGGCGGCAGCGTTTCAAGCGCGCGTGCTACACAGGCGTTTCGGACACGGCAGCGGTGATTGGAAGCACGCTGGTGGTGGCTTTGCCACTGGCGCTGGCCTGGACGACACAGCGGCTCATGGCCGGTAAGCGCGGCTCGTCACGTTGCTTGCGCACGTACGGACGAACCGAGTCCTTGCCTGTGGCAGGGTGCGGGGAAAACAGGGGGTCAGCAGCGCAGCGAAAAAACCATCTGTCGCCAACTGAGCGCAGCCATGCAAGACGTGCTCGGTCACGGTGACATTTTGTGGCAATTGTCGCGAAAGCTGCGGGAACCGAAGCGTAACACTCGCGATGGATAACTGCGGTTGGAACAATGAGGATGAGCGGGGTTCGTAAGGAAACGCAGTCGCCCGAAACTTTGAATAAACAGACCAGGGTTCTGTTTTCTTTCTTTTTGCCTACGTTTTCTTGCTGTCTTTCTTTTTTTTAACTTTTTTGTAGAAAAGTAAAAGAGCAAATTAGGTTTAAAACGGTATTTTTAAAATAGTTCGGAAAACGGCAAACGAAAGTGATGTAAACAGTCAAAACCAACATTCAAATTTCCCCGCACTTTTCAGTGGAGTGACGTCACATGTTGTGAAACTTGCATGTCACGCAGGCAGCCTTTGGTCAAATTTCAATATACTGATCGCCTCTCTCGCACCTCGAGTGAGAGAGAGGAGATCCTTTGCCGGACATCCAAACTTATCTGTCAAACGTTGCCGAATGGTGTTTTGCAAAGAGTTCTCCCGAACAATCCCCGATGAACGGAATGCTTTCGACATACAGCTTGCTGCGGGATGGGACAAGCAGGACAAGCCCCGCCCACAAAGCGCTCTGATCGCCACGATTGGTGGTTTCCTCCTCTTCACTGGCCTCCTGTGTAGGATCAACACCTCCTTCGAAAGTGGACAGAGTGGAGGGCTTTGCGGGAGCAGCTTGTCCTCCTCCTCCTAGCCTGCAACAGGGCAATGGTACTGCACTGGCTAAATTGCTTGTCTACAGCGGAGGCACCAGACGGGCATTGGGGCTGACTTCCCGCTGGCTAAACGTACACGACGCGCCCCCAATGTCAATCTGCCTTGGAGTTCGTAGCGTTGCGTTGAACCGCACGCTACGAACTCAAAGACCTCACTCATGCATCGATATCTCAAATGAATGGCCGCATTTTTGGAAAAGAAGGGCGCGATTAAGCGAGGACTCTGACGTCACGATCCTTCTGGATCAGTTGACAATGAGGGGAAGCAACCTCGCTCCTCTCCTCCTCGCTTCGGTTCACCTGCTCGAGGGGACGAAGCGAGGAGGAGATGGAATGAGAATCGTGACGTCACACGTCTCGTCAGCCGTGTTCAATCGCGCATTTTTTTTTTTTTTTTCAAAAATACGGTCATCCGTTAAAGATATCGCTGTATGAGTGGTGTTTTCGGGTTCTGCAGCGTCCCGCCTATCGCCCCAGCCCTGTTTTGTGAGGTCGAAATTTCGGTTCAGTATCCCTTTAATTGACCTTCAGGTTTCGATTTCAGTGCAATCGCCAATGTTGCTGGGTAGGGTTTTGTAAAGGGTCCTCCCGGACAAGCACTATGTCGCGAGCATTCCGTGGTTCTCTACCGCAAGGGCGTGCCACAGACCAGAAGGCGCTCACCGGCCCCGTAGAAGAGGTGCGAGCCCGTGGTGTCCGTGAAGGGCCTCCGCTTGCCGGCGTCGTTGGCGGCCTGCCAGGCCTGGGACCGCATGCGGCCCCGCGGCCCCGTGTACACGGCGTCGACGCTGAGGCTCCGGGGCAGGTGCGTCTTCCACCAGTCGAGCGCCAGGTCCTTGAGGGGCCTGGGCACGCTGTCGGTGCCCAGCCGGTGGAACTCGGCGAGCGAGTAGAGCTTGTGCGCGATGTCCCGGCCGACCAGGTTGTGCACGATGGCCGACAGGGCCGGGTTGAGGCGCAGCACTTGGTGCAGGCGTCGCCGGGGCCAGCACAGGTAGCTGCACGGCTCGATCGCCGTGATCGTCACCTGGGCTCCCAAAGCGTGCGCCGGCGGGACGATTTGTATAACAGGCGCTTCCAACTTTGTCGCTATACTTCGTTTCACCTCAAGCGGCGTACGCTACGAGCTGACGGGAGTAGCCACCGATCAAACAACGTAAAACGTGCTTCCTCATGGTGTTCGTCATGTTTTTGTCGCTGAACCAATCATAAACAGAAAAGGCCCAGTGACATTTCAACCTCTACATAAAAAAAAAAAAAAGAATAGAGGGGAGGCAAAACGAGAATGTGACAGTTACGCTTATATCTATAGTCGTCGTATTAAGCATACTTTTCGTTCGGAATAGCGGTTTACATTGTCAATTTCAACAGTATTTGTCACACTCAGGGGCTCGCTATGAGGATTCTGCAGTGATGGAGTGCTGCGCCAAACTGCGCTGTGAACAAAAGTCTGCTACATCTTCCACCGAAGTGCCATTCTCGCTAAGGATTGAGCAACACCTGCGCCAAAAAATAAAAAAAAAAAATATATATATATATATATATATATATATATATATATATATATATATATATATATATATATACCGGGTGTTCATTTTTAATTCGAACAGATTTATTACAAAAAATCCGTAAAAGATGCACTAGTACGGTTTGTTCAAGTGAGTTATACGGCCAGGGGGACATATTATAGGGGGCTAATCGTAACATACATGGGTAAATTACTTTCAAAATGTAATTTAATTACAATTACAATTACTTTGCTTCAAAAGTAGTTTAATTACAATTACAATTACTACTAGGTAAAAAGTAATTAATTACAATTACAAATTACTTTTAAAATGTAATGAAATTACTTTACAATTACTTATTTCTGAGGGCGACCCGACTTGAGCCATATGACTTTAAACAAGTTGTATAGAATGCAACGTATTTGTTCATTCCTTACTCCAATGTTCACATATTGTACTTTCTTTTGTGAATTTTGTTAAATTCATGATAGAACTTGACAGTATGGGGAAATGAAGTACTACGTTCTTATATTTTTAAGAAATAATAATAAATTAGCTGATATGCTGCAAGACGCCAGATTGCTAAAGAAAAAATTGGGTTGACAGACTTTGGTTAGCCAGGCAAATACAAATGTGACAATTAGTCATATAGGAATATTTTAAAAGTTAATATAAAAGTAATATCAACGCGCACTAATACGACGCCATTCATGTACAAACATCATGGTATTGTTAATTATTTACATTGAGTTGAAGTTCTAATGGTTTAGAAATATATAAGTACCGAATCGGGGCTCCCAAATCATTTGTGACAATATTCACAGGTGCGAGGTCAGTCTCCAAAGTGCTTATGCAAAAAAAATATCCGAAATAAAACCAACATAAAACAAACTTGAAAATAATACAAAGATTCACATATGCGACCGTACTGGAAGAGGGACGTAAAAAAAACTGGCAAGAAAAGAAAAAAAAATTACTTCATAGACAATTAAAATTCCCGAATTCGGCAAAAAACTGAAGCTCAATTTTTTTCTTTTGGTATTTTGGCATGTTTACGCTATTGTTTGCTGCTCGCACCACAGACGGCGCTACACGGCGCAGTATAGAGAAAGACTCCAAAGAGGGTTGTCTCTCAGCCTGCAGTGAGAGCAACAATACAACAAACAATGCGACGCTATTTATGGTGTGCGCGTGTGTGAAGGCGTGTCTGTGTGCGAGTGTTTCACCGAGAGCTAGGCCGCTTGTGCGAGCGCTGAGGCTTTCAGAGAGGTTCCGTCGGCGCTGCAAAGTTTTGCAAAAGTAATTGTAATTGTTTCTGAAATTTTGCAATTACTGACGCTAGAAAGTAATTAAATTACAATTACAATTCCTTTTAGCCAAAAGTAATTAATTACAATTACAAATTACCAAGAAAAGTAATTAAATTACAGTAATTCAATTACAGTAATTGAATTACTACCCAAGTATGAATCGTAACAATCAGTCGGCTAATTAATTAAAATTCGTTAATTAACTTTTTAATTAATGAAAATAGACATATGGTTCCAATTAGAAATTTGCTCAGCGTCGTCGAAAACCCCTAAATCAGTCATTTTCAGAAAGACTTTGAGCGCGTGAGAAGCGTAGTAGTGAACTGAATTTACCGCTCGTGGAGCAGGTACAAAGCTAGAGGTTGCGATAAGGCGCCCATGCGATTTTTCCGTCTCTTTTCCCCAGCCTTGTACCTGCTCCACGAGTGGTAACTTTAGTGCACTACTACGCTTCTCACGCGCTCAACGTCTTTCTGAAAATGACTGAATTAGGGGTTTTCGATGACGCTGAGCAAGTTTCTAATTGGAACCATATGTCAATTTTCATTAATTAAAAAGTTAATTAACGAATTTTAATTAATTAGCCGACTGATTGTTACGATTAGCCCCCTATAATATGTCCCCCTGGCCGTATAACTCACTTGAACAAACCGCACTAGTGCATCTTTTACGGATTTTTTGTAATAAATCTGTTCGAATTAAAAATGAACACCCGGTATATATATATATATATATATATATATATATATATATATATATATATATATATATATATATATATATATATATATATAAGTTGACTTTAATGTTTACAGGAGTATAGGAGGACAGGAAAATGGTACAAATATATTTCAGGGCGTCTCTACTTATAGTTTGGTTTATCTTAGGTCGAAGGCTCGAACACAACCACGAACTCACTAAAAGCGCAAGTCACGAGACATTCGCTGCACTTGATTCGTTTAGTCGATGAAAGACCTCGCACAGAGAGATGAACGAATGCCATAATGTCGCGTTTTGACGCTGGTTGGTCCCATTGGCTCGTAAGAGCAGCTGCGCTATAAATTAAGGTGAAACGAAATAATGAGATCAAACAACCGCGCTGGTTGGTCGATGCGCCGGCGGATTGATCACCGACATCGTCTAAATTTCCAGACTATGTCGGCGACCTGAGTAGCTAGATGTTGCGAGAAAAGAATGGCAAAGTGGAGAATGGCAGCTACTGTGATAAGACGGAACCAGGGTCTTGTACTCCTGAGGAGATTATCATGTCTGCCTCCGTGCCGTCGTGCGGCCCGCTCTGACTCCGCTTTGCGACAATTTGCCCCATGGCAGCAAAAGGTCGCCGACCCCTGGTTCAGGTGATCTTTCGGTTTCCAGTCTCAAGCGGTAGCTTCCTACCTACGGTAACACTTCGGTGTCTCGTAAGCTTCAAGAGCGCACGAGCAGCCGAAGCACGACGGAAGGCATTGAGCCCGTAGAGGACATCCGAAGAAGGCGCCGTGCGCGCGTCTTGGTAACTTTTCCTTGTTAGCGTTACCGCCGTACCGGAACCAAGGCTAGGAAAAGTACCGCGCGAAAAAAAAAAAAAAAAAAAAACACGTTTCAGCCGAGCTACCGCTCGGTCGGAAAGTCAAGTATAGTGATGATGACAGTCAATGGTACGTTTTAGTAGATCATGCCTATAACTTCCATAATCATACTCGATACTTCGCTTGCGCCTTCACGCGTGCGGCGTATCGTTATCGGAGGGCCAAAACGATCGACTAAAACCCCCTAATGGCGCTCGGTTCCGGCGCGATGCGCTTTTTGGTCCTAAACAAACCGTGTGATAGAGTTCCATATTTTTGTTTAATTATACGTGGTGCTTATACGTAGTCCAAGCAAAGCTTCTAATACAAGAGTCTATCAGTGCCATTATGTATGTGCCTAGAAGTGTGAAATAAAACGTCTGTATCTTCTGCTACTGTGGGGAGCCAACGACCTGTCAAGCTGTATTACAGATTTTTTTTTTCGGTTTTCCCTTCATCGTTTGATGGAAAGTAAAGTGAATATTATATTACTGTATTATTAAAAAGCAAAGCGCGTGAACCGCGAACAAGGGACCGAACTGGTCCCGAAACGTCGGGTAAATTTTTTTAAATATTCGGTTAAAGTCCCTATTTTCCGTTTCAAAATATGTATATGTATATATATATTTTTTTTTTGACGACACAGTACGCGTACGTAATATCAAACGTCATGGACCTAAAAAAAAAAAAAACAGAAAACATTGCGTCTTTTTCTTCTTTTTTTTTGCTACACTGAGTTTTGGGTATTTGCCTTTCTTTTTACGTGCCATGCTTGGTAAATGGGGAGACTTTAAAACCAGACCACGCAGCTCACAACCAGTTAGGTTGTGCACAGAGGTAATTTGTATTAGCTTCTAACCACTCAAATAATCCTACTTTTGCAACTGTAGTACATTGCTGGCGGTTGTAACGAAAATTTTGGGAGTACTAAAACTGGCTCGTAAAGGAAGCCTAAAAATGACTTCCTGTCGGAGGGCTGTCGAACACACTCATCCTAAAAAGGGCTCTGGTAGCCTTTTCACCATTCCTAGGCCGCCATCGCAGGAATTACATTTTTTCTGCTCAAAAAAGATAATACAGCGAGCAAGGGCTCTAGACTCGTCAAACACAAAGCCGAATGCTCGCAAAAAACGCTAATTTTGATTTAAAAAAAAAATGTTTTGGCAGCATTCTTGAAATGAAAGACAGCGTAAACGGCAAGCTTGGCGGTTTTTTGTTTTCAAGGTATTGGCCATTGAAGCGGCCGAGGCGAAAACTCATTTTTGTTTTGGCCTGTCGGAGATGGCATGTCTGACCACTCGCTATTTTCTCACTTATCAAACTATTGCACTAGGGCTCTTTGGTGACAATTTCAATACAGTTTTCATTGTGCTATTAAAATTAAAAAAAAGTATACTTAGGAATATAAAAAAAAAAGAATGTCGAACTGTGTTTCTTTGATCATCTTTGGTGGCAATTTTTTGCGCGTTGCCTATTTAAGGTATTTTAATGAACTTAATATCACGAGAAAGCCCAAACTTAGTTCTTTCATTCATTACAAAATCAATATTGTCTGTAAAATGAAACATTTGCTACATACATTTGAATTAATCAATGTATCAAAAATCTTGCGAATTCAAAATCGATTTTCTCAAAAAAACCTTTTCTTATTTCCTTAATTTTTAGTACGTAGTAGTGAGGTATGAAAGTGGTTTGTTATAAAACATAAATAGAAAGTGTAGAATATTGTTCTTATGTCCGCAATAAAAGCTTGAATTTCGTAAAATGTGCGTTGTGAATGAGCCTTTGCATGGGTGCTATTATGGCCAGTATTGTGACATCAATATGATTAATGACCTAATAATAATACTTACCATCAAACTTATTCATAAATGGGGCTGAACTAATACGTATTGCGTAACAACATTTTTTTATATAAGGCTGTTACAATACTACACTATGTAAGAACACAAAAAATGCAATGCATAAAATGCTCGACAAATAAAAGGACATATCAAAGGGTGAAATTAAACAACCCCGCAGGATACAGTGATAGTAAAACACAACTATAATAGGTAACACAAATATTTGTGAAAGAAACATTTTACGAAATTTCCCCAAAGTTACAATTGCTAAGTAAAAAATTATCAAGGTGCAGTGCAGGCGATCTGGTGTATGTTGATCATGATGTTAAAATCCGGAGACTGGGAAAGAAACTTGAAAGGACAAGTGTAAGAAGACGGAATAAAATTTGTTAGCTGAGTCTAAGACGTTTTTCCTGTCCAATTATTTCTGTGTCTTCTTACACTTTTTCTTTCAAGTTTCCTTCCCAGTCTCAGGATTTTAACATCATGATCACTAAGTAAGTGTTTGCACTCTGGGTACTGCCGTTGAGACGATCAAGGTATTGAATTTTATTTACATGTAGGTACATTTAGTTACCAAGCTCGATGTTAAGAACTTATGCTCGATTCGTTACCAAAAAATTGGAGCAATATTACTTATTCAGTGTATAAAACACACTTCAAAGCTGGTTACCTAATGTTTCGCAGAAACCAAATAAACACACAAAAAAAAAAAACTCAAAATTAAAAAAAAAAAATGTAAATGTTGAGCAAACTTTTGTACACAGTCAAGTTAAAGAAGTCATCGGTTGGAAGAGATTATGGCAGACGTATCTGCTTTAAGTTGACAAAAAATAGCGTTAAAATTGTCCTGCACAAAATAAAGCTGGTAAACTGAATTGAAATGAACTGAAAAGCTTGACAGATCTTCGAAATACTACAGAATTGTACAACTGTGTCGAAATGTTTTACTGCCCGCGTTCAAGTTCTCAGGGCTCTATCTAATTTTGTGTTCAAGTGCGTTTTTGATAGACCACACATGGGACAGAACGCAAGCGGCACAAAGCACGGGACTGGTGCTTCTCTCTAATACGCAAAGTTGAGTAAAGAAACAGTAAGAAGCACAGAAAAATATTGACAGCAGATTATTAGAAGGAGGCACGTTTTTAGATCACTGCGATGCTGAGTTAACGTTAGCGCAGTCAGAATTCAGGCAATTCACTTTTGAAGGCTTGAACGCAGCCGTCTCACTGACGACAGCCCACTGGGGTGAAGTGAATTCATTGCTGAAACACGCTTGTCTCTCCGTTTCATGGTCCCAGCATGTGTCCTGCTTCTGCGGAGTTTTACAAACTCTTTCTACTCTGACGGTACCGTCCCCTCGGTCCTTTGCTCCACACGTGAGAGGACTGAATGCCCTTTGACGCCCTGACCTTCTCCCAGCTCTCCTTCGACTCCCGAAAACGGGTTGGCTCCTCTTGGGCGATTCGAACAAGCACCACCCCCTTGATTTTATAGCTTAGTTTCTCAAAAAGCACTATCCCGATATTTTATGGCTCTGTTTGTCGACAAAGGTGCGCGCGTCTGTTATAGAATTATGCATTGATGCGTGATGCTTGAGAACGCCGCCCACTCCTTCGCACGCGCTTTATTCATTGCCCTGACGCTGAGTAGATCCACCTGGTGACATGTCACATCTGCCTTCATCTCGAATTCGTATAACTGGAAACGATACTTGAAGTGACTCCGACTCATCCCTCACCACTCCAAAGCTTAGCGTTCCCTTTGTGGCCGTGGCTACGCGAGTGAAGATAGCCACCATCTTGTTCTTCCAGTGGTAACCTTGCACGGTAATGGTAACCTTGCACTGTAACCTTCTCGTGGTAACCTTGCACGGTAACCTTTCGGCAAAATCGATGTGTATACGATCGCGGCACGTGGCTGTACATTCGCTTTTTCGAGACACATGGCATTTAGTTGAGCGCGTCTGGTGTAAGAGTGGGGTATGTATTTTGTCGTCCACTTCTCGAACTCGTTAAATAAAGCTGTTGCCTCCAAATGTATTTTTATGAACTTCCCACCAGGCTCCCACAATGCCAACTCTAGCTCATCTTGAGGTTCGGTGCCTAATTTCTCAAGAGAGAGACATTTTCTTTACGAACAGGGTTCACATGTTAAAACTTAACAGGAAGCAGTTTTCTGAACGATTGTCACAAAGAAAACAAATAGCGAACATCTTCAAATGTCGTGGTCTTTTTCCCCTATGGCATTTGACAGAGATGTGAGGGAAAGTGAGAAGTTGGAACAGTACACGCACGCACATTCTTCGTGAAGTGGGCGTTTTTTTTTTTTTTTTTAACCCGCTTAGGTCAAAGAGAGTTCAATTTCCTTAGGCTTTTTTCTTACCGCTTTGAATGTTTTGTAGGTTTTCTAATCGATCTTGTCATGAACCGCTTCGTGACGTAAACTTCCTTTTTGTCAAAAAAAAAAAAAAGCTGCACGGCATTTTTCTTAATCTGGCATTTCCTTGAGCAGTCCTTAGTGTCTGACGTGTAATAGGCTAGAGCAAGAGCCACATCATATTTGTCAATTGGATGTCCTTCGCATGGGTCATCTGTCGCCCAGATCTCCATTTCTCTTCTGAGTTTTCTTGACCTGTCCAGCGTGCTTTGTGGCTTCAGGGATTGCTTTCAAAAAAACTTTTGCTTTTGAAATCGGAGGGCAATAAAGTTAACAGGCGGTAGCGTTCCATTTACGACGTCCTTTTGAGATAGGCCACACGCGAAGAGCCCTTTGAAGTCCGCTGGATACACTGACGGCACACTGGCGCAGGTTGGATGGCGTGATCCACCAGGTGGCCGTCTAACTTATACCATCTGTAACTCAGAGCCGGAAAGGAAAGACTGAGGTGAGGTGGTGTCTACTTCGAAAGAAATGCGCCACGAATTATGCAGGAAGTTTCGGTGTATCGCGAGCAAACTTACAAATACCGATTTTTTAGGGGCGAAGCTCCTTAAAGGGATACTGAACCAAGGAATTTAGTGTCCATAATAAGTGGCGCACGTTCTTTCCACGAGCCAGCAGCCGCCGGTGTGCGCGAGCACACGCAACGAAAATGACGTCAAAGATCTTCATTCGCGGTTAAGATGGCAGTGAAATGCATGGGCTTCGGGCGAAAGGAGAATAAAGACAAGTTTTTCATCTATACAGTGGTGTCTGGTGTAAAAGGTAAGCGATTATTTGGTCTAACAAGCATGTAGCTTTCACCTGCAGAGATGAAAAGCCTGTCTTTATTCTCCTATGGCCCGAAGCCCATGCATTTCACTGTCCTCAAGCGCGAATGAAGGTCTTTGACGTCATTTTCGTTGCGAGTGCTCGCGCACACCGGCGGCTGCTGGCTCGTGGAAAGAACGTGCGCCACTTATTATGAACACTAAATTCTATGGTTCAGTATCCCTTTAAGGGCTAGCCATGTCCGTATGTCCGTCCGCCGTCCGGCGTCGGGAGCTCGTGCTCCTGCTCGTGAGCTCACGTGCTCGTGTAGGGCAAAAAAAAAAAAAAAGATGAAAACAAATTATGTCCCTCCAGCGTCCGGCGTCCGGTGATCGTGCTCGGTGCTCGTGAGCTCACGAGCACGTGAGCACGTGCTCACGTGCTCGTGTAGGGCAAAAAAAAAATGAAAAAAATGACAAAAAAAAAATGTTTGCGCAGTCGACAGGATTCGAACCTGTGAGGGGAGACCCCAGTGGATTTCTATACTTCGTTTCACCTTATGTGCGAGCGAAGGCAAAGCTGGAAGCGCGAGCACGAAAGCTCCGTGCGTTCAGGCTTTGCTCGAGCGCGCGAGCTGGGGAGAAACGCAAAAAGCGCTGGTCTCGCGCTTCAAGCCTTGGCTTCGCTCGCAGGTAAAGTGAAACGAAGTATAGTCCATCGCCTTAACCACTCGGCCACGACTGCGGGACGAGTAGGGGCTCTGAGATGTGGTAGTAACTCAAGAGCTGGGGATGTCATGGATGAAACGTTGCATGTAGCCGCTCAACGTCTATACAGGAGAGGGCGCTGTGGTCAAATGCGTATCTAATCGCGTTAAACTTTCCATGCATTGGCTCAACGTTTATAGACGAGAGGGCGCTGCGGTCAAATGCTCAAATGCGTATATAACCACGTTCCATACCACACATTCTCTTTCTGACATGGATGAAAACGAACGAAAGGCTCGGCATGCTGCGGCTCAGCGTCTACGCAGACAAGCACCACCAGAGCTTCGCCCCAATCAACATCATTCACCACGTGGAGATGCGGTCAATTTTTTTTTTTTTTTTTACTACGGATTATGCACAATTCCCGTTATTTATACGCTACATGTTAATCCGAGAATTAATATATGGTCAACTATCATATCCATACCATGCCACAATATTGGCCATAACAGCACCCATGCGAAGGCACTTTCAAAAAGCATATTTTACGAGATTCAAGCTTTCATTGTGGACATACGAACAATATACTACGCTTTCTATTTATATTTTATAATAAACCACTATCATACCTTATTACTACTAAAAAAATAAAGAAAATAGTTTTTTTTTCAAAGATCGATTTCGAATTTGCAAGATTTTTGATACATTGGTTACTTCAAATGTATCTATTGAATTCATAATGAATAAAAGAACTAAGTTTAGGCTTTCTTATGACATCAAGTTCATTAAAATATCTTAAATAGGGAACGAGCAAAAAATTGCCAAACTTTGCCAAATTTTTTTTTAATATTCCAAAGTATATGTTTTTAAATTTCAATAGCACAATGAAAACTATATTGAAATTGTCACCAAAGAGTCCTAGTGCATTAGTTTGATAACAGACAAAATAGCGAGTGGTCAAGCATGCCATCTCTTACAGGCTGAAGAAACGTGTGTTCGTCCTGGACAATAACTTAAAAACAAAAAATCCGCCAAGCTTGCCGTTTACGCTGTCTTTCATTTCAAGAATGCTGCCAAAACATAGATATATTTTTTTATCAAAATTAAAAATTCGATTCTAAAACCGTGCCTGAGTTGAGATAAAAACACCCATGAAGAAAACTTTAAAAATAAAATTATCCAGGCTCGGCGCAAACCGCCCAAAACAAGTGTAGACTTAACGCGGGAAAAAAACCATGCGATCAATACGACTTGCGCTTTGGGGACTCACCTGAAATAATTTATCGCTACCTATGGGACAGGACTCGAATTCCGGAGAATCGATGAATTCGTTGGGGTGGATGTAGTGGAGCAGTACGTCTTCGCAGGAAACTTGCATCCTGCATCGCCAAAACGAAACCACGGCATCAGCGCTCTACCCGCGCTCGCGGCGGCGTGTATTCGGACAGTTTCACAGCTTCGTGTTGGGAACGCCAGGCGCTGTTAATATTTGATCCACTCGTGCAAGCCGGCGACAGAACCTGCCGTGAAATCGTTGGGTTGGCCACATACGTGCCGTCGATTTTCGCCGAAGTCGCCCCGTCGCACGTTTTGGATTCTACTAATGAATCCTGCAGGAAATCCAAAGCGCAACCGCGGCAGATCGTGCGAGGCACGAAACGTATGCGTGACATACCGCAGTTTATCGCGGCCACATCAATGTTTCTTTCTTTTCTGGTTTACGTGCACAGTAAAAACTCGAGTACTTAATGCAAAGGTTGGTAATTTTGTGTGCAGACGATACCGAACAACGAGCTTAATGGCACCGACATCATAAAGGGCCAGCCACGTTCATCAGGCACCTTTGAAATGGTTGCATCGTATCGTGTATTGTATCGTGGCACAATGAGGAATAAGTAGGCATAATTTTAGCAGCGTCGTTTAGATTCCAACCCAAGATTACAAAATATCCTCGGACAGTAAGGTTTATGGCTGCCAGCATGTAACGACTTATGCCTTGTTTCCTCTCCACAGCTACGGGGAGAAGGAATACGTTGCATCTGCGCGGACGAGTAGGAAAGCGTTTCTGGAGATTGTCTAGAAGTGCCAACGTTTGGATGTAGTTTGTATGCAAAGCACGACACTGTTAACCCGAACAAGAAATCGCCGTTTTTTTTTGTTTTTGTGTGTTTGTTTAGAATTGTTGTTATCCAGAATTATGGAGAGTGTTCGTTCTGGGACCTATTATACCCTACAGTAGTTACACGGTACAGTCAAGTGTGACTGAGGTCAGGCTTAACTGCGACAGGCATCCAAAGCCGTAGTCAAGTGTGGTTAGAAGTTTTGCAAACTACACCCCAGTTACCCGCCTTTGTGCAACAGTGAAGACTCCGTGGTGTGTGGAGCAGTCCAACCATCATTTATTCTCTCTCTCTCTCTGTTTGAGGTGTGACAAGTGCCTGCACTCTAAGAAAAACTGGAGGAAAAAGATAGCAACGGCGAATTTTCCTCCCTTCTACTGACGCGCCCCCAAGCGGACACGAAAAGAAGGGAGGAACGAGACGTTTTCCTCCTTCTCCAGGCAGACGGGAGAAAGCTTTCGCCCTCCCGACTTTCGACTTTCGTTTTTCGAGCACGTCGCACACGTTGTTAAATAAATGTTGTTGAGTTGATTGAGCTTCAGCGGCAGCGAAGGCCGCCTGTAATTCCGTCTTCTAGTCCAAACGTGCAGAACATTTTGGTTGCATTGACGTTTTTGCCACTAATTTTATCAAAGGAGCAAACGAAGCCGCTAGAAACAGCGAAGTTCCGGAGCAGTGGCAGCAGCGCTACGTACACTGGGGAAGGTGGCCGTCTCCGGATTGCGGGACCCACGCGGAACTACATTAGCGGAACCACGCTGAACTGTGTCGACGTTTTCGACGTTATGGAAATCGCAGGAACTGCGTCCAAGGCAGGCAGGTTTTCCTGCCGGCTGTCTCGGTGCCTTCCGTGCTGAGTTCGGTTCTGTTTTCCCGTGCCGAGTGCCAACCGGCGTTCAACGTGGTTCTGTATTTCTGCGTGTCAGGAACATAGCAGCAACATCGTGATGGCAGTGTTGTGCGTAGTGAACAGAAGACTGGAATTATCGCCGATGTGACCGTGTGCTCGCGTATGAGTGGTGTAACAACAAGATGAGATGACGTAAACTGTCGGGCATTGATGCTGCTGGTCGGGCCGTGATCGGAGGGGGCGGGGTGTCGCAGGTTGACATTCCGCTTTACATTAAAGAGTTTAAGACCACTTGAGGAATTTGGTGCAGTCGATCGAGGTGCGGATAGTCATGTTGGAACGCTGGTCTGAACGGGAAGCTCCTATACCAATGTGACTGTCGGTCCCCGAGAGCGATTGCGCTCTGAGGAAAAGACTGAACAGTACGAAATTATGACGGAAAGTACGTATATTTACAGTTATTTACAGGAATTTTAACATAAAAAAGGTAAAATCGAAAAAAAAAGCTACCCTTTATTTTGCTGTTTAAATGTACTGCGGTTCCTGGAGAAACTGCCCTCAAAGTGGCGCGCTGAGATGAGCGCTAGAAGTTTTCGAGCTTGCCACGGCGTAGCTCCGTACACTTAACACCTGCCGCAAGTCGCGGCTTTGACTGCATTCAAGTTGATCGAAAAGCGATTTCTCAGCCCGTGAAGCATCACTTCCAGCTGAGTGAATATCCGCTCTACAGAGATTAATTCAAGACGGCAATTGCAGCCTTGCGCGAACAGCACAAATAGAAAAACAAACACTACAATAGAAATAGAGGCTACGACATGCCGTGCGGGGAAACAAACTCATGGCTTCGAACCGCATTGGAGCGGCTTGATTTATTGGATTTCAAATAATTACGGCATGATCGAGCGTTCGCTTTTTAGTAAGAGATTCATCCCCTGAGCCATTCAAAATACTCTCAGAGGTATGACATTGCTGGAAAAAAATTAAAATGCTGGGAATATTTTTGATTGCTTATTGAGTCACCGAGAAGTTCCGTACGTTCAAAACGACCAGTATAAAACGCGGAAACGCAGAGTTCGGGTGTAGTGTTCGGGTTAGTGTGCCGGTGTACTGATGTTTGTATGTGCAATGTATCTGTGGCTGTGTTCCAAAATTTACTCGATCCGACTCTGGAGTAAAGGTTTCGTACCGTGGCGTTCCAAAACTTACTCAAGCTTACTCAATGACGTCAGAAGCGGGTTGTTTACTCCGGAGTAATTACTCACGCTACCCTCCTCGATCGGTGGGTAACGTCGGATCAAATCGAGTAAATACGTCACGTGATCTGTTCGTCGTCTGCTTTCTGCGCCGACAGCCGTCAAAGCTCGCTTGCTCCGTTGGTTTTGGTGGCGGACGTTCGAAATGACAAAGAATGAGGTGCAGCATGTGTGGCTATTGCGATTTGCTGTTTTCAACGCACAAATTGACTGCATTACATCCATACCGTGCACCTTCCCCGGGAAGGTATTATACATGTTATTATGAGTGTGCGAGCGTAAACGGGAGCTTCTCCGAATTCTCGTCCTCGGCGTTGGAGGGAATGTCGTATTCTCACGTTCAAGGCTGAAAATGTTTGAACGCAGTAAATGATAAGGTAGTATTTTTGTTTCCTCCAGAGTGTTTGTAATGAGAGGATAAAGCTTGTAAAGCAGTGAAGGCTTCAAAGATTTTATTGTAATCATATTCGCGTCAAAGCGAACGTAAGTTTCATATCATTCTTGAGAAAGTACCTTCGCGCTGTATTACTACACCGTGTGGAATCAATTTCTGCAAGACATAATCGGTACAAATTACAATGCGTGGAATATATGTTTAGGGCGCTCGCGCCGATTAATAAAAACACATTTTTGATGTCTAACTGTAAGGAGTAAGTAATTTTCATCTCAATATGCAGCTCATAAGGAAGGTGAGTAAAAGGAGCTGATGAATCCACCTCAAAAAACACCGCGTCGTCATTGATATTATCGTCTCTTCGAGTGCTTTCTTCATGATCAAAATAATCGTCTGCTATTTTCTCGCATCACTGCTGTGTTTTCTTTTTGCCGTAGCCCAAGACGAAGCCAATCCGCGTAGTATCCAGGTGATTATCCCGGCCGTTCCAAAATCGAGTCGCGGATCGTTTACTCGCGATGTCACGTGGTATTATCCGCTGACGTAGGAGGCAGGTTACTCGGGTAAGATTTGGAACATAGCCTGTATGTGCTCAGTGTGTCTTCACCTGGTGCTTGTAGTACGCGTAATGTGTGCATAGTAGAGGTTCCCGAAGCGCAGGTGGCCTGAGCAAATAAAAATATTTTTTGTAGAACATGAATTGGGCAGTACTTACCGCCACCTAGCCTAGCTACTTGCAATGGATGGATGGATGGATGGGGCTGAACCCTTTGAATCGGGCGGCGGCTTGCGCCACCTAGCCAGTATTTTCTTTTTTAAGCTATTTAATTTACGAGTTACAAATCTAGATATTTAGTCTTAAAAGCTACGGTCCGTACTACGGAGGCGCCTCTATGCAACTGGGTGCACACACCTTCCGCAGAAAGAGTCGCCCAGTAGGGGATAGGAAAATATTCACCCTTCCCTTGACCTATGCCACCAGTCAGATAATCTCTTCTTGGTTATCTCCACCTTCCCCATGTCTATTTTCCCCTCACTATCCCTAAATCCCAGTGCGGTTGTTATATTAATAGGCTCTTCAGCCACTACAGGGTGAAGCCCCTTACAGTAAAGTACCAAATGTTCAGCCGTCTCCTCCTCCTCTCCGCAAGCTCCACACACGGTGTCTACCTCCTGATATCTAGCTCTTAGTCCGCAACACTCCCGTTCTGGCTTCAAATAGCAGGGAACTCCCCCTTGAATTATCATAGAGACTCTCTTTATCGATATCTGTTTTACACAACCTGTACATCACAAATGCTGATTTTGTTTGCATACCGGCTTCCCATATACTTCTCTCTGTTTCCTTAACCTTCTTTTTAACTGTAATTTCCTGACCCACCTCCCCACTGTTGCCCACATATTTAGATCTGAGTTTTCTTGTTCGCTTTCTCCATTTGGTGTAAATACCCTTCATGTACAGATAGCTAAACACTCTTCGTGCCCACCGTCCCTCATCCATTTGTCTCAGTCTATCCTCAAATTCTATTTTGCTACTTGCTTCCCTTCCTTCGAAAGACGACCACCCTATGTCGCTCTGTACCCCCTGATTTGGTGTCTTCCCATGCGCTCCGAGAGCCAGCCTACCCACCCCTCGTTGTTTTATTTCTAGCCTTGCCTGAATGTCAGGTTTCATACATAGAACTGCATTCGCAAAAGTTAGGCCTGGCACCATAACTCCCTTCCAAATCTCCCTGACCACTTCATACCTGTTATAGTTCCACAATGCCCTGTTTTTCATTACCGCTGCATTTTTATTGCCCTTGCCAGTTGTGTCTCTTTCATGTTCACTGAGGTAATCCGTATCTTCCTTGATCCACACGCCTAGATACCTATACTTGTCGACCCTCCCAACATTGCATTCTTGTATTTTAAGGACTTCACCCTCGTCATCGTTAAATATCATAATCGCCGACTTGTCACTACTGAACTCCAATGCCAATTCATTTCCCTCTGCACCACAGATACTCATTAGTTTTTGTAAATTCATCCTGTTGTCCGCCATTAGTACTATGTCGTCTGCATACATTAATCCCGGTATTGACTGTTCAATCTTCTCGCCATGTCTGTAGTATGAGAGGTCAAAGCCAGCTCCACTCTTTTCTAGTCTCTCCTCTAATCCTTGGAGGTACATCATAAACAGTAATGGTGACAAAAGGCACCCTTGCCTAAGGCCTCGTTTTATTTCTACTGGTGCTGTCACTCTTCCTTCCCATGCAATTGCTCTGCTTGACCCTGCCATCTGGTGGCAATTGACTTAACCTTCTTTCACGCTACGCGATGAACAGCGGTTTCGAGTTTGTTCTTTTGAGAGCGGCTTTTGGTTTCGCGGATTGGGTTTGCCATTCCTCCGTGATGTGCGGTTGACGAAGGAATTGTGACCCGAGGAACACCAAAGGTAAGACGTAAAGTGCGCGAAGTAATTGGGTATCGGTTGTCTCCGTTTAACATCGCAGTGCTGTCGACGAGAAGACTGAGTAACTGCTTTCGAAACGCAAGTTTCTGTACCTGTGGGGGGAATCTGGCTTCGGAAATAAACACAGTTCGCGGAAAGCTCGTGTTACGCTTTTATTTGCTGCTCCTCTCGTCCCGTACAAGAAACGTAGCGTCCTCGTTAAGCCTTATTGAGCTCGATTTGCTCGATTCAGGGTCGCCATAATGGGAAGCAGGCGACGGAGGAACTACTGCTCCCCTGCTTTACGGACGAAAGTTTCTCTCTTTCTAAAGGAACATAGGTTACAAGACCGTTCCTCCCCTAAGGGAGGACTATCGATACGCTTTTTTCTAAGAGTGTAGGCACAAAAGAAACATAAGCGCGTAAGAAAGAAGAGCCCGGGGTGCCACTCACTTGCCGGTGAGCAGGATGGAGACCTTCTGGTCGGCCGCCGTGGACCCTTCGACGGCGTACTTGTGGTCGGCCTCGATGGAGCACACGTCGGCCGTCTTGACGAGCTCCACAAACTGTTTCTTGCTGACCAGGTAGGGCAGGAAGAGGCGCTCGTAGAGGGTCCTGAGCAGCGGCGGCACCCTGGGTGGCAAAGCCTGCCAGGCCAGGTAGGCGGCGTGCGACGCGTTCACCAGCAGGCAGGTCAGGTGCCAGGCGAGCACGTCCGGCGCGCACACCACCACGCCGGCCCAGATGCTGGTCATGCTGAAGCTGAGCGTGAGCAGCCAGCGGAACAGCAGCGAGCTGACAGCGAACCGGTGCGGGATCAGGAAGGCGGCGGCGCAGCACAGCTGAGCGCCCTGCCATAGCACGTGCTGGGCGTCTTCCCAGGCGTCGCAGCCGCCGCTCGTCGCGCCCGGGGATCCCGACGCGTTGGCGGCACGCCGGTAGACCTTGCTGGGGCTGCTGCTGCTGCCCGAGGCCTGCTGCAGCATGGACCGATCAGCACATGGGCCGCCGCCGCCCCCGCGAGGCGCCGCTCCTTCCTTGCGCCTTGCAGGTCTTCAGCGGGACCCGCCGAGGAGCCGAGGCCTGCTCAGGACGCCCGCCATCTCTGCGGGGAAAAGCGACCGCCGTGTTCTTCTTGAGGTGCCCTAGGTGGAGCGCGTCTCCAAATTAAGCCTGGTTCACACTTTAGCGTCTAACTACGACCGAGTCTAACGGGGTAACCGCCATTGCTGCTCCACAGCACGGTCGCCAGGACTGCTGCCTGGAAGTGTGTGAATTGTTTGGGAGGATTTCCCCTTCCCCTCTTCCGACGCCGCTGCTGCACCTTGGCTGCACCGTGTTATTTCGAAGAATGGGCCCATAGATTGAGAAGAACATGTGCTAGCACGGGTTGCTCCCATGTCCGTCCGTCGTCCCCATGTTCACAATCGCATTGTTACAAACAACTGCAACGTTTCAAACGTTCCTTAGAAATATATACATATATTTACGCTTCCGTGCGTAATGACACAGTGCTTGCACCGTCTCATTAACGGAGTTTGTCATTGCCTGGACCTTTCGGGGCTTGACTTGGCTTGGGGAGATGGCTGTTTTATCCCCAAATTCTTTTATCTTACTACCGCGGTACCGCCAAATTATTGGCTTCCTATGGATCTTCCCTAAGCTTTTCTGGCTCCTCCTTCCATCAACTTCGTCTACTTGAAAACAGTCATGCAAAGGTGATCAGCGTACAGCTACAAGCAAAACAAAACTGGTTTTTAAACTCTATGCTCAAAAGTTCTAAATTATCATGTCCTACCCTCCAAAACTAGAAGAAGAAAAAAATACAGAAAAAAAGCAGTAGACACTCTAAGAAATGCCTGCGCGTCTACTTACTCGCAAAACACTCGAAGGGCCAATTTCTGCGATCTACGAGATCAGCTCAGCGAATGATGAGGTGGAGCATCTGTTTAGACATTAAAATTAAGCCTGCGCTGTGGCATTACGCAATTCAAGCATGACGCTTTACAAAATGCCGCTCGTCAAAATGCCTCTCGTTCACACAATAGCCTCGATAATAGCCCAACTTTTTTTCCGTTAGACAGCAACTGGAGGTCTTCGGACCCACGCGCTCGCCTGAGCTTTCGCGTCCATACCAAAGTCGCACAAAAACCATAAAAATACGTTAAACTGTTAAAAAAAAAGGTTGAAATAGACTTATCATTTCTATGTTATCGCCATGTGGCATTCGGTTTCAGAGCTTGGCGTACTGGAGGCATACCTTGCAACACTCTACCACCCCTTTCGGCTCACTAAGCTGGGCAAGCTCATATGGCTGCATGTACGCACGCACGTGTGCGCGCACGTTACTGTACATTCGCGTGCACATTGCACGTGCGTGCACGCAAGAAGCGCCAGCCAGGACGCCACGGTTTGGAATCGTCTATTCGCCTACAAATATGCAAGGTGTCTGATGTTAATGCAAGCGAGTTATATGTCAAAGAGGAAATAATATAGGGAGACATTCCTCACGATAAGTCGGATGCTTAACTAAGATTTTTTTAATTAACTCGTTAATTAGTGAAAATAAACATATGGTTTCAATTAGAAACTTTCTGGGCATCATTGAAACGCGACTGAAAAGATTATCACCCGCATTTCCGGACCGCCAGCGTTGCACCTGTTGCTGGAGCCACTAAATGAGCTCCGCTTCGAGTATCGGCACTCTGTTCCCCGACATTGTTGTGGGCGCTGCTATTTTGGTGCTCGTGCAGAGCCGACGCAATTGCCAATCGTCATCATTCTAAAGTGCGACTTCCTCGGCATTAGATTAAGTATTAGGAAGCTCATGTAATACTGCTTTGCTCGGTCGCGAACTGTTCAAACATTTGTGGACGACGAAAAAGCGTTTCCTGTGATTTCAGATAAAGCTTCAGATAACTGGCAACCTTGATTTTAAGCCACAACATGGTCAAGTGTCGTTACTCTGAAGCGTAGCTTATTTAGTGGCACTACTTTATACATTTGACTGATTTAGTGGTTTTCGATGACGCTCAGCAAGTGTTCTCATTGGGTTTATTTCACTAATTAAAAAACGTTAAGTAACACAGTTTAGTTAATTATCCGACCTATCGTGAGGAATAACATCCCTACATTATTTCTCCGTGGTCAAATAACTCACCTGCACATTATCGCATCAACCTTCCACCTTTTTTTTTTTTTGTTAACAAATACGTTGAAATTAAAATTGCCACGTGACTTTCCTACGGCAACAAAGAACCCAAGTTGGAGAGCGAAACGAGCGTAGAGGTACTCGTACCCAGTGTTGTAGGCGTTACCGAAAAAAAGTAACTAAATACGTTATTCGTTACTTGCCAATAAAAGTAACGCGTTACTGACCTACGTTACCTCAAAATAAAAGGAACGCGTTACCGTTACCGTTACTGATAATAAGTAACGCACGTTACTGTTGCGTTACTTTTTATTCACGAACTAAAACATTTGCTGTTTCGACGTTTGATATGTGCGTAAGCGCCATAGCTAAAATATGTCCATGCGGAAACTTAATTACCCTCTCTTTTTTAGGGTTTCACCCGAATAGTTAGAAGAAAAAACGCGGAAGTATATATGAAGCTGATTTATAACATGTTGGCACGGAACTTAACAGAAGAACCGGCCTCCCTCATTAGCGCAAAAATTAAGACCAGCCGAGATTGAAACTTTGAATATATTTTATTCACAACATGTCGAAGTACAGATAATTGCTGTGAACAAGTTCCTCCGTTACCCGAGGCACACTCCGCTGTTGTACTTCAGCAACAGCTGAATTTCGCAATTTAAGTTTTTTTTTTTTTTTAAGTTCTAGGAAGTAAAGTAACGTAACGTAATTTCGTTACACGTTACTCAAAATAAGTAACGCAAGTACGTTACCCGTTACTTCTTTGGAAAAGTAACGAGTACGTTACTACGTTACCAAAAAAAGTAACGCGTTACCGGTAACGCCGTTACTTGTAACGCGTTACCGCCAACACTGCTCGTACCATCCCAAGTTCAGTGATTCGTTTCTGATATCTTGAGTTCCTGCCACGTAGGCTTATTCCCGAGTGATGGACAGTCACCATCCGACGAGAACAGTTTTCTTCTTTCTTTCTGTTTTTTTTTTCGGGCAGTTGCGTCGACGCTAGGCCATTATTTATCATTACTCGTTGGGCAACCCTCAAACACTCAAACCAAAACAAACAAACAAAAGAAAAACATGAGGCAAAAAGAAGATTGGGAATCACGCCCTTCTCTCGCTTCATTCGATAACTGATCGCCGCGGTAGGACCGCCGAGCTTTGTTGTCTACTCGATGGAGCAGTTCGCTCCCCGCCGTCGCCTGTCGGATAGGGAGGGTGACGCCATTTGCAGACGTCTACCTTTGGTCGTCGCTTTATGTAGTCGCCGACAGCTTAAGAAGCGCAGGGCGTGGCGAATCCCGAGCATCTGGTTATCGCCCCTCAACCAATCAGATTTCGGCATTAGCAAAAAAAAAAAAAAAAAAAACATCCAAGAAACAATCGCGAAGCAAGGAGTGGGAACGCCACACCCGCGGTGTGGGCGAACGAGGGCTTGTCTGTAAACAGTGTTGTTGGTGCATACCGTTTTAACGTGTACGAGCACGTTTTTCTTCTTTCTTTTCAATAAACCTTATTTATCTAAAAAAAATCATGAGCCATTTCACTCTGTGAAAGGGGGATGACCATGCGAAGCTGTTTAGTACACGACACAGACGTGACACAGAATTTTGAACAAAGGCACGAACTATCGCCGCTCCGAGAAACCGGAGGAAACTAGACACGCGCGACGGGACCGCCACCCCGGGAGAGCGGGAGGAAACTAGGCACGCAAGCGCTTGGAACGACGACAAAGGGAGGGTGGTGCGAGTTTTTGTCGACGCACATGAAAAATCCACGGAACTCTAGCCATAAACAACTTCGCTGTAAAAAAAAAAAAAAGGAAAAAAAAAGAGCGCTACCTGTTTCGAACGCCGGCCATCCCTATCGGCCAGTCTTAACGGGTAATGCAGTTGGGAGGTGCTGAGGCCTAATCCTCAAAAATATGGGCACCACCAATGCACTTTGCCAGCGTCTAGGTGAAACATGCTGAGTCACTGAGCTTTTGTACGCGGGTGCAGAGTTTAACAGTCTATAAAAGGGAGCTATATATACTGCGCGTGTTCCGATCCCGTTCCGCAGCCCGATGGCAGCGCGCAGAAGGCGATGATTGAAATAGTCTATACTCGAAAAAGAAAAATTGACGCAAAAATAATCTATGTTTCGCCGAACACTCATTTTCCGCCCAAATGTAGCGTGTCCGAACCAGGTGCCAAAGCTTCAGAACTAGCCATTATCTTATTCAAAAGTTCTAAATAATATTCTAAAAATTTAAATAAAAAAAATGGGGCCCGTTTTCCCGTTTTTGCCCGTTTTCGCTAACTGGAGCCATTCAGCTCCATGTATTGGAGAGCTGCGTCGGCCGCCATTTTCCCATTGAAATTTTCATAAAATAAATTAAATATTTTCAATAAAAGTTAGATCTGTCACCAGTCGGTGACAGGTTGAGACTATGCCTCGTCTCGAACGAGAATTTCCTGCCTTTGATTGCACTTTGTCGCGGAAAGCAATTGCGAACGCGTGCCGGAGGCGGAGCTTCCACTGGTTCCTTATTAAGCTGTCCCCGACTATACGGTGTGTAAGTTCGTCTGCTCGTTGCTCCCCTCGTCCGTTTGCTTGCCCCCCAGACGCGCCCGCGTGCTTTTGTTTCCCCGCGATCTCAACCAACGACGGCGCGCGGTTTAGCTGCCTTTGCATCGCGCGTTCTTTACTCTATTCTGATTGGCGAGCCTCTCCACGTTTTCCGATGTGCCGAAGACGCATTGCGGAACGCTCGCTCTCCGTACAGAACGTTTCCGTCCCCAAAAAAAGACAGCGACACCGTCTTTCCTTGACCCCCCTTTGAGTGCGAGTGAAAAGCCACGGGCCCCCGGAAGCGGCGTGCATATGCAACGCGGCCAGTGGCACCGTCGCGCGTCGATCGCCCGTGTGTCCGTGCTGCTAGCGCGTGCGGTGCGCGAACGTGCCACGCTTCGGCGGTTCATGTACCGTCGGCGAGGCCGCCGCGCGGTTGCCTTCCACTTCGCAGATTGCATTCTGCTCATTCCCCGCGCCCGTTTACTAACAAGCGGCACGATGGTGGGCAGTGAGCACGCGCAGTATAGCTTCGCCGTTCCGAAAACCGGTAATCTGCTTCGTTTGCAGACCGCGTGTACGCTCCTCGGGGTTTGGAACGCTGATCTCAATCTTGGTGTTCTGGCTCTCCCAATGCCGAAGTTGCGAGTTTATATTTAGGTATCGGTTATAGGGGTGTGTGAACACTGCTTCGATTCGAACCTCGCAGCGTCATCCCTCTAGCTACAGCACTGCAAAGAGGGCTGATATTTGTGGATTTCCCTAGCACTGCCAAGGCTACACTCTAAGAAATGCCTGCGCGTCTACTTACCCGCAAAACACTCAAAGAGCCAATCTCTGCGATCTCCGAAATCAGCTCAGCGAATGATGAGGCGGAACACCTGTTTAGGCCTCAAAATTAAGTCTGCGCTGTGGCATTACGCAATGCAAGAATGACTCTTTGCATTGCGTAATGCCACAGCGCAGAGTTCATCTTGAGGTCTAAACGGATGTTCCGCCTCATCATTCGCCGAGCTGATTTCGTAGATCGCAGAGATCGGCTCTTCGAGTGTTTTGCGGGTCAGTAGACGCGCAGGCATTTCTTAGACTGTATAAATGACGGGGGCTCTATGCAGTTCGAATTACCACTCGCGCACTCCTATTGGGGGGGGGGGGGGGGGGGAGGGGGGGGGGGGGCGGGGGGCAATGCTGAACGCCGATCAAAGCAGCGGTCTGATGTCAGCTGGTTTCACATTTACTATTTTATGTTTGTCAAATTTTTACTTTTGTAGAGATATCTGAACGGAACGATACGCCATTCTTTCTCTCCTTTTTTAATTTACGAAGAAGAAAAAATCTATGTATAAAATTTGGAACTTGATGATTCGCCTTCGCGCGCGCTATTTTTGTTTCCGCTTTCCGTCGTTAACCTGTCAAAAGCTTCGAATATTTTATATGCTGTGTCAAAGTAAGAAACCACGTCTCCGACGGCTCATCGGAATGCAGCTAGCCTTCTACTTGTCGTTTGTCTTTTTATTCGACAAGGTCGGCGGATGCTCACCAGTGATCTCTATTGTAGTAGGCTGGATCGCGGATCGGGAGCCCGTCGGTTGCACCACCGGCGGCCATTGCTTGCCACCAGGCAGTACACGCAAATCTATGGGAGAAACACGCAAAAGTAGGAATATTGAAGCTTCTACGCGGTGCTCGAAAGCGAGCATTTTATGATGTGCTAAGATCATTATTTACTCGCGTGTTTGAAGATCGAATCGGTATTTGTCAAGCGTTCGAACGCCGATTAAAAAAATATCAAATGTGCCGCAGCACCACCGACTGTTGCTAAATAAATGACAGGTTCAACAAATGAACGACACGCTTCAAGTTTTAGTTCGTCACAGAAGCCCTCACTGCAGTTCAAAGCGAAAACTTGCACCAGAAGTACTCTGTACAAGCGCTCGAAACGATGCGAAGATTTTCAGTAAAGGCCTTCTAATTCATCGTCTGCTAAGCTCTAATGTCTTTAAGATCACGAACGACTCCACATTGACTCTCAGCAACCCTGGTCTCATCGAAAGGCATCACAGTTTACGCCCAACAAAGAAGCAACCCTCGACCCTCAACCACGCAACATTTATTTAAAACACAGATTGCAATATTCTAGCGCTTTTAATATTTGCGCCCAGAATATTAACTGTCATTCTCAAAGAACACGATAAAAGTGAGAACAACCTACTAAGGCAAGAAACTGCAGTACCCCTTTCTTCCGTAGAGTCCCACGCATTAGCTGGCATCGAGCGATGGCTGCTGGGCGGTGCCGCTCGACCCAAGTCTCGATCCGCGATTTAGCCTACTCAAATAGAGATCGATGGTGCTGACTGACACATCGCTGTCTTCAAACTACCCGACGTCCTGGTGCGGGCCTGGCACGCGTCTCCGACTGGTGTGTTAACCGCGTCCAAAAAAGTGGTCCCTCGATTTCCGCCTGATGACGTCATACAAGTGTCACGCTGTCGCCGGCCGCGCTCCTGGCGGTGTCACGGCAGCGGGGGTGGATCCGGCAGACGCCTGTTCCGCTGCAGGTCGCTTTCGAGTGTGACAGCCCACGGAAGCTTCGGTAGCCGGGAGTTGGGACGCCGCGACGACAGCAACACTCGCGTTTGCTCGTGATGTTTTTTTTTTAAATTTTTTATTAGAATTTGTACGTTTAGCCGCCAGGGTCGCGCCGTCCGAAAGCATGACACTTCGGCTTTTGAGACGTCATATGTTGTCACGTCGGGACCACTTTTGACGTATGGGAGAATACCTACTCGGAGCGCAAGTTCGTCTGCTTCTTTTGCAGGGCTTGTGTGGTGACGTGAGAACGCCGGGCTCTGATTGAAGGGTAGTGGGTAGACTTCAACGCTTGCCGCCTTGAGGTCTACCCACTATCCTTCAGATCAGAACCAATCAAAGCTCAGTGTTCTGACGTCACCACAACCCCTGCAAAAGAAGCAGATGAACTTGTGCTCCGCATAGAACCCTACACAGAAACGCGCTCCATGGCGCCGTTTAGTTGTGGAAAAAAACTTAATAAATATGTTTATTCTTTCTTTTTTTCTCTTCCAAACTACCAATAAGGTTGTTTTTATGTGTGTGTATATTCGTCCTTGTGCGCTGTTTTTCTCATTATTTTTATCTGCCAAACGGCCATTGAAGTTTCCCAGATCCTTGCCCACATACATCACTGTGCGGTAGAGCGACAAAATTTCTTACATTTCTTTTTTTTTTTTTTCAAAAATATTCTGCTCTAAATTTTTTTTTTTACATAAAAAAGAACGATACTTTTTTTGTGTGTTTTTAGAGCGTAACTAGAAAACAAAAAATTCGGGGGTGTCCGAGTCGTGTGCCTGCCGTAATCCCACCCTTGCAGCTGTTGTATGACCCAGATTCGCCGGGCCCCGGGGCGGTGTCTGAGCATCGGGTTGCTAATGGAGCTCTTTCCCGTCCTTCATCTCTCTTTCTCTCTCATTCATTTTCTCTTTCTCTATAGCGATTCGAACGACCAGTTCATCGTTAATGACGCCACCTGCCTGGCGATCCAGTCATTAGAATATATTTCTCGCGATGGACCCCGGACTCTCGCGACTACTTCTAATTACGCACTCAAAGGCGCCGAGGCCAGCTTTAACGTATGATACTTAGTAGGACACATAAGCTGTACGTGTTATGCATATCGCAATCTTTTTACAGTTTTTTGTGTTTTTTTTTAAATGTGATTAGCTGTTTTTAGAATAGGAACCCGAAGATGAAACTGGCACGTTATAGTTCCATATGCACCGTTAATTAGGGTGGCTACGATAAATCGAGCTAAAGTCTGAAACACATGGGGCGTAACACAAACCTAAAATCGCATGAAATTCCGAACTCTCAAAAATCGCATTGTACATTTTTGAATAATAAAAACAAAAGAGGAAAAATTAAAGCGTAGGAGTATTTTATCGTATTTCCCTGTGATCTTTGGTTGGTTTTTCGCGCACGTGTTCCAGGTGAAAGAAATTATCTCGGTAATTAAACAAAAACCCGTATTAAAAAAGAAAAAAAAAATGTGTTAGGCACAACAGGGGGAAATGGATCTGGTTTTACGAATAATTCCCATACAAAATATTTTCCCTGATATTCTAATCGTAAAAATTTGCTGCAATTACATTAAAAATGACTTCTTTGATTTTCTGCAGTTCATCGGTACGACACAAAACGAAATTAAAAAAAAAAATATATATATATATATATACGCATATATATATATATTTATATATATCGCGCACATAAACTTACGCGCGACAAAATTTCTTAAGATTATACAGAACTCCATGAAGATACAAAAAGGTGTACGCGACTCGAGTTTCTGCACTCCTCGAAGGAGAATAGTGAGTGTGTCATCGTCGGAAATACGGATTGCTATTCCGAACGCGCGTAGAGCTTTCCCCCCGGCACCGGTGCTCAGCAGGCAAAGCACGCTTTACAGGGGAAGGAAGGAGGCGTTATAACAAACTTTCTCCATAGAAAGAGAAAAAAAAAAAAAAAAAACACTGGGACATTGATCCGTTCGCGTCGGAGAAGGTGAAATTCGGTTTTATTCGCGAGCACCGGCACGAATTATAAATATTTTCGGAGTCCTTTGGCGCACCACCAATCAATGACTTTATCTCCGCCGGCAATAAAGATCGTACTTTTTTATATATATAAGAAATTGAATTATGCGGTCGAGGCGCTGTATAGAGAAAAGTCCATCTGACACCGACAGTTCAATATTTCTAGAGTTCATGCTCTGGAATCTGGATAACGGTATTTACGAACAAAAATACAGGAGCTTACCGACAAACGCGCCAATGTGTTTACGAGTTCTGTCAGAACTTAATTTGCGGGAGAAAGAAAAATGTTTAGAACGAGCCATTTGGGATTTTATACGACGTGATTGACGGGAATGATGCAATGCGTCACGTTGAATGCTGCGCAGCAGTTCTAATGAAAAGGGTGCCATTTCAAAGCGTGCATAGTAGAGTACACCGTGGTACGCACGAATTAGTGGGGTTACTCCTCCCTTACGCGCCTTTTTCAGCCAATAGGAGGCTCACAAAATGACCTCTCTTTTGACGTCACTGTGACGTTTCTTTCCGAATAAAATCTTCTTCTTTTTTCTTTTTTTCTGGGGGAAGAAAAAGAGGGAAAGGGGGGGGGGGGTGGCGGCAAGCACAAGCAGACGAAATCGCTCCGAATTTACAATGCTTTCTACGGTGTAAACATTGGGGTCATTAATTATATTTCGGAGCCTTTCGTCACGTGCGTGGCCTATCAAAACAGTTAAAAATAACTTCCTTTTTTTTTTTTTGAAGGAACGGGAAGGGGGCGAAATTTAACAAACAATGTTTACGTGACGCTGTGACGTGACGTGACGCCATGACATGACGTGGCACCGTAACGTCACACACACGGCATCCGTTGCGAACCCTCGGTGATAATGGCTAACAACATTGGGAAATGAAACAATAAACCTGTGGACGAAAGCTAAGAGCATAAAGAGGAGATACGCTCGTTGTGTGCTCTTTCTATAAAAATAAGCGAATCTCTCGCAACCCAACAACAAAAAAATAGGAAACGAAAACGTCAAGGCTCGGTAAACATAGACCTGACTTTTTCCATCCAAGTGTCACCTTGCTCCGTCCCATACCGCCCCCCCCCCTCCCCCCGGTGCACACACATACACACGCCCCTAGGTGTGTCCTGTCAACAACATCGCTCTTCTTCTTCCGCACACACGTACAAACCCACAAATGTGCACTGCGCGAACAATAGAACAGCATCACTGACCCGCCAACCGCTCAATCAGGGCGAGTCCCCTTGCCAGAATAATGCACGAGCCAGCCAGGAAACCAAAACGATCGCAGCCAAGCAGAAACCTCAGAAAAAAAAAAGAAAGATAAAAAGATTAGAGGCATGACCGGTGTAACGTTCTTCTTTAATTCGCTTTTTTTTAATTATTATTATTATTTTTGGTTATTGGGTGTGCGTGTGTGTATATGTGTCCTCTGCGGAGATGACATCTGGGGGAAGAAAAATAAAATAAAATGGTGTACGATGTAACAGGCGACTGGAAAGCCTGCTCCACTGCAGCGAAGGGTCAAAGAAAACGAAAAAAAAAAAGCAACCGCGTTGCTTTTTTTTTTTTTTTGTACCGACTGGTTAGGTCAGCGGTAATGGACACCCACTGTTCCGAAATGCTCGTGTGAGCGCCGAGTGGAAGCATATCTACGCCCATGGGGCTTCCTGTCCTCATTTCAAGCAGAGACAGTTGCGTGCGGAAAAGATGGGTGGACACGCACAGGCGCTCTTCAAGAAGCGCTGTACTTATATTATATTATATATTATAACAAAGGCAATCGCGTTTCCTCGAGGTGCTTGAGTAGAAAACAACCGAGCAGTTTTTTTTGTTTTTGTGTTTAGAACAAGATTGGAGCATGGAAGTAGGTTCCAGAAAGTGGTAGTACTGAACGTGAATATTTAATACGGCGCGAATATTGAGTGTTTTGTATCGTTGCGATGAGTACTTGTAGGCAGGCAATAATGACGTCGCGCTAATGCTATTCCAACGAGACTCTTTTTTATTTATGGGGGACGACGAGGTAAATAGTTTCAGAAAGTTGCGGCCAATCGGTCTGAGATATGCGATTCCCTGCTACGCGCCTAATTCTACTGAAAACAAAGAAACAAAAACGTTTTAGTTTAACCGCGTTTTGTGTAAAACGTAGCCCACTGTGGGTAGTAAGTAACCTCCAAAAGTTTGTTGGAAGAAAAACGACACCGCCGAGCTCTCGGAACATCATCATCGGCACCATATCGAGACGATCCGGTCGCGCGCGAACGGCAGAACACGCGTGGAACTTCTACGTGCTCACAAACACGCCAGTCGGCTGATCGAGATGGACACGCACTTGCCATTTATAGCGGATACGCGCGATGCGTAGATCGCGAGAACACATACGTATGGGGCACACCGGAACTCGGACGAGTTCGCACTCCCACGAACGGGCACCGCGTGTGCTTAAATTAAGCACGTACGACGGGCGAACACGTTCGTTCGCACGCTAAGCAATTTTGAAAGCCCTAAAAACGACTCCTCTCCCCTTTCAAGCATGAGGAGCGCGCCAACTATCGTCGTCAAACTTTTTTTTTTTCCTCCTTCCTTCGGATAAAAAAAGAAACAAAAAAGGGAAGAAAAATAAACTCGCATAACTGAAAGAACGGTCAGAACTAAAGATGAGTAAGAAGGAGAAAAGCAACTTGATATATAGCGCGGAATAATTATAGATCCCTGGACTCAACCGCGGTAACACGAAACGCTTTAGATTGCTCCGTTTTCTTTAGTTGTTTTTAGCTGGACCATTTACTCGCGTGGATCACCGCAAGCGCAAATTGGAGCAACTTAAGAGAGGAGATCGAGAGCCATACATAAAAGAAGAAAGTAAGCGGTCGGACAATAAAAGGAATAAATAAAAGAGCAGCGTTCGCAACGATCGCCCAGGGACCGAGCGAAAAGTCCCCGCGGACGGTTTTCAGGCCTTCTATTTTCTTCTCGGGTGATAGAAGGTCGTTCCGTGGACCCAACTGCCGTTGACGACCAGTCGTCAGCGCCGGAACTGAGTGTCCGCGGATTCACTAGTGATGACGTTCGGAGTGGAAATGGGCGCAGGCCTTGGCTCGTGGGTGGTAGGTGCTACCCGGCTGACGTACACGCTTGGCGCACCAAGTTGGGTGTGTTCGCACTTTGTTCCCAAAAAAGGAACTTGGTTGGCAGTTCCTTCGAGGTCGTCCGACCCATCAATTATTTGCGGGCGATTGCTCGAAGTGCCCGACGTGAATGGTTGGTTGCTCGGTTCCCTCGACGAAGCTAACGAAGCGGTGACATCTGTAACCACGTGACGTCGCTTTTGAAGAAAAACTTAAAGGTGTTGCAGATTCTTTCTTTTAATTTTTTTTTGTTGCAGTGATTGGTATTTGGTGGTGTTTGTGTGTGTTTTTTAGAAAGTTTAGGCGAGCGTTTGTTTCTGTTATAAACCTTTCATACATTCAAAAAATGAGCGTCTCCCTGCTTCTCTTCGTTATGGGAACGCCATAAAAGCCACCGTGTTCCGCCCTCCCTCTCTCACCTCTCCCTCCTCAAGGCAGATCGACTTTCCGCCGCCTTTACCAACGTTCAATTCACTTTTATTTCGTTTTATTTTTATGCAGTCGATTTAGTGTTGTAGAACCTCCACCGGCGAGCTCATAGAGTTGTACGCTTATGCCTGCCGCCCGAACCGCCCCGTTTGAGCTGTCCTCTGTTCGCCTCAACATTTCGACTCTGTCGTCACGGCACTTTCCATCCACTGTCTTGGACTCGCGTAAGTTGTAAACGTTGTAAGTTGTAAACCACGAATCAGGAATTCTCTTCAAAGCCAACTGCCCCCTCCCCCCCCCCCCCCCCACACACACACACACACACACAAAAAGGATTTTATTAGTATAAAAAAAAATGCACGGCTTGTATTTTTCTATACTCACAGATTTCGAGTTTTTCGGTGGCAATTTTTGGTTGTCGGATAAAAAAAGTCGGGGTTTAGGTCGAAGAAAAATAGAGTGCGGGCATGGGATTTCCCAAATTCGAGGGGACGTCCCCGCACCGATACGAGATGGAAACAAGGTAAGGCACGATGTTCCGACGTAACGAGCAGCCTCGCTCCGTCTTCGCAAGCTTGCCGAGCTGATCACCAGTGCTAGAAGCATAAATGCTACACGGAACACGAAGTTGGAGATTTAAACGAGGGCCTTCGGCTGCACTCTTTAAAGCAGCGGTGCAACGATATTCAATTGAAATGTTTTTCGCTTTCCACGAGCTTACTGGCACTGGTGGGACTCAAGGATACTCGCACGCAACGCCGGCCACTGCCCAAGAAACTCCTTTGTTGCGGTGTAATTTCAAGGACAAAACTGACCATTTCCATTCAATCTTTCCTTTGCAAAATTTGATGACGTAACGTGGGGATCGCAGTACACTCCAATGACGATATTTGAATGCGGTTCATAGATTGGACCCGAGCATTGCGTGGGCACTCGATTTGGGCTCGTGATAATTACTAACTCGAGAAGCATTCGGGTAGGGGGCCCGTGTCCAATCGCTGCAACGACGACAATAGCCGAGCCATAACAATGTCTGGAACTCAGCGCGTGTCCTGTGCTTTGCCAACCCCAGCGCGTGGCTATGATCAACATTGGCGGCATATAATCGGCTCCAGATCACGTGGCTGCTTGTTCTGGCTGCGAGTTGAGGGGGTGAACGCTGCTTGTTTTTCTTTAATTTTGTTTCTGGGACTTCTATTGCGTGGGGTGAAAAACAAACGCGTGTTTCATAGGTCATTAAAGGGGCTATGCAACAATTTTTTTACTTTGCGCAAATACCGCTTAGAACGGATCCCTGACGTTAATGACCTATGAAACACGCCTTAGTTTTTCACCCGACGCATTAGAAGTCCCAGAAAAAAATTAAAAAACAACGAGCAGCGTTCACGCCCTCAACTCGCAGCCAGAACAAGCGGCCACGTGATCTGGAGCCGATTATATACCGCCAATGTTGATCATAGCCACGCGCTGGGGTTGGCAAAGCACAGGACACGCGCTGAGTTCCAGACATTGTTATGGCTCGGCTATTGTCGTCGTTGCAGCGATTGGACACGGGCCACTACTCGAATGCTTCTCGAGCTATCAATTATCACGAGCCTAAATCGAGTGCCCACGCAATACTCGGGTCCAATCTATGAACCGCATTCAAATATCGTCATACGGGTGTACTGCGATCCCCGCGTTACGTCATCGAATTTTGCAAGGGAGAGATTGAATGAAAATGATCGCTTTTGTCCTTGAAATTACACCGCAACAAAGGAGTTTCTTGGCCAGTGGCATTGCATGCGAGTATCCTTGAGTCCCACTAGTGCCAGTAAGCTCGTGTAAAGTGAAAAACATTCCAATTGAATATCGTTGCACAGCTCCTTTAAGGTCAGGGATCCGTTCTAAGCGGTACTTGTGCAAAGTACAAAAATTGTTGCATCGCCCCTTTAAAGGTTATGATTCCTCTTGTTGTCCTTCTCCAGGGATTATTTTCATCATTCTTGTCCAGCTCGCTTGCACCTTTGCATTTAATTGCATTACCTTAAATTGCAAGCTTCACCCTTGCTGGTGTCAGACTGGTGGCAGCTGATAAAACCCGTTTGCTCTACTGACGTCTAATCCCTGGTTAGCTCAGTTGGTAGAGCGCTCCACTGGAAATGGAGAGGTCCCGGGTTCGATACCCGGACCAGGCGGATTTCTAAGTGGTATTTGTGCAAAGTACAAAAATTGGTGCATCGCCCCTTTAAGGTCTTGGAGGAGACAAGTTGCTTTACGAGAATATTCGAAAAAATGTGAACGGATCTCTTGCCGCTTCTTCGTTCTTTTCGCGTTCACCTGGAGTATACAGGCGTTCACCTGTATACAGTCTTCGGAAGCTCTTTGGGGCGTCAAAGACTGGAGCCATCGCCTGGTGTCGTTTGCCACGAAAAGGGTCTACGCATATTCAAGGTCAGCCCCAAGTCGGAGCATTTTTCGCGGTTTTCCCCGATTTTAAAAAAAAAAAAAAAAAAACCCGACCCCAGGGTTAATTTTCGGGGTTTATCGCTATTTATGTGGAAAACACGGAACCCTATATACCTCTAAAACATATGCGTCTAACGACATCCCGCAGCACGCCTCACGCATCTTCCAAGTATGTTGGCTTCACATTTATGTATGTGCTTCGAACATTCCTGCAGACTTTTTTTTTTTTTTTTTTTGTACAACCAATGTGATCGTCGTACAAGGAAGAAACACGCCCCAGACACTAGGGAGGTTTAGGGAAGCGTTTTTGCACATTCGATACGGTACGATGTGCCGTCCGGTACGAACTGCGCATGAGAGTGTCTTCTGCGATAGCGCATGTGCAATTCGTAGCGGAGGACCCATCGTGCCGTGCCGGATGTGCGAAGACTACGGTTCCCTAAAACTTCCTAATGTCTGCAGACTGTCTTTCGTACGATGCATTCGTGGAGTGTTACCGCGGCTTTAGGGTCCGTCGCAACTCGGCTGTGTTCCGTCGGACGCGGTCGGATTGTGAAGACAATCGTGATCAGTTATAAGCGACCAAAGACGTTCAAAGTTCATCGGCTGGCCTGCGGCTTTAGCGAATCAATTCAAAAGACTCGAGGGCGCGCTTCGAAACGCGGGAAAATACAAGAAAACAAAGCACTGAAAAAAAAAAAAAAATCATAATTTTATAAAACTTCTCGATAATTCGAAACGTCAAAGTCGCAGTGGCGTTCTTCTTTCTGTTGCTCGAATGAAGGGGAGGGGGCGGGGGAGGGGGGGGGGGGGGAGGGCGGATATACTCGAAGAGTTTGCATCGTGTCTCGGAAGCCGTTCTCGTTTATCCTTGCTTGACGATGACAGAAGACGTCATATTTCAAACCTTGCCGAGTTTCCGCTGTACGAGCATGTATACGCGACAACTTTGACCTTGAAACTCTGACGGAGATTCCTCGGGACCCATAATTTCTTCCTTTCGGATGTCTCTCTCTCTCTCTCTTCCTCCTATACTCCCTTCATCCCTAAGCTGACAGTGCGGTGAGAGCTACGCGTTTTCCCGGACCAATCCGGAGCCCCACCCTCTCCTCCCCTGACCCCGCGCTGTCTGCGCGCGGGTAACGGCAGTAGCGCGATGACGTGGCCGAAAGACGGAGATACGACTGGTCCAACGAGCATGTAGCTTCCACCGCACTGCCAGCTTAAACGGTGTATGGTGCTTCCTCCGTCCCGACTCGCTGTGGCGCCAGGAATCAATGAAAGCGGAGAGATGTCCCGTCTCCGCGTCACAGGGGCCTTTCCCCCCGCCGAGTCCCGTCGTCTCACTACACCGCCCACTTCCCCCCATCTGCGACCCGTTCGCCGTCGCTAGGCGACCTGCACTAGCCTGCACGCTGCAATATCCGTTGCCCCGACGACAGCAGGCATCTGCCGTCTGCTCAGAGCGCACAGCGTCACCAGCATCGTCCCGCGTGGCATTTATTTATCGATTTATTTCCTTTTATTTTTCGATACCTGCAGCATCCTTTTCGCGCCACCATTGTGAGGGGGATCAACGGTAACAAAATAAATGTCACAAAGTCCAATATCTACAGCAACTGCAGCGCCCTTTTGAGGCATTTATGTAAAAAGAAAAGACAAAAAAAAAAAAGTGCGAAATGTCAGCCTTGCGTTTCCGATGGTGGAAGTCAAATACCTCCTCTTTTGTTGGATCCTTTGTTCGTGCCGTGTTTGCGCAGGAAATGAGCGTGCTGCCCACGAATAGCATTTCTTCCGCCCCCAACGAGAACGGAAGTTTAAAAAAAAATTAATTGGAGTCGCTCGTTAATTGCTTTTTCTCGGTGGTTTAGGTCTTCGTGGGGAGGTGGTGTTTCTGTTGTGTTCAATGTCGTATAACAAAAGGCTCTGTACGACGTTGAATCCGATAGTCAATTCGTCGTATAACTAGTATGTCCTCAATGTAAAACAAAGGAACCGATATTATTATTATCATTATTATTATCATTTGCAGAGCGCGGAGAGATTCAATTACGGCTAACAGTAGAAGGAAGTCAGCAAATGACGAAGCTCGGGAAAAGATTTGAAGAAGGAAAGTTTAACGAACGTAGGAGCAATGAGCATGACGTTTCCCTTGTTAATGCGTCCCTGCGCGCATCGCATTTTTCACATTTCATCGTGTCCGTCAATCGCTTGCTGGGATCCTTTTATTTCTCGCCGGGGTTGGCGGCCTCCGTGTTCTGCGGGCAAGTTAACTCACAAACCTTTTTTTTTTTTTTTATATAGCGCTATTCACTGCTGGGTCGACAGGTCGGTGGAAGAAGCTACGCGCTCGCCGGGCCACTCTTTCGCAAGTCTTTCATCGCCTGAAGGCCTGTCCAAACGGAACACATCAAAAACGCGTCAAGCGACACAACTCCGGCGTACGAAGTGGAAGTTGCTGTCGGCCCGTGCGTCTTCTGTTTGGGCATCAACCACGCGAACATCACGGCTTTCCTCCTCGCCTCCCCTGCTTTTCTGCGACGTCGGTGCTCGTCAGACTTGACGTCCCACGTTACCTGCCGATGGAGTGCCTGTCCATCTGTTCTGCCGCGGCGTCGCTACGGGAGGAAGGTCCAAGAGGTTCGGCCGTTCAGGTTCGGCTCGACCGCGCAAAGAGGCTTCGCCTCCTCGCCCTCGTATTCTTCGCGACTCCAAGGGCATCGGAGGCCTCGATGACAGCCGACAGAGCGTGTGTGAGTGGCTGTCCGGACCCCACGTGATGAGCACGCTCTAGGTCTCTGTCAAGGACAGAAAAAGCAAAAAACTTTCCCCGGCAAAAAAAAAAAAAAGATAAAAAAATGAATGAACGCGGACCGATGCTGTGTCGCTTCACGCATTTTGTCCTGTTTGGACAGGCCTTGACCCCAACCCCTCCGCGCGGCTACGCGCATTAAGCGTGATCGCGTGATGTAAGATCCGACGGTACCTTCCGCCGTCCTGCCAGATTACCAGCCATAAGCGAACTCGGATTCTCACATGGAACATTGAAAAGCTGTGCGGCGGGTTAAATAAGTAACAAACTGGTTGTCGAATCGTATATTGATTTCCGTGAGATCATTAGGGAGTTAATCGTGGCATAGATCGTTCTTCTCTTTTTTCTTTTCTTTTTCCGGTTCAATAACGATATTCGATAATGGTATATACGATGCACGAGAAAAGGCACCGGTGAAGTATCATGGGTATCGTTATTCAAACGCAAAACTGATTTCGTCAAGACGAAGTCACACTGCAGCTCGATCGTGCAAGAGACGCGGGGCTCGTTGGAGACAGGATTTACTTGCTTACTTATTTATTTAAATAAACGTATAATAAATGATGACATAATTGTCGGCAGACCCCGCCTTATGCATGTTACAGACATGTTTGTTCTCTGTACATATATGTATATGCTTCGAAGGTGTGTAAAGAGAGTTTGTGTACGACCAGCGTGACGGGACCGTGATATACAAGGAAGGATGGATGGATCAATGGATGTTAATGGCTATACCCTTTGTAACGGGCGGTGGCTTGCGCCACCTGGCCTGAATCTAAAACAAGCCTGGGACGGTGTCCGCAGACTGTCTTTTGTAGGATGTCCCAGCAGTGGAACCGCGAATCTAAACTCCCCGCGGCTGTGACGCGATAAATGGACATCAAAACACAACTTTGCCGCACGCTCATTTTTCAGCGATGGAAAAGGCGTTTACTAAGCGGCGGTAAAAGCTGCCTCGTAAAAACAGCTGCTGAAAAAAAAACAAAAACGGTAACTTAATCAACATTTTAGATTTTTTTTTTCTTGCTGGAAAATGTGCGCATTACAAAGGCAATGCACTATAACAAACCGAACACGCGCATACGAACACACGGACTGAGCGCAGTCTTTTGCAACCCAAGGTCTATATACAGGAAAACTGCGGTCATTAAATTCTCGAAGAAAACCTCGCGGAAAAAAAAAAAAAGAAGTTGGAAATGCACCGTTTTTCCATGGAGTCACAGAATGAAACGTCACGAAACATGCGCTTCTATATACTAGTCAGCAGGGCGCAATCTAATGACCTTCGTGCATTCTGCTTTGTGATTCGCTCTTCGGCGAATCCTTAGATATCCACCAATGCCGCAGTCTGATTCGTTGTGGAGCGATAACAAGATACTAGGGACTTTATGAGGAAAGCTGCTATATGCGCATTTATTTAACCCACATTCCATAAACCCGCCGTCCCGCCACACCCAACATGAGAATACACAACCGTAGAAATAAAACCACACAAAAAAATAAAGTCAAATTAAATTGTCTACTATATTCTATTATTAACGTGCCGCAACCACTCAAAGCGAACGCTGAAAAGGAGAAAAGTCCATTCGCGTCTTCTCCGGCGTTCCCTCTTCCAAAGTGAAAAGACTAGCGGAGGGCTTTAACGGAGTCTGTCCCGCTTTTCTTAACTGACGCTGCTGTCTAAACGACTAACGACAAATTTCACTTTGACCGTTGGCGACGTCGGACAAACTAGAACGAAAGGAAAATTTGTTACTTGCTCCATCGCACAACGCTGGGAAATACGGCGCAACTGGTGCCACATCTAACGAGAAGAAGAAGAAAAAGAAAAGAAAAAAAAAGAGAGAAAGCCTGCGACGCGATGTCACGTTCGTGCACGAGGACCGAATCCTAGTCCTCTCAAGCAAGAAGTCTATAAAAAAAAAAAAAACGAAAAGAAATAAGAAAGAAAGTGTAATGTTTTAACTTTCTTAAAATTATTTTGACGTTGTTTTTTGTTTTGTTTTTTTATTCTCGCGGGATTCAGTTGGTTTGTATTCGAAATTATCTCCAGTTGCGGAAAGCGACGACAAGCTTCCGTCGGCAGCAGCAATCTGGTTCGCGGCCAATCTACGCGAAAGTTGGGCGCCTGCCAAAAGGGAGTTCTTTCGTGGGGGCCGGACGTGCCGGACCATGGAAGAGAAACATAAACTTTACAATTCAGAATCTTTTTTTCTTTATTTTTTTCTCACTTGATCCCCTTTTAAGCTACAATCACCGACAACTCAAGAGACGCGGTTCGTGACGAAATGATTGGAGGGTAGACGCGAAGCTAGTTGCCTTCGTCTCTACACACCCGTTGAACGCCCTCGAACGCTGAACGCGAACACGTTCGAACACTGAGTAGAGACAAAGGCAAGCTAGCTTCGCGTCTACCCTCTAATCATTCCAATTAGGGATGTCGCGAACCACCCTAGGTTCGATTTCGAAAGGTTTCGATATTTGCGAAGCGAACTGAGGTTCAATTTCGAAACATTTCGATATTTTCGTACCGACTCAGGTTCGAATTCGAAAAATTCGCAACTTTCGATCACAGTTGAGTTTCGAATTCGAAAAGTTCGAAGCTTTCACGGTTTCTAAAATTTCGGGTTCGAATATTTCGAATATTTGTTTACTTGAGGTTCGATAAATTCGAAGATTTCGAACTTTCCTAACTTGAAATTCGAGATATTCGAAAAATCTGAATTTCTTAAGATCTGAAGTTCGAAAAGTTCGAAGATTTCGAAATTCTTTGGAAATAAAATCGAAAACTTCGAACGCTTCGAATTTTTATAGACATGAAGTTCGAACAATTCGAAGATTTCGAATTTCTTTCTGCATAAAGGTCGAAAAGTTCGAAAGTTTCTATTCTCTTTTAAAGCTGAATTCCAAAAAATAAAAAAAAAACTTCGAAGATTTCGAATTTTTTTCAAGTCCAAGTTTTCAAAGTTCGAAGTCCAGTTTTCAAGTTCCTCCACAGTTTCAGTTTCAAATAACGTTTTCACGACTCACTGGTTTTCACGAACTCAAGTATAGAAAAGTTAGGGTGTGATATCTAGACTCTGCGAAGTTGGTCAGGCAATTAAATGAGACGACAAGTGTCCCGGATGTGCTGGAATATTTGCCAGCGCAGAGTGACGTGTGACCATAGATCAGTAATTGTGACCGCCAGCCCGGGGGGGGGGGGGGGGGGGGGGGGTTCTTAACGTGCATCACGCAGTAGTGATCACACGAACACACTGTTTTACGATACTCATCCAGTTCGAAATGGCCAGGGGCGGGCAGGAGGTTGAGGCTCAGAAAAACCTTGTAGCGACCTGGCAAACTACCTCCCCACCCCTTGCACGCTGGTGGTAATCCGATCGAACGCCGCCCGAGTGACGCTGGCATATAGTAAGTTAAGTTTGTAATTGTCCTGGAGGTTTATTTTCTGGGACGGAGGAATCGCCTTGCAAAAAGCACAGAAGCCGACACAACTCGAGGTCGAGGAGCGTTCTACCATACAAGTGGCGACGGAAGAGGAAAAACGGGGGAGGGAAGAGGGGAGAGGGGGGGGGGGGGGCTCAGCCCCCCTTCCCCAAACAATACGGGGAAAGAGGGCGTGGTCGAGCTTATTTTAATCTGAAATTATTTATGCCTATGTATAGCTACTGCCGCTCTTCACTGCATAAAAGATCGCGTAGATGGTCATTGTTAGAAACTCGTTGTCAGAAGGCACTACTCGTCACATGCTTAGTGGTTCGGAAGTTCAAAGCTATGTCTTTACGACCTAAATAACTGTGCCAATGGTAAAAAAAAAATAATAATAAATGCGGGGATAAAAAGCTGGAGAAAGAAAAAAACTATCAAGAACTCGCCGGATGTGTTGTATTCTTGCATATTCAGAGGTTCAGAACTTCGAAACAACTTTCTCCTTCCAAAATGTGTACAGGCTAAAAGAAACACGTCCCAGGAACGTGAAGCGAAAAAAAATGTTTTCTTTTAATGACGTGCTGAACTTGAACAATATTAGAAATCTTCTCCCATGAGTTAATTTATTCCTTAACGTGAAAAAACAATAAATACATTATTTTGTATTCTGCAGATGGCAATGATATGTACTGTCTGTGGTGTTAATTTAAATGTGATACCTCAAACAACTTAGACGAAAATAAATACCAAGTTTAGGGCATAATTGCATGTAGATACATGTTTGGACATTTTTTCAAAACTCACCTTGAATAACAATAGTCATATCTTAAGACGACACTTATCTAGGCTATACATAGATCATTCTTAAAACGTTTAACATCTCTACCATGAATAGCTTCGGCTACATCGCGCTACAAATCTGGCACAAACGATAATCGTCAAAAACCCGTCGTCCTCCCTCGCTCCTTCGGGAATTTATTTCTTTAAAACTAAGCATGCCAGAACATTGAAATAAACGGCATTGTCTTTCGCAAAGAACGGAACACCGCATGTAAAAGTTCGGGAAAAAAAAATTACGAATGTACCTCACTACTTGAATTCAAATGAAACCGTCCGCCGGTCTTTCGAAGTTCGACGAACGTCGAACTTTTACCCTAAAAGTCAGGATTCGAAAGTTCGAAACTTTTTGAATTCTATTGATAAATAAGTTCGAAAGTTCGAAAATTATCGATTTCCTTAGCATAGGAAATTCGAAAGTTCGAACAGCTTCGAACTTTTTAGTGCAAGAAATTCGAAAGTTCGAAAATCATCGAATTTTTTGGGTAGCGTTCGCAGAGCTAACCCTCGACACGCGAAAACATCTCGGAACAACGCAAATAGGGCTGCCTGGATGCACGTGCAGTCTCCAACAATACGAGAGACCCACTTAAAGAGGGTGTGCTGGTTAAAGCATAAAACCAACATTTGATAAAATTTTATTCAACCGCACTTTAACGTCCGCCGTGGCTGACAACAATATCTGAACAATTTTTTTTGCTTCACTCCAGGGGCTGTTTTGTTTAATAACAATATTTTCATTCTATAGTACCTGATGGCTAACTCTTTCCTGATCATGGGAGAAAACGGCTGTTTTGTGTGACTTTCTGTTACATTTTTCATTCATGAGGAAACTATTAGGTTTACAATATGATGCCATACGTATAAATTACGCTCAATAAATGGGCTTTTGAGTGACGCAGGTATTACATGAATTCTAAAGATATATTCAATTTGTCAAACCCAATTGTTTTGCAAAGACTGGTTCAAGTCGGGAAAAGATATGGCTATATCTCGAAAGAAAGAAAAGAAAAAAAGCGACAGAAACAATTTGAAATCTACGATATGTTTCCCATTTTTACATAAAAATACAATGCAAGAACTAGATTTCTAGCTCAAAAAAGATTTTTATCTTACAAAAATCAAGTCAACCTTCATACTGACTTTCCCTTTTGGGCTAAACAGTTTCTCATTGCTGGTGAAGCACAGGTCATCAGAACAGATAAAAGTGCATGGCAGATTGCTAGGCAATTGTGTTGCATACATGAAGCCTTATTGCATCACAAACGTTCATGTCATCGCTTAGCAGCATTGTCTAGTCTGTTCAGCAGACGCCTACGTTCGCAGCACTCTTCATCGCATCTTAACGCGTGGCATGCGTACACTCGAAATGATAAACTAGTGATCCTCCAGAACTTTCTAACCCGCTCCTTCTCTCCCACCTCGCCTACCTGTCCTCCTCACTAAACCATTGGCCACATGACCTCCCCGTTAACCAATCGGCGTCGAGCACCCCACCCCTCCTCTCCCACCCATCAACCAATCAGTGTCGAGCCACGGGGCCACGCTTTTATCGAGGCTTCTGAAGTGACTCGTACACCGTCTCGAACAGACTGAACGTTTATTCAAGGGCTGTGCTTCTTTTTATCAGCTAGTGGGTTGGTGAGCAAAAGAAAGAACAGAACAACAACAAGGAAGGCAAGTAGATTAGGATAAGATAATAGCAGCGTCACTGTCTGTCACAGCACTAGATAATAGCAGCGTCACTATCTGTCACAGCATTCCTTCACCTTTAAGGTGAGTAACGGTCCGGTGGCTTCCGTCTTCTAGTGGAACGCCTCAGCGGGCTTGTTGGCTGAGTGGTGATGGTGGCAGGGGTGTCATCCCCGGGGGTCCTTGAAGGCTCCGTGACCAGTTCCTCTTCGCGGGGGTCGCCAGTAGTAGGGGCCGTTGATTCCTCCACGACCGAGGGTAGGGCTTCCACTGTAGTCGCATGCTCCGTGGGGACAATTCGGTTTTTCAATTGGTCGTGGTGTCTTCGTTGTTGGCCCTCCTGCGAGCCGCGCACACGAACCATTCTCGCACCCATGGTCGCTTCTATTGTAGCTGGTTCCCATTTGTTCCCCTTTCCGTAATTACGACTCCACACCGACTGCCCTTTCTGAAAAGTTCGTTGTGGTACCTCCTGCGCCGTCCTGGGCCGAGGTACAACGTTGTCGAGGCACGAGCGGATTTCGTATCCGAGTAACAAATTGGCCGGTGTTTTTCCACATCCTAGGGGAGTTCGACGATACCGATGGAGAAACCGGGCAAGACGAGTCTGAAGGGATCCCACGCAGTTTTTTACCAGCCCTTGCTTGATGGTACGAACGGCCCGCTCGGCCAGCCCGTTCGACTGGGGATGGTAGGGCGCCGTTGTCAGGTGGATGATGTTGTTCCGCTCCATGAACCTGCGAAATTCGTCACTTGCAAATTGCGGTCCGTTGTCTGACACAACGGTAGTTGGCAACCCAAACCGTCCAAAAATGGTACGCAAGGCTTCAATAGTCGTAAGGGAACTGGCCGACTTCATTGGGATAACCTCGAGCCATTTGCTGTGCGAGTCAATGACGATCAGCAGCATGTGATTATCGACCGGCCCCGCAAAATCGACATGCAATCTTGACCACCTTTCTCCCGTGTCCGGCCAGCTAACGGGGGGCTTTGCTGGTGGCATACAGGAGGCTTGTACGCAAACCTGGCAGAGTTTGGCCAAACGTTCAATGTCGCTGTCAACTCGGGGGTACCAAAAAAGCGAGCGAGCGAGCGTCTTCATCGCCGCAATACCTTGGTGCGTGGCATGTAACATCTCTAGCATTGTTTCTCTCGCCTTTGTTGGGATTACCGCACGGTGCCCCCAGTAGATAAGCCCATGACTCAGCGTCAGTTCGTCCCTACGGTCAAAATAGGGGCGCAACGCCAGCTGTGGCTCCGGCAACTGCTGTGGCCAGCCGTTCTGTATCCAACTACGAATTTGCTGTAATTGCAAATCGTTATCTGTGAGCACCGCTAGTCGCTGGGCCGATATCACGCCGTCATTGAACTGTTCGGTCAGCAGTACGTACTCTTGCGCATCTTTGTCAGCTAGACGTGTGCTTTGGTCCTCCATTCCGGGTACCGGTAAGCGACTCAAGGCATCTGCCGTGATGTTGCTTTTTCCGGGCTTATACTCGATGTTGTATGAGTAGGCACTCAGCAGTAGCGCCCAGCGCTGTATTCTTGCGGCCGCCATCGCGGGAATCGGTCTTTCCGGGTGAAAGAGCCCCACGAGGGGTTTATGGTCGGTAACTAGCATGAACGTATGCCCAAGCAAGTATTGACGGAATTTGGTAACACCAAACACAAGAGCAAGCGCCTCACGTTCCAGCTGCGAGTAGTTTCGCTCTGCCGCCGAAAGCGTCCGAGAACGAAATCCGATCGGGCGTTCCTTGCCATCTTCTCGGTGCGACAGGACTGCCCCAATCCCTGTGGGTGACGCATCACATGCTAACCATAATGGCTTCTTGGGGTCGTAGTGCGCGAGGAAGTTTGCCTCCCGAAGTAAAGTCTTTGTTCGTTTGAAAGCTTCCTCCTGAACATCGCCCCACTTCCATACGGTCCCCTTCTTCAGAAGATCATACAAAGGCCCCAAGGTCGAGGATACGTCTGGCAAGAACTTGTGGTAATAGGTCACCAACCCCAAAAACGCCCTTAATTCTGTCACGCAGGTTGGTGAGGGTAATGAAATCACCGCAGCCACGTTTTCCGCCTTAGGGTGTAGGCCTTTCGCGTCAATTCGGTGACCTAAGAAGTCGACTTCTTGCTGCCGAAACTTGCATTTCTCTGGATGCAGCCTTAACCCGGACTCTCGCAGCCGCCGCAACACCGTCTGGAGAAGGCTGCTGTCGTGTTGTTTCTCGGCCACAATAACGTCGTCCAGATATACCTGTACACCAGGCAATCCTTGCAACACCGCTTCAATGCGTCTTTGAAAAATAGCCGGAGCTGACGCGACACCGAAGGGTAGCCGATTAAAGGCGAACAAACCCTTCTGTGTGTTCACCACTGTCAGCATACTGGCTGCTTCATCCAAGGGCAGCTGGTTATATGCATCTTTCAAGTCAATCGTGCTAAAGACTTCCCCGCCGTTTAGCGCCGCAAAAATGTCTTCAATTCGTGGCAGCAGATATTGTTCGACACGACAGGCACTGTTAACCGTCATTTTAAAATCACCACAAAGACGAATGCTGCCATTCCTTTTAACAACCGGAACCAGAGGTGTCGCCCAGTCTGACGTTGCCACTGGGGACAATACGCCTAACTTTACCAGCCGGTCCAACTCGTCAGAAACCTTCTCTCGCAGTGCGTACGGCACAGGTCGAGCTTTGTAGAACTTGGGGATCGCACCCTCGCGAAGTTGGAAGCGGGCTGGGGGACCCTTCAACAATCCTAGGCCCGGCTCGAACAAGTCGGAGAACTCCGCAAGTATCGGCCCGCCGCCGGTAGCGCTTGTTCGCTCACCTTGGCACTGATTGACGAAGGCTGGCGCTGGCAGCAGGTGGAAATCACGCAGCAGGTCACGGCCGCATAGGTTAGGTCCAGGGCACTCCAGGACTGTCAACGTTCCGGTCACAGTCTTGTTCCCCAGTGAAACTTGCATCTCGAGCTGTCCGCGCACGAGCAGTTTTCCCAGGAAGCACGTCAGCTCTGTCGCAGTCTTGCGAAGTTTCGGCCAGACGTCCTTGTGTCGCTGGTACGTGGCCCATGTAATGACGGACACCGGTGCCCCTGTGTCTAGCTGCATATCCACGGCTACATCACCCCAACGGAAGGTCTTTATGAACGGCTGGAGTGTGCTGAGGTTCCCGATGAAATCCTGTGCTTCCATCGCAAAGAGACCGTCTGGGCCTTCGTCTGCGTCGGCCTGGATATCTAAGGCCATTGTGCTTTTTGGCTTGTTGCTGGTAGCGAAACAGCGTTTCGCCAGGTGGCCAGTCTTGCCACAGCGGAAGCACCGCGCGTTGCGAAACTTGCACTCGTTTGCTTCATGCTTGCTTCCCCCGCACCTTGGGCAAGGTTCTCTGTTGCTCTTCCAAGCGTTTGGTCGAGGCGTTCTGTCTTGGCTTCCTGCTGGTCGGCCGTGGCAGTGCATGCACCGCGTTGTCCTCCTCCCCCGGCTTCAGTTGTCGGGTCATCTGCTGTACGTTGATCTTGGCCATTTCCGCAGCCAGGGCGATTTCCTCCACTGCGGCAAGTGTCAACGACGTCTTCGTGAGCATGTGTCTTCTCACGTCAGGGTCCCGTATTCCACAGACGATGCGGTCGCGCAACATTCGCTGTAGCAAGCTTCCGAAGTTGCAAGTGTCTGCCAACTGCCGAATAGCCACAATGAAATCCTTCACCGTTTCGTCTGGCTCTTGGTTTCTTGTAAAAAACAAGTACGACTGCGTAATCTCGTTTGTTCTCGGCGAGTAGTGCTCCTGAAGCAGTTGCGTGACTTCTTCGTACTGGAGGTCATTTACCTTGCTTGGGGCGCACCGACTGCTCAGAACCGTGACCGTCCGTGTGCTTAGTGCGGCCACCAGGAATGCCCGTTTCTTCTTGGCGTCGCTCACGCCGTTCCCCTCAAAAAAGGCTTCTAGTGGCAACTTGTACGCCTCCCACTTGTCCACTGTCTCCTCGAACTGCGGGGGACTTAGTAATGCCGCCATGTCTGGCAATCCAAGTTGTCGGCATCAGCGGCCACACCGCTCCGCAAGTGTAACCATCCTCGTCGCCACTGAAGTGACTCGTACACCGTCTCGAACAGACTGAACGTTTATTCAAGGGCTGTGCTTCTTTTTATCAGCTAGTGGGTTGGTGAGCAAAAGAAAGAACAGAACAACAACAAGGAAGGCAAGTAGATTAGGATAAGATAATAGCAGCGTCACTGTCTGTCACAGCACTAGATAATAGCAGCGTCACTATCTGTCACAGCAGCTTCCCTGTTGGGCTTCACGAAATGCTGAACACCTATACCCAAAGAACGTTTCACAACAAGATGATGATCTGACTTTATCATCAGACCCGCTGTTGTTACCAAGCCAGAAAAATCGACGAAGGATTCGCGAGAATCGCCACGCTTGCGAGCGCGTGCCGGACCCGTAGAAGCATGGCCGTCACCAGCGACGACGTGCCGTCGGCTTCACACCCGGCTTAAAAATCGCTGCCACGTACAAAGATGAAGAGAAACACAGAAACCAAGGCTGTATTATTCAAACTACCTAGGAAACGATGCAGTGAGCATGAAAGCTCTGCGGGACTATTAATGGGTAGCAGGTGCCCATCGATCACGGGTGATCGACGCTCTATGGGCGTGGTGGCTGATTATTGATTTAAGACAACCCTGATACTGGGGATACAAGAAGGAAAAACACGAAAAAATCTTTGAAATTTCGTCGTGTTTGTCCTTCTTGTTTCCCCAGTCTCAGGGTTTAAATCATGAACGTAAACCAGCTCGCCTGTTGGCTGATTATGTTCGCGCGTGTTGCTTCGTGATTCGCTTTTCGGTGTCCTCAATGGCTGCGGAAAGAGAATAATATTCTCCGGCTTCACCACGCCCTATGTTTCTTAAAGGGACACTGACAGGGTAATTATGCTCGCCGAGGTTTTTAGTTGTACATGACATATGAGAGCCCAACTACCCAGAACACAATTTGCGGCTCGAAATTCGGTTTCTTGCCGCCCGAAAACCGCCGATCAATAACTGGCAGGTTTGAGTCTCGCTCACTTTCTTTTCTGTGGTCACGGGCCGTTTTCTAAGGTTTAGACACAACCACCAAATTTAATCAAAGTCGTCGGTCACTGAAGGCACACGCTCGATATTAAAAATATATAAAAAATATGAAACCCATTTTTTTTTGTGGCTTCTAAAAAGCTGCAAATACGTTGATTGAAAAACAAAATGTTCCACAGAGAACCGGAAGCATTCTGTGCGTGCGTCATTTCGCGTATCGTGGGACTCGCGGGGACGGCGATGGCAGCGGACGACGGGCGTGGGACCTCTACTTCAGAACTGTCGTTCGCGGTACCGGTGAATTCTGTCTTCCTTTGAAAGAGGAATTTTGGACCGATCAAAAGAATTAATGTTCATCCCGTACGACACGCCCGACCACCAAGCCGATTTGCACGAAGACGTCGCTTAGCCGTCGCTCCCTTCTTGTGGCTGAAGACATCACTCGCGCAAACGTCAAGCACGAAGTGTGTATTTCGAGTTGAATATGCACGCGTACGATTTCTTTACTACGTGCGACTCTAGCCAATGCGTGGTGCTTCCCGACTTCGACCCGGGAGTGCTTTTGCTGGAGGAAAATCGGCAGCAAAGTTTCCAACTTACAGTTGACCGGCCGTATTGCTACTGACGAAATAGATTCCTCAGTAGCTCAGTTCGCCTCACACGCGGCGGGTCCGGGTTCGATCCCCACTGTAAGCGTACGATTTTTTTTTTCAATCATTTTGCGATGTTTACATTTTATTTTTTTTTACAATTATCACTGAAGAAAAAAAAAATGTTGTGGACGATACGTCGCTGAATTAAAAGGTATGGGATTTCCTTTTTGACACCTACGAACTCAATGTAATCACTTTCCACAAAATGCAAGGACATTCCCGTAAATGTTCTACAGGAATTGCAGCCAGCCATTGGTCCCGATCCCGTTGATCTTTCGGAAACTCTGCCGCACAATGCCACTTTTTTTCGGACGCAGGACATGTCAGCCAGCTCTTCACGCAACATCTTGGGGGTATTCTTTTCGGAGCCGATCACGGAAATTTACCATGGGCACTCACTACTAATTGCCAACACTTAAAGGGATACTGAACCAAGGAATTTTGTGTCCATAATAAGTGGCGCACGTTCTTTCCACGAGCCAGCAGCCGCCGGTGTGCACGAGCACACGCAACAAAAATGACGTCAAAGACCTCCATTCGCGGTTAAGATGACAGTGAAATGTATAGGCTTCGGACCAAAGGAGAATAAAGACAAGCTTTTCATCTCACAGTGGTGTCTGGTGTAAAAGGTAAGCGATTAATTGGTCTAACAAGCACGTAGCTTTCACTTGTAGAGATGAAAAGCCTGTATTTATTCTCCTTTGGCCCGAAGCCCATGCATTTCACTGTCCTCTTAAGTGCGAATGGAGGTCTTTGACGTCATTTTTGTTGCGTGTGCTCGCGCACACCGGCGGCTGCTGGCTCGTGGAAAGAATGTGCGCCACTTATTATGGACACTAAAGTCTTTGGTTCAGTATCCCTTTAAATGTACAAAACAACTCATCTTGAAGTACATAACAGCGAGCGGAAGAAACACAGCTGCAAAGAAATCGCACGGCAAACAGTTCCCGCCACGCATGTCGTCTGCTGCGCGCAGAAAAAAAAAAAAAAAAAATGGAAGGGGAAAAAAAAAAGCGCACGGTCGGGTGTAGCCACGTGCCTTCCGCCACTCACTCTCTCCTCTCCACTTCTCCGACCTCCGTGCGCGGGTTTCGGTTTCGTTTTCGAGCAGTTGCGTCTTTTGGCTTATTAAAAATATACGTGACTCTGTTGCAAAATATTAATTGGGTAGTCTTCTGACGCAATAATAAAACGCCTGGCAAAAAATGAAAAAAAAAACTTTTTTTTTCTTGGTATATGTATATGTATCTTGCGTTGTTGGTATACGTATATGTATCGTGCGTTGTTGTGAATTTGAAACCGTTAAACACGAAACAAGCAACCACCCAAAAATTTCGGCGCGAATATTTCACCACCTTCGACAACTTTCTCTTCCCGCTACAAAACGCAAAAACAAACAAACACAAAAAAACGGTGGTTTAGTTGTTGCATGCATTTTGATGTCTTTTGAACGAGGGGAATTAATTCGGTGGTCCGGTCACGTGATAATCCTTCTTTTTCTCTCCTCCGTCTTCCCTTATATAATTATATTGAATATTTCGAACCCGGTGCGCGGAGCACGCCGAACTGTTCTCGTTCGCGCCGCGGGGCTTCAACTCAGCACCGTCGGGGAGACGACTGGTCCGACGTGATGCTCCACGTGCTACGCGAGAGCGCGTGCTGACCCTCGTTCACGGCCCGATGACTGTGTACGCTCGCTTCTTGCCTTTATCCTTCGGTTCCCTCTGGCGTTCTCCAGCGCCTCGAAGTTCCGACCAAGCGTGGTTTCCCGGGCAACGGCGGCAGATCGATGACGCCACCGCACGCGTATCGCTTCTCCGCTTCGCTCGCTTGGCTCCAGCGGTCGGCAGCCGGTCGGCCGAAGGATGTGAACAGACTCAGAGTAATGGGACGAGAAAAACAACAACAACAACAAATACGGAATGTGTTGCGAGGGAGCTGCTAAATCTGAACTTCCGGACTTCTTATTCGCGATGAGAGACAACTAAGAGTCAAATGTGAAGGCTATTTCACACTTGCACGGAGTAATGGGACGAAAAACAACAACAACAACAACGACAACAAAAAAGTTCACTTCAACCGTTTGCGGCGAGCGTGACTGCTGCCTCAAAACTTTGAGAAGATAAGTAAAAATGACCCGCGGCTTTTACCTTCAGGGTCCTATGATGCGTGAAATGCAGCATTTAAGAAGCGATCGTTTAAAGGAGCTGTGCAACGATATTCAATTGGAATGTTTTTCACTTTACACGAGCTTACTGGCACTAGTGGGACTCAAGGATACTCGCATGCAATGCCACTGGCCAAGAAACTCCTTTGTTGCGGTGTAATTTCAAGGACAAAAGCGATCATTTTCATTCAATCTCTCCCTTGCAAAATTCGATGACGTAACGCGGGGATCGCAGTACACCCGTATGACGATATTTGAATGCGGTTCATAGATTGGACCCGAGCATTGCGTGGGCACTCGATTTAGGCTCGTGATAATTGATAGCTCGAGAAGCATTCGAGTAGTGGCCCGTGTCCAATCGCTGCAACGACGACAATAGCCGAGCCATAACAATGTCTGGAACTCAGCGCGTGTCCTGTGCTTTGCCAACCCCAGCGCGTGGCTATGATCAACATTGGCGGCATATAATCGGCTCCAGATCACGTGGCCGCTTGTTCTGGCTGCGAGTTGAGGGCGTGAACGCTGCTCGTTGTTTTTTAATTTTTTTCTGGGACTTCTAATGCGTCGGGTGAAAAACAAAGGCGTGTTTCATAGGTCATTAACGTCAGGGATCCGTTCTAAGCGGTATTTGCGCAAAGTAAAAAAATTGTTGCATAGCCCCTTTAAGTAGTACGGAAAGCGTACACGATCGGACAACGAACCAATCAATAAGTATTGCATCATCGTTGATCGATATCGGTTGACCCTCTTGACGTCATGACCTATCGAGGTCATCGTTTGACCCTCGTGACGTCACGGAGGCCACGTGACGCCGTGACCGCGACCATGACGTAACGAGGGTCAACCGATATTGATCAGCGACGATAGCGACACTTCTCGATTGGTTATTGGTTCGATCGCGTACGCTTTTCCTACTACTCGTTTAAATTTGTTTACTAAAGAGTCATTTCGGTCAGGGAGTGAAGAATATTGCGTTTATTAATTTCGCCGATAAATTCAACGAGGAAATTTAATTCACGCGACATCAGGTCCCGTGACGTCAGTTTTCCCGCTACATTTAGCGGGGCATCGAGGTCTTGGTGCCAGTCGTGGTATCCGGTGACCCCATATGACGTCGATACGGCGAGCAAGTACTCTAAAATGTGTCATTCGCGCATCGGAACGCAAGCAGGAGCATGCCAATCAGATGAAACATAGAGAACGCGTAGGAACCGCGCGATGTCGAGGCATCCAAGCGCGCGCCGTCTTTCGTTGAGGTCGGGGGGAAACAAAAGCACATTTATGTGCTTTTGTTTACCCCCCCCCTCCCCCCCCCCCAAATGCGCCGTGCAAATTTGTGAAGGGGGGGGGGGGGTTAATGAACGCACGAGGTGCGCACAAAGCAGACAAACTCACAGGCCGTCACAAGGCCGTAACCTGACGTCATATGACCTCAGGTCACGTGATCTGGCGTCACACGGCGTGGTCCCGTGGTGTGACATCACGGTGTCATGCATGCCGCGGTGCCACGTAATATCCGATGTGACGTTACGTCAATTTTCCCGCTAAATTTAGCGAGGAAATGCACGAACTGACGGGCGGATGGACGGATGCCCATGTTCATGCCTTGCGAGTCACCCACAATACCGCTACTATAGCGAAAAAAAAAAAGTATTATTGGTATAGTATTGAGTGTCTGGTATTAGGGGTTTTGTGGAAAAGAATTCCGTGCTTTAAAACTGCTCGTGCGAAAACTTTCCGTAAACGACTGCATCGTTTTGTTGAAAAACTTTATTTTCGATTCTTAAAGGGAACCCCACCCCACAACTCGGGTACACCGCAACCTTACAATGGGCGCGTTAAGTTCGCGCTCTTTTACCCCTGCTCCGACGCCTCAAGTTTCATACTCAAAGCGTAACAACTAAACGGAGCTTAGCGTACAGGAAGCGCGGCACAGCGAAACTTTTCGACGAGCGGCATGAGCCACTTCCGACCGCACGGTTATGACGAACCCGGCGTCTCGTGGGTACGGGTGGCAGAAACCGACATTATTTCGAAGATAAAAATAATTAAGGTCTATGCGGACAGCAAAGCATAAATTCATAAAAAAAGAAAAAGAGAAAAGACGGTGACGTTAGGAAGTTTCTACGAACGTTCCTGACAAGTTTGAAGACTCGCTTCGAGCACATAATGCGGAACGTTACCTCGACCAGTCTATTTATCGACCATGCACGCTGTTCAGATGTAAACGAATGAAAACATTCTTGAACCCGCTTGTTGACGCAAGAAGCTGTCAAACTTCTCACACTGTTCCGTGACGTCTTGCAGCGCGAGACGAAATTCCCGGTCGATGTGCTACGCCGATACCGGCACACCACCGTGCAATGGATAGCACGTCAATTCGTTTTCAGACGGATGCATCAACAAATCTTTCCTGCAACGCTAACTGATGTTCCGGCTTTTCAATCGATGTATCCTTATTCGCTGGGCTAAGCATTCTAAAAAAGGGCAGCGGTCCGAATGTCTTCCCATCTCGACGACTTTTCTGTCGTTGTGCTTTCGCCGCGCTACCGTTCGATATATATGTCATTTTCAGGCGAGATGCACGAACAAACCTTTTTCACAACACTAAATCCAGTCTTGGCTTTCAAATCAAATTGTTTTTACCTGCTGTACGCACTAACTGAAAAGGGGCAGCGGCCTGGCTGCGCCCTTCGTCTCGACGGACTCAGCTAGAGCACTGCATGGGCCTAAGGCCTGGCCCGGCCCGGGCCCGATGACTCTTAGTCTTACCCGACCCGGACCCAGGCCCGGTGGGATGCCTACCGATCGTAGATCGCAGAAATTGGCTCTTCGAGTGTTTGCGGGTAAGTAGACGCGCAAGCATTTCTTAGAGTGTATGCGGAGAGCAAGTCGTCTGTTTCTTGCGCAGGGGTTGCGCAGGGACACCCTACACAATTACTAAAGCAATGAACTGTGTACATGTTCACCCAGAAATCCCAAGAACTTACATATTTAAAAATCGCTCGATAAAGGAATATGTACAATGAATTAGGATGGTATAAATGATAATATACGAGAGAAAATACATATAATACTAAACATTAAAAAAAATATAGCACGCTTACTGTTTCCTCGTTGTATTACTTAATATTTAGTCGCTATTTTATTAGTTTAAAAAAATGCTTAGTAAGGTCGATACATGCTTCTGCTAGTAGCCCCCCACTAACCAAAGCGAATATGCGACTAAAAGCAGGTGCTTTCAGGCCTTCATTGGACACGGGAGCACGGTGATTCAGCTGCCTCGCTCAAGCAGTCTCGTTGCGCTCGCCCCCTACCATTACTTGTAGAGCCAACACAAAAGACGCTCCCCGTGCAGGCTGCTGACGCCAATCTTTGCCGTCCACCAGTCTCGCCCGCACAGTGGGGATGCCACAAGAAGAAAACTGAAGTTCCCATGAAGACAGACGACCAAGGAGAAGAGAAGAGTCCAAGACTGTTCATATTCCGCGCGGCGCGAATTTAATGGCCCACTAAAGCCGCCGAGTCTTCTGCTGCCGACCATTCCTTTCTCGCAGTATTATCTTTTTTTCGGGAATAGTGGTCCTTAGCCCGGATGAAAAACGATGTTTTATTCGGGCGATTTCTCAGCAGCGCCGTTCTAAAACCTTCCGGGCTGCAGTAGCCAAAGGTCATTAGGAAAGAGCATAGGCGGCGGCCCGTTGTGCTCTTAAACAAATGTTCAACCAAATTTTAAAAAAAAAGTGCTTATATATATTTATTTTTTTTTGGGGGGGGGTGCGTTTGGGAGGAAGGAAAATGCCCATTAGACTAAGCTATAGCCTATAGGGTATGCAACCCGAACGTGCAAACCTGCGGGAGCTGAAACCCCACTTGGGGCTTAGTTCAAAAGGCCACCTATGGCTCCTTTACAGCGCGTGCACAGCCTCGATCAATATGAAAGACCCATTTGACGATGTCACATTAGGCGGCTGTTCAGTATTCGCTTGGGCCCGGCCCACATACCCTGGGGGTGCGGTAATAAACGAAATTCGTACTAGTCTCTCTCTCTCTCTCTCTCTGTCTTAGAAATGAAGTACCTCTGACCAAAGTGGGCTTAGCGCAGCAGCCAGATAAACTGCCTCGGCGAATGGGTCCTGCGGGAGACTGCACGTGTCGTGCTATAATTCTGCCAAACACAGAGTCTGACGATGAACGAGGACTGTCTGAAGTTGTCCTGACTGTAATCTGCGAGGCACAGATGATGAGATGATGATCTATGGTTATCCGTGGCCATCTGTAAATGATGATGATGATACGTGATTACCGTCCACAAAGTTATGGTAATGAACACTGCTCCGTTTTCGATGAAAGTAAAATTAATGTTGCTTGGCATCGAAATTCGGCAACCACGAGCGAAATACCATTCCGCCAATTACCTTAGCGTGAAGCGCACTGAAGACTAATGCCGCGAGGTCAGAGCTTTGGAAGGCATTTCTCCTCTGTCCCTTGATCATACATGGAAGCTTTTCGCGACTCCAAATAACGGTGTGCATTTCTTCCTTGTTCCACGTTTTCATGTTTTCGCTGCTCAAAGCCGCGGAAGGTTTCGCTCCACGCTTATAGACCCTTTTCATGGCAAACGCCACCAGGAGGTGTTCTAGTCTTTGACGTCCCAGAGAACTTCCGGTTCATAAAACGTATGAACAAAGTCCACCCTAAAGCCTGGTTCACATGCAGCGATTTTGGCCCTAGAGCGGCGCGATTTCTGCCGTCGCGGCGCTCGTGCCGCTCAACCGCTGGTGCTGGCCAGAGCTCCGCGACGGCAGAAATCGCGCCGCTCTAGGGCTAAAACCGCTGCATGTGAAACACGCTTAACCCCGCTGTTTGAAATGCCGATGAAACGTTTAACCACCAATTCTCCAGGTGAACGCCAAAAGAACGTAGAAGCCCGAGATATGTTAAATATTTTCGAATACTCTTGTAAACCAACTTGCCTCCTTCAAGACGTTAAATTGACCAGCCGAGGGCCCTCGTTAAATCTCCAACTTTGATGTGCGTGTAGCGTTTATGCTTTCTAGCACTGGCGACATAGGCAAGCTCGACAGACTTGCAAAGACGGAGCGACCGGAAGTTGCTTGGGACGCAAAAGGCAGTTCATGTTTGTAAACAGCAAAAGGGTCTATAGACGCTTTACAGCAGCTGTGCATGGGCGCCGCCATAACTGACCTTCAGTTTTTGTTCCCTCTTATTCCGTTCGCTTGACTTCATCATTTCCACAACAGGACAAGTTATTGCCATTTTAAGTGTTACTGTGTCCTTCCCCCAAGCATAGGCCGTTGTGAAGACTCGTCAACGCCCGCTTCAGTGGCTTGGCATCTCGGTAAGACAAGAGAAGGGCGGCTATGGCGGCTCAATCTGGCGCGTGTGTAAAGCGTCTATACACCTTTTCCACAAGCGCGCAGCCATCTTGAATATCGTCACTTCTGGTATGCGGTAAAACATCGTTTTGATCTCTCGCCGCAGCTGGAAGGTGTTTACGAAAAATGCGTGATTGTCACACATTCTTGATTTGCCTCACCTATATTTTCTCGCATATTCCAGGTTCAAACGTTCTATTATTTTTTCGCCCCGCATACCAGATACGGAACCCACGTGACTGAAAACGACAGGAAACAGAAAAGGTCTATACAGGCGCGAGCATCTCTTTTCTAAACGTCACGTATTTGCGGTTGGTTGGAGTCTTAGCTCGTCCGCGAGCGGCGCGAGCCGACGTGCGCGATCGAAAGCGTCGAAACTGCAGCTGATTATCTGCCACGAGCGCTGCCTTTACCGTGTCGATTTCGCACGATTATGCCGTTGCCATGAAACGAATTTTGGGCTGGGATAAATTATTTTAAATTGGGACTTTACTAATCGCATATCGTTTAGTTGGCCAAAAGAAAGAGGGTAGAAAGTCAACAGCCAGCTTTTCGGTACGAACATTTGAAAATATAGCGAACTATTTTGTACCTTCTTTCCTTCGAAAGCTCTCCGCCTTTTCACTACGATACATCCGCGGTTCCCCAAGCGCGTCAGCGGTTCCAACCTGACGTCAGCCGAGCCCAGCTCACGCATTGGACACGAGAACTGCGTCACTTAGACGCATGCGCTCGTCAACAATAAATCCGTCGACGAATATTCGGATTCGCGTTCGTGGCCAATGAGTGCCCTGACGGAACTTATCGTCACTGGGGAATGACAACTTCTATGGTGTGCATAAAAAGCACGGTGGAAGCAAGGAGTCATCGCACCGGTGCCGAAGAATGTCACGACGACGTGATTTCACAATTTGCATTTGAGTTGAGGATTAAAACTAAGGAGGAAGAAGTAGGAAAATCGTTTCATGACCCCTTTAAGGCCCGTTCCCACATAAAAAAAAATTGGGTTGTGTGTATGTTTATACAGCCTAGAACTTGGTCTGCCTCGATGGGCGACGAGTCTCCCAGCTGTAGATGAGCAATTTAACCAGTGCAGTACAACCACTAGCCTGGGGTCTTTAACGTGCACCACGCAGTATAGTAATACACGACCGCACGCCGGTACGATGCTCATCCAGATCGAAACGGGCAGGGGTGGGGATTGAACCAATACCACCTAGAACACAAGGCCTGCGCGTTTCCTCCTCTAAACGTCATCACTAGTAGATCCCCTCAGCGCCCCCTAGGTAGCCCGGATGAGCGCCATCGTCTGCTACGTCATCTGCAACATCGTCTGCTCCTTCGCCTGCTTCAGTGGTTTGTGTAGCAGATAATAAAACAGATGCTCACGCCGAGTGTCTGTTGCTGTAGCATACGATGAAGTTAGACGTTCACGTGGAGCGTCAAATGCATGAGTGAAAATGGCTTACTGCTGTGCGAAGGGCTGCAGAGCCCTTGGTTGGACGCTGGACGCTGGCATTGGACGCCATTTTTGAGGGCGCTGTTTATACTTCGTTCACTTTTAAGCAGAGAACGGAGCCAACGCCAGAACCACGAGAGCTCGAGGTCGCTGTTTTGAAGCGTTCTTCCGCAGAACGAGCGCGCGCGCTAGAAAGGCACGTCTCAAAGCCAGGAGCGCGTGCTAGCTCGCGCTCCTGGCCGAGGGAGTGTTCGCATGCACGTTGCAAATGAACTGGAAGCTCGCTATCAGCTCGCGCTCAGCACTCGCGCACACAGCTGTGGCCGCCAGTGAATGCGACGTAGGCCGTGTTCCAAAATTTACTCAATTTTACTCCAGGGTAAAGGTTTTGTTCCTTGGCGTTCTAAAACCTACCCGCGTCCAGCGTTTTTCAATCTGTGCTGTCACGTGATACGATCCGCCGGAGTTACTCGAATCCATTTGGGTAAGATTTGGAACACAGCCGTAGTTCTGACGCGGCCCATACTCTCGTCAAGTTTCAGCCTGTTTGCCGCTTGTGGCGGGTCGGGGATCTACTAACGAAAGTATGGACTATTGTTAGCCGCGCATGCTAAAAGCGCGAGCTAGTCGCTTTGAATGAAGCCGCGGCGGCTGCACGAGCGCTCGTGCAGCAAGTGCTCTAGTCAAGGCAGTCAAGACTGGCCGCTCGCGCTAGCACAGCCTTCGCGGTTAGTCCATGGGTGAGACGAAGTATAGGTGGTATTAGCCCCGTGCGCGACCGAAAGCGTCGCTGTGGTCGGCCTTCCACGATTGGCCGAACGCTGACTATGACGTCGGAAAGGGGATTTTCATCGACGGAAATAAGAGGAATGAAAGAACTTTAATTTTGACGGTGTTGGCAGTGTTCCTTTAAGAGCGCAATGATTTCAAGCTTCCACCATGCTAATAACAAACACCATCTAACTTGTTGTTTGCAAGGTAATGACGTCACAAAGGGGAACCACAGGAGGGCGCCACCAAAACTTCTCGCCGCTAATTGATTGAACCCAGTATCCCTGAGTTCTGCAGCGCGAGCTTTCGCTCCACGTGCTCCGAGCTGGTGTGCGCTAACTTCGTTTCACATTATCTGCGAGCGAAGCCAAAGCTAGATGCACGAGACCAGCGCTTTTTGCGTTTGTTCCCAGCTCGCGCGCTCGAGCAACGCCTGAACGCATGGAACTTTCGCGCTCGCGCTTCCAGCTTTGCCTTCGCTCGCACATAAGGTGAAACGAAGTATAGCCCACTCGGCCACCGATCCCCCCTGTTCCCACATACAGCGGAGCGCTAAAGTATAGGGAATATTCACTGGCGGCCATAGCTGTGTGCACGACTGCTGAGCGCGTGCTGATGGCGAGCTTTCACAGTTTTTTTGTAACGTGCATTCCGCACCCTCAAGATTGCCGGTCTTAGCAGCCTATTAATGTGGGCTCGTTCTGAGCATGCGCTCTAGACATCACCCACAAATATGGCGCCCAGTGAATACTCCTTATAGCGCTGACCTCGCGCTAAGCGCGTGCAGAGGGGGAGCGTTTACCAGCTTTGTATCGCTCCGTCAAAACTGTTGCTCATGTCAGACGATAAGCAGCTGACGGCACGTGAGCAGCGCTACATCAGCGCTTCGCTGCATGTGAGAACCGGCCTTGACTTTTGCACCATTGCGCCGTACTCAACGTTCCCGAGGAACTCTGTGCTTTTGCGAATAGACATTGCCAAGAAGGAATGCGTCGTCCGCCGTTAGAAATAAGTATATACAATAGACCGATCTCACCAGCCAGTTCGACTACGCCACCGCTGCCGCAATGCATCGAGGGAACTTTAGTCTTTCTGCACGTGCGACAGCCTCGCTGGAGCTGTGCGCGTGCAGGTCACGAACAGTCTCGTGCAATGCCGATTGCCTCCTGTGAACTAAAGTTATGGCGGCCTCGCGCATGCGCCGAACGCTTGGTGAGATCGGTCTATTATACCACCAGTATTAGCGGCGAGATGTTTTGGTGGCGCCCTCCTATGGTTTCCTCTCGTGACGTCATTACCTTACGGACAACAAGTTCGACAGTGTTTATAATTAGCATGGTGGGAGCTTGAGATCATTGCGCTCTGAAACCAACACTGCCAACACCGTCAAAATTGAATTTCTTACATTACTCTTATTTCTGTCGATGAGGAAACCTTTGCTGACGTCATAGTCGGCATTCGGCCAATCGTGGGAGGCCGACCACAGCGACGCTTTTGATCGCACACGTCGCCAATACTCAGCGTTCTAGAGAAACTTCGTGCTTTTGCGAAAAGACATTGCCAAGAAGGAACGCGTCGTCCGCTTGATAGCTGACGTTCACATCACATTCACCGTGTGTGTCCACTGTCCACCAAACAGCGGAATGGACGCGTGGGAAACGATAGAGCAGGGTCGGCAAATGGCGGCCCGCGGGCCGGATGTACCCCCCCCCCCCCCCCCCCCCACACACACACACCACTTTCACCCCTTCTCTATAAATCTGTCCCTCCTCTAACCCATTCCCCAACCCTGAACTGACTCGCCCCCATTCTTAGGAGTGAGCAACCGTTCAGGTTTTCCTTTTCAATACAACGCTTACTATACTACTACTACGCCTATGTTTCCCGCAAACGCCCTTTCCAGAACTGATGGCCCAGAAAATGCTGTTGGTTGCACACCTCCATGGTATAGTCGGACGTATATTAACTCTGAAGTGTCACGCCTGTGGGTTAGTGGTCCTATTCACTTTGATTATATAATCATTCAGTAATTGTTGTGCACCAGGGTAATGCATTGGAAAACAGTAAGTTATGACGTCGTATCATAAATTACATTCAGAATCACCGCTGGTAGCCGTTGTCAATTTAAACAGTTCTTGTCGCACACAGAGGCTTATATGAGGACGTCCAGTACCACACAGAAGTTTGAAGGAAAAGAAAAGCGAAAATTTCGAGGCAATAGACCGATCTCACCAGCCAGTTCGACTACGCCACCGCTGCCGCAATGCATCGAGGGAACTTTAGTCTTTCTGCACGCGCAACAACCTTGCTGGAGCATTGCGCCTGTGGAGCACGAGACGGCACGAGCCCTCGCATCCACGGCCGTCTGCCTCCCGTGAACTAAAGTTATGGCGGCGTCACGCATGCGCCGAACGCTTAGTGAGATCGGTCTATTTAGTTTTGCGGAGAGATTGCAGTTGCTTTTTTTTTTTTTTTTTGAAAGAGGTCCCTGCACAATCTCTCTGATCCTGATCATGTATGCGACTTGGCATGACTGGTGTTATGTAAAATTACAACGGAAGTGAATACTCTTGGCGATGCTGCTCCAAGATAAGGAAATTTTCAGCAGCGCTATAGCCAATGCTACAGGCACTACACTCTGTTTCACACTTAGCGTACAACGCTGTCAAAGCTACTGGCGCGAGCATGGGGCTTTATCTCGTTGGTCATTTGCACGCGTTCTCGCGCGAAGGAAACCATAGGCAAAGCCACGCGCTCGCGCCAGTAGCTTTGACAGCGTTGCATATTAAGTATGAAACGAAGTATATAATGCTCTTCTGAGCGACGCTTTCACTTCACGAGCGCGCGTGCATAACGGACCCGCTCAAAGCTAAAGCCCCATCATGTTTTCAAAGTAGCCCAAGGTGCGTCGATGCACGAGGCACGTGCAACGTGTAGCCCTTGGGAAGATCATGGCGGCACAGCGCACCACTAATCTAGATTTCAGACGCCATATTCTTCCCAGAAGTGGCGCGCGGCACGTGTCTCTCGAGCATTTCCACAGCAATGAAGGGCGCCACTTAATTCCCAGCATGGAGGGGCTTTAACTCAAAGCGACTCGCTCGCTCTTGTAGCTCCGTAGATCGGGTTACATTTCTTTTTCATTTATGAGTGGATATGAAAAAAACGTTTGTTATTAACATCGAGACCTCTGGCCCTATGGTTGTCCAGTCAGGCCAGGGGGAAGAGAGAGAGAGAGAGATAGAGAGAGTTTAGAAGAGTGTTTCTTGCCTATGCCGGCAGATTAGATGAAGGAAATAAGTTATAACTTATAAACTACTATTTGTATATGAGGGGGGGGGGGGGGGGGGGGGGGTCTGTCGGGTAAGTGCACTGTTCAATGCGTTGTTGCGCTGATGGGCATCATGCGCTGAGTACCGTTTCCCACCTGGTGGGGTTGGGGGAAGCGAAACTATAGACTGCTGCACAGGTATTATGCGGATGGAACGAAATGGTGGAATTCAGCTGGGTTCGGCTTTTTTTTTTTTTCAGAAATATTTGAACGACAACCACATTTTCGCGAATTTATTTAGGTAGAACCTCGTACAAGTCAAGAGCCTTTGCCATACCGAGCTCGCTAATCTCCGAACGTACGATGAGATGAAGAATGATTTTGCAGTGAACGACTTCGTTAAGTTTTACGCTGGCTTCCCTGAATCAAAGGTTACAAATCTACAAATGGTCACAGCAGCCCTATTCGGAATCTTTGTTATAGCCCGTATATACGGTATATGTGAGCCTGCTTTTTCAGATTGAAGCGCATGAAGTCAAGTGAGCGTTGGCACATGTAAAATAAGCATACCCAAAGCGTTTTACTGCTTTCAGTCAGCAGCTTGAATGATAACGTTCGCATCTTGGCAAGCGATGTTGAACACTACATATCTTCGGCTCGAGCGATCTTACGTCACGTGTTCCCAAAGGGCTGTTTATACTTGAGCGCAGTGAACGCAGCGTAGCGCAGAACGCGCGCCTTTTATTGGCCGGCGACCAGGAACTCGATATCTGCGACCAATCAGTATCAGTGTGCGCTGCGATACGCCGCGCCCGTCGACGTTACTTTGGAGTATAAACGTACCTTAAATCAACAAAAACGGTTGTAAGGATCGACGAAGGCTCCACGGGTGGTCATTTAGCACCAAAGGGACTTGGCTGGTAGGAAAGCGTTGGCGTAAACCCTTCCCGTGGAGGCCGACCTCGAGAAACAGCTAGGCGTACTTTACGACGCGAGGTTCGGAATGCGCGTTTTCAGCCGATAAAATTAGAACGTGTGGGCCATTATAACGCGGTGTTTCTGGCTGGCCGGCACTGTTTACATCGGCCTTTCTCACACTTGCATCCGAGTAGGACCGACTGAGACAAGACCGGTTTTCAAGCCTCTTCCAACGGCGTAAGAGCGGATGCGCTGCTGCGGAGCATGTCCTAAGCCGTCGTAAGAGGCTTAAAAACCTGTCTTGTCTCAGCCGGTTCTACTCGGTTGCAAGTGTGTGAACGGGCCTTTAAAGGGCACGGTAGAACGGCAACGTCAGATTGCGCAAAAAGAGTGACGGGGTAGCCCAGTCGGCGCTATCTAATCCGAGGTTGGTTGTCTGACTCGCCTTGCGAGTTCTAGATATAGTTTGTTTGCATCCGAACCCGCGTGACCTTTGGCCGTGATATATATGCAGACCCCGGGGTCTCACGCGGGAATGTAAGCAATTTCCCCATGGTTAGGAAGTGAGCCGATTGGTTGTGGCCCTACGGCCAGTGGGAAACGCCTGTTTGACGACGCGTCGAGGATTCGCCGGTCCACTAAAGCGGAAGGACCAACGAGTGATTTTAAGCGGAGGCGCAACAAGTGAGTTTAGTTTGAATGGGAGTTTTGTATCCAGGGACGCACGTGTTTTCTTGAGCTCCGGCAACGTTCAGCAGACCTAACTTGAGGTCTATAGCTTATTCCGACCAAAGATCACCCAGGGCAGTGTGGACTCACCACTTCAACTGCGCTGGGAGGCATCAACATGGAAGGAACCACACCTCAACTACCACTGCCACAAAACCAGCTTCCAAAGAACACTGCCGGGGATCGCGCCAACTCAAATAGGTCCAATGGATAGCTGGCAGCAGGGCAAGCTTCATCCACTGCCCACGCATATACTTTCGGCATGATTGCTATCAGAATTGAACAGAACCTGCAATTCATCGTGGAATTGAACAGCTTCCTCGTCCAATTTGCGCCCCTGTCGGCGTCCCCGAACGGCACGCAACCTCAACCAGGTAACAGGTAGGAAGAACAATCGTTGCGCGGTGACAATAGACAAACCAGTGAATACAGCTCACTCCCAGCCAGGAGCCGCAATGGCGAGCAACACCTCGAGGTGCACAGAGGCGCAAGATGGTGACACGCCGGTGCAAAAATGGATGCTGGAGCTCGAGATCTAACGCTCCGGAATCGAGCCCGGTCGAGGGACTCCGAGGGACAATGTCCTCGTAATCAGAACTTAATCCCACGAGCGAGCCAACCCCCGAGTTTGGATAAGCTAACACCCGAGCACGACGAAAATAATTCCTGGAGAAGGGGAACAAGGAGGACAAAGGACAAATGGAGACATGGAGAGGTCCCTGGCTCGATAGACCAGGTGGAGTTCTTCTGTCGCGCACCAGTTACTTCGCTGTGTTTGGAGATTTGTGTTTGTCCTTTGTCCCCCTTGTTCTCCTTCTCCATGGATTATTGTCTTCGTTCTTGTCCAGCTCGCTTGTACCTTTGCATTTATTGCATTATCATCACAACCCGAGCACCTCCTTCCTAACCCCATACAGGGGAAGTTACCTTTTGCAGTATTACTTCGCTTATGTATTTTTATTCGCTACGAAAGTATTAAATTGTTTGTTGAAAAGTAACTCCCAAGTTCAACCGAGTTAGTTGTCGACGGCCAAGGGAAGCAACTTCGTCTCAGACAAGAACAACCCAGTTTCCCACTACGAAGTTCGTCACCCCATCCGGACCTGCAGCAACCAGGACGGCGCAAGGTAAGCGTGAAACACACATTTCGCACATATTTTGCACACGCGCCAGATTAGAACCGCCATTGCTGACCTTCTCTTCTTACCGAGATACCAAGCCACTGCAGCGGGCTTTGAGGAGCCTCCACAAAGGTTCATGCTGGGAAGAAGGACACAGTCGAATCTAAAACATCAATGACCTGTACAGCTGTGGTAATGACGGAGCGAAGTGATTAAAATAAGAGGAAACAAAAACTGAAGGTCGGTTACGGTGGCGCCCATGGACATCTGTTGCAAAAGCGTCTATAGTTACGTCGCGCGGCGGTGCGATGCGACGCGATTTTTGCTCATATGCATTTCACGCTTTAACCAGATCGCTTGCGCTTGTTTGTTCTATTATCTTTATTTTCACGAGCCCCTTTTTCGGTTTTCCGCCCGGCCCGCTCCGACTCTGCTTTGCGGCGGCTGTCCGCAGCGAAAGGTATCCGACTCCCGCGTTCGAACCTGGATAACAAATTCTACAGTCTCGACTCCTGAGTAAATGCTAAGCTTCATATTGCTATATATGTTCCCGATTACTGGTCTTCTTCCGTGCCATAGCCCGACGCTGGGTGGAGGAGCAAGGAATTTGTTCAGATGTCTTGCACAAGGGTGTATACGGGTGTGTCCCTTTCATATATAAAATGCGCTTCATACGTTCTAGAGCTTGCACACACACCTTTAGAGAAGCTTCACATTCATGTGCTAACCAAAGCGCCCACTCAAAAACTTATTTCTCTTTTTCATCATCATACAAAAGACAGTCTGCGTACAGATTCGAACGCGAGTCACCGTGAGATTTGTGCTTCGAATGCCGCATGGCAATGAGTTCAAGGAGAAACTTCGACACGCAGCATTCGAACCGCGGATATTGCGGTCACTCGTCTTTGCAGACTGTCTTTTTGTATGATGAGCAGATGGGACCCCGGCAGCCCGGCTTTAAAGTGGAAGATCCGCCGCCGGTTCCACGGTTTCGTCGATGGTAATTTAAGAAACGCCCTTTATTTCGAATGCATCCGTCTCTTTTTATGTGCCTACAATGAGAGCATTTTACGAAATCAACCGAAATAAAATAACACGCTATTTCAGAAAGCAGACGATTGAGCGATGCAGACGGTATATATGGTCCTGATCGACTCACTCCGAGTGCTGTGCGAAAACGTTAATTACTTTAGTCATAAGAAACGATGGGCGTGATTTGTTATGTTAATTCACGCTTCTCGCTTCGCGATTGGTTGTTCGGCGATTGTTATCGGCTAATAGCACAATCTGATTGGCTGAAGGGAGGTAATGAGATGCCGGGGCCTCTTCACGCCCTGCGTTTCAATTGAGCTGTCTGATGCACCGTTCCGAGGTTTACACATTTGCGGAGGAGTCTGCAGTCTTGGTCCAGTACGCGCCATGCATACCCGCGAACGCTGAAAATTGCAGCGGCCAGCAGATTCCCTTCGAAAGTCACGGGCGCACGTAGACACGAATGATCTTCTCAAAGGCATGCATATACAAAATCATTTATGCCTGAACTGGTGGCATTGCGAACCTGCACTGATCTAAAATTGGATGGAATGACCATTTGTAGCGTTTTCTAGGGTCTCACTCGTTGATGGAGTCATTGGTGTTGCGCCAGAATTTCGAAAGATCCACAGATTTTTCCGAGAAAGTGTCTCTGTGAATCGTTAGAAATTATTGTACGGTTTGCGCGCGCATTTTCTACGCCAACATGGTGAAGCCCAGCCTCTCTGCAGACCGTGATTTATGTGAGAAAGAGGGGTCTGTAAAGAAAGGACGTGGTTTCTCACATTCAGTAAAGAACTCTTTTTTTTTTTTTTTTTTCAAGCGAGATCTTATGAACTAGAAATGCAGAAAAACAACACGCTCTGTTGAACTGAGAACGTTTCAAAAGCCCCTATGAATCTCTCGAAGCAAACAATCGCGTTTTTATTGTTTTTTTTTTTTTTTTTTGTCTGCGTAGTGCACTTATGAATCAGCACCCAATTCGATTTCGCTAAAAAACTATATCATCGCTGTTTTTTTTTTGTTTGTTTTTGTTGTTGTTGCTTAAAGCTGCATATTTTGCGCATAACATGGGCGCCCACAACCCTCCCCTTCATTTTAAGAACCGCTTGCGTCGTTAGAGAAGACAAAGTGGCCGTTGCAATTGGCCGGGGTCATCTGTTTCACTTTGCATAGCATTCCCTCATGACGGGAAGGAGCGGCCGGGGTTCTCTCGGCGGAGCGTTTATTTACCTAGCAAGTCTCGCCCCAGCAAGAAGATGAATCGCGTGGGGCACATGCACCCAGCTTTTCTCGAGATGCCGCATTCGCTCGGTTTTGTACGTCCGAAGTGCTCGTGTTTTGTTGCTGATTTTTGCTGAACTGTTGCGCGTTGATGCTCTTGCTGTTTGTAGTGATGGTGGTGGTGTGGTTTTGTTTGGTGTTTGGGTGAAAAAAAAATGTAATTGCTAAAAGCCTCGCGTTTTGAGCTCTGGTAAATCACACGCGCGTATGAGATTCGATGCGTCTTGCATCGATCTGTTTCAAAATAATTTCGGAGTGAAAATAAGGAAAAATAAATCTTAAGACGGGACAGAACATAAATGAATCCCGGAGAAAATCTCACCGAAGAAAAGCTCACAGGAAAAAAAGCTCACCCACTTTTGTGCGGGTCCGGAGAAAAGCTCACCAGTGTTTTGACAGACCCGGAGAAAAGTTCACCTCGAATTAGATTGCTATGTAAAGGAATCGTTATCATTTAATAGCAGTAGTGCAACCAAGGTTTTAGGCACCTCACACGTACGCGGTACACCGTGCAACAGAGTTAGCGCGAAGCGATTTTTCGCATTTTACTCAAAGGGATTGATCGGCGTCAAACTTTTTTCGCATACGTTTGTGCTCCGAATGAGCAATTTCCACCGCACCAGCAGTTTTAATAAAAAAAAAAAAAACACTAAAATGTAAGGAAAAAACCCATCGTTTGCGTATGTTGACACTGTCACGCAGTGTACACAGTTCACATGAGGTCACACTGCTGTGGGCAAAACAAATGATTAAAAAAAATAGATTTAAGTTACATTTTTTTTATTTAAACAAGTGTAGCTAGAAAAAAAAAAGATTATTTATCAATATATTCATTTTTAAACACGGCAGGTTGTTTAGAGAATTCTTCCCACCAGTGAGAACAATGCGAAAAAAATAATTACTGCGATTTTAGCAACTTTTTGTTAATGAAAACACTGCCATGCTAAAACAGAAACAGCTTAGTTTTTTGTTAGCGAAAAAACTGTACCGACTTTCCTTTTCGCAATCTGATTTTATTTCAATACAACATTACTTTCCCAGTTTTGTTTCTATCTTTTGCGTTCTGATTTGATTGCAAAAAGTTGTGACGTAACCGGCGAACCAAGTCGGAGATCGAAATAACGCTCAACGCTTCGATTTGCTCTGAGGACCACTGCTTTTTGCTCGTATTTGGTCCGATATAAATATTTCTTTTGTGATGATTCTTTAATTTAAATACAGAGCATATGGCCATATTGAAAGCTTGCAATAAACAAACGTTAAAAAAAGTTTATTATTTTTCTCTTTTTTTGGGGGGAGGGGGGGGGGTAATTTTTATGCAGGAAAGAGTTTTTTTTTTATTTTTAAATCATCCTAGTAAAACCGGTCTGCTTTAATTCACGATTTAAGTCGTCTTGATTGTCATTCTCCACCCTGGCTCTAGCCCTCGTTCCACTTTTATGTCAACCCACTTCGCGTGAGTGTTACCATTTTTATTTCTGACGTAGCCAGGATACAGGAAATACGACTTTTTTTTAAATTTTCTGTTCGAATAAGGTAAGATTTGAAACCACTGCTTTGTAAACAAATGGTGAAATGATGACATTTGGCAATGCGGTGCCGGTATACTACCTAAAAGGTCATTTCACAAATGAATATCCAGAAACTACGCAAGCTGCAGCTCTCTATACACTGGTTATAATTCCCCCGTTATTTTTTTTTTTAATTAGCGTTCTATTGAAATTAATTATTTTATTTTATTTGGGTAACGTCTGACGTGTTACAGGATAATGGTAATAATGCTTGGATATGGGCTAGTTGGTTAGACATTGTGATTCTGCTGCGAACACCATAGAGATTGGAAGCATAAAAATGCGAGGCACCAAACAATGGGGTTTTCTAGCCACAATAATTTTTCAAAATACTATGTGGAAAAAAAAAGAAGAGAAAGAAATTAAAAAAAAAATATTCTGCGCCATTCATGTATGTTGTTTTTTCTTCCATCCTCTCTTTTAGTTTTAATTTCATCAAGTGCGTTTTTCTCGCGTCTGCGCAGCGCAGCAAACCATTACAATCACAGTGTTACAGGATGTTTCTTTTTAAAATAAATTCTGCTCTCCGTCTCATCCTACGATGGACTAAAGCCCAATGCCCAATGGCCGCCGGGTCCACTCACGAGCGTGTTAGAAACCACGTGGTATATTTGCTCCGTCGTACGTATCAGTGCGCCAAGACGCGTCATACGAAGGCGAGTTTTTCGTCTGCTTATCGAGCCCTCGCGGCGGCTCCGTCTGCTTGCTACTACTCAAGACTACTAAAGGAATTAAATACCGCCTGGAAGCGACGTGGCCAAGAGAACCCGGAATCAGGACCAGGGGCCATTAAAAAATGAAGATGAGTCGTATAAAGTGCTCGACACGGGGGCGTATGTACCGACCGCGTGTGGAAGGGAGATGCGGGTCCGGGTACGTTTTACGTATACAAAAGTTAGATTGGATTGGATTGTTATGGTTTAGGCGAAACGACTTTATGTCGTTTCGCCTTTATGCGCGCCGTCCAACTTCTCCAAACAGTTGACATGTTTACGAAATATCGCAAGATCGTTTATGAAATTAAATACCGTGTACCTTTATTTCACCGGTATAAAACAGCGCACTATCATAACAGAGAACCATATGCGTTAGATTAGTGCTCTTCGTAGTCTGCGTATCGGAATTTTTCTCGCGCACTCTTTCGCAATGCGGATGCAAGCTTTTCTGAGGCAGTGCTCCGCCCGTTAGCCTTCGAGCCCTAGTTCATCGTAGGGTGAGACGGAGAAAGTGCAAAATCACCGCGTGCACATAAGACATCCCTGCATACTTCAGTTGAGTGAACGTATTTCACTTGTACGAACGTTCGATTCTTATAGAGTCGTTGGTGAGCTTTTCTCCGCACCCGTCAAAAGTTCGGTGAGCTTTTATCCGCATCCGACAGTTTTGCGGTAATCTTTTCTCCGGTGAGCTTTTCTCCTCCGCCCAACATAAATATTGCCGTGTGCGCACTTGTCGAAAAAGTCGGGTAGGACGCCGGCCGCCGTGATTGGCCGGCGCCAAGGTCAAACGTGGCGCCGACCAATCACAGCCTCGCCGATTTTTTTGCCAAGTGTCCAGATTAGAACCTCAGGTTTGTATCAGGGTGGTAATAATCAAGGCGTGCTCTCGCTCGGAACAAAGACGTGCTACCCCCGCCTTGAAATCTTTTCTTTTTCAAGTAGTGCTACCCTCCTTGTCAAGGTGTGAATAAATAAAATGTGTACCATGGGGAGTAGATTGCTTTGTTTGTAAAAAGGTAAACATAGAGCACGTGTTTATTTATTTATTTATTTATTTTTATTTATCTCTTGGATGCCTCTTTTTTTTCTTATGACGTCCTCTAGCTTACACTAGAACTTTATTTTTATTAGTCCACGTACAATCCGGTTCCTGACCATGGATTCAAAGAAAGGTGTCCCTGGTGGCATACCTATGCTACTCGAATTATTCGACATATATATATGTCCATTGTGCGTCCATCGTGCCGATATTGACGCGAAGGAAACGCACGTAAACTTATCGCTGTGCAACAAAAAGTACAAAGTGCGTATACCAAGCCTCAAAACACGTGCCCGAATGGTCGAGTATCTGTGAATTTCTCTCCTCCATAGGCGTGGCTTTTAACCTCCCGCCCCCCCAAAAAAAAAATAATAAAAAAATAAAGGAAAAACAAATCATGGTGGTTTATTTATTTTTTATTTTTGTGCGTGGCGCTGAAGAGGGACTAACAGTTAACTAACAGTCAACCATGCAATAAAGGAAAAAAAAAAGTTATAAATAATGTGCTAAGGCCAACCAATCCTTAAAAGAAGGTAGGGTCCCAACGTTTCGGTGCCGGCTCGACACCTTCTTCAGGTTGGCTATTTAAGAGAAAAGCAGCTTCTTTCTCTTCTTCTACGGTGAATGTAGAGCAGTATCGTCGTTTTTTACGGCGGTTAGTTTTCAAACCAGCTGCGGTACCTTCGTTTCCTTCAGAGTTGGTTATTTACAAACGAGGATCAGCATCTTCGTTTTCCTCTATGGTAGGGGCCTGTTTCTTCGGTGTTTCTTCTAAGTGCCGTAGTCCACTGACGTATGCCAAGGGCAAGGTGCCGGTGGATCGGTTAATATTTCCTGGTGTGGTCTGTGGACAATGACCGCCGCATCGACTTTAAAAATACCCGAATCCTGGATGTAGAAACGAAAAACCTCAAGGAAAGAATCCGCCAACATAAGAATGACGTTCGCAAATTTAACCGAGAGCTTAGCACCGTTGCTGAACACTGCGACGACAATGACCACCGCATCGACTTTAAAAATACCCGAATCCTGGATGTAGAAACTAACTGGCGCCAACGGCTCTTTATTGATTCGTGGGGCATACAGACAACAACGTTCTGTTGGGAAACTCTGGAATCCCTGCTCAAAGGCGAACCACAATCGCACACGTCACGACGCACTTTCTGCGTTCGATCAGAAAGCAATAAGGCACATTGATACTTTACTAAACCCATGTTGTAAAAAAAAAAAATAACTATCTCCAAATTTTGGTTTAAAAAAAATGAAAGCCGTTTACAACTCCCTGTAACGCCGAATTGGAGCGCAGCTCTTGAGGAGGAGGAGGGAAGGGTACCGAGGGGAGGGTATACCCCGTCTCCCTTCTCCTCCCTTGCGATCCTGCCTGCTACTCCTCCGCCTCTCTTCCCCTCATCCTCCTCCTCCACCCCCTCCTTCTCCTTCACCTCCTCCTCATCCTTCCTTCTCGTCCCCTCACGGGGGAAACGTGACCAGGGGCGGTCACGTGACCTGGGGGTCACGTGACCTGGGGCGGTCACGTGACCTGGGGGGTCACGTGACCGCCCCAGGTTGCCCCAGGTTGCCCCAGGTTGACTCAGGTTGCATGCAACGCGCGGTCACGCCGACGGCGGCGCCGACGGCGACGCCGACGCCAACGGCGACGCCGCTCAAGCCGGAAACGGGCGCCTAAGAGCTGCGCTCTAAAGATGAAAGACGTTTACAACACGCTGTAACGCCAAATTAGAGCGCAGCTCTTGAGAAGGAGGAGGGAAGGGTACTGAGGGGAGGGTATACCCCTTCTCCCTCCTCCTCACCTTCTCATCCTCCCTGCCACTCCTCCTCCCCCTCCCTTCAGACTTCATGCTGCTCCCCTCCCCCTCCCTCCCCTTCTCATTCTCCTCCCTCCTCCCCCTCTTCCCTTCCCCTCTTCCCCCTGCTCCTTCCTCCTCCTCCACCCCTCCCCTCCCCCCGTTCTCTTCCTCCTCCTCCTTCCCGCGTGCTGCATCATGAGAAATGTCCCATAATGCACCACGCGGGACCCTTGTGGCGTCACACGTGACGTCACCAGTGACGTCATAAGAGTCCCGCGCGGTGCATTATGGGACATTTCCCATAATGCACCGCGCGGTTACGCCGACGGCGCCGCGGCGACGGTGATACCGCTCAAGCCGGAAACGGGCGCCTCAGAGCTGCGCTCTAAAACATGTTTTTCCTGTAAGGCTTGTAAAATTATGAGGCGCTGGAGTAAGCCTTCTACATTAAGTCCTTATTTAAAACTTTTTTTTTTTGTTCACGTTCCGCCCTTTTTTTTTTGTTCGCGCCCTGTTTTTCTTTTCTTTTTTTTTATCCATAACATGGATCTAAAGATATCAAACTGCCGGCAATAATACCCATGAGGTTAAAGGGGCGGTGCAACGATATTCAATTGGAATGTTTTTCACTTTACACGACCTTACTTGCACTAAGTGGACTCAAGGTTACTCGCACGCAACGCCAAAAGCGATCATTTTCATTCAATCTCTCCTTTGCAAAATTTGATGACGTAAAGTGGGGATCGCAGTCAACGCAGTACACCCATATGACGATATTTTAATACTGTTCATAGATTGGACCCGAGCATTGCGTGGGCACTCGATTTGGGCTCGTGATAATGACTAGCTGGAGAAGCATTCGGGTAGTGGCCAGTGTCCAATCGCTGCAACGACGACAATAGCCGAGCTATAACAATGTCTGGAACTCAGCGCGTGTCCAGTGCTTTGCCAACCCCAGCGCGTGGTTATGATCAACAGTGGCGGCATATTATCGGCTCCAGATCACGTGGCCGCTTGTTCTGGCTGCGAGTTTAGAAGGCACGTTGACTACGTCTGTAAAAGGCCGTCAGCCGGTCGCAGATCAGGGCAGCTGCGCTGGTCTTCTGCTGCCCTGATCAGGGCAGCTGCTGATCTGCGACCGGCTGATCTGCGACCGGCGAGTTTAGAAGGCACGTTGACTACGTCTGTAAAAGGGCAAGCAAACTGAGAGGCTTCATAACTAGGACAACAAGAGAGATGCCAAGCCATGCCTTTTGTACACTGTACACGGCTCTTGTACTGCCGGTTTTGGAGTATTGCTCCTCTGTCTGGAGCCCCCACCAGGTTGACCTACAGAGGAGACTAGAGTCGACGCAAAGAAAGGCCACAAAGACAGCACTCTACTTGCAGGACAAGAGGGCAAGCAAGCTACCCTATGAAAGGCGGCTGCAATCCCTCCGGTGGTCCAGACTTGATAAACGTCGACTGTTCTTCAGACGGGTCCTCCTCTACAGGTACCTACATGGTGTCTGTCCCATCCCCGATGGTTACTTGAGGAGGTCTAGGCGAGACCCCTCGAAACTTGAACAGCGCTTTGCCCGCACCATTAGTGCCTCTACCTCCCTCTTTGTCCAAGCGCCTATCCTGTGGAATCACTTACCAGATGCTGCTCGCCAGGCCCCAAGCGTAGACGAATTTAAAGATCTAGTGCGGAATCACCACGAAACCTACTCTCTTCATTAGACTAAGTATTCTCACCCTTGTGTAAATTTCATTCCACCATCTCCATTTCATCTGTTAACGTATGGCCGAGGAGGAAATCAGCATCTGTATGCACGGGCTTCTGCCTTTTGATTGCCTCAGGCTCTTGGTCGTATGGTTGTTTTAGCCAATAAACACCTTTGAACCTTTGAACCTTTGAGTTGAGGGGGTGAACGCTAATCGGTTTTCTTTAATTTTTTACTGGGACTTCTATTGCGTGGGGTGAAAAACGAACGCGTGTTTCATAGGTCATTAAAGGGGTCATGAAACGATTTTCCTACTTCTTCCTCCTTAGCTTTAATCCTCAACTCAAATGCGAATTGTGAAATCACGTGGTCGTGACATTCCTTCGGCACCGGTGCGATGACTCCTAGCTTCCACCGTGCTTTTTATGCACACCATAGAACTTGTCATTCCCCAGTGACGATAAGTTCCGTCAGGGCACTCATTGGCCACGAACGCGAATCCGAATATTCGTCGACGGATTTATTGTTGACGAGCGCATACGTCCGAGTGAAGCAGTTCTCGTGTCCAATGCGTGAGCTGGGCTCGGCTGACGTCAGTTTGGCGCCGGTGACGCGCTTTTGGAACCGCGGATGTATCATAGTGAAAAGGCGGATAGCTTTCGAAGGCAAGAAGGTACAAAATAGTCCGCTATATCTTCAAATGTTCGTACCGAAAAGCTGGCTTTTGACTTTCTAGCCTCTTTCTTCTGGCCAACTAAACGACATGCGATTAGTAAAGTCCCAATTTAAAATCATTCATCCCAACCCAAAAGTCATTTCATGGCCCCTTTAACGTCAGGGATCCGTTCTAAGCGGTATTTGCGCAAACTACAAAAATTGTTGCAGGAGCGATGCAACAATTTTTGTAGTTTGCGCAAATACCGCTTAGAACGGATCCCTGACGTTAATGACCTATGAAACACGCGTTCGTTTTTCACCCCACGCAATATAAGTCCCGGAAAAAAAAACTATAGAAAAACGAGCAGCGTTCATCCCCTCAACTCACAGCCAGAACAAGCGGCCACGTGATCTGCAGCCGATTATATGCCGCCAATGTTGATCATAGCCACGCGCCAGGGTTGGCAAAGCACAGGACACGCGCCGAGTTCCAGACATTGTTATAGCTCGGCTATTGTCGTCGTAGCAGCGATTGGACACGGGCGACTACCCGAATGCTTCTGTTCTCTGAGTTCTCTGAGTCTATCATCGATGCACCTCCCTGATTGGCCGAAGTACTATCTCCCACAGGAAAACTCAATTTTGTACACCACGCCGACCGCGCATGCAGCACAAACTCCTACTTGTGCTTCTCAGCGCAGCCGAGTTTATCCGAACGACTCCTCTCAACCTTAGCACATAGACGCCCCAGTTTTGAAGGCGCAGAGAACACCACGGGGACTCCATGTCGCTGTGCTACCCTTTTGAGTCTGTGCGTAACCTTATGTATATAAGGAAGAACCACCGGTCTCACGTTGGGTTTCTTCCGGTTGGGACTTAGGGCGTCGAAGACCTTTCAACAGGCTCCCCGCCACACCGACAAGGACCTCCCTAGGGTATCCTCTCTGCGTGAGCTTGTCGGGCTGGTTGCAAAAACTAGCCAGCATCTGGTGAGGGCAAGACCTCACCAGGGCCGCCTGCATACAACCTCTCTCAATCCCTCTCTTTACAACCTTCAAGTGGCTAGAATCAAAAGACAGCACACTTGTTTTCTTTCTTTTTTTTTTTTATCCTCGGCCGGTACCGCCAGCACACATGATCCTCATTAAAGCTAAGATTAATATCCAAAAACTGTAGCCTTCCGTCTACTGGATTTTCCCTCGTAAAATTCAAACCACATGAGTTGGATTTGAACGCACACGACATGTTTTCGATGCAATCATTTCTTACTTTCACCAGATACTTTCCTAAATAAAACCAAATAATCGTCGACGTATCTAAAAACACGAATCACCTCTCTTCCAAGACCGACTTCAATTAAAAGCTCTATCGCGCATAGAAAGAAAGATGTCACTCACGACTGGAGCGACCTTAGCCCCAATACATGCACCCTGCTTCTGCAAAAGCAGTGTGTCATCATGCACAACATATACAGACCTTTGGCGCCGTTTCCCTCTTCATAAGGAATCATAACTATGCATAACCACCTCGCCCATTTTTCAACGGTGCTACAATTCAATTTCACTGCCGTCTCACGTGATCATTTGCATGTTCCGCGGCGTCAGTTGTTCCACTGTGCAGTGGTTCTCCAACAAACGACTCTTGACTTTCGGAAGGGGTCTGTTCGTCATCTCCTTGATCGTCAAAGTATGAAAATAAAATAAATAAAAATCTTAGGACAGGGCACTACATAAATATTCCAACCTTCTCTTTCCTTACGCGCGTAACTTCAAAGCATTGGGAGATTTTTAACGCGGAATGTGTTTTATCAGCCGAATTATATGATAACACTGTCACGAAGAACTGTAACGGCGTAACACCATGTGCGCCGTGACGTCATATGACACCGTAACGTTCAGAGCCGCCGGCGAAACCCACCCCAATCATATCAGCCACTCTCTCTCTCGCTTTCTCTCTCCCGGCTATTTTTTTTTTTTTCTTAATCCTGAAACTTGCTTGTCTCTGCGAAAAGGAAAAGGTAAAAAGAAAAGAAAAATAAGAAAACACGCAACGGAACTCACCAAGCGTTCGGAAGGACAAAACGAAGGGAGAGAAAAGGAGCAACGTTGTCGAGAGCCATAAACGCGCTAGAACACATAGAGGGTGGGTGCCGTTGTTTGAGGATCCGGTGGCAAATGTGGCTGCGACAGTTGCTAGTTTAGGGTCGGATTACCCCGAACCGTCGGTGGCCGTCGCAGGGTCCCCTGCGGGGCACTGCAGTGGTTGCAGCGCTGACGCCGGCAGGCACGGACGCGTCGGCCACGAGGGAAATCTCTCTGACTGGCGTCACCGCGCCCACGCCGCTCGCGCTCTCGCGAGCGTTTTGAACGTTTCGAAAGATTTCCGAAATAGAAATACGGGGAACACAAACAGCATACGGCGGAGAGCAACACGATCCCTGGTCGACCTTACACATTTCTTTCTTCGCTTCTTGGTTTTATTCGCATTCCTCTTTCTTTTCTTTTTCTCGCTCTCTTTTTTCTTTTTCTTTTTGGCAAGGGCACGTGAGCTGTTTTAGCCGAGTGGGAGGCATTCTTTTGTTCCATTTTGCTGTTTGTCGTCATGCTCCTCTTGCTTGGCGCTGCTTTGCTATCTCGGCGGGCGCCACGCAGCCGCGACCAGAAACATTCATTTCGAGTCCCAGTTTAGGTGTCCCTGAAACGACGCGTGTTTTCTTTTAAGTGTGTGTATATTCGGACTTGCACTGCCGTCACATCAGCTGCCATCGTGGTGGTCTCGCTACCGAGTGCGTAGTACCTTTGGCGACATTACATACGTTACGCACAATCGAATTTGTTTTTCTCGGCGAGAACATTCAAAATTTAACGACCACCGTCATGGCGTGGCGACGTCAAAAGCCACGTATGAGTGTGCAACAGCTTGAGAAAACGCCTGCAGTACATCTGCGCATGCAGTACAGTATGAGGGGGAAAAAAAGTAAGTGGGATGTTGTTTGCATATTGTTGGCGTTCCTATCTGTCTCAGTTAACTGAGACTCTCGTGTGAGCACACGGTGACAATAATAGTGTTTTCTCGATGAGAGAGCACGCTATCATTTTGTACGTCTCCACATGCGCGTGGAGAATTTAACCAAATATGTTTTATCTGATTAAACTCAAGTTTTCGCAGCATAGCCATATTCCCCTTTTGTTCATATATATTTCCTCAAAAACGTTTGGCATGGATTACATTTTTTTTTTGTATATATATATATATATATATATATATATATATATATATATATATATATATATAAATTTGCACTTTCGCTGCACCGAGAGTGCACGCACGTTTCAACACGAGATTTCCGTCAAACTTTCGGGCCACTTCGCTTAGCAAGCTCTGATGGTTCTGCAGTTTGTTTGGATAGAAGATCGAATAGCCTGTCTTCGTGTTCCACAGTCTAATACAAAAGCAGAAAAAACTTTGAGGTCTCGCGAGCCGCGCCAACGCCATCAAAGTGCTTAAAAAATCAGATATGATGGTTCTTTTTTTCTTTCGTTTTGCGATGAATGAACGCACTATGCTGCAAAGTGATTTAGTGTAATTATTGTGAACTGAGCTAGCCAGAACCCTTTTCTTTTTTTGTGAATAGTTAATACTATATGACCACGAGGTTGTATTAGTCATGAACAATAATGTGTTCTGCGGTGTCAAGACAAAGCGACAGTTAAACCACTAACCTTCAACATCGGCCTGCAATTGCAGACTCACTTCCGAGCACACACGATCTTCTTTCTGATAATTACTTTTGGGTAATCGCAAACTTACTTTCGGCAAAACAGACAAACAAACAAACAACAACAACAACACTATTTTGGGGTAGATGCGAGGCACATAAGTGACGTTTTCTCTATTACTTATTACTACACCATTCTCAACTGAAATCCCTGATAGTGCGCTCCATCTGTAGCTTCGTCGGGAGCCGGTACCCACGAATTAAAACGTCAAACAATACTGTCCCGCTGTTAAAGCAAGATAAAGTATTTCTGTAAGACGGTGGGGGCTGCAGTGAATGTTTTGGAAAGCCTGAATTTGCCTGGCTTTGTTCTACTCTCTGAGACCATGCAGCGTTTGTCTATGGCGTTTGCTTAGGGCGTTTGCCTAAGGTGATTGCCTAAGTTGTTTGCCTAGGCCGCGACCGACTTATACGAAAACGTCGCAGCGGTTCCTTCTCTCATTATGAAAACGACTCTGGGACATGTTCATCAACTCAGTTCGGAGTACGTCTCGAAGGCGTGCAAGAGCCCCAAAAGAAGCAGCGAAGATCATATCTTTACTACGCTCCCACAAACCGCCCAAAGAGATGTATTTCGATTTGAGGCTGCAATCGTACGCTTCCGTCCAGTACGTGTTTCTTACTACATCCGCGATTATTTAGATATTTCAAACGCCCCAAGGCCACGATGGCATTGCAGGGGGAATTGGCTACAGTTATATAAAGCAAAGAAAAAGACAGCAATAAATTGTTGAGGCAGTTTTAAAATGCGACGCCATCAGATAAAGCTACCACGGACGATGGAAGGTGGTTCCATGAATGCGTGGTTGCGTGTGGTTCGGGGTATGAGCGAGCTGTGAGAAGTTGTAGTTTTCCATAATGGTATGCCTATTTTGTCTCGGTGGTCAAGACGCGATGTAATGTAGAAAGGGGGTGTTCGGAGCTTTTCACGCTTCCCCGTAGACTTTATCGCGAATGTTGCACGTGTCTCTTATATTTATATATATATTTTTACGTTGACGGTTATGAATGTCAAACGCTTTTTAAGGAGATATCGCCAAGAAAGACCCAAGGTCTGGTCAAGTGACTCGGGTCCCGCTCTAGCCGACTGTATACTTTGATCGCGATTATTAGTGGTTCGCCTCGCAGAGTCAGTTTTTCTGCACAAGAAAGAAACGCACTTTCGAAATTGTCCCAATGTCCCTGTGACCGATAATGTCTTCTTGTGAAATAGCATCGCCCTTTACAGAGAGAACCGCGGCATGTCAGGCAAAGATTGCATCAGACAGAAAACCGAAACGAAAGGATGTACGCGTCAATCCACAGCGTTCTATCAACGTCTGCGGTACGTACCGAAACGTCCCGGGATTATTTTGAGAAAGCAACTCGTGCGTCACCCTCCCAATTGTGCAACCGAGAATTAAACTGGAAGCGACCTACGTAAGGATGACAATTTTCGCCAGAAGCAGTGCTCACACTGATTGTGTAAAGTTCTATTAAAACGCTCAACTTGCAATAAAAAAAAATTAAAAAGAATTAACAGGTTTTATTTCTTTTTTTTTTTTGTCAATATTACTAAAAATAAATTGAAATTGAAGCAAATCCCAAGGACGGACGCCAGGATTCCTGGTATTTTAACTACGCTTACCTCTGTGCAGTGTAGTATTTCTCTCTGTGCAAATTATTTCAGGGACGCTCTATTAGTCTAAGACTTTACGGTTTTAAAAGTAAACGGTCAGCTAGAACGATAGGGACAAAACACAGACAGAGAGAAGCAGAGACATACACACCGCTGTTTCTCCCTGTCCGTGTTTTGTCCCTATCGTTCTAGCTGACCGTTTACTTTTGCATCATGTACCAACTAGGTCAACTTCAGCCTTGTATTTTAGGTTTTCTTCTTTTTTTTTTCAATATTTATAATGTTTTTTTATACTTACGCACCACTGTAACGCGCTCCATGCCGTGAGCTCAAAACGTTTTAAGCTGGTTGAGGCACGATATTTCCGATGAGAAGGGGAATGAAAAGTTCCCATTTGTAGATACAACTTGCAACGCATACACGCCGAGAAATTTGGAACGCACGTATTTTTCGAGTTATTTGGTCAGCAAGCGCGCTTTTCATCACGCCGGAAAGGTGGCACCATACATTCGCGTGCTTCCCCACACAGCTCACAAGCACGAGTTGAAGCACGCTTCCAGGAAGCACACAGGAACGAAACGAACTATGTTGATAAAAGCACGACGAAAGATCCCACGTTTTTCTATTTTTTCTTTCAATCAATATGAGACGAAGAAAATCAACCGCGCGCAAAGCAAGCAGCAACAAACGTCGTTCCGATTCGACGATTCAATAACAACGTCCAACTCGCTGCCACTCGGCAAGAGCAGTCTCGCACGTTTCCTACACTTCGAACGCCCGTCGACTCCCTTTGGGCATTTGTCGATCAATACGTCGTGGAAAAAAATGGTGCAGACTCACCTTACGTTTCGTTGTAAATCCGACCGGGAAGGACCTGGGGCCTCCAACCCCGAGGTAAGGTATCCAGGAAAGGTGCAAAGTCAAGGAGCGAAACGGAATTTTTTTTTTCCCCCCCAGCTCGGTCGGCTATGGCGGAAAATATTGGTGCGAGCGTGTTTTGCGCCGCCGCCGAAGGAGGGCGCATCCTGTCAGGACAGCTGCTTTGGCGGCTGCTTCGTTCTGTTGAATTCACTCAGTTGGGCGCCGACAGACATCGACCCACCCAAGTTTCGGCCCAACGTACTCGCACCGGGTGGGCGGACAGTTGACGCGACTCTGACGATATCTAACGAGACAGACTACGCAATTTATATTCCCTTTTTTATCTCCGTCGCGCCGTGTGGAGACTGCGGTGGAGACACAAACGATTTCGCTTGCTCTATTTTCTTCTTCCAGTTGGGACGTTTCTCGGAAATTTAAAGTCGTCAGCATTTGTTCCTGCATTGCGCACCAGTTTTAACGCTAGTGGTGATAATAAATTAGACACAAAAAACTATTACTATCTTTTTAATAAGTTAGTTTGACTAAGGTTACCGTTGCCTTATTACATCGAGGGAACTTCTTTCTGCACGTGCGACAACCCCGCTGGAGCCAAAGTAACGTTGGCTGAAGCGTGTAGAGCACGAGATGGCACGAACCCTCTCGTGCACTTCCGTTTGCCTCCTGTGAACTACAGTTATAGCGGCGTCACGCATGCGCCGAACGCTTGGCGAGATCGGCCTATTCACTGTGACGAACTCGGTGAGGACGGGCATAGCATCAACGAAGTCATCAAACAGCTTTGGCAGGGCACCTACTGATAAGCAGAGACACTTCCTAATTCTTTCCTAGAATTACAAATTCTCGTAATTTGAAATTATAATTCGAGTAATACGTAAACCGAATTGATCACTTACGAATTATTTCCATTGAATTATACTCCAACTGTGCTGTCATCGATAAACACGCCTATTTTCCAGTTTTGTTGCAGAGAATCATACATGTTGACATTTTTATTCCAGTTTTCCAGAATGTTGACTACTATTGACTATTGACCAGTTGTTCGTGAAAAAAAGATAGTCATGTTTGGAATCAAAAGTTATAAGCGATTTTCAAAAGTTTTCAATGTGAAAATGAAACCGCTTCCGCTGTACCCGATAGCAGACGACACTCGAATTCGCAGAAAAATGAGAAAATGGCGGCCGCCATTTTCTCAATTACACATAAAAAAAAAAAATCGGTAAAATAGTTTTAATAAGTTTTGAATCAGATAGCAGTAAGTTCTGAAGATTTGACGACGGGTCGAAGCAAAAAAGTATTGGTCGAAGCCGCTCCGGACGGAGATTGGGCGTTCGTCGAAGCATAGTTTATTGTTGGCGACGATAAAAATACACTTACAGAATGAGTAATTTATTTTAATCACTTTAATTTGACATAATAATAATAATAATAATAATAATATTAATAAGAAGAAGAAGAAGAAGAAGAAGAAATTTTCATAGTCCTTAGTTTATTGTAGTTTCGGTTTGACTCAACTGTACTTGTACTATCAAGGCTAGAATAAGCGCAACGCTCCATCCAACAAGCAACACTGGCACATATCTCAGAGCTCCCCGAATTTGGCGCCATTTGGAGCGGGAAAAAACATGTCAGAGAAAACTCTCCAGTAGGCTTTTTAAAGTAGCAGCGGCTGCTGAAAATCTCGATCGGTTGAGAGACTTGTCGGCCTCGCTATGTCGATGCTAGAAAAGTTGCAAATCCAAGGCATTCGGAGCTTCGGACCGACCGATGCCAACAAGCAGATGATGTCGTTTTTCTCTCCGCTGACCCTCATCCTCGGCAGCAACGGTACGGGAAAGACGACCATCATCGAATGCCTGCGCAACGCGACAACGGGCGACCTTCCCCCCGGCCAGGGCAAGGTATTCATCCACGACCCCAAGTTGAATCACGAGACAGAGGTCAACGCCTCGATCAAGCTGAGGTTTCAAGACGTCAGAGGCGAACCGTACGTTGTGAATCGGCTCTTCCTACTGAAACAGAACAAGAACAACACCACCTTCAAAACGGTCGACGCAAACATCGTCCATCGGGACCAGGAGGGCAACAAGACGACTGCCACCTCTAAGTGCTGCGACATCAACGCTACCGTCGTCGAACTCTTGGGCGTTCCTCGCGCCATTTTGGAGAACGTGATCTTCTGCCACCAGACTGACTCCAACTGGCCGCTGTCGGAAGGCCAGACACTCAAGACCAAGTTCGACAACATCTTTGCCGCCACACAGTACATCAAGGCGCTCGAAAATATTCGTAAGCTGAGGCTGGAGTACAACCAGGGCATCAAGCTGCTCAGCGAGAGCACAAAGTACCTCAAGGCCAACAAGGAGAAGGCAGACGAGTACGAAGAGGAGATCGCCAAGGACGAGAGGAGGCTCGCCGACTGCATCGGGACGCTGCAAGACATAGAAACCAAGCTGGAACCACTGCACCTCGAATGGAAAGAGATGGAGAAGAAGGAAGATGAGGCACGTAACTTCCACAGCAAGCTTTCCTCCGAGAGAGACCAACTCGATTACACCAGGAATGAGATACAGCGCATCACCCGAAACCTAAAGGAAGTATACCCGGGACCGACTGAAGAGCTCAAGCGAGACATCGAGAACTTTGAGTCCAAGCTGCTCGAGGACAAGGCATCGCTCGACAAGCACAAGAAAGAACTGCAAAAGCTCTGCTTGCAAATGAGCGATGTAGCCGAGGAACAGGAGAAGCTGCTGCCCGCTCTAGGTCGTCTGGAGAGCGAGAAGACAGCTGTGGAGGAGACCTCCCGTAAAGTGGAACGAAAGTCGGAGAGCTTGAACCAGAAGCTGTCGCTGGGAGTTACCCTATGCCGAGAGGACTCGCTAGAGAAGAAGGTGTCTCTTGTAGTGTCTTGCCTTGACAACAGGGTGAGTGACCTTCAGCTCAACTTTGAAACGACGAAGGAGAAGCGTGAAGCTCACGAGAAAAGTCTGCAGGACAGCATCGACTCTGTGCGAGAGCGGAAATCCAAATCCGAACAGAAGCGGGAGTCGACGCAGAAGCAAATTGCCGACAACCAGAAAAAGATCATGGTGATTCGTAAGGAATTGCTGCAAGCTGAAGGTTATTGTTCCGAAATCAGGGAACTCGAGTCAGAAATTAGCAAATTCGAGGATCAACTCGCGTCCCTGGAGAGGGAGGTTCCTAGTGACCAGCTCAAGGACAAGATTGCAGACAAGCAGAGGTCGAAAGACGAAATCACTGATAAGCTGGAAAACCTCAACAGGGAGCTCGCAAGTGCACAGAAGTTCAGCAAAGAGCAGTCTGAGCTCGAGCATATTAGGCGAGAGTTGAGTGAAAAGATTAAGTTGCTCGAGCAAGCTAAAGTTGAGAGTGAGCGCAAGTTCATGGAGCTCTTGGGAACTTTTCCGGCCTCAGATTATGCTAAACAAGTAAACGAAAAAATTTCATCCCTCAGCTCCGAAGTGAGTTTGCTTCGCGACAGTGTCACCAAGTTGCGGACAACTGAAAGCTCCCTGGAAACGAAGCTAAAAATGCTGGAAGATGATCTCAAGAAAAAAGAAAAGGAGCTTGATAAAAGCAGAAAGAAGGTTATCAGTGTGTGTGGTTCAGAAAACTTGGATGGCAGCATCCAGCAGTTGAAGCTCGAGATGACGAAAATGCGTGACGAGAAGGGCTTCATCACGGGAAGCGAATTCATGTTTCGGAAGTACATTGAACGCATGAGACAAAGTCCCTGCTGTCCTCTGTGCAAAAGGCACTTCGAAGAGCTTGAGTTAGTCAACAGGCTTATTGAAGATCTGGAAACAAAGATGAGAGTTCTTCCTGAAGAGCTGAAGAAAAAGACCAGAGAAATTGATGACAGAGAACACAAGTTCAACGACATGCAAAGGTTAAAGGGAGAAGAAGACAAGATGTCGAAGCTGAGGAACAATGAGTTGCCCGAGGTGAGGGCGAAAATTCTCAATGCAACAACCGAGCGTGACAGGTTAACCAGCTTAAAAGCAAGCAAGGAAGAGCAACTTGACATGAAGATCTTTGATCTGGAGATGGCCCGGTCTCTTTTGGGCGAAGCCGAGACAATGGATCGGCTGTCTCGGGAAAGAGATGTTCTTCGCCGTCAGCTAGACAGCAAATCTCCAAATGTCCAACGGCTCAAGCAAGGTCGAACCATGGAAAACATTATGGCAGAGATTCGAGACCTGAATGGTCAGGCAAGAGAGCTGGAGTCAACCATGCTTGATTACCGTGCAAAGCAGGACCAATACCACAGCTTGGGAATGTCTCTGAATGCTGCTCGCAGTAAGAAGCTGCAGCTAGAGTCCAAGAAGAAGGAAGAGTCTCGTCTCAGGAAACAGAAGACGGAGCTGGAATCGGAAAGTGAGAACCTCAAATTGTCCCTTGACCCACTGATGAAGGAGAAGGAAGAACTTCAGAAGCAACTTCAAAAGGCAGTCTGGGCCAAGGAGAGTGCTGTTAACGAAACTCGGCGTTTGTTAGAGGATTTGCGGTCGGAACTAAGTGCACGAGTACTCGAACGGGAGGACCTGAAGAAGCACTTCGACAAGGTTCAAGAATATTTCCAGAGCAAAAATCCTGAAGAGCTGCAGGATGTAAGAAAAAAGCTGGATGACCTCAAAGGGGAAATTGAACATCTTCAGCTGGTTAGAGACGAAAAAACAGCACTCATCGACACTCTGGAAAAGAAGCTGTCCAGGCAAGAGCTGAGGGAGCGTGAGCTGAAGGACAACCTTCACCTGCATATGCTTCAAGTGCAGAGCGAGCAGCACAAAGTGAAGATTGATGAAATCAAGAATCAGATGAGAAGCTCGGGCCTTGTCAATCTGGAATCGGAAAAGAAAAAGATTGGTGAGAAAATCAACAAGCTTCGAGGTGACAAGAACTTCTCAGAGAGCAAGAAAGGAGAGCTCAAGGTTAAGATTGATGCAGCGAGACGAGAGCTGAGTGGTCATTTCAAGGATGCTAAAAAGAAGTATATGACAGCTCTCTGTGAGAAAAGTGTGAAGGATTATATCAGCAAGGACCTGGACATGTATTACAGAGCAGTCAACTTTGCTGTTCTCAAGTACCATGAACAGAAAATGAAGGACATCAACAAAGTCATCAAGCAGCTTTGGCAGGACACCTACAGCGGGGATGACATTGACTATGTCCAAATCCGGACAGATGCGGATGAAAAGGGCTTGGAGAATTCTAGAAGAGCCTACAACTACCGTGTCGTGATGATGAAGGGAAGAATTGAACAGGACATGAGAGGCCGCTGCAGCGCAGGCCAGAAGGTGCTGGCGTCCCTCATCATTCGATTGGCATTGGCCGAAACCTTTTGCCAGAACTGTGGGATCCTGGCACTGGACGAGCCTACAACCAACCTAGACCGGAGCAACATCAAGGGTCTGGCGCTTTCTCTTGCGAAGATAGTAGAGGCCAGGATGCGCCAGCGCAACTTCCAGATGATTGTCATCACGCACGACGAAGAATTTCTTCGTCTTCTGAGCCAGAGGATTTCGGTGGCAGAGTATTTCTACAAGGTTGAGAAGACAGACATGGGCTACTCCAAGCTTCAGAAGGCTCGCCTGGGAACGATTATGTAGCCTTATGAACTGCAGGATCATCTTTCCCTAAAACGTGTTGTGGTGCGTTACTTTTTGCAAGTTTTGATATTTAAATAAAATAACATTCCACTTTTTGTGCCTTCTTATTTGGCATAAGGAATTTTAGAAGAGCTGTTACAGGACACAAGTCACGTGAAGACATTTGGCTATTGTTTCTCTCATTCTTTGCCTAACCGCACATCTTTCTGGGCAGGACAAATACTAAAGCCCTGATAGTCCATTGCAGAAAATTAATATGTATGAATTTTAGACCAGTGTCCGAAATCCCAGCCCCCAGCGATAAAAACGGGAAATAATTAATCTCAAATTCAGGCTCTTGGCATCGGTGTTGCTCTTGGAGCTTCATGACTATGCATTTCAGACGTTCTTGCACTACAATATGTGTGAAGGTTCCTAGAAAAATGGTGTCTTGCAAAAAGTGCAGCCCCCCTTCTGTGTCAGGAGTCGGCAGCAGAGGGATCAGGGGCCAAGTGGGCTAATGCACTCCTGCTGGAGCACGTGGAGCAAAAGCTCGCGCTGCAGTACCCAGGGATCCTGGGTTCAATCCCCACCCCTACCTGTTTTGATTATGACGAGCATTGTACCAGCGTGCGGTCGTGCATCACTACTATGTGGTGCACATTAAAGGCCCTAGGCTTGCGGTTATACTGGCTAAATTGGTAATTTACAACTGAGAGACAGACTAACTTCAGGCTGTATAAACCACGGTGGTAAACAAACATGGCGGCTCCCATGGAACAGAGCAGACACTGGTCTGTACTTTTCAGCAACGTTACTAAAACACTCGGTTAGGAAAGTCGCTCGCCGTTGAAACCTGGGCCGCTGGCATCCACTAAGACCGAGCTAAATATGATAACAGCGCCACCCTTTAGCGACGAGTTGAAACATAAAAGTTTCCTTATATGGCTACTGCTAAAGTCACTGAATGTTCCCAAAGTACTGAAACTCCCAGGCTCGAGGTGCCAAGGTAGCGGCTATAACTTTTTTCTTTACTGTGGTCACCTTGAGCTTTCAGAGAGCATGTCTTTGCGTAAAAACAAACAGAAAAAACACTTCTTCAAGGTACCTTTATTGGAGATTAGTACAAAATATCAGGTGCGTGATGTTTTATAAAACTTTAGTTTGCAAGGTTTTGCGGCACAATTAATATTGTTTTTATACAACCATGTCTCACCACTGATTTCAGATAGCACGTCCCGACCTGGGTGCGTCCTAATTTCGAAAGTAATTTGCGGCGCATCCGCTTGGGAGATGGGGGTTGGCGTCCCTGAAACCACCAAAATGGTCGATTAAAGCCAAAATACAACAGTCAGAGCGGACGCTATTGAATGCGAAACCCCCCAACCAATACGCCTCGCAAGTGGGCTCATTTTCGTCTTCTGCGCATGAGAAAGGAAGTAGCGGTGACGTCAGAACGCCGAGCCCTGATTGGCCGATCGCGACCTTCTATCTGAGCGTCGTCTGCTCCTTTGCAACGTCGTCTGCTCGCAACGTCGTCTGCGTCTGTCTTACCTTTCCTGCGACTTTCGGAAGTGCAGGTCTTTACGAACGAGCTCGACTTCGCCTTTCAGAGAGGGCAGACGAAATAATACCCCTGTCAGACGGGCACCTCAAATGACATTTACCCCAAATGACATTCAGTGTAAATGTCATTTAGGCAGTGTCACACGGCAACTCAAATGACATTTGACTTAAATGACATTCGAGCTCAACTGAGTTCTCCCAAACTCATTTACGGCTCGTAAATGTGTAGTCTCGTCAACAGCGGTCAGCACAAGTTCCGCGAATTGAAATAAAACATTATAAATAATATAAATACAATTAAAAACAATGCTTGTAGCAATTATTTTTAGAAAAAAATGCTTATAACGTGTATATCTCGCACACCTTTTGCGATATATTTGTTCAATATACTCGCGGCCTCAGTTGCGCGTCAGGAACGCGATCCGACGTTCCGGCAGTTCCGGATACATCGCACTACGATCATTCTCGTCAGCAGGCTCCATCGCTACAGAGTCACGGTCTTCGCTTGAATCGATCGCAGACGTAAACGTCAACGAGGTATACGAATCCGGCGAAGAAGGAAAGAGCGCGAGGAACAACGGCGAGAAAGATGCACGGAGTTCCGAATGCAGACGAGCCAAGCGGCGGGACGGCTACGGCTACGGATTACTTGGGATTGCTGACGTCGTGTCATAGTTGCCACAAAACACCTTGTCTCCGTCAAAACGTGTACTTAGTTTTCATCACCGTGTTTGACTTTTATGTTCTGATAATTCATTACATTTTATTTACTTAGTAAACAATAAAATAAACACTAGTTTGCCGGGTTAACAACAGTCCGCTATCGTGATAGACATCACCTAAATGACATTTGTGTTGCCCGTCTGACACGACACGACTTAAATGTCATTTGAAAATCCTAAAGGCCTTTAGCGTAAATGACATTCAAGGTGCCCGTCTGACAGGGGTATAACTCGAGCGGCACATTGTTTTTGTCTAACAACTAGCAGACGCGCATCAAGGAGAAAAGTCAAAGAACTCACTGGCGAGGTGTCCCGAGGCGCCGAGGTTTGTTTGCTAAGAACCGAGAGTGATCGTGTTAGTGTCCGCAAGTTCCCTCCCAAATACCTTTTCCCTTCTTTCGTGTGCGGCGAGACTCCTCACTCTTTAACGGCATCGGCGGGTTGGCGAAGTTAATGTCATCTGCTTTACGTCTGCTAGTCAAAGCGATGGCTGCTTTACCTTTCCTGCGTCTGTCGGAGATTCACCGCTTTTTCACTGGCGAGAGTCACCGCTGCCTCGGAAAACAAGGAGATGACAAGAGGAAGAGATTGACCTCTTAGTCTAAAATTGAGGTCAGCGATCAAAGTATAATACGGGAAGGGTTCACAAGGGTCGCGCGGGCATATTCGGAATCATTCAGCACGCCAGCCGGTCGTGGGCAGACGGTCTTGGCCAAGGACCGTCGGAGTGCCTGCTAGGCCTATCTGCCGAGCTCGCTTCCCACGTAGCAGCCAATGTCGAGCGAACATTCCCTGGGTTTCCTGAATGTTGAAGGAACGTTAAAACACCATTCGGAACGTTCTAGGAATGTTTGTATGCGAACATTCCCTACAAGGTAAGCTGCTCAACATTCTAGGAACGTTCGTTGGCGAACATTCGTATGCAGAATGTTCTCGGAACATTCGCCTTCGAACATTCATATGAGCAACATTCTTTCAACGTTCGCTTGCGAACATTCCTAGAATTTTCGCAGGTGAAGCCTTTACGGAGCTCTCACGCAATCTGTGGTTCGAAACACCATCAACTATATGCCACTTTGTGCCAGAAATATGCAAATTAAGTGGAGTTTCTGGAAACTTAGCATAAGGGATCAGTTTTATCTTATATGAGTCTACCAAAGAGTGTGATATAAGGTGTAGGAGAAAAGCAATGGTTTTCAAAACTTGATAATGAACTTGCCACTCACTGGGTATGTAGAGATGCTGTTTTGAATAGACCCGATTTTTAGCATGTGCGGTCAATACTTTAAAAAGGATATATCCTGCAGTTGAGTGTGGGATGCCATGTGTATCTGTTCTTTTAAGCTCGGAGTGAGTAATCGGTTATCTATATGGTATATCTTGATTGAAAGAAGTTGACAGGTGACAAGAAGTACAGTTAGTACATGCTCAGGGTGGTGCACTGGGAAAGCGGCAATCTTGTGCTTCGCCTTCTAAACATATGTTTCGATTAAAAGCTATCGATCCTCCCTGTGAGGAGCTCTACCACATCCATATATGTATACGGCTCATTGGTGCTGTTTCCTAAGCAAACCGTAATTGTAAAATCTTTAGAAATAAGCCTCAGAAAATGTTTCCTGAATGTAGGGATGTACCCACGTCACATTCCGAGGAGATTGGAAGGATGTCCCTGCATAAATCTGCAACATTTAAAGCAAGTTGCAGAAGTTCTTTAGATGTTTTGAGAACGTTCTTAGAACCTTGTTAGGATATTTGAATGTTGATTGAATGTCCTGGTAATATTCTATGTCGTTCTCAGAACGTTCTAAGAATATCCCTTTGAAAACATTCCCCGAATGTAGCGATAAGTGCCTGCGCCACATTCTGACAACGTTGATAGAATGTTCTTACGTAAATTTGCAACATTCCAAGAATGTTGCCTATGTTCTTTTGAACATTCCCGGAATGTTCTCAGAACGTTCTCGTGCTACGTGGGTTGGTCGGGGTCAGTGGAATCGTGGCCGTTGGAGCATTTCCCGGGTGTTTGTGGATCCAGCGTTCTTGTTCGCCGTGGTTTATTTCAAGTACTTTTTACTTTTTTTCTTGCTGCATGTAGTCGGGACGCGTGAAAAGAGCACGCACAAAAATAAACGTCCGTTGGTCGTCGTGACCAAGTAACTGAGCGACATTCGGCCATGCTGATTTGATCGTAAGAAGTGCGTAAGACAGCTTTGCAGCCGTCATAACCTGCGCAAAACTTACGATAATTTTGTTTCGTGAATACGAATTTGTTCTTACTTTTTGTCTTACGCACATTTTTGGCGTAAGATCGTTTCGTGAATCTGGCCTCTGCACTTTCGAAAGTCGCAGGAAAGGTAAGACAGACGCAGACGACGTTGCGAGCAGACTACGTTGCAAAGGAGCAGACGACGCTCAGATAGGGGGTTGCGATCAGCCAATCAGGGCTCGGCGTTCTGACGTCACCACTACCCCCTGCGCAAGAAGCAGACGAACTTGCCCTCCGCATACAACCATATATAGGTAGGTAGCGCAACTTTATTGAGTGCAGTGCGTACAGGGGCTAGGCTCATCTGCCCGCCTAACTATACAGCACAAGGGCTCGACTGTAAGAAGGGAATAGGGGATGGGCATTTATGGGAAGTAAAGCAGCCGTACCGGCCGTACAGTACCCCGGGTGGCCGCTGCGAGAGGAATGGGGGCGTTGCGATCGCCATTAGTTCGGATCTCGAGAACGGATCGGTGCCACTTCTTTAGAGCAGGCTCTTTGGCAGTTTCTCAACTGAGTGGTTCTAAAGTCGGTGACAACTCAAGAAGGTAGGACGAGGGAAAGGAAGGTGGGAGAGGAGGGAATGGACGCAACGCTGGCGAGGGGATGAGGAAACACCCTCCCATCGCCAGCGTTGTGGTTGCGCCCGCTTCCTCCTCTCCCACCTTCCTTTACCTCGCCCACCTTCTTAACCTGCAGTGGGGAATTGTAGTAGACCGTTAAAGCAGCCCGCTGCACCCGGATAGCGTTCAGTAATCCGCCACAATTACCTTGAACTACGCAAACAAGGCTGGCGGCGCTTTGGGGAGAAAAAACAGTCTACTACAATTCCCTAAATTTCTTTACTGATTCCGTTGTCTAAGTATGGATCACGGGTGTGCGGGTCAACGAAGTTGGTGCGGGTACAGGTTTTCTTCACGGTAATTTATGCGTTTGCTTAGTTCGTCTGGAAACCTTAAAATTCAAATCCAATGAACGGCCACACAGATCCAATCCAATCCACGGAACACGTGCTTAGCGTTGCAAGATGGCAGTAATTCCCGGTGTTGTGTAAGTCTTTCTTAATTTTGTATAAATATCGCTTTGATGCCGCGAATCTATGTCTTGGGCGTGTTATATACCTTTTCACTTTGTTAGTTCAAACTGGCGTTAATCCTGTAGTGTTTACGAGCACTATTGAACCGATCCATGCTCCATTGTGACAGTGTCAGATCGTGTTTAGCGTCTTCATGTGGATTGTTTTAACGGTTCTGATATTATGATCTGTCCTCCAGAAAACCTCGAACACAAAGAGGAAAACGTTTCCTTCAGAATCGTGAGTCCAAACTGGTTGAAAACACAAAAACGACGATATTTATTCGCGGCTCAAATGCCAACAGCAACGTCATTAAAGCCATGAAGAATATGGTGAGTACCCGACGTCCCCATTGGCCTCCTGAAACATTCGCTAGCCTTAGCGGAATTAATATCACCGTAATATTTGTTTCAGTGTTCCGTGAAGAGACCCCACTCCGTCTTCTTTAACAAGTAAGCCAACTTTTCGAGCAGCAATAAGAACGTTGACTACAGGCGCTCGTTTTTCTTTGTTTGGCTTCTAATTTATTTGTTTCCTTTATTTACAGAAAGAACGAAGTGAAGCCATTCGAGGACCAGACTCCTATTGTAAGAATTAGTTGCGCAATTTTAATGTTTTCCGTCAGGTTTCAGTCAGATTTCACGTTCGTTTCATTGGGGCTCTTTGGCCTGGCCGAGGTTTTTTCTGTCGGTACAGCATGTGCTCGAGTCACCTGAACTGTTCTTTTACTTTTAAACAATTCGTAGTGTCTATACTCCCGGCAGCCGGGTGAATAATGTCCCTGAAATTCTACCGGCAGTTGCCTCCCATTGTACCATCGACAGCTCAGATTAGCTTTTTCTCTAATGAGCCGGCCCAGACTGTCACCTCGAAGTGGCGTGTACGAGTGGGCCTAGGTGGTTCAACATTTTCGTAATGAGCCGCTACAAACTGCCGCCGCGAAGAGGCGTGAGCGCAGTGCAGGGGGAGGGGTCGGTTAATACGAGCCCCTGTTACGCGTCCCCGTTTAAGCGCATCCATGAAACATGTTTAGCGCTCATGAAACGTGTTTCTATGAAATACCGGGAGAATAAGAAAGTCAGTATTCTACCGGCAGTTGTCACATTGTGAGGAGTGTCTGGCGAAGAACTATGCTAGTCGTACATGCCCCGTAGATACCAAGATGGCCGCGAGGGGACAAATTCGGGATGGGAAAGACGACGATGACGGACCAGGGGGAACGTGCAGTTAGGTTCTTGGATTGAAAAACGGATAGTAAAGGTTTCATCCTATCAAGCGGAGGCTCGTCCGGGATCGAAGATGGACAACCTGGAGGTGCCGGATGAATTGATAGCCCGCCTTTTAAGACAGACCGACGGATCCACGATGCAGCGGGAGCAAGTTTCTGTTCAAGTGCGCCAACTGCTACTGACTCCTGCAGTGCCCCCAGCCAACGGACCCGAGGTGACCGCGGCTGCAGTCCACCTGTCTGGCGGCCCTCTGCCAAGAATTGCGGCGCAGTTGCCGAAGTTTACAGGCTTCAGTGATGGACAGTCACCCGAAGAATTTATCAAGAGGCTAGAAAACGTTTGCTTGATTACGGGAGTCGCCACTGAAAACCGTCTCAGCCAGGTCATTCCCGCTGCACTGGAAGGGAGCGCCAAATTATGGTGGCGTTTTATCGGTGACTTCGGCATTTGGGATGATTTTACAGCTGCGTTTTGTGCCGAGTTTGCCTCAAGCGACGTCTAAAAGACGAGTTGAGACACCACACTCAACACCCCGAGCAGAACCTCAAGGAATTCATTTACTCCATCGCCGAATTTTATGAGAGAATCGGGGAAGGCACCCCCCGAAAATGTCGACTGTGTGCTACGGCAAATGCATCCCTAGCTCCAGGATGTGGCGGAAGGGACTCAGTACACAAATTTGAGCGAGCTTGCCAAGGCAGCGGATGGCCTCATAAAGCGTGCCTGGCGGTGTCTTCAGTACAAGCCGCCCCCCAAGAGAAGCAAGCAGGTGGCCCGTGATCTAGCTTTCCGTGCACAAGGTAACAGCGACTTCCCTGAGACGGAGGCTGCAATGCCCGCTACTCTCGCACTGGCTCTAGCAGCCACTGTGTCATCTGCAACAGTCGCTATGCCGTTGACGTATCGCTTGCCACTCCACCCTGCGGCAATCGAACCAGTCTACTACAGGGACCAGCTTTCAGGACCTGCAACGTCAGGGGGAGTTGCAGATTCAGTTCTGCCAATGTCTCAGTGGCATCAGCGCCAACAAGGAGTCGACCATTGTTGGAGATGGGGAGGAATCGGTCACCCCGCTCGCAGCTGTGCCACGGGTCGGCGTTTGGGTCCAGGTCTCTGCTTCAGGTGCCAACAGCCTGGCCATTTTCAAGCACAATGTCTGAGAAACGGACACTGGTAGATGTTGTCCCGGTGAGCATCTACGACAGAGCGCTGCAAGTGGCGAATACTGCCGGGAGGAAAGAGCCTCTCCTTGGCGTTACCATTGGGTCATCAACGTTCAAGGCGCTGCTCGACACAGGCTCCAGCGTTAGACTCCTGGGTCGGCCGGCCATCGCAGCTGCTCAAGCCACAGGTGCCAGTCAAGAAAGGGAGGTGCGCACGCTGCGACTGGCAACAGGTTGGTCCGAGTCCACTGCATCTCTTCGGTCCGGTGGGCAGCCGGTTCTCGGAGACAACGTTTCCTGTGTATGCTCGACTTCTGCAGAGACATTGTTTTAGGAAGGGATTTCCTTACAGTGACAGATATCTCCTTGCATGTAGCCCTTCGGGAATGGACACTTGGAACAATGCCCTAGCACATTGTTCCATTTGTGAAGGCCATAAAGCAAGCAAGCAGCGAGCTTGGGGCAGAAGATTATTCATACTCCCTGGAGAACCTCTTCAAAGAGGAGTCAACTTGCGCCACCATATCCAGCCATAGTGCTACCAAAGGCAATGGAGACTCTGCCAAGAGACCGGGAGTGTGTGCTTCTATAAAGAAATTGTTGGAGATCTTCGGACCAATCTTCACCGAAACTCCCGGCTGCACTTCCCTTGCCGAGCACTGAATTGACACAGGAGACAGTCCACCCGTTCGTTGTACCGCGCCCCGTCAATTCCAAGAAACAAAAAAGTCATTGACAGTTGCCTTCAAGACTTGCGGGAGCAGGGACTTGTGCGTCGGAGCACCAGTGAGGTGGGCAAAAAGTCCGGAGGATTTCACCTGGCCATAGACTATTGGCCGCTCAACGCACGCACTAGGGTGCCTGTGTATTCGATGCCCCGAACCGACTGGTTGCTGGCACAACTCGGGAGAGCAGGAGTGGTTCTCAAGCTTTGACCTTTCTAAGGGCTTTTTTCAAATCTCTATGCGCGAGGACGACATTCCGAAGACGGCTTTGATGTGCCACCAGGGCACCTTCGAGTTTACAAGGATGCTGTTTGGTGTTGCAGGTGGTCCAGCCTCCTTTCAAACGCTGATGGACAGAGTCCTGAATGGAATCAATCACCAATTTGCTATGGCATTTATGGACGATGTACTTGTGTATTTAGAGACGCTAGACAGCCATGTCGCACATGTCCGAGAAGTCCTGAAGCGCATCAGATCAGCAGGACTCACCATGAACCCCGACAAGGTTCAGGTGTGCTGCCAGTCGCTCAAGTTTTTGGGCCATGTAATAAGCCTTGGACAATGTAGGCCGGCCGACGGGAAGGTGTTGGCGGTGCTCGACCACCCCCCACCTGCCACAGTCAAGCAGCTGCAAGCCTTTCTGGGATCGGTTGGCTATTACCGGAACTTTATCAAACAGTTTTCCATTATTGCCTGCCCCCTCACCGATCTCTTGAGAAATGACCGAAAGTGGATCTGGAATCACCAGCAGGAGCATGCCTTGACCCTGCTCAAGGATGCACTGGCTCATGATGCAGTGACGAGTTTGCCAGACCTGAATCGGCCCTTCGTCGTCGAAACAGATGCCAGCGGAGTTGGCATAGCTGCAGTACTTCTACAGGAAGGCCCCGACCAACTGCAACCAGTGTCCTTTATCAGTAGGGTGCTTACCGAATCTGAGCGACGACACACTGTTTAGGAGTGGGAGTGTCTCGCAGTGGTCTGGTCAGTAGACAAGTTCAGACCTTACCTCGAGTTTACCGAGTTCGAAATCCACTGCGACCATTCCTCACTATCCTGGATATTCAGCACCGACCAGGCCTTCCCAAGAGTCGAGCGTTGGGTGCTTCGACTCCAGGGCTTCAATTGCAAAATCGAGCACCAGAGAGGGCTTGCGTATATCCCAGCAGATGCCCTCAGTAGAGCACCTCTCCAGCAGGTGGACATACCTGATCAGAGCCTGCCTGAGACGCTGTTTCCCATCTGTGCTCCAGAGTCGGAGCCTCAGATCACCTTTGAGGTAGCTGCAGCAGTGTCCCTGATCGACGATGTCACCTGCTTGAGTGACAGAGCAAGATTGATTGACGAGCAAAAGCAGGACACTCTTTTGTCGAGGCTCCTGAGAGTTAAACAAGGCATGAAGCTTCCTGATGATGACCCTGATTGGCGCCTGCTGGCGGACTTGGCGGAAACAACCGAAGTAGAAGCCAATGGTCTGCTCGTGCAACTACGCTGGGAAAGAAAGGTGCCCTGGCTCCCTATCCACGTTCGCCAATTAGCACTCAAGATGTCACATGACCATCCCACAAGCGCTCACGCAGGTTTTTTCAAAACTCTAAAACGCGTCTCGTCCCGCTTTGTTTGGTTAAGAATGAGAGCTGACGTGGCCAGGCACGTTCGTTGCTGTCAAGTGTGCCAACGCACTAAAGCCTGCCGCCAGAAGCCTGAAGGACTTGTGAGCAGCCAGTGGGCCACTGCACCGATGGCGGAGCTAAGTGTGGATATTCTAGGACCTCTGCCCTCCACACCTAGACGCAACAAACACCTTTCGGTGATAATCGACAAATTCACAAAGTTTATTCAACTTTTTTCTTTACGAACAGCAAGCAACAAAAACATTATAGAGTGCATGATGCAAGTTTTCTCCTGACACGGCACACCTGTTTCCATCTCCAGTGACAACGGCAAGCGATTCGTCAGTAAACTGTGGCGAGGTCTCCTAAGCCACTGGGGGATCGCCGACCGCCCCCCTGTGCCATACAGGCCAGCAGGGCAAATGGTAGAGAGGCGCAATGGCACGGTAAAAGAGAGCCTTAGAGCATACTGTTCCAACCACAGAGACTGGGAACAGCACATTCCTGAAGTCGCTTTCGCGATGCGCATGGCAGAAAGCGTCGTCACCAGATTTACCCCAGCCTCGCTTCGCACCTTCCCACGCAGCTCCGCATCCCGTGGGAAGTGGCGGGACTCAAGGATGACAGTGAGCCACCAGCTTCGGCATGTCATGCGTTTGCGGCGGAAGTCACTCAGCGCCTGCACGACGCACTCGATTTTGCTCAAGATCACCAAGAGTAAGCGAGGCAGGCCCAGAAGACTTATTACGACCGGCACCGGAAGCCTGCAACAATACGTCAAGGGGACCTTGTCCTTCTTGATGTCCACACATTGAGTGATGCGGCCAAAGGCATTACTGCAAAGCTTGCTCTACGGCGCATGGGGCCCTTCCGTGGGGTCCAGTGCCTGGGTACTAACGACTTTGTGCTTAAGGACCCAGTTACTGGGCGAAACCGGCACGTGGCTCCCGCGGACCAGCTGACACCGTACCATGAGCCAGTCCTAGATCTACTCCCGCCTGGTTCATGTCTCAAGAGGTGGAGACCTGTGAGGAGTGTCTGGCGAAGGACTATGCCAGGTGCACGTGCCCTGTAGATACCAAGATGGCCGCGAGGGGACAAATACGGGATGGGAAAGACGACGATGACGGACTGGGGGGAACGTGCAGTTAGGTTCTTGGATTGAAAAATGGATAGTATAGGTTCCATCCTAACAAGGATTTCAGACAGCCAATGGGAGGCGAATGCCGGTAGAATTTCGGGACATTATTCTCCCGGCTGCCGGGAGAATATACACTGCCTAAACAATTATGCTCATTTTCACCGCCAAAAGGGAAGTAAACAAAGTGTGACTCCTCGTGGAGCCTCACTACTTAACCCCTTTATGTGGCGAATTAAGATACTTGCATGTGCATTACGATCACTTATATGTTATTTCATTAAAACATTTCCTATCCAGAGAAGCATAGTTTTTTTTTCCTCGTTTGACAACCAAATCTTGTAACTACTACTTTACAGAAAGCATCAGGTGTTGAGACTGCCGAGCTTAGCAAAAGCTATTTTCTTTTCTTCAGGAATTCATGTCTAAGAAGAGTGATGCCTCACACTTTGTGTTTGGCTCACACTCCAAGAAGAGGCCAAACAATCTCGTTTTTGGCCGAACTTTCAACGGACACCTGTTGGACATGTTTGAGCTTGGAGTGGACAGCTTCAAGTCATTAGAAGATTTCAAGGTAGCTGTTCTGGCTCTCTGCATGTCAGGCGGACAGCAGACCAATTTCACTGGGTTTGCTGCATGTGCATGACATTGTCATTCTTGTCTCGGCTGTGACTACGCCATCATTTTAGTAGTCTTTGCTTCTGTTTAAACTAGTTCGATGATTGTGCAGGTCTTCCAAGTGGTTTTAAAAGTTGACACATTTTTTTTTGAGCATGTAGTAAAATTATCTGCGCTTCTCACAGGTATGACATTGTAACGGCTCCTTTTTCTAAATTCCTCAGCCCCCTGTGGTGGTGTGGTGAAACAGTTGTTGACTATGCCCCAGCAGTTCGGAAGCATTTCAAATTTGAATTAGCATAAGAGATTACTCGCATACCACTGTTTGTTGTGTAAATTGGATTTATACTTCTCTTTTGCTTAAATTCAGAAATTCTTTTGTTATCTCAAAGTCAACAAGGGGAAACTTATTTGTTTGCTCATTGTATTCGACTGTTTGCGATGCTTTGCTTGGGAGTGTATTTTACCATCCAGCATTTTTCTACAGGGGCCAAAGGTACCAGTAGGAACCAAACCAATGCTTGTATTTGCTGGCGAACAGTTTGAGCAGAACAAGGAGCTGGAACGGTTGAAAAACTATTTCATTGGTACGTGGGTTTAGGCCTTGTATCTCCCAGGTAACGTTTTGATGGTTTGACTAATAGGGATTGTCACAAGCCTTCTGAAACAGGTTGGACATCTTTGCACTGTTTTAAATGAATGTTCCTGGGTGGCAAATGTTTATAATATGTTAACCAAATTTTCCATGCCATATCAGATGCAATATTTCAGGTTGCTCTTGTGAATATAAGACCGATACAAACAATTGCTAAATCCTTAGTCGATATACAAAATAACAGATGCAGCGGAATGATAGCATGATTACTGTTTTGCTGGACAATGTCAAAAGAAAGGTGATATCAATTTTCTTATAAGTTTCATGCCAGATAGCCATCAAACTTGTTGAATGCATAAATTTTAAATCTCCTGAATTTATCACTTCAGAAGCTCTGAACAACAGTCTTCTTTATATAGTATGAAATTACATTAAAGTGACACTGACACCCCCCAAAAAAGATTTATTTATTTTTTGCCAGGCGATTCATTATGGTGTCAGAAGACTACCCAATCAATAGTTTGCTACAGCGACACATATATTTTTAATAAAGTAAAAAAATGCAACTTCTCGAAACCAAAACTGGACTGGGGAGGAAGAAAAAATATAGAGGAGAAAGCTACCAAGAGTCACGTGGTTGTGCAACTTTTTTTTTTTTTTTTTTTTTTCAATCAATGTATTGGCGGGTTTTTAAAAGCCATAAAAATGGGTATCGTATCTTCTGTCTTTTAGTATTGAGTGTGTGCCTTCAATGACCCACGACTTTGATTATCTTTGGTGGTTGTGTCTAAACCATAGAAAACGGCATGTGACCACGGTGGAGATTATGAGCGCGACTCATGCCAACCAGTTCTCGATTGGCGGTTTTCGGCGGAAAGAAAATTAATTTCGAGCCGCAAATTGTGTTCTGGGTAGTTGCGCTCTCATATGTCATGTACAAATAAAAACCTGGGCGAGTATAATACCCTGTCAGTCTCCCTTTAATGCTGACAACCCCCAATTTTCGACAGGCCAGGCAAAAACCACTGTGGTGGTTCCTCCAAACTAGAGCAGCAATTTACCATCAACTAGTCAAATGTTTGAGAAAGGTTTTTTCTTGTTGATCAACCTCCGCAGACTTTTTCAAGGGTCCCGTGGCAGAGGCAGTGAGTCTACAGGGTCTGGAGCACGTCATCATGTTTACCGCTGTGGAGGATAAAGTCCTGCTGCGAAGCTACAGGTAAAGCTTCGTCTGAGCATCCTATGAACTTTCGTCGCTGCAGATGCTTGGCATACTGAAACTTACGAAGTCAAGTGCTTTCTGGGTCTTTAAAATTCAGTGTTCTCACTTGTACGCAAAATTGAAAGTACCTGGCAACTAACTGATGGTTTGCCATGCAGCGATTGAAGTAAATTAAATATAGATGAATGCATGTTTGTTGTAGCCACCATTTGCAATCACTTTTTATATACTGAAGAAGAATATAGTTAGGATGCTGGCCACAAGTGAAGAAGTGGGGGGTTCAAATGTACTATACCATTATCGTGCCTTTTTTATCTCAATTATTTTGTTGCTTAATTAAAATGCCATCAATTAGGTGACAGAAGTGTTTAGTTACTCCTGTCAAATGAAAAAAACCTTGAACATACATATTCTCAACCAAGAACCGTTTGCTTACATATTCATCTTGTTTTCGAATATTGGGCTTGGCTGTAATTGAGTTGTCTGTACTACTTGTAAGTGTTTCATGCTGCTGTTAAAGGGGTCATATAAAGAAAATGTATCTGCCAGATTTTAGTTTTCTTCCATTCATTAAACCACAAAGACATTGGTTACTAAGTATTCCAGTGAAATATTGTCTGCATTTTATAAACCGTGCAGTTATCTTTGACTACCTGAAACGACCATGTGACATTTTACTGCAGCATGAGCAACAAAACGTTGCAATAGCTAAGTAAAAAGGTTGAACAGATATAAAACTTTATTTCATCTTCAAATAAAAAATTGGGAGTGATAAAAAATTGCGTTATTTATTGGCATTCTTGTATTAGTTGTGCGTCTCTACATCTTGTGGTTGCGATGCAGTTTCGGTTTCAAACACGTTCGGGTGTTGTGTCGTTTGGTAACCATCGTAACCACGCTGCTCGTCCCGCCACGGCTCGCATTCGCTCTGGATTACGGTTGTGGAGCCTGATTGTGGATTAGAATTGGAATAAAACATAGGGCAAAGCAGTAGAAAATTACAATCCCAGGAGGATTTGAACCTAGAACTTTGTGAAGTCAGTTGCAACAAGGGACGTGCGCGCGAGACCTGTTGACTATCAGCACATCTGGCTTTGGCGATTTATTTTCACTGGTGTAGTCTTAGGACATAGTGTTTTTTCTCATGACTGGCTTTATGGTCGCGAGTTTTCTGTAAATATTTCTTTACCACAATCTTCATCAGCAGTAACTTGACATGCCGTTTCTCAGGTATGTAACAGTGATTCAATTTGCTTATATTTTCAGCCTTCTCGCCCTTTTTCTGCGAGCGGGTCAGCAAGTTTCTGGTCCAAGTGAGAACATATTTGTAGCTCATCATTCGACGATCGTATCGGGACGTGGCTCTCCCGATCGAAGTTGCAAACGATTCCCTAAACCTCCCCTCTGTAGCACGACATACGGTAGCACAAACTATTGACTCACGGCATTGGCGTACGGCTCGAAGCATAGAAGCCGATTGCGGTGTAATATAGTCAGTGACAGGCTAAGAGTTCAGGGGAAACTCCTCCCACCCCTTTCCACGATAGTAGAGCAAACGCTGGAGGGGGGCAACCTCCTCTCCAGCGTTCTCTCTGCTAAAGTGAAGGAGGAGGGAGAAGCTTCCCCTGAACACTTAACCTGTCACCAAATCTTACTGATCTGAGCATTGATTGTTGACTTGCGTGCGTGACACCATTATGGCGTCGCTGTTGGATCGATATCTGATGCTCTGGCTTCGCCTCTCAAGTCCAGTCTATGTCGCCAACTTGCTCAGACAACAAAAGTTTCCTACTGGTTACTTATCTTGACATGTTTGTAGAACTGGGAAGGAAGCTCCCCGGGAAACCAAAGTTACGTTTCTGCGCTAGTAAGTAAATTTCAACGATAAAACGATTGAACGTGGGTTACGTAATAAAGGACACGGATTCCAAATAGACAAGTAGCTCAGAATTTCGAAAAAGTCCGAGGACACCTAAGCACTTCTTATGAGTCCTGAATGCGAGATAATGAATGTCATTCTTCCGCTCCCTTAATTCGTCTGCGGCGTAGTGGCGTGGACGGCCATATTTCGGTGCTGCCGAGGTAACGGCCAACGGCCGAGAGCGCGCTCATGAAGTGGCCACGCCACACTGAGCTCGGCCGTACAGCATCTCCGGAGTGTGCCCGAGTGGGCTGTGCGGCCACTGCTCCCTCTTACCGGCGGCCGGGCTGCTGTATGCGCTGTGCCACCATGGACAGAGCTTCTCTGGTGGCGTCCCTTGGAACTACGCCGCACGAGAGCCAATGGGAGCCTCGTTCCTTGACGCGCGCCAGCCAATGGGAGCCTATCCATCAGATCTCTGCTACAGACGACATTGGGACAGTGGAAGGTGCCGTTTGGTGCGGCTTCAAAGCTCATGACGTCGGTTCACGCAATAGAACAGTAAATGCTTTCGCTTAAAAAAAGACAAAAAAGAAGCTTTCTTGCCTTTTTTACTGTGCCCGAAGAGAAACTAGATAATAAGGTGATAACACAGACCTGTTTCTTGTGGCCTTTGCATTTCATTGGCAACTGAAAGCAAATTGAACATGCTAACTGAAGTTTTAAGGCCGGTTCACACATTTGCGTTGACCAAGATGCGCTCCGTTGCGTTGCGCAGCACAGCTGCCTCCCCATTGGCTCGTTGCAAGTGTCGCCATAGCAACAGCTCGATGCAAGCAGTCTTAGCGAGGGGCAAGAAGTTGCAGTTGCACTCGAACACAACTGTGTGAATGACCCTTGAAGCCTCTTTGTATGTGGGACATTTTAGCGGTGGCCCCATTTTGGCCCCTGGTAGCCCAGGGGCCATTTTGGTTCAGAGCCAAGCTGTATTTCTGTTTTAAGAAACTCCAATTACCTAGGAACATTTGTTTGTTGTGCCTATTATCTTTTAGGTTGCTGCAGTAGTAAAAACACTTCGGAGGTTTCTTTAAAAAAGTGGATTTCAGGTAAGTATTGCAGCACATCGTACATTCTGTTCTAGCACTGCTTTTTTTTTTTTTTTTTATAAAAATCAAACTAAGTGCTTTGCTGTCTTCATACCAAGAGGAGGTGAGGACCACAGAGAGAAGCTCTATCTGAGGTGTGCATTGTTTGGATTCTGAATTTTTGTTCCTATATTGCAGGGTGCTCATGAAGAAGTCTGGTACCAAGTTGCCGAGGGTAGAACTTGAGGAGATGGGTCCTCACCTCGACTTTTCTTTGAGACGGACAAAGATCGCTTCGGATGACCTGTTCAAGACAGCCAGGAGACAGCCTAAGCAAAACAAGGTGCTGCATGCTGCAGTTGTGGGCTGATTCAGAACCCCTTACCTTGTTATTTATTTTTGTTCTAGTAGCCCTTTAGGCCTTTTGATGTTATGACGCATTACCATTGTATAACGTCGTGTCTAGCTTGACTGCAGGGTGTCTAGCGACCGGGAAAACCTGGAATTGTTGGAAATTTTAATCACCGAGAAAAATGAGGGATATTGTCAAAAAGCGAGCCCAGTCAGGGAAAATGAGCCGGAAACGCCATCGAGTGCCCTGAGCAAAGACTTGAGGACCTGGGGGCACAAAAATAGGCAACAAATTCTGCTCAGAGCAGAGCGCGGGCTCTCCTTACCCGATGTAGAGTCTGCTACACTATGCAAAGGGAACGGCCGTCAAATCCAGTCCAAGCCTTGGATTGGATTGGTGTGGATTGAGGGCTCGACACTAGGCTAGATCCAGTCATAGCTACTAGATTTAGTAACAAATTGGAAAGCCACAGTCCCCAACCCAATCCAAGCCCGAAGCCGAAAGTATCCGAAGGTGTGCATCTGGCGGCCATGCGCCCATGCTGCCACTCGGTAATTGATGTGTGTGGTTGAGCGTCGTGTTTTTTAGGGGCGAAGCTCCTTAGGGGCTAGCCATGTCCGTATGTCCGTCCGCCGTAGGCCCGGCGTCGGGTGCTCGTGCTTCTGCTCGTGAGATCACGTGCTCATGTAAGGCAAAAAAAAAATTGGAAAAAAAATATGAAAAAAAGAAAAAGAAGAAAAAAAAAAGAGTAGGGGGCTCTGAGATGCCATCCCATCTGTCTGCTTAAAAAAAGAAAAAGAAGAAAACCACACATTCTCCTACTGACATGAATGAAAAGGCTCGGCATGCTGTGGCTCGGCGTCTACGCAGACAAGCACCACCAGAGCTTCGCCCCAAGCAACATCATTCACCACGTGGAGATGCGGTCAATTTTTCATTGTGTTTACATTCCGGAAGTGGTCTCTTCGCCGGCGATGTCGGCGGCAAGAAAGTGCTTGTTTAATCCGGACTGGACGAACCCGAATATTTTGGAATATGCAAGTTGGATTTAGCCCGTGCAAAATGATCCTCACAGTGCTCAATGCTCAATGCTTGTGTTTTAATGGTCTCACATATTTAACCGCCTCTACAGTGGTCGGGGAATTTCACCTGAAATTTTCAGGGAAAACCTGGAAAAGTCGGGGAAATTCAAGATGATAATTTGCTAGACACCCTGGACTGTGACTGCTTATGATGGCGACTTGCCTTGAATTGGAAGAAGTCGCAAGACAAGTAACCGTAGACTTTACAAACGAGCAAGATTGTGTTCACTTGTCCCGTGACAAACCCTTTGGCTCGCTTGCATCGTGCAAAACAGAATCATTAATTTTCCAAGCAAACAAAAATGCTTGTTGGCTGGAGTGGTTAAGCAATGAGTAGACTTGTCAGGAACCTTACCACTCCTTTTTAGTCAGCATTGTGTCCCATGTTGGTTCTCAACTGTTTTCTTCCTCTATGTTTGTGCCTAACCTGAGGAATGGGCATCAACCGTGCAGTAGTCATCACAACTACTGATTGCTACTGCTACAATGCAAGATCCATATTGAAATCGGCAGGAGTGTTCTACATCTTTGCTCTTGTGTTCCAGGTGACTAAGAAGAAGAACGTCGAGAAGACTGCCTTGGGAAGCACACTGGGACGCATCCACATGGAGAGGCAGGACTTTGGTCAATTGCAGACGAGAAAGTTGAAGGGTCTCAAGAAGACTCCAGAGCAGAGGAAGGAAGCCAAGACAGCCAAGAAGGTGGCAGCAGCGGCGCAGGAGTCCCAGCCGAAAGACATAGAAATGGCCGACGAGTAAGACGCAACTCTGCTCGCATCCCTGTTCGTTACTGCACCTTGTAAATACATGCCATCGCAACAAGCAAGCTGATTTCGTCTGTTCTCAACGGAACCTGTTCATTGTTGGATGGGTATGGGTAAACATGCGCCGACCCTATTTTCGGTATTTCATTGGTTCTTGTGTCCTTGTATATAGGAAACGGCCCACTCATATGCTTGTTACTACTAAACGTTCCACAGAAGCAAAGCGGTTGAAGCTTGTAGGAAACACTCGGAGAAGTAATCTGCCGGGAAACTCAGGATCACAATTGACCAGATGTCTTACTAAAAGGCTGTTCTTTTTTCTTTTGAGATGTTGCTTTTCATGGTGCCTGCTAGAACGAAAAATGAAGCTTGGATGTCTGAATTAATGACAAAAATGCAGACAAGCTGATAGAGAGCAAACATCTTGAGACAGACCCAAAATTGGGGTGCCGAGTGCGAAATGGATGCCTCAAACACAGCTTGCGTTGTCTCTTGTTCTTTTTGTGCTATGGTATCAACATGTTGAACCTTGCTGTTTGGTACCTGCTCAGCCTATAGACGCTTTAAAGCAGCTGTGCATGGGCGGTGCCATTACCGCCCTTCAGTTTTTGTTTCCTCTTAATTCCGTTTATTTCACTTCATCATTGTTTTAACCCCTTAAGTGCCTTGGACAAGCTGAGCTCGTCGGCCACTTTCTGGCTAAAAATGCCGTGGACGAGCTCAGCTCGTCCAGTGATTTTTTCGGTTGCCCTCAATTCCACGGACAAGCTAGGCTCGTCCGAGTAGTTTTGCGGCGCTGATCATAGATGGCAGCACTCGTATTAGCTGGCAAATATTTTTTTCGCCTCCGCTGATTTTTGCGTAATACACTTTTCAAATTTTATGTGTAATACTAGAGTAACAATTCGAAATTAAAAAAAAATCTGGCACTTTTAGGTTACTTTAGGAAAAAAAAAAATTGGCACTTAAGGGGTTAACATTGAGGGAAGAACTCGGTGAAGCGTGGTTTATTCTTTGCTTCCAAGAATACAAGTCAAAACGTAGACACGCTTGCGGCTGCTCTTATATTGATAGCAGCCGCGCTATAGATAGGAAAGAATGACGATAAGGTTAACAGACACACGGCACTCGACTCGGACACAATGACACAACAATCATTATCATGGCAGGCCAGGTTATTGCCATTTTAGATTCTACTGTGCACTTCTCCCCAGCATTGGCCTTTGTGGAGGCTCGCCAATGCCCATTTCAGTGGCTCGGTCTCGGTAAGACAAGAGAAGGTCAGCAGTGGCGGCTGTAATCTGGCACATGTATGAGTTGACTACTTGTAAAAGAAAGCTGTTCTCAGCTATTAATTTTATTATGACCTGAAATGCAATCTTTTGAACTTTTCCTATCTATTTCATGCATCTTCATTAAGGTTCTGCATTTTCGGTTTTTATTTTTTCAAAATTCAGCATATTTTTTTTATGCCCACAAAAGCTTACCTTTTTTCTTTTCCGGTGAATATGAAAGAAACGCCACCGGATCAGATGATCCTTGCAGCTCTGATATTTGTGATCACTCAAAGAATAACGGCACAGATACATATGAAAACGAAATCGACACTTTATTTGGCAAATGTGTGCAACTGCAAAAAAAAAAAAAAAAAAAAACGAAGTGCAAACAAGTCAGATATGAAGCCTGTGCCCAAAAACGTGGAACTTCGCCTTCTGTACATCAGGATTATCGTGATCTTATTATAGTAAACACACGCATACTTTCCGAGGTTCTGGTTGATCCGCGCTCTTTCTTTCCTGTTAATGACCCTGAGCTTCGACAACGCCCTCTCAACGTTAACTCTGGCAGGCTGTGGAAATGAAGCGCTGCCCGAGCCGAAATCGGGCAAAAGAGACACGGTGCAACGTTTTGAAGCACAACATATTTCGTGTACTCGCTAAACTCTGGCTGCAGAGCTTGCATCAAGTCAGTCTCCCTTACGAGTTTGAAAACACGCTCGTACGTGGCGAAGTCATGGGGCATTTCAGACTTCACGTTCGGATCGATGATGCGCACATTAAACCAGAACATTGTGATGGCATCCGTGTATCCCATACATTCGGGCACGTTTCGAGAGACACTGTCGTCCCACTTCTTCACCACAGCTCTGCGGGGTGACTGGAAGGTCAAAGTGAGCTCGCATTGTCGGTCCTCGTCCACAAGATCTAGCATACTAGATACGTCCTTGCTCTAGCCAACATCGTCCTTTGCCCATCCCGTAAACACACTTCCAAGGTGCACGGCAAACAATGAACACACATTGCACACGACTGTGTCCTCCAACTCCAGCTTCCGCAAAGTTGCTAAAATCGTGTTGGAGGTCTCCTTCACAAATTTCATCTTAATCAGAAGGTCAAGCGTTCCCTCAATGATGGCCTCAAGCTTCTTACATTTCTCACCCTTCGCATCTGAGCTTTTCAAGAAAGCTAGAATAGGCCTCCAGAAGTCAAGGACATCACACAGAGATTGTGGAAAGAAAACCACCTGGTAGGGCAAATCGTGGCTAAAAATTTGGGCCCAATGTACATTGATTCGCATAATGTCTGAAACTTCCGTCGAAGCTCTCTGAAACAGACCGAAGCTCTCTGAAACAGACCGATCTCACCAGGAGTTGCGCAACGCCACCGCTACCGCGGTGCATGCTGGTACCTGTAGTTCTCCCCAGTTTTCCGGCCGCGTCAATGCGCATTGTACGCCCGCCTGGCGTTTGGAAATGTTCGGGTTAGCACGAGACGTTTAGACGGGTGTTTACTCATGGTTTTCAATGGGTGGCTTCACCCGTTGTATGCCACGGTGCTACAATAACAGCACCAGGCAGAAAGGCCTCGGATATTATGTCTTCCCGAAAGAAAGCAGCACGGCAAAAAAAGGTAAACAGAGCCGGACAGAGGGGCAGGAAAAATAGCGTTTTTCCATTTGTTTCGCGATTTGCTTCATAATTTATATCCACCTATTGCACTTCAGCTAAAAAGTGTAAGATTACAAGGCACGAGACACACAGTGTGCCGAAGTGTTCCGTACGTTGGAATCTGAGGATTCGCTCCGTAGCGGTCTATCCGTTGGTCTATCTCCACCAAGTTTGGTGAGGCCGTTTCGAATACACTTTTTGCTCAATGAATTTTGGTGATTATAACTGTTAATGTGACGACATGTTTTAAGCACAACTGTGCTTCAAAAGATCAGGACAATCACTAAAAAAAAAAAGCAGCGATTCTTGATATGCATCACTTGAAATAAAACTTCTTTCATACAAAACATAAAAAAAATACCACATAATGCAATTTAGAAGTGCAGCACTTACCGGCAGAAATGTAACAAACGAGCCTAACCTATTTTGTGGTGGTCTATTAGGCTGGCGCTACTGACCCAGAAAAAAGCTTCCAACGTCGGGCGACTCTTAGCGTTTGGAGCTTGCGCAAACAAAACGAAACTGAATAGAAACTGTACACTAAAAATCATCTCCACCCCAAGTTTTCAGGTATCTTGCATGGTTGCTTCTTTTTGAGAGATGACAATTGTTACGGCGCATCAGGGATGGCCTTTCTGTAGATCATTTCTTATCTGTGTGCAGGCTTCTCTCCGCAGTTCATCTGTACCCTGTCGCACAGGCTGTCAACCAGAATGAGACAACTTTTAGAAAACTATCGCTCACCGAGAAAGCCTATTTATTTAGCTCCTCTTACTTCATTGTTGATTGAAAGTTATGCACAAGACTGAACACTACCAAGCTCAGTTTTTCACCAACACATTTGACGCTATTCCACGGTGCTACACAAAGCCGATGGTCCCTCGAAGTTTCTTGTTCTTTGCTATTCAACTGGATATTCAGTTTCCAAGTTAATTGAGACATCCGAGCAGCCGGAAAGCTCGAGTAATGGCGTCGTTGTTTTTCTCCTGCGGCCGCAGTGGGACCACTGCGTGAACGGCAGTGTGCTCACGCGTTCACGAAGACGAAGAAGCAGACGACAAAGCGAATCTAAAGCGATAAGACGACTGGAACTGCTTTTCTGCGCTTGCTGACAAATTAAGACATCACAACCAACACAATTTTATGAAGTACAGACATGCAGGGAAATCCAAGCTGATACCGGGGTGTTCCAAACGATAATCTACGATGTACGTGCAGCCCTATGTAGCCAGGAAGCCGGAAAGCGATGACTACAAGTAGCATGGCGGCGGCACCACTTCCGGAATGCGCGCACCTGCGCAGTTCACTTGGTGACATCGGTCTACTCGTCAGCATTGCCGCGACATGCATTACAAAGTCATGCACAGACGTGAGGCCTTCTAAACACAGACCTTCGGCAAGGGCGTTGTTGAGAACGTGACAGGCGTTGCTTAGGTGAATGCCAGTAAACCCGAGGTCGGACTGGCAGTGATCTTGGTAGAGTTTTCCCATGTAGGATGCCGAGTCTGATGTGGGCATGCAAACATCGCTGATATGCTTGCCAAAATGAAGTAAAGCCTCTTGAAGAAGCATGGCCATCGACAAGGCGTTGCACTGCAGCAGCACTTTCAGAGCAAGCCTGTGTGTGCGTCTGCCTGGTAAAGTAGGGTAATAAAATGTCACCATCACAGCAACAGCAGGGCATCACAGCAATTGGAGCGTCTCGGATGGCGTCTCGGATTGCTGCTACGTCGTACGCATATACGTTGGGAAAGTATTTCTTGTACATCTGGGAAGTACAGGGTGTCACAAAAGAAAATTTACACGGTCTTTTTTACCGCAAAAATAAACTAGGCATCGCCGAAGGCTCATTCTCCGCCCAAAGGTAGAGATAGAGGTCACAACCAGATGCCAAAGTTTCAGCCCGATCCGATAACTTAATCAAAAGTTATAAATCATTTTCTGAAAATTTCAATGGGAAAATGGCGGCCGACGGAGTTTTCAAACACATGGGGCTCTATGGCACCAGAAACCGAAAACGGGCAAAAATGGGCTCCATTTTCCCATTGAACTTTTCAGAAAATCACTTCTAACTTTTGATTAAGTTATCGGATCGGGCTGAAACTTTGGCATCTGGTTGTGACCTCTAGCTCTACCTTTGGGCGGAGAATGAGCGTTCGGCGATGCCTAGTTTATTTTTGCGGTAAAAAAGAATGTGTAAATTTTCTTTTGTGACACCCTGTACATGGCATGGTCCTGGCTGGCATGGTCCTGGCTGCTGGGCAGCGACGATGCAAGAGGTCACCAAGAGGACCGTCTGTTTGATGCAGCGGGATCGCTGCCTTCGCTTCTCGGCAGCACGTGTCATTGACGAATGAAGTGAAACCCGAACCGATGAACACTGGAATCGCAATACCTATCAAAACTGCGTTCCGACCACCGAGGTAGTTACACAATGCACTCCTTGTAAGTATGCTTGACCAAAATTTATACTCTGCACACTAGGCTCACATTTTCTTACATATTGCCGTCTTTTTCAGCTATAATAAAATAACAAGTACCCAAAAAGATGGAACTAGTTGCACTTACCGGATTTAGAGTGTGTGGCTTTCAGCTCCATGTGGTGTGCGGACTTTATGTGCTCTCCAAGGCGTGCGCAGCTCTTCCGTGATCCAACTTTGGCGTCGTGCGGCAGTATTTGCACACAAGAGAAATGTGGTCTTCGCTACAACTTCCGTCAGGACACACCTCAAAATCGCGGAATTTGCGGGCATAATCTTCAGCGCGCTTCTTTTTCCTTTCCATTTTGACGACGTGACTGTCCGAGGTGATGACTACAGGAACCAGCGGAATGGCAAAAAAATCCATTGTATTTATGTTTTCAACCAGAAGGAAGTTTGAGAGAGGGTGTTCAGAAAGGTATTAACGGCTTTCCCAGATGTCCTCTGAAGTGCATGAAGCAAAAAAACCTTAAACTAACCCACACCCAAACTTTTTTTTTTTTTTTTTAGGACCAGGAATTTGACACATTATGCCTGATCACAGAAAGAGCACAGATGTCCCGCAAAGGCCAACCCACAGGACCTCTTTTGTTGCATGTTGAACCTTGGAAGAGGGCCAATCGCGAAGAGGTCACACAATGTCGAACCTTGCAACGCCCTCTACCTCCCCCGCCCACCTTGACGCGGCCCTACAAAACTGACCTTTTTCGGTTAAAACCGAATTTTAGAAAATAGATTCAGCTTACTTTTATCGGTTTAAGCCGAAAACACCGAACCTAAAAACGCCTTTTTCGGTTAAAACCGAATTTCCGAAACAGGATTCGGTGTACTTTTTCGGTTTTTATGGGTTTAAACTGAAAACTTCTCCTATTTATAACCATGCTACCAGAAGGGGCCTATGCTGATTTATTGGAATTCATTGCACTCCATGGAAGGTCATCTTAGGGGGCTGCAGGTGATGCTTTCATTTTGTCACTAGTTTGCTAGTGGTGGTTTATCACTATAATCAAGCTTATGGTGGCACTAGGAGCAGTTAGTTGTAACTTGGGACTTCTCACATTGAGTGTGCAGCAATCCCAGTGCAACCTAAGAGGTTGCACTGGGATTGCTGCCGAGGTTCACTCAAAATTTTATCTTTAGTCTTATCGTGGAACTTTACAATAAAACAATAACATGAAATTTGAATCATTAATATACCATATGTCACGTGCATGATTGTTTTAATGAATCGGCAGTTGAAGTGGCCATGTAGAGAGTCCTAAGAAATCTTGAGGGTACACTGGCAGCCACAGGATAGTACTGCCGGTCAGGTTGCCGATACACTAATCACCTTCGGCCAACTCTACTGCTACATGTCTCGGCTTAATTGGCCAAATTGGGAGCCCTTCCTTCCGTACAAAAGGTTGTTGGGTCTTGGATACTGGCGATGGTTGTTGACAGTCCACAGGCTACTGCCTTGTTCAATCGGGTGGGTTGTGTCATCCTGCCTGGTGAAGTAGTGGGATGGGAAACTCAACAAGCTTCAGTCATGGCTGGCACACAAAAGACTGGAGTCTTCAAGAAGGAATGAGACTACACAGCAGGGTATAATGTAGCATATTTTACTAAATTAGTAAGATCGCTTCACAAAAGGGGGAGCGGGGGTAGACCAACAAGCACACACAGCTGTTGTCAGAAACAGAGTTCCCATTGAACAATAAACAAAAGTTAAATGGCAGCAGTTGCAATGGAAAAACCATAGCACATTTTACCGCAAGTTGTACGGAAGATGTCACTACTAGCTCTTGGTTGGATGTAAAGATCCACAGGAATGAGTATTGTCTTTGCAGCTTTTTCAAGTTGTAAGCTGCTGGAATGTCAGGCATAGCAGTAAGTAAAACTTGCTACAGTGCATATTGAATTCTGGCACATTATGTCGCAACAAATCGGACTGATTGAGGGTGCCTCGAGCAGGTGCATAGAAATTATGGGATACGATTAATAAACAAGACTGCATGCGTTTCATGCATGAGGCATTTAGTCATTAGTATACACCTACAAGCACCCAGCTACATCAGTGAAGGCACCCTGGTTTACATACATGCTGCTTGTATCAGCTACTATCACCATTTCGCACTCTAGATGATGTTGCATAAATCTCGAGCACAATACGTAGTAGTCACTCACTTTTCATTGTTATTGCCTGGTCATAACCTAACGTGTAAAGAGCTTCCAAAAGATAGCTTAGTAAGTCTACATTACAATTGTAATGCATAACATCGTCGCAAGGTTTCAGTTTCTTTTTTTGTTGGGATTGGGTTAAAACCAATCATCCAACACCTTAATTTTAATTGTTCATAAACACAATTCTAACAGCTTGCACTAGTGCCTTTGGGCGGCAGTTGTCAAAAGAACTGCTTTCTGACAGGCCTGAGATTATATAGCACTCTCAGAGAGTGCTCTCAGGTTTATATAAAATGTATGTTCAATTATCTATGCTGAGGGTTGTCTCCTTCAGAATACAGTGAACATGTCAAGTTTTTGAGAAATGCAAGCTAAAAAAACTCGAAAAAATATAATGAAAACACAACTCCTGAGAATGAGATTCTAATGCCTTTAGGCTGGCTAGTCCAACTATGTATATGCAACAATTGCTTCCAAAGCAGCTGTACATACCCTGAAAGTTGTTCACTTCGACGAACTGCTTATTCTCGAGCAATGTAGACTTGTGACCGCATAAGCCGTCAAGAAGACTGCATTTCCAATGGCAAAGTCTAAGCCTTCCATTTCTAGATCTCTGGCTGCATAGACTACAGCAAGCAAGCTAAAACACAATGTTCCAGCAGTGGGTTGCATAGAAGCAAGAACCCTGCCTGCATTTCGGCGAAACAAATTTTTAGTCTTCAGAAATTGTACGCAACCCTGGAGATATGTCTATTAGAAAGTAAAATTGCATGTCAGCTATAGTTACAAGGTGGGAACTTTGGGGCGTGTCTTCCAAACGCTTCCAGCATGCACTCCTTGCTTCCGCCGTGCTTTTGCTGCGCGTGCATGTTTGAGGCTCACGAAACGGTCAAGCGTTATTGGAAGTTGAAAGCTCGCGCTGGAGGACTGAAACTCTTTCGTTCTCATCCTGTGAGGAACTACGGTTGCAAGGATTCTCGGAACTTGCTTGTATTAGATATACACTGGATCCCAAGTTTTATCGTGTCCGTGCGCTCCCCCTGTGTCAATGGCGTCCTCGATTGAGTGCGGACTCACTGGACCTTGAGAAAGACTGTCATGTTGCGGTTGGTGCGAGAGAGCAGCTTGTCCGAGAGTGGAGAGCTGACTTCCAGCCAAGTGTAGCCCGGTGTCAAGGTCACCTCCTCGAGGGCTGCCTTGCACGAGACAAGCAAGCTGATGCAGAGCCCGTCCTCTTCTCCCCGTCCGCTGTGTTCCAGAGAGAGTACTCCCAGGGGCTTGTGTGGGGGAGGTTCGGAACTGAAGATGCTCTGTGTATGTGCAAAATAAAGCGACAGTCTCGGTGACATACTCTTTTTAATCTGTTGGGTGTGGCAGACCATAGAGCTCCAGGCGGGTGGAAGAAAGAGTTAATTTTCGTACTGGCAATAATAATTAAAAGGGTAACTCCGGTACATTTTCTTCATTGTAGGGTTACGACTGTTTTTAGTGAAGGCTGTGTCGTTGAATTACGAGATGTCATTTTTGTCTCAATGCCTCGTATAGTTTTGTAGATATCTTATCTGAAAATTTTGTTTTGGGGGTCTACGATAAAACCGAAACTACCTGCTCGAGTATGAAGGCAGCTCTTGTGATCAGCTGCATGGCCATCATGTGATGTAAAGTTCGTAGTGCAATACTGCAAAGCGTACGACTGGCTTAGTCGCAAGAGCAGTTCCAATCAGTCAGGTAAGATGCTATGGCTGTTTTACTGCTTTGCTTCGTAGATATCAACCATCTGTAGCAAATAATAATAAACACTCTTAAAATTTCTGGCCGAAAAGGGAGTTTGCCACGATGAATGCAGGCTCAGACCGCGCCCCCACTTATCTAATGAGAATTATAACCTTGGTGGTGTGCAATGCATGTTGCAGAAGCATTGCGGAAGCTAATCGTAAGCTCGTGCTAAGCAGAAAAGGACTAAACTATGGCTGCCAGTGAATGCCACCTTCGGTACAGTTGCCAAGAGAGGGGTAGTTGGTCCACTCAGCCGCAAAACCGGTCCAGGTGAGAAGACCCGCAAATATGGAAAAAGGCAGAGGATATAGTTTGCGCTGTAGTCAACTTTCCCTGAACAATCTCGCTGGTCGTGAACTGCCAGCGTGTTGCGGTTGCTCAGAGCTTGTGGCCTTCCATTTAAGGAACATCCGCTTTTTGATGGTGCAAACATTTTGCACATACACAATTATGAAGCCTGAGATGGGGAATTAAAACAAAAACGGACAGGGCAAACACAGCTGGGGTATGTCTCCGGTAAAGTGGGACGCTCACATAAATTCTTTTGTTCAATATGTTTGGCAAAGCACTTTTGCAAATGCAAACGTGTCTGTTTTGATCTCTACCCCAGAAGGTCGGACCACTTTTCTTTATGGTTCTTTAGACAGATTGAGTGATCTGAAAGATTCGTCTTTCCAGGTTGAGAAGGGAAATATCACGTCGGTGTCATATTGTTGGAAGGGGAACGGCTGCAGGCTGACTTAACTGGTTATTGTTAGCGGTCCCAAAGGGTACAAAAGCATTAAATGCTGTTTCAAAATGTTTTGAAAAAAAGGAAGATATTCTAGTAGCAAAACGGGAATTGTGTACGATTTTGGGCGACAATGATAACTTCCAGTTGGAAAGGGATACAGTTTATGGACAGCGACAAAGGATTATGCTCGTCTTATGGAAAGCATGCTAGGAAAATTTTATCTAAGCATTGCGTGAATTCAGGGCTCGTCAAAGTAGGTGTCGGTCGTGCATAGGCAATGCACTAAAACATACTTGTATTCATTGTCAGAGGTGTACACAGCAATCAAACAAGCGATTATAATGTCAGCTGGCTACAGTTTGAAGTTTAGTCACAAAGGCCCCTAAAGTGTTTTAAAATTAAATCTTGTGCTTCCTTGCTTATCTGGTTTCTCGCGTAAATAAAAAAGCGTTTGCTGCTAACATTTTTCTGAGCACTGCTTAGACGCCCAGATGAGTTAGATTACGCTGTTTTACTTCGAACATAAACAGGGATGTAACCAAAAATGTAAGCTTCCTTCACCGGGCTGCGTTCCGGAGTTGTCTACAAGATTCCGTCCGATAGGCTGTACTAGCACAGCCTATTGGACGGAATCTTGTAGACTCCGGAATCTTGTCCCGACTCCGGGATCTTGTAGACAACCCAGAATCTTGTCCCGGCAGGCTGTGCTAGCACAGCCTGTCGGGACAAGATTTCGTCTGTGTGGTCGCGACATGTTCGTGTGCTATGACCGCCTCACAAAACAAAAACGGGAATGTTAAAAATTAGACTCTTTTTTCCGAACTTGCGGATCAAGGTAATTTACATTGCCCTCTTTGGAAAGAAACTCCAGCTTTCTGCAGAGCTTTTTTTTTTGCAATGTGTTTTTACTTTTTTGATTTCCATATTTAAAGGGGACATGAAATGAATTTTGGGCTGGGATCAGTGCAAACATTTAAAGATATACCGGATTATTTCGTACCTTCTTTCCCTTGAAAGCATTCCGCCTTTTCACTATGATACATCCACTGTACCCAAAGCATGTCAGCAGTATCCAAAGCACGTCAGCCGACCCCAGCTCACGCATCGGACACAAGAACTGCGTCACTCGGACGTATGCGCTCGTCAACAATAAATTCATCAACAAATATTTGGATTCGCGTTTGCGGCCATTGAGTGCTATGACGGAACTTATCATCACTGGCGAGTGACAAGTTATATAGTGCGCTTAAAAAGCAAGGTGAAAGCTTGGAGTCATCACAACAATACCCAAGCATGTCATGACCACGTGATTTCTCAATTCGCTTTTGAATTGAGGATTAAAGCTAAGTAGGAAGAAGATAAAATATCATTTCATGACCCCTTGAACCGGATTACATTTAGAATAGAAATGCAAAGGGGGGCGGGGATTACGTGAGTGGGTTGCTCTGCTAATCTTCAAGGGTGTCACCTTCAGCTGGGTTGTTGGGTGGTCATTTCCTGTCTCAGGGGCACTGTAGAGCGAGTGCGCTTGTAACGGCGGAAAGTGTTACCGCGCCACATAACCAATTAGGGAACCACAATCAGCAGTAAATCACGGGAATAATAGGCAGTTTTATGGTACCCTTCAAACATATGATTTCGGAAATATTATTTTTAAAGAAATATAGTTAAAACGGCGGTTGTCGCATAGAGCTTCGCATAGCAATGGAGCGGTGCCGGCAGGGCAGGAGAACTTCAAGGGAAGGCGGTGCCCTCTACTAGCATCCACAGAAAGAGTAACCTCTCCGGCCAACATCTGGACTCGCTACTCGTCTCTAGAACACTGTACCTTTGGCACCACGACGCGCTGGAGCGAGTAGGGAGTCAATAATCTTTGTGCGCGATCGCCGAGGAGCACTTATAAACTGCGGCTGCTAAAACACAACATAAGCAGAAATCGTCCGCTGGGACGGCTGAAAATGCAGCAGAAAAACATCATGAAAGAAGTGGCAGTACAAACAAGCAACCTTGAGAATGAAGATGACATTAGAGCACAAGGTTGCTTGACAAACAGCCAACCAGTTGAACGCCTGCTGAGAAGCTGGTGGTAGCATTTTTAATATTGGTTTTAAAGGGGATCGCGATTTCCCATTAGCGTAATATTTTGTAAGCGCTCGTATTTAGTCTCGTAAATCGATATCTGTCATTTATTTTGGTTTGACTTTCGATCGGAGTTACCCTTAAAGTTGTCCCAACGGGCACAATAAGGTAGTAGGTTGGACTTTGCTGGAAAAGCATGTACACTGCTGATGAATAATATTTTGAAGAGGACTCCCTCAAAGGCAAACATTATGCATAACTTCTGTAAATGATCTAGATATAGTTTTCGGATTCAAGTCTAAACTTTGCACAGGATGTTTAATTTTGATTCAAACAAATTTTTGTTTAAAAAAAAAGGTGATGAGAGCTACACGGGTGCAGTCTCTGTTATGTATTCATCAGGCTCAACTGACATAAAGGATGAGGTTGTATAACCATCATGGTTAGTTGGCTAATTAACCACGATTCATTAATAAACTTCTTAGTTATTGGTTTTATGGGTCACATTGCAATGTCAGAATTGACGGCAGTTACGAACAAAGGATAAACCAATTCAAACATTCTTCTAAATGCCAACAGACTTCGAAATAGTGTATTCCTTTATGAGTCAAACGATTTCAAAACTGGATGCAGAATCGCATCTGCCAAGGACACGCTGCCGAGATAATGACGAGGTACGCGAAATGGCTACACTTTCTATCACCATAATTTAACAAAGAGCAAACTCTATGGTCCCTTCGATCTAACGAGGGCATCAGAGGCAGACAAGTGCTGCCGAAGCCACAGGCGGGAGAGAGAGGAAGGCGTCTGCTGTATGAATTTCGAGTGACAGGTTAAGCTCCTAAAGGAAGGAAGGCTATGTATCAGACACAAAAGAGAGTCCAGGTAAGAAGGGAGTTCCCCCTCTTCTCCAACTGCTTGGGTTAAGCTCTTGCCCCTGTGCCTCTGGTAAAGGCCATCACATGCTTCGCCTCCGTTGCTCCACTTGGATCAAGAGCTAGGGTCCGTAGTGTTAGCTTTTTGCCAAGTTAAAGTGAAACAAAGTATAGTATCCCACATTTTTATGCATCACTGTGGAAGGACAGAAGTTCTGGCGCTTTTTCTGCATCCAGTTTCGTAGTCAAGTGACAAAAACTAATCGTAACTGCTGTCAATACCGTGATTGCAACACAACCAATAACACCTCTAATTAAAAAGTTGATTAAAAATTTGAGTCAATTACAGTTGAACCTCGATTTAACAAAACCCGATTTTACGAATTTCCCAATTTACCGAAGAAATTTGGATTCCCCGCGCAGCCTATGCCCAGAAAATGTCTTTCTCAATTTTACGAAGTTCCCAATTTAACGAAATAATTATTGGGTCATGGTGACTTCGTTAAATCGAGGTTCAACTGTAGTCAACTGACCACGACAGTTATTACTTAATCTAATGTCTGCCCTTTTCTTAAAAGAATCTGTTCAAATTAAAACCAAACACCCTGTATATATATAGTGCCAAGTTCCCAGGATTTAGCAGCTCATTTGTTGATTAGTGCTATATTTTTCTGCTGAATGAAACTGTGAAAGTGGCTACTTTTAAGAAAACTATGCGAAGAGAAGGTCTACAAAAAAAAATCCTTGGGCAATACAGACCTGGATGAAGCGCTTTAGTGCTGTGTGAATACTGCGGGATGGGTTTATCTCGCATGTTGGAAGGTGGGCCATTTCTTTCTCGGACACCAAGACATGAAGCAGGTTGCTGCATGTGGTTGTACCAACAAAGGATATATAAATTTCACACACAAAGCATGTGCATAACTATTCACAAGTACTGCAAACGATGCACATTTGCTACTTTTTTAGGTTGTTCCTTGAGAATATGTCGCCAAGATATAGCACACTCGTCTGATGTGTAGCCTAGACGTGAGAGGCTTCCTAAGGTGCTGACATGTATATGAAACATTATTACTAAGGTATTCCTCCGAGATTTGAAAAAGGACGTGGCCGTGATATTTGCTTTATTAAAGCTTTATAGTCAAGGCATAAGTGTCGCCTAAACACCCAATTACTCCGATGCAAAATGAACAAAGCAAAAATGAGCTTGTGTTGTGCAATAATGATACAAGTAGACATAATCCAAAATAATCACATTTCTTGAGATGAGTTTTCAGTACAGGGCAATGGCCTGGAAACTTATGGGTGCATGTTTGATTAATTGCATCATAAAATCTGTTTTACTTGTTTAACTAAAACTAACTCAGATGTTTACTGTGTAAATAACTAATTTGCCTTCCCATATGGTTAATTTTTTAGTGGTGGCTTGTGAAACTGCTGGAAGGGGATTACATAGCATACAGGTAGTTTTTTTCATGGAAGCAGAACTAGCTAGGGAAAGGCAAAGGGACAGAAAAACCACTGACTTGGCCTTCTTCCGGATGATGGTGACAATCCGTAGGTGGAGCTTCTGGTGTGCCTGGAGTGCAGGCAGCACGGCAGGATGCCAGGGCTGACTACCGGCCGTACTGTGGTAGAGCCGAGCACGCTCGATGACAGGGAGGATGTCCTTGCAGCGTAGGCTGAGCTCTTGCACATCCTCCACCCAGCTTGCCTGGAGAGACTCCGAGTCTGCTTTGGCTACCGTCTTCAGCTCTCCTCCTGTGAAGCACAAGGAGAATATCACCATCAGTATAAAACACCCTTTGGCTACATAAGAAATATTCTAAACTCTGTTTGAAACCTACAGAAAATGAGGGCAAGAAACTCTAAGCAAGAAAGGACAGTATATCCAAACTCTTTGCGACACCCAGAGCCATTATTTTTGGACTGTGATGCATAGGGATTACCAGTTGGTCTGTCCTTTCTTGCTTAGAGTTTCTTGCCTTCATTTTCTGTGGCAAGGGGAGACGACAAACAACAACAAAAACAATCTCTTGTCTTCTACAAGTCAACTTGCACGTAAGGCAAGTAGGCCATGATGTGAAACTTGCCCACAATCGTCCCAACGAAGACGAACCGGTACCACTGTCCCTGCGCCGTCTCGACCATGAGCAGCGTGGAAGGCTCGAAATCCAGACCCGTTTCCTCGTTCACTTCTCTCTTCACGGCGTCCTGGAATGCGAGTTGCGTCACTTGAAAGGATTCCATCAGCGCCAACGCGACGCCGACACAACAATGCTTACGACGATGTCTTCGCCGGGCTCCATCCTGCCGGCTGGAAGATACCATGTGCCAGCACACGAGCTCTTGGCTTCTTGCATCATGAGCACATCTCCTCTTTCGTTCACGACCACGGCGGCCACGATATACGTGACCGATTTTTTGACAACTGGCTTGTAGTCCGGCAACACGGCAGATTCCACACCCTTGGCGGCTGCGACGACAGAACACATGGATTCATTAATTACGCACGACTCGTCGTTACAGACTGGGATGACCGGAACATTGACACAAATACAAATGCGTTTCGATTGACAGGCCTCCACGCACGCTACATTCCAGTGAGCTGTTGCGCAATTGTCAACACAGCTACGTGGAAGCGGAATTATCGAGATTTTCGCCAGCGTAAATATTTAAGAAACTAGAATTCCCTCGCCACGCGTGGCCACCATTCAATCGAGACGCTGAGTTACATCAAATGCGCCTCGGAGTTGGGTTACCCAAAAGCCAACTCACCAAGTTCTTCAACTTGATCGGCGAGGCTGTAGTCGATTATATTTGCGGATTCATCCGTGACGGCCTGGCCCTTCAGCGTGTCATGAATGACACTCTCTATCTTGTCCATTTCTGCGACAACTGAGCCGGAACAGAAGCAAATAAACGGGAGCTAGATACGCCCAAAATAATAACACACCATAACCGAATTAACTTTCGTTTTGGTTTTGTTTTTGCATGCCGCGGCGATGATGCTGATGATGGCAGATCATCAATTGACGTTGAAATTTTCAAATTTCTAATACCCTATTAAGATTATTATAAAAATCTGTCTATCTTTCTTTGTATTTAAAATTTAGTTTTATTTTAACTGTTTATTTTGCCATCTATTTCCGCCTGATGACGTCATAACAGTGTCATGTCGCTGGTCGCGATCCTGGCGGTGTCCCAACCATATGTCCCAACAGCTGTGGTGTATGTAGGAGACGCCTGTTCTGCTGCAGGTTGCTCTCCAGTGTGGCAGTCTACGGAAGTTTGTGCAGCCAGAAGTTGGGACGCCTTGACGACAGCGACACTCACGTTCGGATGGGCTACTGGCAGCCTCTTCATCCTCTTCATGGCCAAAATTTACTCGATCTTACTCCAGGGTAAAAAATTTGTACCCTTGGCATTCTAAAACCTACCTGCGTAGAGTAGAGCCATATATGCACATATATGTAACCTCTAGTACCTCTGGGCAAGAAGCGCGCGCGCGCGAACGGCGCGAACGCGCGAAGGCTTCTCCGGCCGTCTCATTCGAGTCGATCCCCAGCAGTACGCTTGTAATAGACCTAGGGTGCCTTCATGTGCGCTTTGCTTAGGGTGGTGGCATCTCGCCATTTTTTCTCACAAATTTACTTTCATTTTTTGTTCAGAAGCGCGTGAAAAAGCGTGTCCCTGCACGTGTTTGTGGCGCTGACTGTGCTATGGCGACATTTTGTTTTCGTCGATTTCTTTGTATTTTTCCCGTGAGCGCGTGCTGTCGGCATCGGGTACTACAAAGGATGGCATCACCCTAAACAGAAGGACATTGAGGCACCCTAAATAGACTATAGGGAGTATTCACTGGCAGCCATAGCTGTGTGCTCGGCTGCGGAGCGCGTGCTGAACGCGAGCATCCACAGTTCTTTCGCCACGTGCATTCCGCACCACCAAGATTGCCTGTCTTGGCAGCCTATTAATGCGAGCTCGTTCGAGCATGCGCTCTAAACAGTGGACCTCAAATATGGCGCCACTGAATACCTCCTATTTCCAAAGCAAAAACCTAAAAAAAATTGTATCTTGCACGCGCGTTCGTCAACGCTTTATTTTGGTTATTTACTTCGAATATTTTATACGGGGAAGACGTGCGCGTGTGGCGCGTGGAACACCAATCCCTGCATTCTCCTTGATGCTTGGGTAATACAGCAAATGGTCTATTGCGCTAACTCCGTCGCTCGCCACGAGGTGGCGATGTCCGCCCAGGCATAGGGGGAGACTAGCCTAGCCACTGACCGTTGGCGACATAGACCGCGACCCACAGTGCCGCGGCCGTTTGATTTTTACCGATCTTGACCGTGTTGATCACTGTTATCACAGTTGCCTTGACCACAGAACCTCCTCTGCCACAGCCCACAGCCACCACAGCTTTGACCGTGTTGACTATCGACCACAGGCGTCTTCAGTCGTCCCATCTTGGCGTCTTGCCATCTCTTCGAAAAAACAAATACTGGAGCCATCGTCGGGAACTCTGTCGCTTGGGTCCCATAGAGTTGGGTCCCAACAAAGATTCCGAGACAGTAGTGCCATGGACGCTTATTTCGTTCGGAAGGTATATTTTTGTCAGGTTCGTCTGGCATTTGACTACCGGCCGTGCTAGGCTGTCGATGCGGTTTATGACCTAGTTGAAGCGGTTGAAGTGACAGCGTTGAAAGTTAAGAATTTTTTTTAGCGACTGTGATTCCTTGTGATCTGTAAACCTTGTCAGGTGGTAATAACAGTAGCAGTACATCATCTGTTACATTGCTGCATGCTCCCGGCCGACCTGCTCCCGGCACGGTGGTCGGGATCATTGCCTCGAAGCTCCCGGCCGACGTGCCCGGAATCTGACGGCTTTCGATTTTACGTCAGAAGATCCTCAGGTGGCCTAAATTAATCATCAATCCCCCGCTGGGGCCTACAAGATGCCAATAGCTTCGTTGGTTTGCGATGCAAAGTCCCCAATGTGGTTTGATCATCAATGACCCTTACAACAGCCTTTCGTTCATTGATCTCTCTCTGGACCTTTAGCAGTGATTGCTCCTATTGAGCAAAAAGTCCCTAGGTTGGATGGGAAGGCCATGGAGGTGACCACTGCTGAAGCCTGCCGCCAGCATACACTTGGTAGTTCTGCGCTTGGGTATGAACCAATGATTTATAAAAACTCTACACGTGATCCTATTGTGCATTTATTGGATATTGGTACACGATCATTTCTGGCTGCTCACAACCTGCTGATTTTTATTTCTTAATATATATTTTTAACCTTAGGGCCTGATTATTGTGAGAGCCAGGCACGTAGCCAGGATTTTGTTTCGGGGGGGGGGCCCGCCCATGACAAAATGCTGTATGAGGGGGAGGGGGGAGAGGAGGTCCCAGCAGAATGGAAGATTTCGGGGGGGGGGGGGGGGGGGCCGGGCCCCATGGGCCCCCCCCTGGATACGTGCCTGGTGAGAGCATAACATTATACCAGGATGTAGTTAATGGGTACTCTAAACTCCATTTATATTTATCTAGCTCATTGTTGCCTTACAAGTAGTGGCTGCAGTACTGCCAGAAAGGCTCTTGTCCTTTCAGGGAGGGTTACGCTTCTTTCCGCAGAAGCAGACAAGTAGAACCTTAGTTTCACAAGCTTCATTGGCTTTCTAGCCAAGAATGTGGAGATGGAAAGGATAGAATTGTGGAGTAAGACGTGCAGGTCTAGCTTTAACATCGGGCCAACAGTGACCTCTTCCTGTTTCAGTGCGCTATCAAGAACTCCTGTGGTTGTACTGGACAGGCTTGACCTTCCAGCTTGCAACAATGAGCCGAATCCAGACGTCCGACAAGATGCCTTTACTGACTTGGACAGGTGTGCAGTAAGAAGTTCTGCCTAAGAGAAGTTGAACAAGTGTGGGGGAACTAATCGAAGGGCTCCTGTATCGCAGCATCTGGAGGACACCCGTGGTTCTGTTGGAGAGGCTCAACATGGCAGCTTGTGGACAAGACACTGAACCCAACTTTCGGAAAGGTGGGACTACAAACTCGGAGAGGTGAGTAGAAACGACTCCTACTCCTCTCAAAGGGGCGGTGCAATGACTTTCCTACTCTGCGCAAATACCGCTTAGAATGAATTACGGACATTTGTAACCTATGGAATCCGCATTGACTTTTCTCTCCACCAGTGTTGTGCCTGTTACCGAAAAAAAGTAACGAAATAATGTTATTCGTTAGCTTGGAAAAAAGCTAACGCATTGCAGAGCTCCGTTACCATGTTACAAATGTAACGAAATACCGGTGTCATTACTTTGTGTTTCACTCTTAGTGTATGACAGCTGTTAGTATATGACTGTTATTATATGACTGTAGCGTCTCAACCACAAACGTCTCCACAAGATTGTCGAACCGTTCTTGAGAAACGGGAACTTGATGCGTACGGTTGATCTTTATCTGTTTCAGCAAAGGTGCGTCGGGACAGTGGGTTGTAGTCTCGGCCTTTCGTTTCTGTGAAAGCACCTCGAACTCTGACAGCTTGTGCAAATAAAAGGACTGGCGGAAAATAAAAAAAAATTAGCACTGATGCGAAGCACTGCTGTTAATTTCTAGTTATCAGTGGTGTGGTACAACGAAACATTAACTAAATAAACGGCATCACGAATTAGTATGAAAAAAACTGTCTAAAACTTAAACAAATATAAAATATGCGTGTTTATATATAACTGCCATAGTTGATTTACTCTCCTTCTGAAATATAGAAGTAAACTAAATTAAGCAGTTTCGAAGAGTTTTCGCTAGCTTACATTAATGAGCATTGTGAGATGTAGCTGAAAAACTATGCGACTAACAAAACAATCTCGAAAGAAAGGTGCATTCTTTTGGCTAACTAAACTTAACCATGACATTTGAACGGAAAAAGAAGTAAGTGACATTGAAAAATAAGCAGAGATAGAGTGCAGGCGAGCTGGTAATTAATTGACATCTTGAAAACCCTGAGATGGGGAACGATAAAAAAACTGACGAACACAACAAAATCTCAAAAGCAGCTGAATTTTATTGATATGAACACACCAATAAATAGACTTTCAGACAAATGAAAAAGAGAAAGCGAAAAAAAGAAGAACTCAAACGCAAAACCAGACGACCAACGAGTTCGCCCCAGACAGCCTGAGCCACTCCCCGGCTCCAACACTTTCGCAAAGGGAGCCGACCTTCCGAACAACAACAACCCGAAGGTCGACACAACCGGCGACCTCCAAAACGCTAAAGCCTAATCTTCATTTCCTACTTCCAAGCAAACGCTTCCCAATTTTCTTCCCCCACTCCCCCCCCCCCCCCCCACCTCAAGTTTGCAAAGCCCCCCTCACACAAGCAAAAACTCTTTCATCCGATCACCGATAACCAAGGACGGTTGGCTCACACAATTCCCCCGCTCGCGAATGCACAAAGTCTCCTTAATTAGTCTTCTAAACAATTCTTTTTCGTTACACAAAACCGAAGTTTCACCCCAAAGAGGGGAGCAATTGTTACAAGAACCAACATGATTTGCCAACTCCGAACTCTGGGCCCTATTCCTTACATTTCTTTTATGTTCCGCAAGACGGTCATTCAAACAACGCCCTGTCTGACCGACATAACACAATCCGCAGTCAAAGGGGATCTTGTATACCACCTCTGCGACACAAGAGACTGAGGGATCTCTGTGTTTTTTCCCGCAACATCCCTCACGTCTGAAGGTAAACGGGGTGAGCCTGTTTAAACGAAAGTCCGTCTTAAAACCACATTAACGTTAAATTTTGCACCCAAAGCTCATAGCTTAAAAGCTTTGGGTGCAAAATTTAACGTTAATGTGGTTTTTAAGACGGACTTTCGTTTAAACAGGCTCACCCCGTTTACCTTCAGACGTGAGGGATGTTGCGGGAAAAAACACAGAGATCCCTCAGTCTCTTGTGTCGCAGAGGTGGTATACAAGATCCCCTTTGACTGCGGATTGTGTTATGTCGGTCAGACAGGGCGTTGTTTGAATGACCGTCTTGCGGAACATAAAAGAAATGTAAGGAATAGGGCCCAGAGTTCGGAGTTGGCAAATCATGTTGGTTCTTCTAACAATTGCTCCCCTCTTTGGGGTGAAACTTCGGTTTTGTGTAACGAAAAAGAATTGTTTAGAAGACTAATTAAGGAGACTTTGTGCATTCGCGAGCGGGGGAATTGTGTGAGCCAACCGTCCTTGGTTATCGGTGATCGGATGAAAGAGTTTTTGCTTGTGTGAGGGGGGCTTTGCAAACTTGAGGTGGGGGGGGGGGGGGAGTGGGGGAAGAAAATTGGGAAGCGTTTGCTTGGAAGTAGGAAATGAAGATTAGGCTTTAGCGTTTTGGAGGTCGCCGGGTGTGTCGACCTTCGGGTTGTTGTTGTTCGGGAGGTCGGCTCCCTTTGCGAAAGTGTTGGAGCCGGGGAGTGGCTCAGGCTGTCTGGGGCGAACTCGTTGGTCGTCTGGTTTTGCGTCTGAGTTCTTCTTTTTTTCGCTTTCTCTCTTTTTTCCCCTTTCTCTTTTTCATTTGTCTGAAAGTCTATTTATTGGTGTGTTCATATCAATTAAATTCAGCTGCGTTTGAGATTTTGTTGTGTTCGTCCGTTTTTTTATCGTTCCCCATCTCAGGGTTTTCAAGATGTGAAAAAAAACTCACCTTAATGTGCTTTTTCAAATTAGAGTTTGACGTCCCGGGTGTGCTCAGCAGCTTGAGTTTGGCACACAGAGTAGACATTTAAACAGCAAATCGTCTTACTTCGTTTCCCTCAGTTCAAACATAGCACTTAGCCTGGGCCATGGTAGCGGAGTTTCAGTGACAGTTGCCATCTTGCACGAAGAGTGAGTGGGAGATGGCAGTAAAAGGGGCTTTTATAACAAGCGTTCCAAAACGGCATTGTTGGTTAGAGGCAGACATTGCATGACAGAGACAACTGTTCAGTACACAGACTGCTCACAAACAACGCACCTCATAGCCACACCGGTTTTAGTAATGGTCCGGTTTAGGCTACACAAGCATCAAAAAGAGGACACCAAGGTCGAGGAGCGTTCTACCATACCAGTGGCGTCGGAAAAAAAAAAAGGGGGAAGGGGGGGTTGCAGCCCCCCCCCCCCCTTGATATTTTGGACTGTTAAAGAAAATACAGGGAAAGAGGGCGTGGTCGAGCTTATTTTAATCTGAAATTAGTTTTGCATATGTATAGCTACTGTCGCTCTTCACTGCATAAAAGATTTCGTAGATGGTCATTGTCGGAAACTCGTTGTCAGAAGGCACTACTCGTCACAAGCTTAGTGGTTCGGAAGTTCAAAGCTATGTCTTTCGGACCTAAATAACTGTGCCATTGGTAAAAAAAATAAACATAACAATAAATGCAAACATAAAAAGCTGGATAAAAAAAAAAAAAAAAAAAAAAAAAAAAAACTATCAAGAACTTGTTGGAAGTGTTGTATTCTTGCATATTCAGAGGCTGAGAACTTTGAAACAAGTTTTGCTCCTACCAAAATGTATACAGGCTAAAAGAAACACCCCAAAAACGTAAAGCGGAAAAAAAAAAAAAAAAATTAGAAATGTCTTTTTTTTTAATGACATGCTGAACTTGAACAATATTTGAAATCTTCCTCCATGAGATAATTTATTCCTCAACGTGAAAAAAACAATAAATACATTATTTTGTATTCTACAGGCGGCAATGATATGTACTGTCTGTGGTGTTAATTTGAATGCAATACCTCGAAAAATCTAGACGAAAAAAATGATCAAGTTTAGGGCATAATTGCCCGTAGATTCATGTTTGGACATTTCTTCGAAACTCATCGTAAATAACAATAATCCTATCTTAAGACGACACTTACCTAGGCTATACATACTAGATCATTCTTAAAAAGTTTAACATCTCTACCATAAAAAGCTTCAGCTATAGCGCGCTTCAAATATGGCACAACAATCGTCAAAAACCCGTCAAGCTTCCTTGCTCCTTCGGGAATTTATTTCTTTAAAACTAAGTATGCCAGTGTTAATAAACAGCAGTCTTTCGCAAGGAATGAAACGCCGAATGTAAAAATTCGAGAAAAAAATAAATATGAATGTACCTCACTGGCTGAATCCAAGTGAAACCGCCCGCCAGTCTTTCGAAGTTCGACAAACTTTTGACGTTTCAAAATTCAAAAGTTCGAAAATTTTTGAATTTTCTAGATAAATAAGTTTGAAAGTTCGAAAATTATTGAATTCCTTAGCAAAGAGAATTTGAAAGTTCGAAAAGTGTTGAACTTTTTAGTACAATAAATTAGAAAATCATAGAATTTTTTGGTCTATCAAGTTCGAAAGTTCGACAAGCATCGAATTTTGCAGCGTAATAAGCTCAGAAGTTCGAAAAGGATTGAATTTTTTAGCGTAATAAGTTTGAAGGTTCGAAAAACATTGCATTTCTGAACGTGCAAAGTTCGAAATTTCGAAAAGCGTCGAACTTCTTATTTTAACAAGATAGAAAATTGGATTTCCGTCAAATTTTTCTATATAAAAAGTTTGAAAATTCGAAAACTTTCAAACCTTTCGAGCCGCTTGATTCGATCATAGAAACTTCGGTTAGAAAAAAGTTCGTGGCATCTCTATTTCTAAGCTCTTCACCCTAAGTTTCTCTTTCACGGCCAAAAACCTTTTTCTTTTTTTACGCTGGCAGCAGCAAAGTAAGGGCGAAGCAGACAAAAGCCATCACCATCACTGCTACGAATGTGTCTCTTTAGAAGAATTGTACAGTAGCCTTCACACACAACTAGGAACTGTGAGAAAGAAAAGGCGGGCGCTGCTTTCGGGAATAGATAATTTGGTCTTTGAATGCCAGCGAGTTGGGGGCATGCTTTCTTGTGGAAGACTACAATATTTGTCTAACGAACTGTGATACAAAGAAGGTGCCGTCCGTGGTGGTGACGTAGTCTTTCGTCTAATCTTTAAGGCGTTATGGGAGAAAGGATGCCCAGAGGATTTAGTGGGAGGCGACCTTCTGAACGGGAGTTGTTCTCCAGCGAGAGACTGCACCTTTGTACCACGGTGACAGGGATTCTAAAAGATGGTGACGTTTTTCTGGTGACGATCGCTGTTCAATGCTGCGATAACCTTGCCACTTGTTTTAGTTCAAAGTGTGGGAATGCCAACGCTTCCAAACTTGTATCCTTTCTGTTGTTGGCAGAACGAGAATTTATTTGTTTTGGAGAGAAGGATGTGGCCAGCTGGAGTAGCTAGGGACTCTGATGCAAAATCCTTTGAGCGGCGGCAGACTGTTGCCTTCTGAACGGATCTCTTTCCAGCGAGATGGCTGCTCCTTCAGGGTACAGCGACGGGGATCTTAGCAGCTTCTATACAAAGACTGCACCAAGGACGCTTAGGGGTTCCGCTCAGCGATCATCTTGCGTCTTTTGGGCCCGGTCGTGGGAACGTTAAAAGTGTCTTCAAAAGGAGTTTTAAATGACGCTGTTTATACATAGCTCTGTTGGGGTTTCTCTGGAATACAGAATAAAGTTCTTATGTTTTCAAACAATCATGTGGCCATTTTTAATCAAAAGTAACAAGTAACGGGTAGCGTAATTTGATAGGAGATACCGTAAAATTATAACAACATTACTTCACTCGTTAGTAATTTGAAATTCTAACGAGTACGTTAGTAAAGAAACTAACGCATTACCAATAACGTCGTTACTTGTAACGTGTTAGTTACAACACTGCTCTCCACGCAATGGTAGTTGCAGAAAAGATGAAAGAAAAACGAGCAGCGTTTACCCCCTCAACTCGCAGCCAGAACAGGCGGCCGTGTGATTAGAGCCGACTATGTGCTGCCACTGTTTATCATAGCCACGTGCTGGGGTTGGCAAAACACAGGACAGATGCTCAGTCCCAGATGTTGTTAGCGTTTGGCTATTGTCGTCATCGCAGCTGTTGGGCACAAGTCGCTGCCCGAATGCTTATCGAGCTATTGACTCTCGTGAGCCCAAATCGAGTGCTCACACAGTGCTCCGGTCCAATCTGCCGCATTCAAATATCGTCACCCGGGGGACTATGCCAACGCAGTTTTGTAAAAGAGGGATTGAAAGAAAACTCTCGCTTTTATCCTCAAAATTACACCGCAATAACGAAGTTTCTTAGTCGGTGGCATTGCGTGCGAGTATACATGGGTCCCACTAGTGCCAGTAAGCTCGTATAAGATGAAAGACATTCCAACCGAATATTGTTGCCCTGTCCTTTGAAAGAAAACTCCGCAGAAGGGGTGTTAAGATTATCTTGTATTCCAGCGTATGGACGACAGCTGTCATGGGGTTGAACAGGCAGGACTTGACAGTCCACACAGATGAGGCAGAGCCAAAGTTTTTGCAAGACGTGGTTTCTGACATTCACAACATTCACAGGTATGCAAAAAGCTTAGAGGACAATTTTTAAATGAAAATTTTTTTTATAACACATGACACATGTAAACAAGTGATTGGCCAGATGATCTTAAAATTTGCGCTGCGTCTACGGGTTCGGCAGAGCCGAATGTTTAGCGAACGTTATTAAAATATTTTTTGTAAAACAATCTGCCAGCCAACATTGTTTGTATCGGAAAATGTGCAATCTTTTTCAAAGCCAAATTTTTTAACGCAACTCCGGCGGGTTTCTAAATGTTGGAAAGATTTTCTTCTTTCAAACCTTTTAGCTAGAGAAATTGGACAACCTTCAAACTTGTACAGTCACGCAAAAACTAAATAGCTCCAAGTGAGCGGGCGTCCTCCCCCATTCAATCAGACGTGGATGATAACAGCAGTTCCTTTGCGTTGATGGGCTCCACCCTGCCTGCCTCACACGGACGAGTCCTGACAACAGCACTAGTACAAAGGAAAACTGCCAAGGTAGTGCTCCTCAGAAAACAAACGCTCGCTCGCTTGGAGCTATTTAGTTTCTGCGTGACTGTACATCCTTCTATTGACACATTATAAGCTAGTATTTAGTTTTTTACGCAGAAAAACCATTTACCTTAAAATACTGAGCTACCACCACCCAAACTTTGGAGATAATAATAATAATAATAATATTTAAAAAAACACTGACACCCTCCAAATATATATATTTTTTTTTAAGTTTTTGTTAGGTGATTTTGTATGGTGTCAGAAGACTACCCAATCAATATTTTGCTACAGCTCCACATATATTTTTAATAAAGTAAAAAAACGCAACTGCTTGAAACTGAAACTGGACTGGAGAGAAACAAGAAATATAGAGGAAGAGAGTGTTGCCGGAAGTCACGTGGTGTGCAACTTTTTTTTTTTTTTTTTTAATCAACATATTGCAGTTTTTTAGAAACCAGAAGAAATAGGTACCATATTTTTTTAATACTTTTTTATATTGAGTGTATGCTTTCGATGACCCACAACTTTGATTATCTTTGGTGGTTGTGTCTAAACCATAGAAAACGGCACGTTACCACGAGAGGAAAGTGAGTGCGACTCAAACTGGCCACCTCTTGATTGGCGGTTTTCAGGCGGAGAGGAAATGAATTTTGGGCCGCACATTATGTTTTAGGCAGTTGGGCTCTCGTATCTCATGTACAAATAAAAATCTTGGCGAGCATAACTACCCTTTCAAAGGTACATCTTAGGCTCGAGAGCAAAAATCCAGGAGCACTAGGTAGGCTTGGCTTCACTGCCTTGCACCGACGCAAGTGTGTCAAGCTCCACTGCTTTACACCGGTGCACATGCTTCACGCCTCACCACCAATCATACATGGGTAAATTACTTCCACAATGTAATTTAAATACAATTACAATTACTTTGCTTGCTCAAAAAGTAGTTTAAAAGGATGCTGAACCAAACATTTCAGTGTCTATAATAAGTGGCGCACTATGTTTCCATGAGTCAGCAGCTGCCAATGAGCGCGAGCACACGCAACAAAATTGACGTCATCATATCAAAAATTCACGCTTAACAAGCTTGATTGAAGGATATGATGATGTCAATTTCGTTGCGTGTGCTCGCGCACACCGGCGCCACTTATTATAGACACTGAAATATTTGGTTCAGCATCCGTTTAAAGGCCGACGTACACTTCTCGCTTTCCACTTTTGCCTGCCTCCTCCTTTTATATATCCTCTCCACTTTTTACTTTGCTCTAACTTTGCTCCCCTCGCAGCTTAGGAGAGGGGAGAGCTAGGAGAATTACCTCCCCTGCAGAAAACCGATTCTGTACGTCGGCCTGTAACTAAAATTGCAATTACTACTACGTGAAAAGTAATTCATAACAATTACAAATTACTTTTAAAAAATAATGCATTTACTTTGCAATTACTTATTTCTGAGAGCGACCCAACTTGGGCCATATAACTTTAAACAAGTTGTTTAGGATACAATGCTTTTGTTCATTCCTTGCCCCAATGTTTGATGAGGCTTAGGCATTGCTGTATGAATGTCACATATTGAACTTTCCTTTTATAAATTTTGTTAAATTAATGATAGAACTTGACAGTTTAGAGTAATAAGTACTGCATTCGTATATTTTCAATAAATAAGAATTAATTAGTTCATATACTAGAAGATGCCAGATTGCTAGTGTAAAATTCGGTTGACACACTTTTGTTAGCCAGGCAAATAAAAATGTGTCAATTAATCATATCTGAACATTTTAACAGTGTGTAATATAAAACCACAATCCACACATGCTAATATGACCACATTCACCTACAAACATTTCATGTTGTTGTAAATTATTTATATTGAGTTGAAATTAAAATGGCTCAGGGATATATAAGAACCGAATGGGGCTCCCGAATCAATTGTGACAATATTCACTGGTGCGAGGTCGGTCTCCAAAATGCTTATGCAAATAATATCCGAAGTAAAACCAACAGGAAATAATCTTGAGAATGATACAAAGAAACAAATATGTGACATTACTGGAAAAGCAACGTAAAAGACTGGCAAGGAAAGAAAAATAACTTCATGGACAACAAAAATCCCCAACCTTGGCTGAAAGCTAGAAGCTCACACTTTTTTCCCCCAATATTTTGGCATGTTTATGTTACTGTTTTCTGCTTGCACTGCAGACAGCGCACTGCAGCATAAGCAGCAAAACAACAAACGCGACCCTGTCTGTATGTGCGAGTGTTATTAGGACTACTGCTTGTGCGAGCACTAAGGCTTTCAGAGAGGTTCAACTATACTTCGTCTTACTAAAACGCATACACGGTCGTCGGCGCGGTCCGGGGGGGGGGCACATGAAATTTTGCAAATACGGATGCTAGAAAGTAATTCAACTATAATTCCTTTTAACCAAAAGTAATATATTATAATTACAGATTATAAGTAGAAGTAATTAAAGTACAGTACGGTAATTCAATTACTGTAATTGAATTACTATTCAAGTGTGACCACCATGCACCAGCGTGCTTGGAGAAGCGGTTGACGTGGAAGATATCTCGGTTAACTAAATGGACTCGGAAGTCTGTGGTGGGTGCTTGATATGTTCCCTGCTTCTTTTTCAAATGTCTCAAAAGCAGTGGGAGGGCACTTACTGCAACGGGGGTGCATGCTCAGTATTTTACGCTATATGAACTTGAACTTTGTGAATATTGTTTGGGGTACCTCTTCCAAGTGTTTGTAATTATTAGATGACACACACTTCAAAAATCGCATTAGTGTCCATTTAAAGTGAAAGCCTGCACTGCAGATCGCAGGGATCCTGAGTTTGATATGCACCCCTGCTCTTTTCAGTCTGGGTGAACATTTTGTCGGCTTGCGGTCGTGTAATTAGTACTGCGTGATGTCCAGTAAAGACCCCAGGTTAACGGTCATACTGTACTGATACTGGGGAGGCTTGACCTCCAGCTTGCATCATCTTTCTAGCCAGGAATCTGGGGACGGAAAGGATAGAAGTGTAGAGCAAGACATGCAGGTCTAGCTTTAACGTGTGGCCATCCGTGATCTCTCTCCGTTGCAGCGTATCATCAAGAACTCCTGCGGTTGTACTGGAGAGGCTCGACCTTGCAGCTCGCGACATTGAGCCGGAACCAAACGTTCGGTAAGATGCCTTTACTGAGTTGGACAGGTGTGCCATAGCAAGTTCTGTCTAGACAAGGTGAAGTCGGAGAGCTGATTCAAGGGGCTCCTGTATTGCAGCATGGGGAAGACACCCGTGGTTATGTTGGAAAGATGCAATGTGGCAACTTGCGGACGAAATGCTGAATCCAGCTTCCAGAAGGACATGACTATCGACTCTAAGAGGTGTGCTGACATGGCTCCTAAGGAACTTGGTAGAGGGGGTTAAGATGCTTTTGTATTTCCAGCATGCAGAGAAAACCTGTTGTGATGTTGAATGGTCGGGATTTCACAGCGGATGCGGACGAGGCGGAGCCAAGCATTTTGAAAGACATGGCTCCTGACATTACGAGGTATACAAAGAGCTTGAAAAACAAAATTTTTAAGTGAATATTTTTTTTTATTAGATAATGACACGCAGATGCTGATAATTGACCCGACAACTTTTTTTCTTTTTAATTTGGCACTTAATTTGCATATTCTGCAAAAGAAAGTTTTTAAGTAGTACAGACCGGTTTTTGAGATATCCGGTTATTCGAATTGGCAAATTATTTTAACTTGAAAACCTGGTATTATGGTAACCGATTTCGGTACTTGGTTATTCATCCAGATATTACAATTTCGTATGCATTAAAGTGTGCTAGAATCTAAATTGTTCGGCCGAAATAAATGTTTGCCCTAGCAGCCCGGGGGTTTCATCTCTGTCGCCTGCATATTTTGAAAATTAAGGCGGGTCTTCAGAGGTCATTCAGCCAGCTACCCATCGCACCCCTAGTGGCTAATTTGAGAACTACATCACTGGGAACAGCAGTGACATAAATGATTTGCTGGCATTTCCGATGCAGTACTCACCTGATTTAGCCGAACGCTGCGTCAGCATTCAGCTGGGGCCTGTGTTCAACCAGCGATGCACCAATTGAACCCGAGTTCCAGCCGAACACTGAAACAGCGCTCGTGTCAAATCTATGCCCTGGGCTTGATCGATACAGATGACTAAAACTATTCCAGTCCAGAGGCCCTCTGTTTGGTAAACACAGAGCTCTGTAGAAAATAAGCTTGACAATGTGTCCCCTATACACCTTTCCAAGAAACACTTGACCCCAGGGGCAGCAAACCGTTTTCGAGCCCAGTCACTGGGTTTGAGGCTAGACTCTCACCGGCGTCCCTGCTAACCCTAACCGAGTCGACTGCGATTTCGATAGGCGCAGCCTGCATAGGCGCAGTTTCAAACACTGCTGGCGGCTAAATTCTCGTCTTTTCCCACTGTATTTTGTGTTTCATGGTGCATGTATTTTCCCGAGGTCACTGAAAAAGCATTGTACCACATATGAAAAAAAAAAAGAAAAAAGAAAGCAATAAAAAAACTTCTAAACTATTTTTGTGGGGTACGCGCGCAACAGAACGAATGTGACTGGAATGTATAGTTCTAGTTTTTTGTGTTTTTTTACAATAAGTTTTGACGGCGCCGTGCGATTCACCACATGTCAAACGACAAAGCGCTTAGCTGTCAAAAATAAATTGCAACAGAAGAGAGCCGAAAGGCATGCATTTTTCACGCTCACAAATAACGTGTTTACTGATGGACAGGACACGTACATACAATTTAGAAAGTGTTAAAATTCAAACAATATATTGTATGTACCACACGATGCAGCGTTATCCGAAAAGAATTTATTTGAGAAAGATCTCAAATAAGACAGTCACAGTCGACGACAGTCACATCTTGACGATCGGACGGAATCCAAGCTGACTTCGTTTTGGGGTACGTTTTGGGGAGAGCTTCCTTTTTTCACCACAGCACCAAAGCAAAGGAACGAACGCTACTGACCCGTTTCCCATCCCAACCCGGACAATTATTTTTAGAGATGACCGAGGATTTTGCGCGGATTATCTCTGGGAGGGGGGAGAACAATGTTAGCAAAATCGCGTCGAGGGCCGTTCGACGTCCTTCACCTCCTTTGTTTCCCAAAAATGTCGAGCAAAAAAGCTGGAATGGCAGGCACATACCAGCCTTATTTCTCACAATGGAAGATAACAAAGAAAGGGTATGCAGCACGCATAAAAAAAATTAAGTGGAAGCTTTCAAGAGGGGCGAGAAATCGTTGAATATAAAACCGCAAAAATGTAGGTAGAGAACCGCGCTGAGCTGGTCTTCACAGTCCAAGAAAGTGGCAGAAAGTTTCTAGCTGATAGAGGGCGCGAGAGTTGCACCAGCCGCATCAGCATCAGCAACATGGCGGCGGCCTAGGAGTGATTTTGGAAAGGTGTATAGCTCGCTCTCCTCGCCACATGTTTAGAACTCTGTAAGTTCATATTACTTTTCAATTACCAATCACTACCGTGTAAGCACAATAAAGACCCCATGTTTGTCGTCGTACTGCACTGGCTAAATTTTTAGTCCCCAGTGGAGGCATCAGATGCCCTTGAAGCAGGTTGACATCCCGCTTTCGAACCATCCAGACAAAACACTTACTTTTTTTAAGGTAAGATACTGTAGAGGGTTTTGCGATGGTGTATTTAAACGATGTGCTGAATAAACCGGGGGCTTTTTTCTCAACCGACACACGTGGCTGGCGGGTCGACTGACTCTCGGCCGCCCCGGCCGCTCGCGCCTGTACCTTGCGCGCTCGAGCCTTCTTCGTGGTGTCAGAAGTGGGAGCTTCACAGTAGAAGGTGGACGAAAAGGGTTTTCCAGGGGTACTTATGTTTGCACCATGCCTCGTGTGACTACTGCAGCAACGCACCACACTCACGTTCTGAGTGTCCAGCCAGGAGAGCTACATGCAACCATTGCCGAAAAAAGGGACATTTTGCAGCAGTTTGCCGCTCCAGAACGAAGCGCCTCAGCCATATCCAGCTGCACTCCGTTGAATCGTCGCAAGCGTCCGGCCGGTACGTCGTTGTACGCGTCAACGGCCTCCCCCTACAGTTCAAGGTGGATTCCGGCGCGGACGTTTCTGTCGTCCCCCGCTCTTTTCCGGGATGTCCTGCCTCGTTGAACCAACCCACGGGCGAGCAACTCGTCGGTCCGGGACGCTGCCGTCTCAACCTTCTCGGTACGTTCCCAGCTACCCTGGCATGGCGAGGTCGGACAGTACACCAGAAGCTGTACGTTGTCGGCGGCGTAGACACTCCTCTGCTAGGCTATGCTGCAATCGTCGCTCTAGGGGTCGTCAACTTTGTCGATTCGATAACCGACGCCGACCTGCCGAAGACGACTCCGTCGCCGCCCGCCCGGACGCCACCTGCAGCTGCTGCTCCGCTCTTCACGGGACTTGGTACAATGCCTGACGTGTACCACATTCGCATCAAGCCCGGAGCTGTGCCCTTCTCGCTGAGTGTGCCCAGAAGGATCCCCATTCCTCTCCGGGGGGTGGTGAAAGATGGAACTCGACAGAATGGAGAGAGAAGGTGTCATCCGGCGTGTTGAGACACCTACAGCGTGGTGCGCCGGACTTGTCGTGGTACCCAAGGCTGCTGGTGGCTATCGCCTCTGTGTCGGCCTTACCAAGCTTAATCAGGTCGTTCTACGGGAGAGACACCTGATGCCGACCATCGACCAGGTCCTGGGACTACTGGGAAATGCTGTCGTCTTCTCGAAACTCGATGCGTCGTCAGGGTTTCATCAAGTTCGTCTCTCCGAAAGCAGCCAGGAATACACAACATTCATCACGCCCTTTGGGCGTTACTGCTACAGACGCCTTCCCTTCGGCATCACCTCAGCCCCGGAGGTGTTCCAACGCCAGATGTCACGTATTCTCGAGGGCCTCGACGGGTGCGTCAACATGGTGGATGATATCCTCGTTTTTGGCAGGGACAGACCGGAGCATGACACTAGACTCAACGCCGTCCTCAAGAGACTCCAGCAGGCTGGCGTCACCCTTAACGCCTCCAAGTGTCCGTTTGGTGTGTCGTCCGTCAAGTTCCTGGGTGGGATCGTCAGTGCCAAAGGCATCCCACCAGACCTAGACAAGGTTTCCGCCATCACGAGTATGCGACCTCCGACGGATGTGCACGGGGTGCGACGCCTCCTGGGCCTTCTGAACCACGTTGGACGATTCTTGCCGAATGTGTCGGCCATGACTGCTCCAATCAGACTCCTTCTCAACAAGGATACCGTATGGACCTGGGGATCAGCCCAAGCTACCGCCTTCGAGTCGCTGAAGAAGATGGTGGCCTCCAGCTCTTGCTGGAGGCCACCATCTTCTTCTGAGTACCCCACGACTGTATCTGCTGATGCCAGCTCGTACGGCCTGGGCGCCGTACTCCTACAGGATCAACCGTCAGGGGAACGCCGAGCAGTCGTTTTTGCGTCACGTGCCTTGACAGCCGCTGAAGAACGGTACAGTCAGATCGAAAAAGAAGCGCTCGGAGTCTCGTGGGCAGTTCAGCGCTTTGAAAAGTTTTTGCGCGGCCTCAGCTTCATTGTGGAGACTGATCACCAGCCACTGGTCAGGTTACTAGGCACTGCCAAACTCGACCTTATGCCTCCTCGCGTCCAGCATTTCCGCATCAGACTTCTGCGGTACCAGTTTTCGGTAAAGTATGTTCCAGGGAAGTACCTGGCCACCGCCGACACGCTGTCACGGGATCCCGAAGGCCCCTCTCTAGCTGCCTCTTCCACCGACAGCGTCGAGCTCTTTGTGTCACAAATCGTGACAGCCCTTCCTTCGACTCTGGCGGTGCGCCTCGACGACTTCAGAAGGCATCAAGCTTCGGGTGCTGAGTGCTCCACTCTGAGGGTATACTGCATGAGAGGTTGGCCAAGACGAGATAGACTCCCCTTGAATATGACCCGCTACTGGGACCACCGGGGCGACTTCTCCATTTGCAAAGACCTGCTGCTCATGGGCGGACGTCTCGTCATACCTTCGCTGCTGCGCAAGGACATCGTGGGCCTGCTCCACGACGGGCACCAAGGTGTGAACCGGTGTCTGGCCCTGGCCAAGGACTCTGTGTGGTGGCCGGACTTCAAGAGCCAGGTCAAGACTGTCGTTGAGAACTGTACTGCGTGTGCAAGCACCTGAGTTCAGCGTTGCGAACCCATGCTTGCCACCGAAACCCCTTCAGCGCCATAAGAGCGGGTTGCTGCTGACTTGTTCTACTTAGATGGCCAGGACTTCCTTCTCGTTGTTGACTACCGTTCGAGGTACCCCGAGGTCATAACGCTCCGATCGACGTCCGCTGACGCCGTCATCAGTGCTGTCAAGAGCATTTTCGCCCGGCACGGGATTCCACAGACGTTCTTCAGTGACAATGGGCCACAGTTTGCCTGCAAAGCATTCCGGGACTTCGAGAAATCCTACGGATTAAGACACGTCACGAGTAGTCCTCGCTACCCTCAGTCGAATGGTGAGGCTGAGAGGATGGTCCGCACAATCAAAGAACTGTTCCGGAAAGCGGAGGACCCCTTCCTGGCACTGCTAGCATACCGGAACACTCCCGGTGTGTCGGGATACAGCCCGGCCCAGCTCCTGATGGGACGTTCTCTACGAACACGCCTACCCGTCACCGTCGCAAGCCTGGTTCCGGATTGGCCTCAAGTCAAAGACTTTACCGAGCGCGACGCTGCCCACCGTCGTAGACAGCAGAAAGACTTCAATTCTCGCCACGCTACGCCGGATCTTTGCCTTCTCCAAGACGGGGAGGAAGTGTGGGTACAAGATGCCCAGTTAACAGCAACGGTTCTGAGCCCTGCTCAGAGGCCCCAGTCGTATGTCGTCCAGACGCCCAGCGGTGTCCTCGTGCGAAACCGCAGGCGCCTCGTCTCCTGCAGCAGCCCTCCGTCATCTTCTGCGACTCCTCAAACAACTGACGGGTCGGCAGCTGTGCAGCAGGCTTCCGAGGACAGCGACAGCGGCAGAGCACCTCTTGCATCTCCGCGAGCACCTCCAGCATCTCTAGGGACTTCACGACCGCGCTACTCCCGTTATGGACGTCGTGTGATTACCCCTAAACGACTGAACTTGTAGGGCATGTTATTTTTGCAAGTAAGGCATTTGTGCTAGAGAGCAATACTTTGCTGAGCATATTTACGTTGCTCTCTTCATTGCTTCTCTTTACGGGCTAGGGTGCGTAAAGTCTGCCGAAGGTTTCATTTTAAGGCAACTCTAAGGTATGTAGCTTACTCAAGTTTTGCTTTCCTTTAAGGGGGGGCACTACCCAAAAAAGTTAATATTTTATCCACTTGACTGATTTAAATGACATTTACAGGGCTTGTTTCTGTTGCTGTGGAGAACATTTGTGCCAAATTTTGTTAACCTGAGTGAAGTACAAAAAAAATTGCAAATGTTCAAAGGTGAAAGTGGGCGTGTCTGCATAGGAAAACTATCGTTTTGAAGTTACTTAAAAATTTGTCGTTTTCATGTGTTATATTGCTTTAGGACAGTTCAGAGCAGATAGCTATGAAGCTATATTTTTATATTATACCATTGTTCATGACGAAAAAGACACATAAACACAAATACTCTTTTTTAGATTTCCATCTTTTGTCCAAAATTTTAGTTTTTGAGCATGAAAAATGACAAAAATAAAAAATACAAGCTCGTAGCTATCTTCCCCTTAAAATTTCACCCCAGATAAATTCATAAAAATGAATCCAAATTACGTAATAACAAAACAATAGTTTTCCTAAAGTGAGATTTATGGCAAAAAGTGGAATGGAGAAAAATGTGTTCAAAGTGCTCCACCCTCTACCTTTTCTTTAGCATCGGTGGACCAAAAATAATTTATAAAAAATTAACTATGCAGTGTAAATTAATGAAACTTTCTGGAAATACTCTAGATGTTGGTGGATATAAATATGACATTTTTCAAAATCAATGTTTTTTGCAGAAATTGTTCTTTCTGGGTAGTGCCCCCCCTTAAGCTTCTAAGTTTCGTGAGCATAGGGCTCCCGAAGGGGGGATGTAGAGGACGCTAGTGTAGCGACAGAACAAGTATGAATCGCGGCGCCACCTTCGGGTTTTGCGATGGTGTATTTAAACAATGTGCTGAATAAACCGGGCGCTTTTTTCTCAACCGACGCGCTGGCGGGTCGACTGACTCTCGGCCGCCCCGGCCGCTCTCGCCTGTACCTTGCACGCTCGAGCCTTCTTTAGATACTGCGGAAAAAGTTACTTTCAAATCATCAAGTGGAATTTGGAGTACCCTTCTGATTATCAAGTGCCTGTGAGAGATCACTGTATTTTCGGGACTATAGTCTGCAGAAAGTTGAAACTTTATGCAGTGCAGACTATCTACAGGAGTGGACTACGGTCCGTAAAATGTGGCAGCAAGAAAATAATTGCTGGGCTGTTTAGTTCTCCTGGCAGGATCACCGTAGCGTCATTTGAAGACTCCAGATAAACTATGGCTAATTTTTATGTCACTGCGACAGCTTCTGGCAATTTGGTTTCCATGAGATGTCGCGCAACTTGGTTTTTAATTCGAGACACAAAGATAGTAAATTTGTTAAAGATAAGTGAGGAATTCAAAACTCGAAAAAAAATTGCAGCACGAATTTCCTGCCGAGTTATTTGGAGCAAGAACATGAGTAGAAGAAAATAATGTGTTGGGTTGCTGTTGCATTTGAGAAACGACTCCCCTTTACAGCTTAATGAGAACTCCCAGGGTGGTGCTGAAGAAGTTAGACTCGACAGCGTATGGTGCTGAGGCCAAACGGGCCTCCCATCAAGACGGGACACCCGACGATGAAAGGTATGGCTGAAACTGTAGAAGAAAATAGTATGTTGGGTTGCTGTTGCATTTGAAAAATGACGCCCCGTTGCAGCTTCCTGAGAACCCCCAGGGTGGTGCTGAAGAGGTTCGACTCAACAGCGTACGATGCCGAGGCTAGACGGACCTCCCATCAAGATAGGGCACCTGATGTTGAAAGGTATGGCTGAAACTAGAATCGCGAAACAAGCAATACTTGAAGTAGCGGCACTCTGGCCATTCCCCAATTCTCTCGTGGGTGCCGTCATTTCGGTGCTTAGGTGCAGAGTGGGCGCAATCGGCAATCGTTGCAACTCGAAAATGTGGTGCCAGAAAGCTCGGAAGACATTGTTTTGCTCCTTTGCAGTCTATTTTAACGAGCCTGGAGGGCAAAAAAACGATTCCTGCTATATCAGATAAAACTTTGGGTAACCGGCAACAATGACCAAGATGGTTGACTCCGTCGCCGGGTGGAGGAGGCAGGGGGTGATGTTTTTAGTTTTTTTTGCTCAATCCCCCAAAGTTTTTTCTGGTGGTCGCCTTCAGGACCTGGTGATAGTTACAGATATGCATTGTCTTAAAAGGGGGAAAGGGGGAATCAGGTTTTGTTTTCGGTTGTTTTGAGGCTAAATAACGCAAGCTACTGCCCGCTATAAAGGGTACAGTCGTTGGTATCTATCTTTGGCTGAAGTGCCGTTGATTTGAAGTGAAGCCTATTTAGTGGCTCTATCGGAAACGAAGCTCTCTTGCAAAGGGAGGCAAGCAGATGCACTCGTCTCAATGTGCCGGTTTATTGCAGCTTACAGAGGACTCCTGTGGTGCTGCTGGAAAGGCTAGACTTGTCAGCTTACAGCGCCAAGCAAGACGCAGCTCCTGGTTCGGTTGGGTGTGTTTGTGTTGGTTATTTCCAGCAAAATTTACCGCCATGCCTGTGGTCGCCGCACATTCGCTGCCGTAGTGCTCGCTTGCACATGCATCATTTGACGGACCTAAATTTTGGAGCGTATCAGAGTGATCGGCTTGCCAGGGTTTTATTCGGTTTTTTTTGCATCTTGTGTATTTCTTTACATAATTTCGAAGTCTCGAAACTTTTCTGCTGCAAGTTTCTAAGTGTTAATTTTTTTTTTTTTATATTTGGATTAGTTGTTTGTGGATGCTATTACAATGGGTTGAAAAAGAATTTCTTTTATGCTGCAAGACTTTCTCTCACTTCAGCCCTTTTTCGACACGTGGCTTCCTTTGCTCTTTCAGTGTCGGCCATTATTGCAAATCTTGCAAACAGCATTTGAACGAACTCAAGACCGTGCAGCTTCCTGGCGACTTGGTAAGCTCAGTTTTGTGGCTCTGCTTTTGCATGATGCAGCCTGTTCCCTTGCTTCAAACTCTCTAGCCCGGTGTCCACAGTTGTGAATGTCACTAGACACTAGTTATCACAAGAAAAGATGCAACTAATCACTGACTAGTTGCATCAGTATGGGCGCACACATGCAGTTAACGTACGGCAAAAGGCAACGAGCACGTTCTGGTGGCCAGGCGTTCGAAAGAGATGCCCGGCCCTTATCAGCTTGTCATCGACTATAGTTGCTCAAACGTGATAGGGTGCAAGAAATTGACAAGTTCAAGTTTTTGTTCTTGCCGTAATATCCTGAGCAAGTGCCCACTCGAAAGTCGGAGATAGCTGCGAAAAAAACGGAGGATGAGTGTTTGTTAGGTTGATGAGTGGCGAATAGTGAGCTGTGACTGAAGATAATGGAGCGAGTCTCTTCTAGGTGAACGAAAAAGAGCTGTTGGCGAGGCCAGAGTTCCTTGCAGTCGAAGGGGAACAACCAGTCTGCAGAATGACCGGCTTCTGGTTAGTGTGTGTGGCTTGTTTGACGGAGCAAGAGTGTCTCGAGCAGGTTTGAGCCTGGGCATTTTGCCGTTTCAGCATTTTCGACAAGCACCAGCACGCAGTTCCTCTCGACAGTAAAATGATAGAAAGGTGTCACCACGTGTTCGTGGTTGGCCGTGCAAAGCCAGTTGGCGACAACAGTATGGACACGGAAGGTAGGTTACCGCAAGCGTTATCTTGGCGCTAGTACTAGTTGCTAATTCTTTCAGGTTTGTTACTACCTAAGTATGCTTTCCTCTTTTAAGCATGCTTAAGCAGGGAAGTTTGGAGAAAATTTGTTTGTCTGAAACTAGCTTTTACATACCTCACAGACGTGGCTTTGAAATTCAAGCTATTTCGGAAGTTCTAAGCAAGCAGCAAACTGCCCGTGCAGTGAGATGTGCATCCACACTTGATCTGTGAATGAAGTAATCAAATTGGCTGTAGGTCTGCTGCTCGGTTGGTGTGTCCAGGGGCGGATTTAGAGGGGGGGTCTGGATGTCCTGACCCCCCTCTTGATTTTTGCATGTGTGAAATTTAGGGCGTGAAACGAGGGAGAGGGGGAGGGGGTTCCTAAATGTTGTAACCTGGTTCAGGTGGCAAATATATTTATTTCGAGGAGCCAAAACTAAGCGTGTCCGGCCGCCAGGACATACGGTGCCGAACGCCCGAGCTGCCAGCCACGCGAGCCCGTGCACCTGGCTTGATGGTCCCTTCGATGATGATAGCAGGCTGTCTGCTACGTCTCCCCGATTACGAAGACTGGAAGCGCTCCGATGCCATGCGTCTTCGTTGAGGGTACCTTGGAATGTGCTCCATATTACGGGGTGAACCTCCTGGGCTTGCTGGAGTTGGAAATTCCGTTGGAGACGCAGTGCGTTCCACCGGTGGACTTCTGCTGACCGGAAACAGGAGGCCTTCGGTAGCGTCGGATGTGACTCTGTTCTTTAGGTGGTCAGCATGCACACGGCGAACTTTGAAGTTCTCATCCAGGACCTCGAAAATCACGCTGCCTACCCTTCCTTGAATCGCACCCTTAATCCAGTGCTGTTTTCTCCGAGGGTGCTTGATCCAGACTTTTTGGTGAATTGCGAACGAGCGCGAGTTCAAGTGGCAGATATGTGGAGATCTGGACGGTTTGGCCGAGGGTTTTACCAAATCAAGCACCGTCCTATAGTGTCTCTGGTTCAAAAGTTTGCATGGGGCCTTCCCAGTGGATATATGAGGGGTAATGCGGTATCGCATCAAGAAGTCTTGCAAGCTCTTCCGGCTGTCCTTTCCCTTTGCGCGACGAAGAGCGGTCTTGAACGTCTTCACGAAGTTCTCGGCTTGACCATTTGATTTCGGATGATACGGTGGCGTGAGAAGGTGGTCAATGCCGTTTTGAATCAGAAACGACTCGAATTCGGAACTAATGAACTGAGGTCCATTGTCCGTTACCAACTGTTGTGGAAGACCATGGTGCTGAAATATTTCTTTAAAGGCATCCATGGTCGCTGATGCTTTCGTAGATGTCATTGGTATGACTTCCGGCCATTTGCTAAAAGCATCAATGACGATGAGGTAGTGCTTTTGGTCCAATTCTGCAAAGTCTGCATGAAGGCGATGCCAGGGTGTTCCTGGATCTTCCCAACGATGCAGAGTGACTTGCGGTCGAGTGTCCGATATTGACGCGCACTGTTCGCACTGTTGAGTTTGTTTTTCGATTTCATGGTCCATTTTTGGCCACCAAACATAAGATCGCGCGAGCATCTTCATCTTCGTTTGGCCAGTGTGACCCTCATGAAGCAGATCGAGGATATATGGCCTGAACTTGCTAGGAATTACCGTTCGAGCATTCCACAGAATGCAACCGTCGAGCTCGGCAAGTTCTGCTCTTTGCTTGTGGAACGGTTGAATACTTGGGTCAACGATCTTCGTTGGCCATCCTTCCAAGATGTGTGTGCGAACCTGGGAGAGCGTTTTATCCTTGGCTGTCTCCTTGGCGATGTCAGCTGCCCTGATGGGGAGCTTTGCCAGACTTTCGTTGTGGAGTGCGAAGACATCTTCAGACTGCAAGTGAATGGAAAACACGCCTTGTGACATCTCTTGGTCAAAGGCTTGATCAGGGCCTTCAGCAAACCGGGACAGACCATCAGCGTTCCCAAACTTTTCGGTTGGAACATACTCGATGGAGTAGGCGTAATTCATTAAAATTAGCGCCCAACGTTGAAGTCTGTTAGCTGAAGTGACTGGAATACCCTTGGTTGGTCCAAAAATGGTGGTCAAAGGTCGATGATCTGTGTACAAGACAAACTTGCGTCCCCAGAGATACTGGTGGAACTTACGTACACCAAAGATGATTGCCAGTGCCTCTTTCTCAATTTGGGCATACTTCCGCTCCGTCTTCGTAAGTGTCTTTGAGGCGTGAGCGATGGGACATTCCCTTCCATTGATTTTATGGTACATCACTGCTCCAACTCCCTCTGATGAAGCATCTGCCGCAAGGTAGATCGTCTTGTCAGGGTCGAAGTGGGCAAGAGCTTCGGTTGCTGATAGATGCTGTTTGATCCTGTCAAACGCGTCCACACAATCAGAGGTCCAGTTCCATGCAGTGTCCTTTCGTAGAAGGGCGTTTAGTGGTGCGGATATCTCGGCCAAGCTTGGCAGGAACTTACTGTAGTGTTGGATCATCCCCAGAAGAGATCTCAGCTGGCTGACATTTTTGGGCTCAGGCATGTTGAGAATAGCAGAAATCTTCTTAGGGGACGGACTGAACCCTTCACCGTGAACCACTTGTCCGAGATATTCTACTTGCTCTTGAAGAAAACTGCACTTGCTTTTCTTCAGAGTGAACCCGTATTCTTCGAGGCGCTCGAGGACTCGTTCCAGATTCCGAAGATGATCGGAAGTGTCCTTCCCGGTTACAATGATGTCGTCTAGATAACAAGCCACGCCATCAAGACCTGCAGTGACCTGGTCCATTGTTCGTTGGAACACGGCTGGTGCCGACGCAATTCCAAAAGGCATTCGATGGAATTGAAACAGTCCTTTATGGGTGTTGATTACAAGGGCTTGCTTGGCTTCGTCGTCTAGTTCCATCTGAAGGTACGCTTCGGAGAGATCCAACTTCGTGAATCGATTGCCTCCGTTGAGCTTGGCAAACAGTTCTTCAGGTCGTGGTAGAGGATACTGAACGATGTCCAGTTGAGGATTTACGGTGACGCTGAAGTCTCCACACACGCGGACTGAACCGTCAGCTTTGGGGACTACCACGATTGGCGTTGCCCATCTGGATACTTCAACTGGTGAAATAACCTTGTTGTTGATCTGTTTCTGCAGATCCTTTTCTACCGCCGCACGTGTCGCGAACGGAATAGGTCTCGGCTTGAAGAAGCGTGGTGTTGCCTCAGGCTTGAACTGTAGCTGAACATTCAGCTTCGTGCAGCAGCCAAGACTGTCGGTGAACACGCGCGAGAATCGCGTGAGCATTGATTCCAGCTTGGCGCGTGTAGTCAGTTCAACGGATCTAACAAACAATCGGTTCAGATCGATCTTGAGCGCATCAATCCACGTTCTTCCAAGCAAGTCGGTGTGTCTCTTCCCTGTCACCACGGCTTCCAACGCAGAGGTCTGTTGGCCTAGTGTGACGTTAAGAACGCACTGTCCCTTGAGAGGAATTGCCTGGTTGTTGAAACAACACAGGTTGCACTCACTTTTCTTGAGTGGCGGGCATCCGAGCTTCTCCCAGGTCTCAATGTTCAGTAGTGTGAGCTTGGAACCAGTGTCCACTTGCAGATCAACGGGGATTCCTTGGACGAGACAGGTGACAAATTCGCCGTCTCTATCGCGAGTAGCGAAAACGTTCGTGACAGTTTTGACGTCCCGTTGTTTCCGGTTTCCTCGTTGTTTGTTGCGGGCGCTGGAGTGGCACATCTTTGCAATATGGCCTTGCTTGCCGCAGCTGTTGCAGTATTCATTCCGATATCGACAAGTAGACTCTACGTGGTTGCTGTTGCCACACCGGAAACACTTGGCTGGGGTAGAAGCAGGATGCTTTACTTTGTCGACGTGCAGCGCATTTTGGTCAGGACGATTCAATTGGAGGGACTCCGTTTCAGCCCTGAGATAAGACTCGGCTAGCCGCAGTGCAGTGCCTAGCGTTAAGTCCTTCTCCATTACCAAACGTGCCCGGATGCGGGAATCGTGAAGGCCAACAATGAATGCCGTCAAAAGTGAACAGTTCCTGGCGTTAGTCTCCGTCTCATATTCGCAAGTTGCAATAATGGACCGTAATCTTGCGAGGAATTCCTTTACGTTCTCCGATTCCTCTTGACGCGCCGAAAATAGCTTGGCTCGCTCGAACTCCTTGAATTTCCTCGGAGCGAAGTGATCCTGGAGCCGTGTAACGAGGTCTTGATACGTCAGCTCGGAGAAATTCTGAGGCTGAACCAGGGTGTACAGGAGCTGAAACGTCGTCGATCCAAGTGAAGCTATCAATAAATTTTTCTTGTCGACGTCGGCGGTTATCTTCGCGACGTCCAAGCAAGCTTGAAATCTTATCTGATAGAGCTTCCACTCTTCCTTGTCGGAGTCGAACGTCCCAGGGCCATGGAAGCGGTGGGTGCTGCTGTTTCCCACGTCTCGGTCGTTGGAGCTGCCGCTGGTCATCAGGGGTTCTTGGTTTTCGTCGCCAATGTTGTAACCTGGTTCAGGTGGCAAATATATTTATTTCGAGGAGCCAAAACTAAGCGTGTCCGGCCGCCAGGACATACGGTGCCGAACGCCCGAGCTGCCAGCCACGCGAGCCCGTGCACCTGGCTTGATGGTCCCTTCGATGATGATAGCAGGCTGTCTGCTACACTAAACATACGGTACGCTGACCAACACCTGACCCCCCCCTCAGGAAATTCCTGCATCTGCCCCTGGGTGTGTCAAAGTCATGGGAGCATTACTGTAACTTCTATGGCCCAGCAGAAGCAGGCATTTGGCTAGTTGGGAGTTCGAATATTGCATACTTGCTGATCATATCACCAGATTGATTTGTGTCACATACAAACATGTCACTTTTGCGGTGCAACAGCGTGTCGTCGCATAAAAGAGAGAAATTGCTGTAACAAAGGAAAACCTTTGTCTTGTTAGCACGCCTCTGAAAATTGTTTAACGATTCATAGAGGGTTCACAACTCTTAGTTATGTCGTCTGTTAGGCACTTTGTAGATGCAATCTATACTCTGTTTCACCGTAAGGGTGAGCAAAGGCAAAGGATAGAACATGAGTATGTTTTCTTAAAGAATGCATTCACTCCACAAGCACACATACATAGCTGCTTTGCTCAAAGTGTTGCACTCGTCTTATAGATTGTCCTTTGTCCACACTTGTGGTGAAACGGAGTAGACATATCTTAGGTGGAGTTAAAGTGTTAAAAGGAATTCACCCTTTAGACTTTTAAAATAGGGGACATTTTTGGCGAGAGTAACTTCCGTAATACAAAAGCATTATGGAAAGGATGTCATCAGGTCACATGAATAGTGACATACTTAGTATGCAACCTATGAACATTGTTAGTCATCACTTGACTGGATGACATTATTTCTGTGTAACCGTCTCAACAGGGCTCCCTTGTGGGTGGCACAGACTCTTATTGACTGGCATAAGCACTCGTGTGACCATAACGACAGCGAATGGCGTTCCGTCATAAGTCATGGTATGAGCATTTGTAGTTATGTATATACAATTTCATCAATATTTACCTACCCAAGAACATATTTTATGTACAACAATTTCAGGGTTCTCCCCACAGGGGGCGGCACTGGTTTTGCCGTCCACCAGTCTGGCTGACTGGCCATCTCTACTATTATAAAATACCGAGCATCTACCTATTCCACAATAAGCAACCACCCCCCCAAATTTGTAACATTCGGAAAATACACGAAGGACATATCTTTACATATTGTTGATATAAGGAGCGCCAATCCTCCAGTTTTACATGATTATCTCCAAATCTTGAGTGGGTGCTTGCTCAGGGTTTTACGGTATGTCCAGCCCACCTCTATTCTACCTCCGCTGGACAAGACGATGTAGGGTGACCACCTTCCTGCTAGCGAAATGCGGGACAGGCTGACCCGGAGGGGGGGTGGGGGGGGGGGGGGGGTTGTAGTTGTAAGAGAAGAACGGTATTATATCTCAACTGTGGCAACAGCAAAAAGAAAAAAGACTTAGTGCGCAGTCGAGCTGGTGGACGTTTACCATGATGCTTTTTAACCCGAGACGGACAGAAAGAGGAACATCCCCCCCCCCCCCCCCCCCTCCCCCCCTCCTTCTGCCACAGTTGCAGGTTAAAAAGCATCATGCAAAAATAACTATTCGAGGAAATTTATTGACACACCACAAAATGTGGCTTTGCTAACACATTTAATATCATGTCTTGTCCGAAAGCATATTACACAGCTGCAAATTGTATTGCGGCATTTAAGCTCAAATAATTTTCACTCCCAGTGATATATTTCATGTTTTCATGCTACATATGTTAATAAATATATATAAGTTGAAAACAAAATTGACTGCAGCAGAACTCAATGCATCAAAAGAAAAGAAGAAGCAGTAAATCTTTTTTGGCTTCTTGTTTCCTATCGATTCTTGTTTTTACCAACATACTCCTACGTAAATTTTGAACCTTATGTTGTTTTTGACTGTTGTGAGTTTCTTTTTGCCTTGTGTGGTCGTTTTCACTAAAAAAAAAAAAATCTTTTTACAGCAATTTTTGTTTGTATTGACACAGCAAGATTCATTACAATAATTTATTTCAACTTTTGGTGAGCAATTGTCTCGCAATATTTTGTCACCAAGGGAAGAGAGGCACACGGCGCATGCGCGTCAGTTCTCCTGCAAGAACCGCGGTCGCAACCAGCAATGCTTGGATGGAAAATGGTGTACCATTTCGATTCACACGTTTACCAGCGACCTCCGCGCTTCCCCGTGCCCCGTTGTTCGGCAGCGCCATGAGATGTGTAGTGAATTTTACGACAGTGTGAAATGCGGGACGTTTTGAAGATCTTGATATTTCTTCCGGGACGCGGGACACGAGCCCTCAATGCGGGACAGTCCCGCGAGTCGCGGGACGGGTGGTCACCCTAAGACGATGCTAATTTTGAAAATGCAGGACGCCCCAGGTTGTCGTGTTTGGGAAGCTTGTGTGGCACTACGCAACAAAACCGCATAATCCCTACAAACAAAATCACTGCTGCATGGTAGAGAAAGTGCCGTGAACACCAAAAGTTGCTGCAATCCTCCTCCTAACACCCCGGAAATTGTCAGATGTCCACATCTCAAGAATGTCTGGGGAGAACCCTGGACGATTCTGTCAGGCATGACCGATGTACTGCTAGAACCTTTTTTCTTGGAAAGTGGTGATGCTCCAATGACGGGGCATGGCTCCTCACTGTCTTTTTGTACAGTTTTGCCAGCGTGCACATCGGCAAAGAAACTAGAACCTGACTCACTTCGATGCTGCTGTTGGTGTAGCAAGAAAGGGACTTTATGTAAAACACAGTAGCTTTCGACTATGTTACGTTTCAATACAATCGCAAGTCGCCCTCGCACCTGTGTTTTGTACGCCCCATGCAAAACTACCGTTTGGATTGGTAGCCACGCTTCATATAAAGCATGGGTGTCCCAGTGATTCTTGGTCAGAACTCGATGTAAGCCCTCAGAACTTAATTGAACATGGACAAAAGGTACTGTGTGAATGGGCCGGTAGTTGAATTGTAGTAGCGGTGTTCTGGTGCCTACTAAGTGGTGCCTGCTGATTTGCTTTCTGTCCAGGTGTGATGTGTTTGGCAGGACCTCTGCACTCCTGGTGGCTCACTGGTTTTGGGAAAGGGGAGCAGCCTCTTATTGGTCTCAGCTCCGGTGAGCATTCATACCCACCATACCAGTTACCTTTAGATAGAAAATGTTCTCAGAAAAAAAAAACAGATTTAGAAATGTCCTGTAAACAAACCTGCTTGGTGAGTGTAAAAAACAAAAAAAAAGCTTACCATATGGTTGCACCCCACAGGTGGTGAACTACGTATCCCAGAAACTGGGCGTTATGCTGACATCAGCATTGGTGATCGAGCACTATAACTGTTCACCACTTCTGGCGTCGGCGGTAGAACAAAACATACCGTAGTCGAAGTAAAAGAAAAGCTTTTTCCGGAAATATTTTTTTGGACAACGGTGTCTGTTATTGGCAGCATGTGTCACTATCTGTTTTTTTTATTTGTGTTCACTGGATCGCCCCAGGAGCCCCATCTTCTCATCAAGTCTTTCCTGTCTTCACTTCTAACTTTTTCTGATAGTCTGTTGCTTCGAAACTTTTCTCGTTCTATGCATCGCCGCTGGTTACATTTCCTTTTCCTAGCTGGCCTAGAGGCCACTCAAGAACGCTAAGCCGGGCTAATTTCCCCATTAGTGGTAAGAAACAATGTGCTGCAATGAAATCTTTTTATCTCTCCTGCATCTCTTGCCAGGTCCTTTATATCCTAAAATGTTTTGTAAGAAAAGTAAGAAACTTATACATGCGCGATCATGCTGACAAAGACCAGGAAGCATGGAACGTTTTTACATGTATATTTTTTGTTTCTTTTCATTTATTTTAATTTTATTGATTATTTTATTTTGTTTATATGTTTTTATTTTATTATTTTATTTGTTTTTATTAATTAATTTTTTATTTTATTTGTTTGTTTATTATCGTTTATATTTTTATATATTTTATTTGTTATTGTTTATTTATTATATATATATATTTGTTCTGTTAGTTTCACCCAAAACCTGCCACTCTCGCCGGCACGTTTGCATTCAAATATAATCATTGACCCTTCCAGACCAGCATTGCTAGTATCTCAGTGGCTATAGTGCCACAGCACCGTCCCGGGTTTGAGCCCCGATTCTCAAAGGAAAATTTGTTGGCAGAATTTTTGTGGGAAAATTTACTCTTCCAATATGACAAAATTTGAGCCTTGTTGATTCAGGCCACTTGTGTTTTGTTCGTTTCCATCTGGTGGCTTCAAGAGTGTGTTATACACTTTCTAAAAATAATTTTAAAAAGAGTATAAAACATTTTTTTTAATAAAAATAAAATTAAAGAATCTTTTTGAATCTATGAAGTGAATAGTAGCCCTTTTGAGAAAACCAGGAATGGCAAAGACCGACTAGATTCTGTCCAGTGAGTACCTCAGGGTCAGCGTCTGTCATGGGCTCGCAGTCAGTGAAATCACATTACCGCCAAGCCTGCCCAGTTTTTGCCTGGCTGGGGTGGGATGGCCCGCTCTAGACGTGGCACTTATTCCCAGCATCTTGACGTTAGGATACTAGCAACATGGGCCTTCCGCATTCATACGCAGCAACCACTAAAACTCAAGGTGCTATGTTTCGTTATCGTATCGTCATCGTGGAAATTGTAATGATAAAAAGCTGCATCCTAACGACGTATTCTTATATCTTGAAGTGGCATTAAGTATACTAACTAATCTCTCTGAAATCACTTAGGTGCAAAATCAGTTCGCTTCGAACCAGAACTGAGGGGGGTCACAAACCAGAACCACCACATGGGGATCACACAAAAATATTGCGTCTCTGATTGGCTGCTGCCGCCGCTTCGATCGTGTTCAAGTTGTTGGAGTTACTCGCCGGTTTCGAGCCGGACCCGATCTGAGCAATTCGTGTTGCAGCGCAAATATCTAGGGAACAGCGTGCCAGCAACCCCGAAATTGCTGGGAAAATTGCCCGTCTGAAGTGGACCTAAGGTCTATGTAACCAGCCACAATCAAGCGGTAACAACCTCGGTTTCTTGAAATGTGATATCTTTTGCTCGCCAATTTTCTCACTCAGATCATGCGGACTACTACCTGGGAGAGGAAGCCCCGTCCTACTCAATCCTGATACGGCCCCTGCGTCGGAAGATGTGCATCACTAAGGTGGTTGTGGAGGCGGTCGCAAACAACCCCAGCTGTAACTACGAGGAACTAGTCAGCATCGTTCAGGTATAGCACAACTTGCCTCACTACGGCTTTGACCTTTCGGGGAGAAATGTCGCAAGGATAGAAGGATTGAACTTTGTGTGGTTCTTTCACCTTTTCAGTGCCATCCATCTATTTGGCACCATTATCACCTTGGCACATGTGCCAGTATAATGAAATATACCTTCTCATGTGGCAGATTTGTGACATTTCCCACTCGGAGAGAGGTGGGGTGGGTAGATTTCGGCGTGGGATTTCATACATTCATGGCGTCTGCACAGCACGACGAGGTTCTTTCGAAGTGGCTCTCGACTTTGCTACCTTCACCTTACCTTTTTGATCAGAGTAGTCAGCCAGAACCTGCACTTAGGTTAATCCCTCCGCCTTTTCTTTAATAAACCTCTCTCTCTCTTTCTCTTTCTTACCTTCGTGGAGGGTGCTGGCTTTCATCTGTGCATGGGTGACCATATTTACGCAATTCTAGTTCGGCCCATTTTTTATACTAGAAAACCCGAACCAAGGGTGGGGGGTGGGAAGGTGGAATTGTAATCGGAACAATCCTGAGCAAAGCTAAAAAAACTGAGCTGCCTGATGCATTCTGGTTTGTTTACTGTTCCTACGTTTGGCCATTCTGCACTTGTTTTTGCGAGACTTCTTTTTTTATTTTTGCTAATTGACTTTGCCTGTATGCCAAGTTGGGACTAGAAAATGCGAAAAAGTGCAGTCGAGCCGATTTGTGAGCAGAGTAATGCCACTCGCTCTTCCCATCTGAATTTACTCCTCTGGAAATCAGAAAAGAGCTTTGATCGCAGTGTTCATAAGGTGAAAAGTTTTGTTTTTATGAGGTGAGGGAAGGTAAATTCATAAGTACAGCTTTCTCCTTTTTTTTTTTTCACTGGCATACAATAGTTGGGGTGGAGGGGGTCGATAAGCAGTCCAAATCGACTTACAATCGTGTAGTTAATGTGGCATTTAGGTGAAATGAAAATTCCTGGAAATATTTAAAAAAAAACAGGTCTCGCTTTATTGGGCAGATTATTTTCCATCTGCTTAACTGCAATAACTTAATAACTTTGGGTTCAGATTTTTCTAAAAATTCTTAGCTTGAATGAGCCCTTTCATGTAGTACCAGAGAAGAGTCAATAACCCTTAGAAGACACCTTACTTTTCTTCCCGCTTTATCTTACAGTGATAGCTGTTATGGGCTGTTTCCACCACTACAAACGACGTCCGCTGTTGATGTTGTAGTAGTTGTTGATGTAGTAGTAGCAGTTGTTGATGTTGTAGTTGGCGATGTAGGGCGTTCGTCGTAGGTGTTGCAAAATCCTTAAAAAAAAGGTCGCCCGCCGCCACCCGCAGGAATCGAACCTTGGTCCGCTGCGTGCGAAACGGAGACGTTACCACTCTATGCTTTCAGTTTTTGTAGTACCCGATGCCCACTGCACACGCTCTCTGGAAAAAAACAATAGCCAATAACAAACTGCCGTTGCAGCACTGTCAATGCCAAGAGTTTGTGCCTGGAGACGCGCTTCCATGCACTCCGGAACAAAAAAGAAACAAAAGCAAAATAAAAAATGAAAGACGTTTACAAATCTCTGTAACACGAAATTAGAGTGCAGCTTTTGAGGAGGAGGAAGGGAGGGCACAAAGGGGAGGTTATACCCCTCCACCTCCTCCTCCCCCTCTCCTCCCCTCCTCCTCTGCTCCTCGTCCTCCTCCCCCTCCTACTCCCCTCCTTTTCTTCCTTTCCTCCTCCTCCTCTCTTTTCCTCTCCTCCTCCTCCTTTCCTCTCCTCCTCTGCACCTTCCCCTCCTCCACTGTACCCTCCCCTCCTCCTCCTGCATACCCTCCCTTCCTCCTCCTTCATACCCTCTCCTCCTCCCACAGTTTTCCCGCTAAATTTAGCAGGGAATTGAATTGCTGTTGAGGTCACGTGACATAATTTGCCTGCTAAATCTAGCGAAGAAACTGAATTTGTTCATAGTTGACGTGACCCCAAGTCATGTGATGTCATCTTCCCCGCTAAATTTAGCGGGGAAACTGAATTTGTGTTGAGGTCACATGACGTCAATTTTTCCTCTAAATTTAGCGGGGAATAGAATTGCCGTTGAGGTCACATGACGTCAATTTTCCCGCGGAGAAACTGAATTTGTTCATAGGTGACGTGACACCAAGTCATATGACGTCATTTTCCCCGCTAAATTTAGCGCGGTTACACCGCCGCCAACGCCGCGAAACCCTGAAACGGGTGCCTAAGAGCTGCGCTCTAAAAGAAACAAAAGCATCGCATTCATGTGCCCCACAATTCATGAACGCGAAGCCGATGCCCAGCGACTTTACCGTGACGTGTTGCAGCTGTCGCAGTGACTGTACCGTGAATTAACACGGAACTGCTCCACTTTTTTTTAATCAAAGCACATCGAGGGTTGCCACCTTTCCCCGAAAAAAAATACCGGCCCTTCGACGGCGAGGAGGAGGAGGAGGAGGAGGAGGAGGGGAGGGGAGGGGAGGGGAGGGGAGGGAGGGAGGGAGGGGAGAGAGAGAGACCCACCTTCTCCAAACTTGTTGCCAAGAGTTCGCAGATGCCGCCGGAAGTCTCGTCCGCCTGCTCACAGAAGTCGATGAGAGCGTCCGTTATTCCGGCACCGTTCATGTTGTAGAAGCGCACGGCGATGGGGAAAAGTTCTATTTCCCTTGTTGGAGGCGTCCGTGGAGAGAGCAAACGGGAGGTTGCGGCCTGCTGGGCGAAGTTTCTCGACTATGCACTCCACTGCATAAGGCGCCAGCACAAAGATAAAAAGTGGTTGACAAATAGCGTGGAAGTTTTGGTGATTGACGTCGGGAACGCCTCTGTACAAACCAATCGCATCGCTGCGCATGGTACTGCCCTTCAAGACCCAATCTCCAATAGGATATAGCAGAAAACGAATAGCTTTGCCCTCGGTTCCACCTCAAACCTCCTCTGTGTTTAGCGTCCCTTTGGAAAAAAGACAGACACGTCTCTCGGCACGTAATTAATTTATGGCAGCCATTTGGAAATAGTTAGAAAAGCAAGCCTGAACATAGCAGCACATATCGATGCTCTGAAAGAGTGCCGAAAAAACGACAATGTCGGCGTCTTCTTTTGATCCTCTGCGATGGCACCACTGGCAGTGCACGGTAGCACAGACAATGAATCAGCTTTCTCTGTCACTTTGGAATGCACGCAGGCCACCAAATAACCCCAGCTGCAAGAGCCACGCATCCCTTCCTAGACATCGTCGGCGCGTGTCTGGCTTGGCACTCAAACAATTAACTTTGAATATCCCCTTATGCTCGCTCGAAGCTTTCCGAAGGGGAACGAATAGCGAGAACAAAAGAAAAACAACTGTGGAGGTCTGAAGGGAAGGGAAAAATACTTTTGGGACACAGGCAGCCAACAAAGTGTCAACAGCTGCGAGAGACGCTCAGCTCTTCCTAGACATCGTCGGCGCGTTTCTTTGGTCTTGGCACTTAAACAATTAAATGGAGAACGAAGAGGGAGGGGAAAAAAACGACGAGGATCTAAAGTAACAACAACAATATTACACCATCTGTAGTGGAAGGGGAAAGCTTGGGGAAAGCGCATACGCCGCCCGTCACAGTGGAAGGATGAAGCGCCGTGCGTGTCCTTGTCATGATGCCGACAATCGTTAAGAAAGCCAACACTTCCCAGAAGGCTCAGCTATCGGGAGGGCCTGTCGCCGAGTTGCCCGCCGGCGTTTTCTCGCTTTTCCTCATTTTCGAGCTTTCCACCGCGCTCCCGGTGGTCGCTCCGTTTTGTGTTGACCGTACCCCTCTTCCCCCCCGCCCCAGGGAGTTCTCCTGCCGCGCTTGCCCACATACTTTCTCTAATCGCGTGTCCTCACGGTGTTTGTGTAATTTTAAACCTTTTTTTTTCGTTGCCGAATATTTATCGTCGTAGTTGTTGAATTGTCGCTTAAAAAACGCCGAAAAATAAGCTAAAAGCAGTCGCGCTTCGATGACTCAAAAAACCGGCCAATGACAGCCGGTCTTACCTACGGACCGGCAACCGGCCTGCTGTCTAAAAAACCGGCCGGGCCGGTCAAAAACCGGGCAGGTGGCAACCCTAAGCGCGTCACCACTGAATTCATAAAAAGCACGGTTATTGAATTCATTATATGAATTAGGGGAAAGCAGGTGCTTTCATTTACGGTCTCTCTTTTTTCTCCTTCTTGTAGAGTGCTATCTCTTCGTGGTGCTTGCAGTCGTATCGTTTTGCTCCGCCGTTGACTGTCGTTGATTGTCGTTGGCTCTCTTCTCACCAAAGGGTGCCAGCGTGTGGGGAGAGGGCGGCTTCACGGAGGAGGAGCTTCGCCACGAGGCTGGCTTCGTGTTGAGCCAAGTCTGCAGCTACGATTCCGCCCGGGATCACGGGGACGAAGAGACGGTGCTGTCGGCACCCTGCCTGCAGAGTCTGGTCAACCTGCGACGTATGGCCATCATCCAGTGAGTCTTGCGCTGCATGCACATTGCCCATACTCTCCGGGTCACTCCTACGCTAACTTCCACCTGCCCTGGTCACCGACACGACAAAAACGGTAGGGCATTTCTTTCGGGTGCTCGGCCCGCAGCACGCGCTTGTTGATCTTGCCCTCCTTCGGACTCGCATGCACACTCTAGGCTCGCGAGATGATGCCAAGTTGCCATAGAATTTAAGACGCTCGTGCTGGCTTTACGACCACTGACTTTGCTCCCTGCCATTTTCGTCCCGTCGGCGGCCATAGTATTTGCGACTCCAGCAAGACGAACGACGCGTGGCGGGAAAATGCCGAACTGGACGGAATGGGCCGTTTCGCAATTTCTGCTCGTCACTTATGGCCTACGTTGTCAGTGGTCGGTGCGATGGAACAGTCGTCCCAGTGACTTTGTCATTGCTGTCATATCAGCGTGTCGCCCAGGTTAGCTCTGAATGCAACCTATGCAATTGCGTGAACCAGACGTTGTTCGTTCGTTGACGTTTGTTAGCACCGTAGAAGGAGAGTAGGCTGTCCTTTCATTGCTTCTCCAAAGAAGGTCAGGCCTCTGGAAACTCTCTTGAGTCAACACATTACTGCAGGTTTATAACGTAGCAAGTAGAAATCGGGGCGAACCATTTTGAGTCCAATGCTTGCCTGTTAAAACCCGAGCGCCGTGCGTCGAGTTGGCACATGGCACGGAACAAACTGTTTTAGGCCACCATATTCGCCCGAAAGTGGCGTCCCCTATTGGCGACTTCAGTGAAACCAACGCCAAGCAGCTCAGGAGAGGAGGTCGTTTCGACTCTGTCGTCTGCTATCGCTGCTTGGTTCTCGTAGGCAGCATAAAAACAAACATTGTTTCCTGTAATTATTTTTATGCTTCCACCGTGTCATTCCTACGCTTTGGCTAAAAGAAGGTTTCTACCGTCGAAAAATCGCTTTGCTTTCATATGTAACACCGATTTTACGCTGCAGTGCAAGAAATTTGTGGTGGTCCGCGTGCTGAACGACGAAAACGACCTCCTTTCGTCTGCCATTTTGCCTCACGAGCACGCCCCCTGTAGTTCGCTGGAGTCGCGAATTAATGGAGTTTACCGGAAATGCATTTTCCGAAACTTGTGCCTTCTGCCGAGCGATTGGAACCAACTTTGTTGTCTTGTGGTGGCCCTTTTAGGGGCGAAGCTCCTTAGGGGCTAGCCATGTCCGTCCGCCGTCCGCCGTAGGCCCGGCGTCGGGTGCTCGTGCTTCTGCTCGTGAGATCACGTGCTCACGAGCACGTGAGCACATGCTCACATGCTCGTGTAGGGCAAAAAAAAAATTGGAAAAAAAAAGATGAAAAAAATTATGAAAAAAGAAAAAGAAGAAAAAAAAGAGCAGGGGATTCTGAGATACCATCCCATCTGTCTGCTTAAAAAAAGAAAAAGAAGAAAACCACACATTCTTCTACTGACATGAATGAAAAGGCTCAAAGAAAAAGAAGAAAAAAAAGAGTAGGGGGTTCTGAGATGCCATCCCATCTGTCTACTTAAAAAAAGAAAAAGAAGAAAGCCACACATTCTCCTACTGACATGAATGAAAAGGCTCGGCATGCTGCGGCTCGGCGTCTACGCAGACAAGCACCACCAGAGCTTCGCCCCAAGCAACATCATTCACCACGTGGAGATGCGGTCAATTTTTAGGGCTGGTTTCGTCGTGCAAAATTAAATTTAGGCTCTCGTGTACCCTTGTTTACTCTTTATTTTTTAAATTTTGTCATGTGCCAGCGTATGATACTTCCTTTTTGTATTTTTTCTCCTCAGCTTAATGTGTGCAACCTTAAAGGCTGACTTACACTTTGCATGTTTGCTTGTGTTCTCCTTTCTCCCTCCTCCACCAATCTCCTCTCCGAGCAGAGTGCTCATACTGCAACATGAGTACGTAAACTTTCGTTAATTCGACCTCGACGGGACCTTGAAATTTGGTCGAATTATCCGAAAGATTGAATTAAAAAAAAGGAAAGAAAAACGGTTAAAATTAAACTTCTTTTTGTTGTCCAAAGTACTCATGGATGGTCTGCTGCCGTCTGCGCTTGAAACGCGTGTCCAGCATGCTTCGGAGAGCAGCGTAACTAAACGTCACGTCCCCGGAAAATCGCGCGCTACAAAAAAAAATATAATAAAAAAATTAAACGAGAAAAGTAAGTTTTACGAGCCGACTTTGGCGCCGAGCCAAAATCGGCTCGGCGACAAAACAAAAAAAAAAAAAAAGGAAGAGAGTATTTGCGTTTTTCGACGACGCACAAGATGGACCGCACACGATGCTACAGAGAAGCGCTTTGAGAGTGCGCGCTGAGAAAGTTCAAGCCGACTCTGGCGCCAGGCGGCCAAACTGTCGGCAACAAAAAAAAAAAAAAAAGAGAACTTACATTTTTCAGTGCGCAAGATGGAGCGCACACGATGCTACAGAAAAAACGCTTTGAGAGCGCGCGCTGGCTCGTGCGCGCCCGACCGCATGCTATGTTCTTTGCGCTACTCCACGCCAGATTGGTTACGCTGGCTCGTGTCATTCGCTACGGTTCATCTCAACGGCGTAGAGGAGCAGGCGCATATTTGCCCACGATTGGCTTTGCAGCAAAGGGCCCGTGTTTCGCGGTATGTTGGTGGTTTTTCTGCCGTGGTGCCGTGCAATGTGAGCCCGCGCACATTCGCTCGGGACGAATAATCCGATGCGGAGTCTTCCCCAGTTCGAACTATTGAACTTTTCCTCCCATAGAAATGTATGGGCGCTCCCCGGGACTCTTGACCACGATCGAGTTAAACGAAAAGTCGAATTAACCGAGGCCGAACTAACGAAAGTTTACTTTACATAGTTGGGACAACAAATTCAAGCTGCTTCGCTAGCACTGGAGCATCCGATTATGGAGTGACAGGTCCAGAGTTTGACTTCTGACAAGGGACAAAGCATTGTTTGTAAAGGCACCTGGCCATTTTATAATGTTTTTTCAGCAACATTTTGTGATGCTCTAGTCTTGGAAACTAGCTGCTTTAATAATTTTCTTTATCTGGGCTTATTATAATGCGCTCAACTGCACTAAATTCCAGCTGCTGGTATGCATAGGTTCTTCATAACCTTTTTGGCATCCTCCAGAAACCTGCTCGGTTTATTAAATGCTGCGGTGTTTTTTTTTTTTGTTTTGTTTTCAGCATGAATCAGAGCGAGGACCTGCATGGCTACCGCAAGCCCAAGGATACTCTGGCCACTTCTACTCCGGTGGTGCATAGAGTGCTGAGCCGGGCATTCCAGGACCAGATGGCGAGTTTGTCCTCAGCCAAAATGGTGAAGCGGGATGACAGAATGGCCACCTGCAACTCCTGTCTCGCTTGGAAGCAGGTTTGTGCGTCGAGCATCTGCCCGGTGACCCAACTTGTTGGGAAATGACGAAGGCGACCATAAAATACCAAGGAAGCAAGCATTCAACATTTGTAAGTGATCTTGAGAAACTTGGGGTTAGGCACTTCTTAGGTCAGAGAGCAAAAGCACAGAAGGGGCACAAGGTGGGGTAGACTTTAAAGCTTCGTGACTTTGCACCGGTGCGTGTCAAGCTTCACTGCTTTGCATCACTGCACACACGTCAAGCTTCTCTATTTTGCATCTGCACGCATGTCTTAAGTTTCACTGCTTTGCACCGGTGTGCATGCGTCACGCTTCACTTTTTTGCGTCGGTACGCTCAAAGCATTGGCTTACTCGAGGGAACATGTATGTTCATTAGCCAGATCAGCTCAGAAGCCTTAGGCGGGTGCCTGATATGTTTGTTGCCTAAACATTTTAAAAGTAGCAGGTTGGTGCTTATTGTGACATGGATGCATCCTTGGTATTTTACGGTAAGTAGAATTGCCCACTGAAGCAACTTGTGAGAAACTTGAAGAAGCCTCCCAGGGGGCCTCAGTATACCAGGCAGTGCTTCCCAAAAACACTTAGTAGAAATGTTGCTTTGGGTAAAGTCACTACAATCCTTTTTTCTAGGTTGGTGTTGAGGTACCAAAAAAAGACTGTGTGAGAGTCGGCAATGCTACGACTTTCCAGAGCCGTGTAGGTATCATTTTACCTCTAAGACTTTGCTTTCTGTTGCATGCGTGTCCCGTTGTACAGGAGGATGAAAAGGATTTAATATTTTTTTCTGCAGTTGAATGTGTGAGGTCAAAAACACCCTCTTCACCCCCTTCGCACTACAAAGCTAGGCACGATATGGAATTATTTATTTTTAAGCACTCTCTGTACACCTCTAGTACAGTCGCCGACCGATTTTTCGGACTTTGCAGGGACCGAAAAAACGTCCGAATGATAGAGTAGTCCAAAAAATCAGCAGATTAAAAACTTGTCTTTATTACGTCTAAGCGGGCTTAAAAAAGCCGTAAATAGTGCCTTGCTTCAGGTTACACCTGCGCGCCTCGTTTCAGGTTAAGCCTCTGTTTGCGTTCGGCAACTTTCTATTAGCTTGAGAATCGCTACCTTCTTTTCTAGTGTTATGGTCGAGTACTTTCTGCGCTTCTTAGCAACACATTGTGGCGGGGAAAGAACAGATGGGTCAATGACGTGCAAGCCAGCATAGTCCGAAAACATGATTTACCGAGACGAGATCAAGATGAGAGGCGCAAGTCCACGACTGCAATGGCGAATGAACAAAGCAAAATGGTAGCAACAATGATGACGACAATGACACGCAGCTAGAGAAAAAAAAAAAAAAAAGCCGTGCAGCATCACCTAGCGGTAGGACTTAGCGGATCTTAAGTAGCACTCCCAAACCAAGCCAGTCCTTGTGCAGCCAACAAAGAATCCAAAATGGCTACTTCTCGGTGGTGTTTCCCGCTGATCGCTCGCGACAGTTTTCTCCGAAAAGTCGAACTTTCAGACTTCAAGCTGTCCGAAACATCGGTCGTGAATATGCACTATTTCTATCGGTGTGTCACAGTTCCTTCTTTAGGTCTGAAATATCTAACAAGTCTGAACTATCGGCGTCCGGAAAATCGGTCGGCGACTGTACATCTTTTGTCATTTTTATTAGCATGACACAGTGTTCAGGGCAGAGGAACAATAATAACTATTTGCTGCGTTTATTCATCAGCATTTATAAAAAGGTAGAACAGAATGTTTCTCTCGCATATTTACTTTAGACAGCAGAAGTATGCCAGTGTCTATATACTAGCAGAAGATTCGCACACTGCATTAGTGACAAGCACGGTCAAAAGGAATGCTTCAGTTACCTTTCGTGGTTGGTCTAGACTCTAGAGCCTGCAAGGACCTCTTTGGCAGGATTTTGTCGAAAACTGAACGTTACTCCTTGCTTGGAATAGCTAGTTTACGACAGTTACAGCGAGCTTCCATTATGTTATTTATGTATACACTATCCAACTGGGTACAAGCGATCAGGGTCATAAGCACTAACGTTTTTCCATCACTTGTGTCTCTCATATTCACTTTGCACATCTGCAATGTTCTCTCGTTCTGTTTGAAGCTGTCCTGCGGTGCCTACGTGTTTGCCAAGCGTTCCCCGCACTGCTGCCCCCGGGTGGGACAAGTGATTTCGTTGTTTGAGAGGAGTGGTCGAAAGATGGCTCATCTGCAGTGGTTCTGGTGACTATTGCTTATCTGTCTACTCGCTCTGCGACTCTTATGATTTTTTGCTTCTTTTGCGAGAGTCATGGCCTGCAGTTATTCTGGCTGCTACTGCTTGTCAGAGTATTTATGCTCGCCAAAGTTTTTATTTGTACATGATATATGAGAGCCCAACTACCCAGAACACAATTTGCTGCTCGAGATTCGTTTTCTTTCCGCCCGAAAACTGCCGATAGAGAACTGGCCGATTTGAGTCGCGCTCACTCTCTTCTCTGTGGCCACGTGCCGTTTTCTATGGTTTGGACATCAAAGTCGTGGGTCATCCAATGCGCTCACTCAATATTAAAAATATAAAAGAAATAGGATATTTTTTTTTGGGGGGGGGCCTTTAAAAGGGCGCAAATACGTTGATTGAAGAAAACAAAAGTTGCACAGCCACGTGACTTCTGCCAACTCTCTCCCCCTCCATATTTCTTCTTCCTCCCCAGTCCAGTTTCGGTTTCGAGCAGTTGCGTTTTTTGACTTTATTAAAAATATACGTGATGCTGTAGCAAAATATTGATTGGGTAGTCTTCTGACACCATAATGTATTGCCTATTGCCTGGCAAAAAATTAAACAAAAATTATTGGGGGTGTCAGTGTCCCTTTAGCTCTTGTCATCTGTTTTTTCATCACCTTTACAAGAGTCTCTGTTTGTGTAAATTTTCATTTGTTTTTTTATTCATTGCTAAAGGGTAACTCTGGTCAAAAGTCGAACCAATATAAATGAATAATATTGATTTACAGAGACTAAATACGAGCACTGCCAAAATATAACACTAATGGGAAATAGCGATCCAATCTAAAACCTATGTTAAAAAAATTATATTTTTTGCCCATAACGTGCAAAGAACCGAAAGGGATAGCTGTAGCACGTTCGCACAATGCGGGTGGAATGGTGCTGTCACATACCTGAGGACGGAGGTGCAACATGGTTAATTCTCATAGCTGTCGTGGTTGGTGTCGTGGATGCCACTGACGACCGCCACCAGTGCTCGGTGATCCGTGAAGTAAGTGGGTAAGCACGGTGGAAGTTTCTAAAACAATCCAACATTATGCAAAGCAACTGGACACTGCCAAAGTGGGATTTCGCATAACACGAGGAATGTTTGAAAACACAAGTCTTTTAAGCGCGATGATTCTCACTTCGTTGCACAATTCTTGGCGGGACGCCGGGGCCGCCTTCTTCACTCTCTGCGTGCAGCACGGCAGACGGGGAGTCCCGACTTCCCTCTCCTCGTGGCAAGAGGGGAGAGAAAAAGGGTTTCTTCATTTTCCCCATACGCGCTGCAATGACAAAGGACGAGGACGCAGTCTCTGCAGAGTGTCGCCCTTAAAGCTGTCGCTTTTAAATGCTACCACCAGCTTCTCGGCGGGAATTCAGCGGGTTGGCTGTTTGTCGAGCAACCTTGTGCCGTGATGTCGTGTTTGTACTCAAGGGGGTTACTTGCACAGGTTACTTGTTCGTACTGCCACTTTGTCCGCCATGTTTCTCTGCTGCGTTTTCAGTCATCCCCGCAGATGATTTCTGCTTGTGTTATGCTTTAGCGGCAGTCGTTTCTAAGTACTCAGCGATTGCATACAAAGATTATTGATCCCCTGCTCGCTCAAGCGTGTCGGGCTGCCGGAACGCAAGGAACCCAATGGGCCGGCATCGTTGTGCAATGCCGAACACACCTTACTGTGCTGCGGGTCGCATAGACATCCTGCTGCACAACCCGGATACGCATTTTCGCCAGCTCCTCCAAAACTCGAAGTTGAGGAAACAGTGGATCGATGCCATTCGTCGAAGAGATTTCAGAAGGCCGTGGACTCCAAAACCCTAGATCCAAGCTCTGCTCGGAATACTTCACGCCGCACAGCTATACGCGGGTTGTTCAACTGCTGGCTACTGTGGATTTCTTTACGATTATATTGCGATGCAATCATGTGGCACGATTTGGGCCATTATTGAACGCATTTTGTTTTTACTATACGTGGCAATCTCTGGGGGCTGTAGTTGAGTATGTTTCCGCTTAGCGCGAGCTTACGATAACCTTCCACAACGCTTCTGCAATGTGCATTGTACACCACCAAGATTGTAGTTCTTCTCAGAAGACAAGTGGGGGCTCGTTCCGAGCCTGCACTATTCATCGCGGCGAACTCGCTCTTCGGCCGGCAATTTTATGAGTATGTAATAAAGGGGCCATGAAACAATTTTTCTACTTTCGCTAAATACTACTCAGAATCACTCCCGAACGTTAATAACCGAATAAACTTGCCTTAGTTCTTCTTTCTAAGCAATGGCAGTCGGGAAATAAATTTTAGAAATACGAGCATAGTTCATTCCCTCAACTCGGAGCCAGAACAAGCGGCCACGTGGCCTGGTGCCTATCCTATGCCGCCAACGGGAATCATAGCCACGCGCTGCGGTCGGCAGAGTAGAAAACGCACGCTGAGCTCCAGGCATTGTTACAGTTCGGCTATTCTCATCACCGCAGTGGTTGAACACAGCCAGTACCCGAGTGTCCGCTGAGGCATTGATTGTTACGAGCCGAAGTCAAGTGCTCGTGCAATTCTTGTGTCCAATGCATGAGCTGCGCTCAACTGTTGTCAGGAGGGTGGTTTCGATCCCACAATTACGTTGTGAAGCTTTGCGAAAGCAAGACTGAAAGAAATAGTAGTCCCCTTTTATCCTCGCAATTTCACCGTGACCAAAGCTTCTGAATCAGTTGTGGCCCTTGCGAGTATGCTTGGGTTAGACTAGGACCAGTATGCCTCTTTAAAGTCATTAACATTCTAAACCGATATTGTTTCATGATCCCTTTAATATTTCCTACAGATATTTTATATCTATGAACCAAAGCAATAAAAACGGCCATAGCATTTTAGCAGACTGACTTGAACTACTCTTGCAACTAGGCCAGTTGTTCGTTTTGCGGTACCGCCGTACAATCTTTGCATCACATGATGGCCATGCAGCTTATCATCAGGGTTTCCACCTTCTCGAGCCAATAGTTTCGGTTTCGCTGTAGACTCCCGAAACAAAAATTTGAGATAAGATATCTACGAAGCTACGCAAGACACCGAAAAAAAAAAAGGCTCGAGGTACACCTAAGCACTTCTTATGAGTTGTGAATGCGAAAGCACATACATCATTCTTCCGCTCCCTTAATTTGTCTGCAGCGTATTTGCATCGACGGCAGAGCACGCAGCGCCATGGGGTGGCCAGTTGTTGAAACTGATGCGCAGCATCAGTTTCAACAACCGGCCACCTCATGGCGCTGCGTGTTCAGCCAAGGGGAGCCCCGTCGATGCGCGCCAGCCAATGGGACTGAAGCCGAAAATCCATCAGCTTTACTCCGCTGGGGAATTTTGGTGCCGTTGGCCAGCTTTTCGCGTGGTTTCATAGCTGGGAGCTGGCTTCACTTGGAGAAAGGATTTAAGGTGCCGTTTGGCGCAGTTTCAAAGCTGATGACGTCGGCTCGCTCCATGAGACAGTTAATGCTTTTGCATTAATAAATACGCTTTGTAATTGGGGACACTTTCTGCTCTAAAAACAGTCATAACCTTAAAATTGAAAAGATGTACCGGAGTTACCCTTTAAATGAAAGTGAATAATGCTTTATTTATGCCAGGGGTTCTCAAACTTTTTCGTTCCAGGGAACCCTAGCAAGCCTCGAAAAGTCCCAAACCCCCCCCCCCCCCCCCCACCTCCCCTTTGTCGCCAACCAAAAATACCGGGCAATAAAGGCCTTTACATAGTGAACAAGAGTTTATTGCACTGACAGAATAACACAAAATAGAGGACCACAGACAAAATGACAAGGCAGAGGGGTTGACCTGGGGCACAATGTAAAATACATTAGTGCGAAAGGTGACGGTGCTTTGCTGGCAACACGACCGGTCCTTGATCCATGGCTCAGTCTGTAGAAGGTTAAACTAGGAGGGAAGGAGGGGGGGGGGGGCGCTGCAATTTCAATGCTCGCGGAACCCATGACACCAGCTCGTGGAACCCCTGTGTTCCGCGGAACCCAGTTTGAGAACCCCTGATTTATGCTATGTATTTTTGTTTCTTGATGTAGAAGTTTTTTTTCAATGGCTGTACATACATTTGTGTGTATATTTTGTGTATGTTTGTGTGTAGACTTGTGAATTTGCATATTTGTACTTCTCACTTCCTGCAATCATGCCCTCTGGACATTGCAGGCTAAATTAAATAAATTAATAAATAATGGTTATTGCTAGCTTTTTTCTCAAGCTGAAATTTTCCGGTGCTGGTTAGTTGCAAGCAAACAGCACAAAGCCTGGAAAGAATTGGAGAAACAGATTGGCACCTGGTTTTTCTTGTAGTATTGTTTTCTTGACAAACCAAGAGATTTATTTTTTGCTTTTCAGTGTAATGTCCTGCTACTCTGTGAAGGATCTCGAAGAAGCAATAACAGGAGAGAAACAGCTAAGCAAAGAAGGAGCAAAGTTTTGAAGCAAGTTAGCGGATCACGATCTGTCAGAATTTGTGTCTGGGTTTTGGACCTTTGCAGACATTGGTGCAATTGCCTGACCCATTTGACTTATAAACTGGTTCTCAAGTCTGTCAGTGGTTGTGCACTATTTCTGCATTTCTAACCTAAATATGACATTGCAACTAACAAGTTCAAGTTAAAAAAGAAAAGTTAATGTTTATTGTTAGCATCTTTTGTTCTGCTGTCCCGAGGAAAGGATGATCATACAATTTTGCTCTTTTTCTCAATGTGAAGTGTTAGGCATAGCTGTTTTTAATGCTTCAAATCAAAACCTGCTGTTATGAGCAGCTTCAATAGTTTCGTATTCATACTGTCATTGACTTGCATTGGTTGAACAACCTTTCGACAGTGCAGTTTTGCAGTTTGCTCTCCCGAACTTTGTTTTCTCGCTCCCAGCTATTCTTCGGAGACTGTCCTGGAAGACATAGCTGATCCCTGCGAGATCTTCATGGACAACAGTTGCGGGGACGTTGCACTGAATGACATATACGGCAGGTGCCCCGTAAGTTTAGTGCATCACGATAAGATCTCGACATTGCATGTGTTCAAACTCATTCTTTTTCTTACTGTGAGCTCTCAGGCAAGTCAGAAGCTTTTCTTCGAGGAGTGGTTTGAAGAAGGTGGAAATGCTGATCTGTCTGTAGGCACCAAGAAGGGCTACTATTTCTCCAAGCTGTAAGTGTATTCAAACTACCTTTGCATTCCACTGTTTTCAAGAATGCTCGAAACGGAGTGAGGTGCTTGGTTGAGACGTTTTGGGCAGAGTCGTAGCATAAAATAAATTGTTAAAGCATTCGGGCTACAGTTTTGGGAACACTTCTCTCGATTGATTGCAGGTACCGCTCGGACACTGGCCGATTTGAAGACGTACCCATGACTTTGCGTGAGGATGGCACATTGAGATACGTGTGTTACACATGCTGCCATAACGTCAAGAGAGAACCCGTGAGTTGGGCTGTCGGGGGGGGTTAACAGTCACTGAAGGCATATGCAATCCTTATTTCAGTGATCAGCATGCAATTATATTCACTGATTAGCCAGGATTAGCTGCAGTACTAATCACTGAGATTAGCCGTGATTAGTGCACTACTATACTCTGTTCGCCCCTAAGCTGACAGTGCAATGGAAGCTACGTGCTTGTTGGACCATCCATAGAACTATATTTCGCAATGTGATCATGCTCCTGCCCATACCCACGCACAAAGAGGGGTCAGGTGATGAAAGGGAGGTGGTTGATTGGTTCGGCGATCGCGTAGCTCTCGCCGCACTGTCAGATATGGGGCGAACGGAGTATAGTAGTCCTCCTACAAGGCGCTCCACTCTTTTTACTTTAGGAAAGTGAAGGCTGGAGAGGAGGCGAGAGATCTCCAGGATTTGCTGTGCTTAATTAAGGGGAGACACTACCCAGAAAAAACAATTTCTGCAAAAAAAGTTGATTTTGAAAAATTTTATATTTACATCCACCAACATCTAGACAGTATTCCCAGAATGTTTTATTAGTCCCAGAAAGTTTTATTAGTTTACACTGCATAGTTAACTTTTTATAAATTATTTTCTTTCCACTGATGCTAAAGAAAAGGTAGGACATTTTTCACCATTCCACTTTTTGGCATAAATTTCACTTTAGGAAAACTATCATTTTGTTATTACGTAACTTGGATTCATTTTTATGATTTTTTCTGGGTTGGAATTTTAAGGGGAAGATAACTATGAGCTTGTACTTTTTATTTTTGTCATTTTTCATGCCCAAGAACAAAAATTTTGGACAAAGGATGGAAATCTAAAAAGAGTATTTGTGTTTATGTGGCTTTTTGTCACGAAAGATGGTATAATATAGAAATATAGCTCCATAGCTATCTGCTCTGAACTGTGCTAAAGCAATATAACACATGAAAACAACAAATCTATAAGCACTTTCAAAACGATAGTTTTCCTACACAGACTTTCACTTCCTACACTTTCATCTTTGAACATTTGCAATTATTTTGTACTTCATCCAGGTGAACAAAATTTGGCAGAAATGTTCTCAACATCAACAGAAACAAGCCCTGTAAATGTCATTTAAATCAGACAAGTGGTTCAAGCATTCACTTTTTTGGGTAGTGACCCCTCTTAATGGAAAGAGTAGAAGGCTTTGCAAAAGGAGTTTGTCCCGCTTTTTGTAACCTGTGACAGAGTACAGGGGGGGCTTCGTTTAGCGCAGTAGAAGAGATAATGGCATGCCAACTCACTCTGTGATTTATTTTCTAGGCAAATGAGTGCTGTCTGAGGGATGAAATTCTCACGGACAAAAATGGCAATGTGTCCTACTACTCTATGAGATGGAATATGAAGCGCTATTGTGTTGGCGACTGTGTCTTCCTGAGTCCCGGAACATTTGATTTTGACTTGCCTCCAAAGGATCAGGTGTGACCCTTGCCCTGCCTTTGTCTGGGAAGTACCGCGCTCGCTCGCTGACAGTTTGTCTTCTTTTGTCAGCCTCAGCAAGATGCTCGAGACAATTCTAAGAAACATGCACGGCCATTTCAAATCGGCTGCATCGACTCCATTGTTGCCTACAAAAATGCGCATTGTGTCTCCCTTCGTGTTCGCAAGTTCTACAGGTGAGTTTCGTTTCTTTCTATTGTGCAGTATGCCTGCAAGCAGTCTTCTATTCTTTTCTTGAGTAGTAATATGGGTTCCAGTGTAGCATTTTCTAAGTTTTTGACTCTGTGTCTTTAGGCCTGAAGATACTGATCTCTGCAAAATTCTGTCTTACGAGTCGGATCTGAACCTCTTGTATTATTCCGAGGAAGGTATGTCACCGCATGCTTCGTACAATGACCCATTTGTGAAGTACAGTTATAGTTAGCAACCCTTCAAAAATAATTTGTTTATTTCCAAAAGTTTTATATTGTTGATTACAGCGGAGCTGTTAAGGGCTAGTTTCCCCAGTTTCGTGTCCGGTACCAAACAAATGTCGACACAAAACTACACTATGATAGAAGAATGGATAGTTGGGTGAGTTGGTAGGAATTCATCGTAGGAAACAGCGCGCAGAATGGACGAGGACAAAGAAGAAACACTTGGGACGAGCGTACAGCTTCGCTGGTCTTCCTTCTTCACCACAGTGGAAAGGCTGAAAATTTTCTTTGTTATGAGATCAACACACAGACAAGAAGAGCTATGGAACCAAATCTGTTGTGTTTGGGAGGAACGGCGAACATAAAACAATGAACCGTTTATTGTCACATCTGGTAGCTTCCACAGTAGGCTCGTGAAAATTCAAACTCGGATATTGCGTGCTTCTGGTTAATTCAAGCAGATATCAAAATATTGGTTGTCCTGCTATGTTTTTAATGTATTCATAAGTCGCTTAATTCGAACGGCGTTTTTGTGCAATTCATACTTTGTTCCCACGGCTCCGTTGAAAGCGCTTCTTTCCTAGCACCGATGCACTGCAGAGAAGCAGCACCCGCGGAGCTTGCTTCCGTGGGTGTTGCTTCTCCGCAGTGCACCGGTTCTCTGTGAGAAGCGCACTCAACAAGGCTCGAGCAGGACTCTCTTTAACTATGAAAACGGGCACCACGCGGAAATTTCCACAGCAACTTGCGCGGACGCTGTGACGTGGCGGCATGGCATAGGTCCACGTCGCAGCGTCCGTGCAAGTTGCTATGAAAACTGCCTCGCAGTGCCCGGTTTCATTGCTCATGTACGTTTCCCCTGCTTAATAGTTTACATGAGACAACTTCTTGGCCTGATGAACAAACTTAAATTTGTTTTGAGTTGTCATGTGCTGTCTGTACAGTTTATGATAAACACTTTTGAGGGATAAATAAACATATGTCATACTCTTCACAAAGTGTTTCATGTGCAGCTTATTTGCTTATGATCAGTAGGCCTATGTATAGGAAATCATCAAATATCTGCTTTGTATCTGTAGCAGTGGCATATATATATATATATATGAAGATAATAAAGTAAAATTTCGGGGGGTGTTGTGACACCTGAACACCCTTCCTGGCTACGCGCCGATCTGTAGCCATTAATTTGGCAAATCATAATTTTATTTTGCATCATATTTAAATGAATTTCTAAAATTCAAACTTCTAATAGTTCGAACAAAATTTGTGGCTTCCTGGAGTTTGAATTAATGAGAGTCTATTGTATGTAGGTACATGCCAAACGAAAAGTGAGTGAGCAGCGGGAGCACACTGGGTCTCACTAGATCTGGTGGGATCGTGCTTCTGATGGCAATGACGCTCGGTCGTCGCATGCATAACAAGATCTATAGTGCCATCGAGCTAAAAAGAAAACTGGTTCATTTCTGTCGTAACTATGCCTAAGGCAGTTCCCAAGTGAGATGCAATGCTGGGTAACATGCAGTACATTTGTTGCTCTTTTTCACGTAAATTGCTTTAGCTTGAGGGCTTCCAGAATACCATTGGCCTTAGAGTTCACTGCATCTCATTCTACCGATATTTTAGTGGCATCCGTCGACATAAAGGCCATCCAGGGGAAGGCTCCCGTTGTGTTCGAAGAGTCACCACAGAGTACGCCTGCTGGCATGTGGTGCATTGGTGACACCTTTGCATTCTCACAGGTCGGTCGTCTCTCGCTCTCACACCATTTGTGCCGATCGTAGCCCAGTTCATGGCCGATCACCCAAACGGTCGTCTTTTCCAAACTACCGCAACAGATGTACTGTGCCGAGAAGAGAACGTTCTGCGCCGTTCCAGCCGAGGCCCGGAACATTGGCTCCAAGTTAAAGGTACACCACCGTAGAGTTTTTAGTTGTAGCAGTGCCTTCGGTAAGCCTAAAACGAAGAATATTGTTATTTTAAAAGGATGTGGAACTCTCTTATGCCGTGTTTTGGTGCTCCTACTTCTCTAGAAGTGCCAGAAACGAGGAGGAAGTGAACCAAGGTTGCGGACGCTGGAGGCTTTTGCCGGCTGTGGTGGTAAGTGAGGTGCAGCTAAACTGCTCATCTCTGTGGCTGCTTTATGACTTTCGCACTGAGGGCTTTTTATCCTCGATTTGTTCTCTTATTCTTATTGTGAGCCGTGTTTTGACTTTAGTTTTAGTGAATTCTTTGTTCTTGATTTTTGGGGGCTGGACCATTTTGCATTGGAAGCCCGAGAGTGGCACCTCCCTGCAGGTATCTCGTGCGGCTTGGAAGCAGTGGGCGTCAGCGACACCCTGTGGGCCATCGAGAGCTTGGAAGTTGCAGCGCGAGCCTTTAGTCTCAACTTCCCGAAAGCTACCGTTTTTGTCCAGGACTGCAACTCCTTTCTCAAAGAGGTGCTCGAGGTGAGCTGTTCCAACAAGAAATTTTAAGGTGGAAGCTTGGGCAAGTTGATGACAAGTGTTTATATTAATAGCAACAGCACATGTTTGTCTTTCTATGTGTCCTCTTCATTTGTCCTTGTTTGTAATGTGCTGTTGCTACTACCGTAATGTCCCGAGTCATCGCTCATCCCCGAGCCATCGCCCACCCCACTTTTTGGGCAAATATCGATTTCCCCGAAAAACACCGTGTGATTGCCCACCCCTACAAATACCCCAACGCGGACTCCGCGATTTGCGACCATTGATCCTACCCAAATGACGCGGCCGCAGACCTTACGGTTGGAGGACGTCCTTGACAAAGTAAAACGAAGAAGGGAAGGACACTTGACATTGATTACTCATTTCCTCCTCTATTTCTGCAACCCCCAAGTCGGAGTACATGCGTGCGAAAGGAAAACAATGGAGGTAACAAAATTCAACTTTGTTTTGCTTACAAAAAAGTTGGGTCGGACGAAAAAGAAGTCGGAAAGATGACAGAGGCAGTAACCCATTCAGGGATCGCGAGATCAGCGAATGCCCAGGATGTAACCATTGAGTGCAAGGTCAAAGTCTGTCTCCAGCGAAATACGGTTGCCGCAAACCCGCTCCTTCCCCCAGAACATTGCGATTGCGATTGGTAAGCTTGTGCAATGCTCGAGACAAAGTCTACGGGTAAATAAAGATTTGCTGGAACGCCGCACACAGATGTTTGTAAAGTGTCCCATTTCGAGCTCTGTTTTCGTGGTGCCATGTGCGCCACGCTGCAACGCCGCCCCATCCCGCTTTGATAGCACGCCGTGCACGGATGCACGCATGTGTGCACCAAACAAGGAAGTTGCACTAGAGCCTCGTGATTGACAGAGCGCCCAACTTGGCCCGACGCCAAAGTATTTGCCAAAGTGATCGCCGGCTTTCCCACTTCCCCAGCATCGCTCTTCGTCGTTTTTTGTGCCCGCTCGCTCACTCGTTGCGCCTGGTTGATTTTTCTATTTTCTTGTTGGCTTTTTTTTTTACTAACGAAGAGAACATAGCAGTGTCAGAAAACAAACGTTAGTACTGTATGCCGATCGACGGTGTTCATCGCGCGTATGCAAGCAACGGACTTTGCGATAGTAAGATGTTCTTTCGTGAGTATTTCTTGTATAAAACAATGAAACTAATTTTAGTTTTGAGTTTAATGTATCTCTTGTGCAGCCGCACTACCTAGATATGTACCAAAAAATGGGCGCATTATTTTTGTCTTTCTCAACTTTGTGCTTACCCACCGAGACATGGCCCAGCCCACTGTTTTCATGAATTTCAGGTGGCAGGGGGGTGGGCGATGACTCGGGATATTACGGTAATAAAAAAAATGACCTGCTCGCGTAGGCATCAGTCTTACTAGACTGAGAGCTAGTATCACCTCCGTGCATGAGTGCAGTGTCGCCTACAAAACACTACACACTTCATTCGTTCTAAGCCAGGAATCATAGTATCATGTGCTCATCAAGAATGCCGTGCGCTTTGACTTGAAGGCAACTATTGTTGTCAGGCATGGCGTTCGGGCTTAAAAAAAGGCACTCTTTTTTGCCCACAATGTGCGAAAAAGTAAAAGTGATAGCTGTAGTATGTCCATGCAATGCGGGCAAAATGGTGTCGGCATGTACCTAAGGACGTAGGTGCAAAGTGGTTAATGCACATTGCCGTCGTGGTTATCGTTGCGGATGCCACTGACGGCTGTCACAAGTGCTCAGCGATTGGTGAAGTAAATGGGCAAGACGAGACACTGGATGCGCGTGTCAACGTTCTGTGTGAGCACAAGGACGATGTTGGTGCCGGCGTGCGTTGTCGGTGCGCTGATATCGGACACCACACAGAGGCCCAGTTCTGCTGGGACAAGACTACGGAGCCAGTTGTTCTTGCGGCCTCTAAGGTCGACGTTGAAGTCGCCGGTTGCGATGAGTGGGATGTTGTCGCGGGCACAAAGCACAGAATCAATGGAGCATGAAATCTTTGAAACGTCTGTTGCGGATTGGCCTCGTCGAAGGTATTTGCCCACTAGGGCTGCAGAAGCCAGCAGTTCCCTCCGTGCTCGCTCCTAGGGCGGAGTACGGCCTTGGTGCGGCGGCGGCATTAGGAAGTGTCTGCTGCATCATCTGTGCTGGTTGTGTGCTTCGTGCGATGGACTGTGAGGCAACCGCGTCTACATCTACGGCCTCTACATCGGCAGCAGCGTCTGCATCTACAGCGGCTTCCGCAGGCAAACGTGGCCGCCCACGCAAATACGCCACAGCCTCCTCAAGTGTCATCCTCTAGGCATCGTCCTAGACGTGGTCCGAGAGGTCGCCCTTAAGGTCGTCCTAGAGGTCGTCCTAGACGTTGTTCTTGACGTTGTCCTCTAGGATGTCATCCTCGACGTCGTCCGAGACGCCGTTCTTGACATCGTCCTCGACATTGTCCTAGACGTCGTCCTTGAGGTCATCCGAGAGAATAGTCATCCTCGGCATCGTCCTAGAGGTCGTCCGAGACGCTGTACTTGGCGTTGGTCTCTAGGACATCGTCCTCGACGTCGTCCTATACATCGTCCTAAACTTTAATATGTGTAGAACCATTACTCGAAAACATTTCTCCCGTGGGACTATAATACTTTCACCTTCCTACACGTAAGCAGTCTTGACTCCTGTAATTTTTACCTAAAATATTGGTTCAGTATTCCCTTTGTTGACGAATGTTGCCTCCAGGCAACAAACCATATAATAATTTTGTTTGATTTACAGTTTTGGTTTTATCGCGTTTCTTTAATCTAGTTGTCTGGCAACAACCTTAAAGATAGAAACTACAGTGCCATCTAGTGAAAGAAATGCAAATAGTTGACAAGGAAAAAGTTTGGCGCACAAATACACGGCGACCAACAACGGCGAAAGCCAAAAAAATATGGATAAGCGTTTTTCTCTTGCCACTAATATCTTACGATAGGTGACCGCTTTACTTGAGGCTGTCATACGTGCAGATATCATTGACATTTTATAGTGATCCATAGAGGTTATGCAAGGAAGCCACCTTTGGACTTTTGCCTGGTGTTGCCCACAGGCAACAACTTGCAAGTTTACCTTACAATATTTTTTTTTTTATATTTCAGCTCTGTTCTTTTATTTGATCTTGTTAAACATTGAAATCTTCAAAAGTAAATGTTTTAAGAATTTTTTTGTATGTCTCGTCACTAAAGGGTTAACTTTGTGCTCCCAATGGCCGTGATGTGAGTGGATCTGATTTCGCCAATCCAGGGGCAGGAGACCAATGCCAAGGGCCAGAAGTTTCCTAAGAAAGGAGAGGTGGATTTCCTGTGCGGTGGGCCTCCCTGCCAGGGCTACAGCTTGCTTAACCGCCATAGGGGCAACTGGAACTCCAGACTCAAGGTCCATCAATGCATTCTGCCTTGTTACATGTCAATCTGTGTGCCACCACTCGCATCACAAGTTTTTTTTTATCCTTCCTGCCTCTATGAACTTTTATAGTTTTTTTTATTGCTGCGAAATTTTGGGGGGCTGTTTCATGGTGCCATCTTATCCTGTTACGTTTTTGCTACATCACCTGTTTTGAGCTGCCATTTCGAACGTAATTTTGATTAAAAATGTATCGCCCCTTAAAGCGAAAATTTACTTTTGTACTTTGTTTTAGTATTCTTTTCCCGGGCTCGCCTAAACCTGGGCCTACTTAAATTTGGGGAAAACTTTAGTTTGTGAGTTCTCAAGCTTGGTTTCTAGGAACCCGGGGGGCTCCCCGGAGCAGTCTCAGGCTTTCCCCGAGCTCCCGAATTTCCTCGATCGTCTCCGCCCCTATGTAAAGTGTTTTTTTCTGTTTTAAGCACTATTTTAGAAGGTCTGAGCCAACCACTGATGCATAACTGTGAGCCAAACACTTTCTAGTAGGTATGTGAATTACTATTTCGAAGGTCCGTAGGCTTCGGCATTGCTTTATCGTTTCAATGCCAAGACCAAGAAGGGTCCCTGGGCCATGCATGGAGAGAGCTAAAAGGTTTTCAAAGACTGAAAAGCTTGAGAACCCGTGTTTTAGACAATGTCACTCAACAAACAGTAACATAGCAGCCAAAGAGTGAACTGTCAGTGGAAGAATGTCAACATTACAGTCACAAAAATATTGTGTGGAAACACGTCATTGTCTCGCAGAACTCACTGGTCTCAACACTGCTCAGCCTCTGCGACTACTACCGGCCGCGGTTTTTCCTCATGGAGAATGTGAAAAGCTTTATTAGTGAAGAGAAGGGCCTGGTGATGCAGCTCACGCTGCAAAGCCTCCTGCGTCTCGGCTACCAATGCTGCTTCGGTGTGCTTCAGGCAGGGTCCTATGGGCTGCCGCAAGACCGGAAAAGGTGACCCTCTCGACTGAGGAGCTCAAATACCATAATGGCATTTGACTCATAGCAGCACACTGCTGTTGTTGGCACGGTGGATGTTGTCATTCACGACTTACTTCTGTTGTCGATAATGTGAACTCAAAATTCTAGAGGTGCGGGAGAATCAAAGTGTTAACTGCGAAAAAATTTTGTATATTTTCAGATTCAAACTTTTTACATTTAGCGGGAATTTAACGTGGATACTTTATTAAATCACGGCTCAAAACGTGTTCTAGAAAGCATACCTATGAAAGGGACAATTTATGTGAGAAACATTTAAATACTTGTATTGAGAAAAGAAAGGACCTGATAAGGTGAGCAGGCTACAGATAATGTAATGTGGCAAGCAAAGCGTGACTACCTTCTTTGTTTGAACGTAGCTTGACAATTTCTTTTCTGGCACAGTCCCTTAGCCCTTTAGCTGCCAATGACAAGATATCATTCCGTCGACTTTTTATTACAACTTCCGATGACGAGAAAACCCATCATGACCCCTTCTGACAGATTATATTTAAGATTCATTCCCTGAAGGTGTTTTTAGGGAATATTGTTAATTTACTCAATTATCACTCAACCAAGCATACCCTGAAATATTTCTAGCTTTTTTCGGTTTTTCATTATGCCGCGTTGATAGCAGACGGCATTCGGAAAATGGCGGCGGTGGTTGCTTGCTTCAGATGCTGCATTAATATGTGCATCTATTCACATTCGGCGATTATAGCAGATAGACTTTATCATGCGGAGAGAGATGGCAGTGTGGCAAGGTCAGGTGCCTGTTTGGCTTTTTTGCCATGATTTTCAATGGGCCAAACATGAACAAATGGAAATAATGACTTAATGCAGATGACTGATTTTCTTCTATGCCTGATATTTTGACGAGTCACACAAAAAGCGTGGTTTTCTGACTATTTGGCGAACATTTATTTTTCTCTGAAACACGGGGTAAAGGGTGGTCCAAACCAAGCTGCAAAACGGGTCCGCAGTAATGCGGGAGGTGGAACCCGTTTTTTTTAATAACTTCCGCCTGCTGTTTTAGCCCAGAAATGTGCTGGAGCGTTTGGACGAGGTGCGAAGGGAAACGCTGGAGAGACAGAAAGGTTGGTCGGGAAAGGGAAAAACGCAAATCACGGAAGGGAAAGTGAGAAAAGGCACCCTTTGTGGGACTTTTGAGTGGCTTCGAGGGGGAGATTACAACAAAAGCAGCTGCTTCTTAAGCCTCCCTTTGTCTTTTGGTAGGGTTCCCAAAAAGCAACAAGTTACCCCCCCCCCCCCCCCCTTCCCCCCCATCACTCCACCCCACCTCACCTCGCTCAAGGTTTGCGAGGAGGGCTAGAAGTGTAGACCGCCTTCCCCCCTTGGCCGAGGGGCTCTCCGTGGCTCTCTGGAAGCGGAAAAAGTTCAATATATTCAACTTTGGACCCGCAAAGTGGGAGCCACAAAACATCACGTTGACGTCACTGTTGACGTCACTGTTGACGTCACTCTTCTCTCCCGAATTTCTCTAGGACCGGTTTTCCAGCTTGGTTCAGTCTGGCCTTTAAAGTGTCAAACTGCCGACATTACTGGGGGAAACTTCAAATACTTGAGCAGGGGCGGATGCAGGAATTTCCTAAGGGGGGGGGGGGGGGTCAGGTGTTGGTCAGCGTACCATATGTTTAGGAATCCCCTCCCCCTCCCTCGTTTCACGCCCTAAATTTTACACATGCAGAAATCAAGAGGGGGGTCAGGACATCCGGCCCCCCCCATCTAAATCCGCCCCTGTACTTGAGCTGCGAATCGAAGAGCAAACGCTATTCATTAAAGGGGCGGTGCAATGATTTTTGGACTTTGGCCAATTAACTGCGGGAATTAATCTGTGTCGCCTATAGAACGAAGAACAGAAAACCATGTTTTTCAGTGCGTGCTAGTTTTTATTAAAAAAAAAAAATGCTGAGGACACCTAAGCGTTTTTTATGAATTGTGAATGTGAAAGCATCCCTGACTCGCTGGTGACTGCTGCACCGCTGGGTTAGGCAGCGGCAGGAGAGCGAAGCTCGGCGCGGCGCATGCTGAAATCACGTGTCCTCTCATCATCACCATCGCTTTAGCTGCGGGCACCGCTTGACGACGTTAGACCTCGAAATGTAACGTTAGGCCTAACGTCAGGCCAGTGCATACCAGCATCTTCCCCTCCCGCTGTGCCGCCAGCAGTTCGGCTGGCCCCTTAGCAACGATGACGCCGTTGCTATGGGGCCACATGACGCGTCGCAGCCAATAGGAATTTAGGTCCTGCTTTGCTCAGGGGTAATTTAGGTGCCCTTCTTCGCTGCTACAGATAGAATTTAGCTGCCGTTCAGGCAATGGGAATTCAGGTGCTGCTTATTGCTGCTACAGACAACGATATTGCCGGCTTCACTCAGACAACGCCGGCTCGCTCCATGAGACATTCAATGATTTCGCATTAAAAATAAAACAAATCGAAGGTCAAACTCTCAACTCTCACATAGTCTTTCGAGTGGCGTCTCTGGGGGACCGCCTGGTTTCCTGTTGCATTCTCTCTTCAGAGACCTTAGCCGCTCCCTCCACGATTGTCGACTTTTCAAGAATTAGCATTGCCGAAGGTCGCAGCGAACGATTGGCGCAAAAGACGGTTTGCCATGGGGCTGCTGGCAAGTGTAGCAGTGGAGGGGGCAGGTTTCGTTGACTTCTGCGTGCATTCCAGTGACATGCCACTGTAGTTCCCGTAACCACCACGCGCTAAATAATTTTTTTTTTTCCCTTTGCGATTATGCGGCGGAATAGCAGTTTTTTGTGGGGGAGGCGGCGCATTTTGTCTCACTTGTGCCTAGATAAAGAATATAAAAATACAAACTGTGAATTTTTTTCATTGTTAAAATCATTCCACTACTTCTAATATTGGCACATCTCTACAAAAGAAATATTTTTATTGAAGTGCCATACTTAGTTTTTTTGTTCCTCTTCTTGTAGGCTTGTCATTTTGGCTGCGGCACCGGGAGAGCTACTTCCAAGGTTCCCAGAGCCAAAGACTTCCTTCCCGAGCAATAATTTTGTGACGGTAAAGGGAAAAAAGGTGCGTACCTTCTTTCAGTGGGCTGTCAACTGAAGTGTGCCGTTAATGCGTGGCGAATTTCGTTCGTTGTTCTGAAGCACTAACCCTAAATCCTCAAAAAGTAGCAAGTATCCAGATGAAGCAGCAGAAGTTCAGCTTTCCTCTTTCGGGCAATGGATGAACGGAGACTATAATCGGCAGCAGCATAAAAACTCAGTATGGCGTGTCCCTGGAAAAAAAGTTTACGGTTTTTCTTTTACCGCAAAAAAAATACTACCATATGCATAGACGAATGCTCAATTTCTGCTTGAATGTAGCGCTAGTGGTTCGGATCAGATGCCAAAGTTTCATGGAACTAATGCGAAGGTGCAGGCGAGCTGGTTAAGAAGCCACATTTTGAGCCCTGGAGAGTCGGGAAAGAGAGGGAGAGGACAGCACGAATCTCCAGATTTGTTTTGTTTTCTCCATCTATTTCCCCGCCCTCCAGGGTTCAAAATGCCAAAAGTTTCAGAGCTCGTTCTCGGCAGCTGCCGCCATTCAGCTTCATGTAATTGTGAGCTGTGTCGGCTGCCATTTTCCCATTGAAAATTCCTGGAAATAGCTTGGAATTTTTGAACCAAATAATGACAAGTCCTGAAACTTTACCATCTGGTCTGAACTGCTGGGGTACATTTGGACGGAGACTAAACGCTAATTTATTTTTGCAGTGAAAAAAAATATTATGTTGAAATCGCCGCTTTCGTTACGCTGATTCTCGACAAATGCGTTAGAATTTAGCGCAAGGGTTCCGACTTGGCAAAGAATGGGAATTCCAACCTCGCAATGCACTGCATACTGTTGTCTTCAGAGAGCCAGTCGGTTCTCCCAGGCATCGGCGGTTTTGGATGCAGCCACCACAGTTTCCCTCGTTCGTCGTCTACGGTCGGCGTGCGAGGCGGGACCCAAAGAAACCAGTATGTATTTTTACACATTCCACTTTCAGTCACCTTTGAACTTACTTTCTGACTGATGCAATGGACTTGTCGAGACGTTTCTTCCAATTATTAAAATACCCATTAAACCCAGTGCTTCTGCCGCCTTTTGTTTTGCCTTTTCCGCACTGACAAATAGTTTTCCTTCGAAAACTTTCTTCATCTGGGGAAACAAGCAGAAGTTACATGGGATGACGTGGGGTGTATAGGGAGAGCAGGGCACAGGAATCGTGCCCTTTTTCGGTCAAAAGCTGCTGAACATTGAGCACGGTGTGAGCAGGCGTGTCGTCATGGGGAACGAACCAGTCTCAAAGCAACTCAGGTGGTCATTCTGCCCACACCGCGCCGAGTGTTCAATAGTTTTTTTACTAAAAACGGCATGGTCCCCATGCCCCACCTTCCTACTCGCCTAGCCTCGCACCGTGTGACTTTTTCGTTTTCCCGGATGGAAGAACGGTCTCAAGATGAAACAGTTTGCCGATGTAGAAGATGTGAAACAAAAAGCGGCAGATGTGCTGAAAGGCATCAAAATCAACGAGTTTAAAGGCTATTTTGAATAGTGCAAGAACCATCACGACGAGTTTACTGTATCGGCGAGAGAGCACTGTAAAGTGAACTAAACTTTGATTGTGTCAAAATAAACACACGATTTTGTAGAAATAAATTCCGGTTTCTTTTGGGTCCCTCTCGTACTGTTCGCTCTGCATTCCTAAAATGTAGATCTCACACAGAAGCACGACGAGCAGGAAGCTTCTCGAAAATTCGGCCATTGTGTGCGCCACTTAGATACGTGTAGTTGCGTTAATTCTATAATGTCTATATGCAAGTGCAGTTTCAGAGTGGCCAGGAGCTAACAGATGACACCACAATCGGGAAGACTAAGCCCGTGCGTGCGCACTTCCGAGCGATTTGGGAGATGCACAACGGTTCATGCGCAGCGCCACCGGCGGTGAACAGTGCTTCATGTCATCGCACCCCCTGCAAGGGCGAGGGAAGGTGGACGTAACGAGCGAATGAAGAGAGCGAAAGAGCAGGGCATAAACCGCGCCGCGGCCTCACAATACCAGTCCCGTCCAGTCCAAACCATGACCATCCAAACGAAAGATGGCTGCATGCACCGGGGCGATAAATGCTGCCGCATTCATAAAACGCTTTAAGTTTTTTGGAAAGACAGCTTGCAGATGCTCTGCCTCAAGGGTGAGCTTCCTGCCTTTGGTAACACTTCGTCACAGGCACAGCCAAAGCTCGGCGGAGCAGAGCATTGCTCGAGTTTTTAACCTGTCTCCGACTATAGGCGTAAGCGATTCCATGTCAGATCATACTGCAATGATGGTTTGGGTCCTATTTGTTATGTTTCTGGAGAAAACATTACATGTAAGCCGTATCCTTGAGAGAAACTCTCGGCTATATACGAGCAATGTAGCTAAATAGTTTGTTGGCATATTTTAAACCAAATTATTTCAATTTCAAAAAAAAAAAATAAAATTAGATTTTTTTTTTAATACGTGCAATTTTGCCACTCTTTGGAGAATTTAAGCTGTATTTCGAAATTCTTACTGAAAGGGCAGTGAAGAGTAGGAGAATGTTTTTAATATGTAAAAACTCGGCGTTAACTATTTTGTGCGATGTTGTCGAGGCTAGTGTAGCTACCCCTGTGATGCACTGCTGCGAGAGCATGTGCATGTGACTTCCTCTTGCGTTCGCACATACTCACGCAAGTAGCTGTGAGGGCGTTGGAGCACTGCAGAAGCTACACTAGCCTTGACAACGTAGCGCAAAATAGTTGACGCGGAGTACAGGGTGTTCACACTAAATCTCTGTGCTCTAAAACAAGCCGGAAAAATCGGTGCCTGTACATAGATAGCTCAAACTTTCATCGAACATGCATTGAGGTGATGGATTTTAGCTGATGAAGTTCTTAGGCATGGCTGTCTTCCTGCGAAAAATAACACCAACAAACATGCCAGGGTTGACGGCGGACAGGTTCGCGGACTGAGTTAACTAGCCTCGTTACGCATGGTGCCATCTCCCGCTAGGCACAGAGAGCACATGAGAGGTTGCATCATCTACTCGCTGTTGGTTGGTGACAAACATGTTTTTTTTTTTTTTTTTTTTCCGCTATGCCCTCAATTTTGGTGCCTGTGGTGCCAACACTGGGTGCAAGAAAGACGTTTCAATGTTGCGACGCAAATTATTTTGTTGGTGGCGTCGTGGCAGAGATCTCAGTTGCTCGATAAAACAAAATACCCTGGGCAGTGTAAATTTTTCTTCTGTCCTTCGCTACGGTGTCCCGAAATCCCCCCCTCCACCTTCATAAAAGTTGTCTAAACTAGAAAATGGTATGTTTGTTGCTGTAGAGTCTCAAAATAATGAAAACTAAAAATATATACAGTGTATTGTGAAAATTGCTTTTTATGCAGTTTGGTCCAATCACAACGTGGTGCACCAGCGCCCCACTCCGCAGCATCACGCTGCGTGATGCCATTTCCGATCTGGCGTCGTTGGAGCCGAGCGATTCTGCTAGTTCTTTCTCCGAGCCCATGTCGTGTTACCAGCGAATGGTAGGTACCGCACCAGTCAACTGTCGTAAACTTTCCTCAAGGCTGTCCAATCGTTTTCTGTTGCAACTTTGTCTTTAATGACAAAGGAGAAGTGTTTTTGTTACGCATTGACCAGAGTGCCTGGAACGTGTCTTTGATAGATGTGTTCAACGTCCCATACCGCCCGTCTATTGAAAGTGGTCCCGAAGTGATGACAAACGACCTCACCCGAGCCGGCGCATCGTGCCGTCGGACGTCACCATCCTGGCGGTTGGTCGTAGAAATTCCCGCAAAAGAAAAGAGTGAATGCAAGTGTCGCCGTCGTTGCAATGCCCCAACTCGTAGCTCCTAAAAGTTTTGTGGGCTGTCACGCTGGAGGGCGGCCTACTGTAGAATGGGCCGCCGCCAAGATTGTGTCTGGCAACGGCATGGCACCTCTGCTACGTCGTCGGGCGCAACTCGAGGGACCGCTCATGAAGACGTAGCAAGCACGCCAGTTGGAGATGCGTTCCAGGCGCCGTCCCTGAACTGCCAAATACTGCACCAGGAACCTCGGGGGCTAAGCAGATGTTCTCGGCATGTTACGCTCCGGCAAGCTTTGTAAGCTCTTCGACTGGGCTTGACGTTGGGGGTCCTTTATTACTGATGCAGTTGAAGGGAAACAGCAGGGGTCCGATCAGGGACCACGTGCCCAAGCTGCTCACCCCGCTGATGCAAGCCAGGGTCGACCACATCCCCAAGGTGCCCCGGGCGAATTGGAGGAGCCTTCCCAACATCAAGCTGCTCTTACGGAATGGCAAATACACCAGGAAACTGTACGTCCAGCAGTCCGTGTTTTATACTTCAAAGTTCTCTTTCATTTTCTTTTGTAGCGTGAGCTGCACTGGCCGAGGTCGAGCAGTTTCGTGTGGCTCGCATAATGAGCCGTGTTCTGTGCTGCGCATGCGCGAGGAGCAGTGACGTCACACGGTGCACAGCTGGCGCGCCGGAGCCGCCGCGCCCGCCTCGCCGGTCTGCGCATTTCAGAGGAGTGACGTCATAGCCGCGGCAGACGCACTTGCGCCGCCGTGTGCCCAGCTGTCCGCCTCCGTTGTGCAGTAGCCAAGTCTGACGCTGCACAGGAGCCGCTTGATAGCGCCTCTCATTTTGTGCGCATAAGCTCACGCTACGTTTATCCTAACATAGCCGAGCTAAGCCGCCGCAAGTTTTTGTGGTGACATCTTTTTATTGAGGCTGCATATGTTGGAATCTAGTGTAGTGCAAATATTCGAATACAGTAGTTTCGAATAATACGCTATTCGATATTTGCTTCGAGGTGAACTGCAGTGTTCATGCTTTTCAAAGTATCGATCGCAGCGGGTTAGCTTTGTTGAGTGCGCTTCTCACCGAGCACCCGCGCACTGCGGGGAAGCAATACCCCCCCCCCCAAAGCTCGCGGGCTCTGCAGGTGTTGCTTCCCTGTAGTGCACAAGTACTGGGTAAGAAGTGCACTCAACAGGACTAACCTACTGCTGAATATATGTTAGGCAGCAATATCTTGACAACCTGCTTGTTTTTTTGTTTTGTTTTTTGTCGAAATTGAAATAGAAGAAAGAATATTTGCATATACAGGGTGTTTCAGAGAACTCAGGCCAAATCGCTCCTGCGAAAACTACTTATCGCAACGAAAAAAGGATTGTGTCGTTTTGGTCCTGGACCAGGGGCCCATTTAGGAAAATTATTAAAGTCCGGGATAATTAAGTTGTTAATTATTTTTGCGTAATTAACTTTTTTAATATTGTGTTTAAGGGCATGGTTTCAATTAGAAAGATGCTCAGCATCATCAAAAAACACTAAATCAACAAATTGCAGAACGATAGCAGGCACGCGAAGCATTTTACGGCTTTCTGAAAAACCGCACAAATTCGCCGGGTTTTCAAGTTTCGGTTTGCTATCAGAGCGCATCTCGGCCCGGGCGGCACCGCGCCCCGTGGAGAGATAGTGCAACCAGCCTCTGCTGCGCCGTCATCGAGCGACGCAGCAGAGGCTGGTTGCACTATCTCTCCACGGGGCGCGGTGCCGCCCGGGCCGAGATGCGCTCTGATAGCAAACCGAAACTTAGAAACCCGGCAAATTTGTGCGGTTTTTCAGAAAGCCGTAAAATGCTTCGCGTGATACTGCTTCACTGCGCACAAGATCAGACACACTTAAAAGAAATTTCACGCACACAAAGGAAGAACTCTCACACAGCGCTGACTGACAATTCGAAATATATTATGCATCATCTTCTTCTTCCTTCACTCCGATGCAAATGGAGGTGAACCCCAAAAAACCGAGGAACGTATGTAAAAAGAAAAAAGTAAAGAAAAGAAAAATGAATAAAAACAAAAATAGAAGGAAAAAATAATGAATTCTCTGTACAGCGGACGTTGCTATTGTGCTTATTCTAAATAGTTCAACTCTTTTTCCGTTAAGGCTAGCGATGGAGTGCTCACACATATCCTATCTAGCCTTACAATGTTAGCGGTTTCTACTATCTCTCGCGTCAGTTTGTTCCTGCTCCGTCCCAGAATGGTGCATTTGTCCAGGAGGGGAGAACATCCACAGTCTCTGCAGTGGATGCCTAAATGACCCGAGTTGGCATTTTTGGCGGTATTGTTATGCTCACGAAGTCGGTCATTTAGACAGCGACCCGTCTGTCCGATGTAACGCTTGCCACATGTGAGGGGGAAGGAGTAGATGACTCCTTCATTGCAGGACACGAACTTGGTCTGGTGGTTTTTGACGCATCCAACTGGTCGACTAGATGTCCCATTCACCTTCTTGCACAAGCTAGCAAGTTTGCTTCGCGTGCCTGCTATCGTTCTGCAATTAGTTGATTTAGTGTTTTTTGATGATGCTGAGCATCTTTCTAATTGAAACCATGCCATTAAACACAATATTAAAAAAGTTAATTACGCAAAAATAATTAACAACTTAATTATCCCGGACTTTAATAATTTTCCTAAATGGGCCCCTGGCCCAGGACCAAAACGACACAAGCCTTTTTTGTTGCGATGAGTAGTTTTCGCAGGAGCGATTTGGCCTGAGTTCTCTGAAACACCCTGTATATAATTCCTCTCAATTATGACAGCTGCGAAAAATCTGTCGTTTACATGCCACAGTTCATATAGTTATATTCAAATTAACCGAGCTTAAAAGTGGACGAGTGGTATTGGAGCTTCACTTTTTGTTTGCCAATGAAACAGCACAGCCTTGCTCAGACTTTTGTGCTGATTTCAAATATGTCATTTTATTTTAATTAGTAGGTTAGTTCCCAGGATAATATAATTAACCAAACTTTGTTTCCAGAAACAATCATAAAAAAAAAATTTCTAAAAAGGAATTATGAAGAATGCAATGTTGAAAGCACTTTTTACATTGACTTTTAATAATGACTTTACAACTCATTGAAGTTAAGTGCTCAGTGTGTGGCTACCAAGCAATAAAACAATAGTTCAGATAAAACGTTTCCTATACCTATATTGAAAAATCTATTACCAACATAGTATGCTTTGGCTACATGTTGCTAAAGAAGTTATATGTCTGTCTGCCCTAGATGCTGAGATATCCCTCCTGAAAATATGTAAGGAGTCCAAACTTTTGTGTTTTGAGAAAGTGTTGTTTTAACATCAGCTTCAGTACAATTTCAGCCCACATAGATATTATGAAGTGATATTATGGCTCAAATATTCTTCTTCAAACCAAGAAACTTGGCAGATCAAACGAAAATGGCTGTAGATTTCATAATCGCCATTTTCCAAAACACAGCTTTTTAAATGTTTTTGGCTCGAAACACCCATGTCTTCCCTTAAGCATGGTGCACAATACTGAAACCTTTTGATATTCAATTTGAAAATATATGGTCAAAACCACTATGTGCTTCGAATTCGCTTCGAACTCAAAATCCACTATTTGCACATGACTATTGGAATCCACAAATAGTTGTTAAAAATAAAGTGCTCCTTGATATTCAGTTCGAATGCAGTGGGTGTATCCGCTGTTCTCCAAGTGTCGCAGAACTACGGTCTCGTGCATGTCGCATGTTGACCATGCTTACAGAGGTCGGGAACTAGCAACTTTAATTATTGAGCTACTAATTGTCAATGATATGTTATCATTGTCATTACTGACCAACTTATTCCAACCAAGAGCTTTGGAAGTTTATATTACATGGTGGTAGCACAGTGACATAAGGATTGTGAGGATTGTCGATAAAATCATTGAGCCATACACAAATCAGTGAAGTGCCAACAAAAATAAACACAAAATACTTTGTCTTCACTGGTGCCATTTTCGAACCGTTCAAAGGTCCCGGCACCTTCGAAAAAATATGGGAACGTGGCCATTTTAGTCTGTATGCTATACATTAATAAAACTACGGAACACTAAAAATGCATCTATACCAGGGCTGTGCACCAATAAAGAATTTTTAACAAGTATGTAATTGGTGACCTTAAGTCGATCGATTAATCGGTGTAACGTGGAAGTGATAGAATTGTTCAAGTATCACAAAACAATAAATTCTATCGCTCCTCAGATCTATCATAAAATACCGAAGAGACAACCCCTTCGGAAGAAGTGTTGTAGGTCCACTTTCACGCATCCCAATGTGGGTGGAATCAAAGCATTTCTTTTTTCTTGTTCCTCTATTCAAAATGAGCCAAGCATTGTTTGTTTCCCAAAATTAGACACCAGAATGCCGGCCTTGGCTATACACTTTCACAGTGTTGGCCCGAAGCAACGTGTGAAATGGGATTCGCCATGCCAGCCTTGGCGGGGCACCCTTCGAGGCCGAGCGACTCATGCCCTGCGACCATCTTGTTCTTGCCAGGGTGTATCACAACTTTGGACGGGGCGTCAGCGGCGTCTGCCCCTGCGCGGCGGGCAAGGCATGCAGGCGTCAGGCAATGGTGCAGCACCGAACGTTGATCCCCTGGCGCTTGGTGCACAGGGACGAACGGCAAAATGCGAGGCCCCACGCAGACATCGAGCAAGCTTACAGTCGCCCGCACTGGGACGACTGGATGAGCACCCTGGTCACTGCGGTTTCGGCGGAGAAGGTGACAGTCCAGGCGTCTTTCACCGATTCCGGTTATGCGTTAGTAGACGCGCGTCGAAATCTCTCTCGTAGGAGTGAATGACAGGTAAAAGTAGAATGTCGGAAAATGAATTTTTTTGCGTCGCTTTCAAGATTTGTGCAGAAACTGTTTTATTGAAATGTGGTAATGCACAAAGGAAAAGATTGCTGCGGATTTATTTCCTGTAAAGTGTTATAGCCAGATGCAGTTTACAAAACAAGAAGGTTGTGTTATGCTACTGATGAATGCACTGGCAGCCAATGACAGGAGCCAAGTTACTGGCCAGTTAGCTACAGTCAGTAGTCTTACAGGATAGCTCCCGAGAGAGTGGAAGAAGGAAGGTCGGTGGAGTCAGAAAAGGTTACGAACTCCACAAAAGATGCAAATATAGGAAGAGCCATTTTCATTGAAGTTTTGTTTGCTTGATTTTTTTCAGCTGTGTTTTCTGTTCGCACTTGACAATTCTGGTGTTCCTGGTCCCGCAGTAGATTCCTACGCTTGTCATCATACGCTTATGTGACGACGAACTGGCTGCTCATTAAAAAAAAATGGTTTACTAGACATATTTCTGAAGCCTGTGCTTTGGCTCTTGGGCAGTGTAGACCATAAGAGATGCCTTTCGCTGCGAATACCCGAATGACACAATCGATTGCAGTTCTAGTGTAGTCGTTATGACGACAATTTCGGGGGCAAAATGGCAGTACTAGCAACTTTCAGCGATGGTAGTACCGTGTAGTATGACAATTCCTTCCCCTACTTTGGGAATGTCCAGCCTTGAAATGATTTTTACAGCGGAGCTGTTAAGGGCTAGATTCCCCAGGATCGTGTCCGTGTATGTCGACACAAACCTACCTGGACAACTACCGCCATCTATAAGCGACGGCGGCAAGCACACAACCAGTATGGTTTCCGCCGTCGCTCGTAGATGGCGGCAACCTTTCCAGCTATAATAGAAGAATGGATAGTTGGGTGCGTTGGTGGGAATTTATCGTAGGAAACGGCGCAACAAACAGACGACGACGAAGAAGAAGCACACAGTGTATCGAGTACAGCTCCGCTGGTCTTCCTTCTTCACGAGAGTGGAAAGGCTTAACGTTTTTTACTTGCAAAACTCTCGAAGTTAAAGGTGTGGCCGATACCGCTCAGGTGGGGGTTGGGTCAGTTGGTGATTCATTATGGGATGATTTCACGGGTGTTGTTCTTTTCTGTGGCTAATCCTACCTTTTTCTCGCAAAGAAGTAAAAGATGAATATACCAGATTTGTACCGTAAAATACTGCTGATGCGCCCACTATTAACATGTTCAAAACTTGTGAATTCTGCAAATTATATATTAAGCGCTCGATTTGACCGGACAAGCACCCGTGTAGATTAATCCAGTTTTCAGTGAAAGTGTGATGGGCGCTCCCCCGGTAGGTATTTTACGTTAAGTCAGCACCCTCTGTTTGTCTCTTTTGTGCATCTCCCTGTTCTTTCCTCGTCCTTTGCGCTGTTGCTTCCTACAATGCCATTCGCCAGATGAACTTTGAGCTGGCATGGACTCCAAGTGCCACTTCGAAGCTCCGCCCCTGTTCTTTTTAGTCAGTCTGGATGCAAACGGGATTTAGGGTTGTTGGCTGCTGCTGGTTTCTCGGCAAACAATGAGAGATTGAAGGATGATGCTGTGTGTTCGCCGTACATGTGCCGTCCACATACTGTTCCAGCGGGTGGACGGTATGCGCAGCATTCCGCGCGACAGGCTGCAGGGTCCGTTGTACATTTTCCAACAAAGGAATTGGCCTAATCTAAGAATGTGTCCCGCGCATATTTCGGAACAACTCCAGAACACCTTTGTGCGAATGGTTGTGCAGTGCGTGAATCTTGCACGACATAATTAGTTGGCGCAGTGCTGCTCAATCGTTCGTCGCGGCAGTTTTAGCTTTTTAATCCACTTTCAGAAAGCGCATGGCTTACAATTTTCTTGTTCATGAGCAGTCACGCAGCCCGCACAATGCCAACAATTAACTTTTATTTTTAATTCGGCGCGGTCCGACTTGTTTTCGGTCGTCGGCTTTATAAATGCGCATTGATGTCTGTTACGGATACCATATATATGTAAAACAAAGCAGTAAATTAGGAGCAACTTGCCCTCTTCAAAACTACTTATGCAACTGAGCACGCCAAATGTTCTCCGGTACGAACATGACATCACATGACCGTGCCCGTTGCCATGGCAGCCAAGTAACCAATGTTGCCATTCCTCTCAAGGCGGCAGTTTTTTATTTTGCCGTAAGCCCCCAAAGCAAAACTTTGCTTCGGGGGCTTACGGAAAAACAAAAAATTATACCTTGAAATTCGAGAAATTGGAAAAAAAAACAAAGCGTATTTACCTGTTGACTGTCGGACCTATGTTTCAGAAGGCCAACATCCACCCGTCGCAGAACCGAGTGTTCACACCACGAGAGTGTGCCAGGTTGCAAGGCTTCCCAGATGCATTTGCATTGTTTGGGTCTACGCTAGACAGATACAAACAGGTGTGTGTGAGAGATGCGGCATTTTATGGCGATGGCCATTGTGGGAACTTCCCAGCTGCATTTGCGGCGTCGGTGTTGGGCCAGGTAGAAAACTCCGTGGCAGGTGTGACATCACCGTAGAAATCCTGGTTGTAGGGCAGCACAGAGCATAGGCCTGAAACCTCGTTCTGCTATATAGTGTTGAAAGCAAAATTGTGCATCCTTCTAATTGACGATTGCTATGGCCACCTCCGAAAACTTGTAATACTGGGGCACAAAGTGTTGCACATGTCCATTAGCCCGATTCCATATTCTCTTTGCCGTCCTATAGAGGAGTTGATCATTTCTTGCAGTACAACCGAGGATCAGGGGAGTGAATAGTATTTGTATTCAGTATTCCGTGGCACTCGTTTCATCACAGACACTTATGATGCGACATGAGGAAGGAAGTGCCACTTATTCGAGGGTGCCTTGTCTTCGCACGCACGAATGAGTGTGAAACAAAAATGTTATGTGCATGCTCTACTGATCACTAGCTAACCACATGCACCAATGCTGGCCATTGCTGCTAGTTCTACGTGGGTTTTTTTTGCTGATAAGGCATCATAGTCTAGTTATGACCTTATTCTTGACTTTTAGTTAGAATTCACTCTTTGAATGTTGTATTTATATTTATGTGTTTGTTATGATTTTCTGCCGTGCGCCCATTCCAGGTCGGAAATGCCGTGCCCCCGCCTCTAGCTGCTGCCATTGGCCAGAAGATCTTAGAGTCAATCAATTAATATTCTGGGCGACTTTCAGCATCTCAAAGGAAGCGGAGTATGTGCGCAGTTGAACCTTTTTCTTCCTGACCAGGTTGTCACTGGTAGTCGTCACCAAAGCCTGGCAATATTGTGCAATTGTGTAGTTTTTAAGTGTGAAGGGTGAATGTGGTTTTATACTGTGTAAAATATGTATATGAGATGGATTGTGCATTTTAAGAAATGCTAATGTTATGTGAATTGGGTCAAGGGTAACACTTTGTGCATGTCCCTTGTTTGTAAGTTAAAACCCTTAATTCAAGTTATTCTAGCACTCGCATGAACAACATGCCTTTCTAAATTGAGGGACGTTTCTAAACAGACTTATATTGAAAGGAGGAAGTTTGTAAAAAGAATTTTCAATTCAGAAGGAGCTGTGACAACATTGTGCCCAACACTTAAGTCTGATAGAACCGGTTCGGATTAGTCACACTTTCATAGATGTTTATCCGCGCAAAGCTACCTCAATCTTACTGCATTGACAACTCAGCTGTATACAGCTGAGTCTAGCTTTGCATATTCTACTGCCCATAAGGTCCGATCAAAAATGTATGACATGCTAGGTGAAACCTTGTTGCTTCATGAAGAACAGCTGCATTACTCATTGGTACAGTAATATTATTGGACTCGCTACAACTTCCAAGAAGTTCTAGGTCAGTGTGGATGCTAAGAGATCTGACTTACCCAGTCAAGTTCTGATGCATGTATTATTTTAATGACAAGCTGGTTACAATGGCTTTGCGATTTTCTATCATTCTGTCATGTTGTTAATATCTAACAAATCTGTTGTGCTTAACTGAGACAATGAAATTTGTGGCATTTTTTTTTATTTTTCACTTTAATTTTTAGATTTTATGGATGAAGTTTCCTCTTATTCTTTGTGTTTGTTGTAACTTAGCTTGTGGCACTTTGTAAGCCACTGCTCAAAGATAGCATAATTTCATGTAAATTTCATAGCATGCATGTTTTACAAAACTAAAATTATCAGTGAAATCTCGTCCAAAATATTTGTAAGAAAATGTTTGCAACTGGATTCCTCTAATAGCTCCAAATCGCTCGCGTATTTTTATGAGACATGACTTTATTTGTGTGCCTGTATGCGAGAAATCTAGATCTTTTTAGGTTTTATTTCTTTTTTAATTGTCCGTCCTTAATGTCACCACTTGCCTGAGTGCTACGCTCGGGACGACGTTGCCCATGCTCTGTACAATTCTTGTGAGGAGTTCAAGAAAATACTGCCCATTATAGTGATGTTTTTACACCTCTTTCTCTGTTTAATATGGAGCACGTTTTGTCCAGGCAGTAACGTTGGTACATGTGTTCATCGACATATTTCTCAGTCATCTATGCAAATCCACTGCCAACAAGAAAAGCACTTAGCACGCAAACGAAATAAAAGAGCTCCTGTGGGCTATTATCACCACTGAGTGGATTTGTGGTGCTTGTGGGACCTTGGAAAAGACAAGGACGGGGAGACAGGACTGTTTCCCACTAAAGACAGTCAGCTTTGTCTGTTTGTCCTTCTTGTTATTTCTTGTTAAAATCATGATGATCATTGTTTATTTGAAACCCCCCTAACTTGAACACCCCTAACATACACTTCAGCTCTCCGAGATGGAGGGGTGTTCTTCGTGAAGCATGCACTACACTCCGAGATTTCCTCCTTGCCCTCTTTCGTTCTCTTCCAATGAAGGCAGACGGCGGGGGGTGACCCTGTTCAACTGTTACAGACAAAACCATCTGCTTCAAAGCCGGCACAGAAAAGATTCTCGCTGTCACATTACCAACGGAAGAGAGCTAAGGCAAGAGCGTGGTAGGGAGAATAAACCGCTTCCAAAAAATTCTCTGCGCACGGCGTGTTTGGTGATGTCCTCCTCTGCACACTATTCTCCAGCATTCGCTCTGCTTAAGTCGAAACAGTGGAGGGCTTTGTGGGAGGAGGTTGTCCTGCGTTTCCTTTGCGGAGCGCAAGTTTGTCTTCTTCTTACACAAAGGTTGCAAGATGTCAGAATGACGAGCTCTTATTGGCTGATTGAAAAAATAGTTAAACCTCAAGTCACCTAGCATTGAGGTCTACCCACTATCCTTCCAATCAAAGCCAATCGGAACTCGGCGTCACTGATGTCACTGCAACCCTGCGGAACCAGCGATCTGCTTTCCGCATAGGCCCGTTTCCCTCGGCCAGGGGGCGCTGTAGCATCCACGAAACGTGACCACAAAAGAGGCACCTCTGCTAGCGTCTGCGAGACGCAACCATTTACTGCTAACGTGAAGCAGCCTCCTAGTGTCCCATCAGGCACGATCCATGGGCGTAAACATGCGTCTGTCAGCGTCCCTCTCGTCTACCACAGGCACTAACAGAGCGTTTGAAAGGACGCAATGCGATGCACGACAGAAATGTGACCTACAAATATCCGACTGTGCTTACCAAAAGCGCTTCTCAAAACTTGAGAGCTACAGGTCTTTTTGCGCACCTCGTGCGCTGGTTTACCCTCAAAATGCGCCCACATGCTTTTGTTTCCCTCTACGTTAACCAACCAAAGCGCGCGCTTGGCTGCCTCGTCATCGCGGGCTTCTCTATTCATTCTTTGTTGCCTGTTGATTGATGTGCCCCTTGTCGTGTTCCAATGCAACATAGAGACGCCAAATTCTAACCCAATGTTTTAGACGGCCCGTGTTCGAGAATGCATGCGGGGGAGAGGATAACTTGCCATTGGTGCATAACTTCGAGGGAGAGGATAAGCTACCATCGGTGCACCGAGACACTAGGTTTGCCGAGGCTGTCTTGAATGGCGCTGCTGAAGTCTACAACTTTGTGGCTTTTCCAAGGCTTTATTTGTTATTTATTTATTTTCGTCAGAAACTTGCACCCATACAGCATGGCTTCGTGAGTGGCCGGTCTGTGGAGACTAATTTGTGTACTTTTTTTAGAATATGCCGTGCCTATTGTTATGAATAGAGGTCAGGTAGATACAATATATTTTTATATGTCGAAAGCGATCGACAGAGTTAGTCACGAATTGCTATTACGTAAACTTTTCGTATGAAGTTTGTCGGTATTTGGTATTTTGCATTCTAGAACCCAGGCGATAAGGTATAGAAAACTAGTTTCGCGTTCGACGGTATCGCGTCCGACGATTGCGTGAGCCCGGTTATATCACACCCGGGTATTTCGAATTATTGTTTATATCGAACAGTCTAAACATCCCCTTGAAAATCAGATGAAAAAGTATAGGAGCGTTGTTTTTCTGTATCGAACTCCCATGGCGGGTCACTCGATATAGCGAACAAAGCATGGCCGCCCGTCGCTTCTCCCGCGGTCGGATTGCGCCGGCGTGCAGATAGCTCGCGTTGCGAGGCTGGCAGACCGCCAAGCCAGCATACGCGCTAGGGGATACAAAGCAAAAAAGCAATTGTAAAAAAAAAAAAAAAGCAACTGTAAAAAAAAAAGAAAGGAAGAAGAGTGGAGGATGGCATAAGCAAGTGGAGGGCAAGGGCGTGCGTAGGGAGGGCAGGGGGGCAGGGAGAGTGCCCGAACGGTAGCGTGTGCTCTTTCCCCGAACACACCGCTGTCGCGCAGCGACTCCTTAGCCCCGAAATAAAAAAATAAAAAAATCTTTGTCAAGTTGAGTGTGTCGCAACAACCAATACCTCCTAGACAGCTTTCAAGCCTGCTTGTCACGTGATTTGACGTCAGCAACGTCACAGCGCGCCGGCCGACCTTGGCGCGGCCGGCTGGCTCGTGTGCGCGCTGTAGCTCTCGTCGCTCGTGCATTTGCATTTCGTTCGCGTATGGCGGTAACGTATGCCGTAAATTAAACTTATCGATCACCATGGCTGCATGCATTACCACAGTTATGAAAATTATACTCGTTATGAAACAAAAAATACATATTACAGCGAAGATGTTTATGGCTAGGGTTCCGTGGATTTGCCGTGTGCGCGACCAAAAACTCTACGCTCGCACCGTACCCACGCGCCGCACGTGCCGGCGTCTGCAGCAGTAACTGTTCTAAAGCAAAAGCCTAAAACAAATGGCATCTTGCATGCACGTTCGTCAACGCTTTATTTTGGTTATTTACTTCGAATCTTTTATACGAGGAAGGCGTGCGCGTGCGACGCGTGGAACACCATACCCTCAGTTCTCCTTGAAGGCGGCGGGCGGCACGTATGTGTGCGTACCATTTCGTCACAATGACCACCGATCAAGACAATACATGTGTTCGTACCTTTGTTCAAAATTCTGTGTCACGTATGTGTCGTGTGTTAAACAGCTTCGCTGAGTCATCCACCATCACAGAGTGGAATGGCCCCCAATTTTTTGTATACTAATTATGAAGCAAATAATACATATCGCACACTAATTGTGAAGCAAATAATACATATTTATTTATCATATTAGACACCGGGCATCAATTGAATGACACAAAACAGAGCACTGTAAAGGCAAAGCATGCAAAATAATCACAACAGACAAAACAGATCACCAAATAACTTGTACTCAATAGACCATAAAAGGTAACACAGACAGATATTACATGTATTACACTGCCCCAGACAGAAACATGTTAGAAAATCATAACGAACAGACACATCATATCATACAATATCTGTGCGAAAATTGCACAAAACGCAATACATAGAGTACAAAGTACCACCACCACTACCACCCAGGAATACAAGAAATAATTTTTGAGAAAGATTTCAGCCTTCCTCTTCTTTGCATTTGCATCTTTTTCTGCACGCAGAAGATCATTTCTTTGTTTGCACAAATTGTTCAGGACTATGTTTGCTGCACAGTTTGCAACCGGCCCGACAAGCAGCTCATAGTTGTGCCCGTTCTCACATGTCGCAATGTCTTCAAGCCTTGGCAGAGAACGTAGTGTCAGTTCTCTAACAACATTCCTTTTGTCGGACCCATGGAAAAACTGTGTGCAGCTGTTTTGTGCGACAAGCTTTTTTACCACAACCTCCGTGTGCATGACCACTGAAATTACTAGGGCTGAGGGAAACTTAAGACCACCTCGGTCTAACTGTTTGATTAGCGAATGAGTGTCTTCTTCGGGGTCGGCGTCATGTCCATTAAAAACTAGGTGCTCTCGGCAGCTTTCGCACTTCAGAACTTTTAAAGCAGCATGGGCACAATACCCACCGACATAGGCAATGACTGGCATTCGTGCTCTCAGTTCATCAAGGTCAACATTATTAACAGGAACGCAAAGGGAGCTGCCCACATCTTCGACAGTGTTTGTGTCTTCAATGCCCTTGAGGTCATTGGCACTCATCATTGGTAGAGCACTTTGAAGGCGAATCCTGCCCTCTGTTTCACACAGCTGCCGAACAGATATATGGTACTGTCCACCAGCCATTTGTCTGTACTGTCCAAAACGACTCTCTAGAGGATCCGTCTCGACTTTTCCTAACAGAATGTAGTTGAAGTGAAGCTCATTTATGCAATACTTTGCCAGCGCCAAAAGAGACTGAGCAGACAGCCTCAGGGCGCTCAACGTTTCCGGGGTGAGTACACCAGTGCAGTGGCGTCGCGAGGGTCAGCGGCACCCGGGGCGGTAGCCCACCGCGACACCCCCACCGCCTTCGCGTAGCCCACCGCGACCCCCCCCCCCTTGTGACGCCACTGCACCAGTGTCATGTCCGTAGAATTCCCTAACGTCGAGCCATGTGATCAATGAACTAAGAAAGGCTAGTTTTGGGTCATCAGTAGGGAGTTTTAGAATAGCGCACGCTAAAGCTTCGCGTACGCAAAAAATAGCGTCGTCGCCACTGCGCATGCTCCGAACGCAAATCAGGTTTTGCGCTTTTGGCGGCGTCGGCGGCGTCGTGAGTGCGACGTCGGCGGCATCCTCGCGACTGCGATTTTCAAGACGGGACGACATTGTACTCGGTTTGGCAACGATCCCCGGCAACTTAATGTTTGCGACGCGCGAACATTTCTCGGCGAAGGTACGATGTGCGAAGGTCAGTACATGAAACCTCTCTTGCCGAGGCGACGCAAGCGGACATGACCGGTCACCGCTCGCGTCGCATTCTCATGTTTAAACAAATCTAAAATGCTACTCTGGACCAAAAAACTTGTTTTTTTCTAAAGTTAACAGCATTTCGTGTGTGAAATAAAAATTGTTACTGTATCTTGGTGGCGTCGCAAGCGCGAGATGTTTGGGCTTTTGCGTCGCGACTTAGAAACGGTATTCTAAAACTCTCTTGCGTCGCGTGCGCTAATACAAGCGCTAAATTTAGCGCTAGCGTGCGGTAAAATTGCGTACGTTATTCTAAAACTCCTATTAAGGCATGCCATCGGCTCTTCATAAACATTACGATGGTGGAAGCCTTTCTTTGGTGTCTTCACGTTGACAATACTCCACCAACGTAGAATGATTTTGATGAAGTCTGCTGTTGCTTTAGCATGCTGAAAATCAACTTCACCACTACGGGTTGCCAGGGCTTCGACTACATGTGGATTAAAAACCTGCAGTACCAGTTTAACATACTGGCGCTCCAAGCTGCTAGGATTAAGCGCGTTTGATGTCAAACCATAACCAGACTTCAGCAGTTGAGCCGACTCCTCTTTATGCAAATCTCTCAAGTGCTTAAATGACGCAGTCATCTTGCACTCGGGACGAACGTTGTTGTCTGAAAGCTCAAAGCATGGGTAGAAAAAGCACGTTCCTGAGTTTTTCTGGTTAATCCAGTTGTTTCTAATGCACTTAAGGAGATGCACAGCATCTACCACGTAATACAGTGGTCGAGATGGGTCTGCTGGGTGTGGATAAACAGGGCTGAGTTTCGGCTTTTGCAAAAACGCTTTCATTGCTTTCCTGTTAAAGACCGACCTACGGAACCATTTTCCGCAAGGTAGGAAAATGCCCCTCGCGCCCCTCCTCTTCTCACCCTCTCCCAAAAGTCACGTGATGGCAGGGGCTTAAGCTGACACGAAAGAAGCCCCTGCCATCACGTGACTTTTGGGAGAGGGTGAGAAGAGGAGGGGCGCGAGGGGCATTTTCCTACCTTGCTGAAAATGGTTCCGTAGGTCGGTCTTTAAGTGCATTATTGTCACAGACGATTGCCACAACTCTGTACCCAATTTCCTCTAAGCGCAAGATAACCTTCTTCAGGATGGTGTGAAGCTCATCGCCATGTAGGGTTTTTACTGGAAGAATGTGTGCCACTTCCTTGAACGAGCCTAATAGACTTTGTATCATGAAAACGTGTACCGACGTTGCTGCCTCGTTGGAATTGACTGCAGTGCCACATATGTTTCCACCTTTATAATCAAGACAAGGCTTGATATGAATTTCATCCAGTATCAATGTCACAGTGTGTTCATGAGGTTCTAGATGCTTGAACCTCTGTGCAATATACTGAAGGAAAGTGAAATCTGAGGACTGGATTTCTGGGCACATTTGAAAAGACGAACATACACTTCTGATCGTGCTTGGATGAGGCAAAGTGAGCGTACTTGTCTTCCTCAAAAACTTATAGGCGTGTGGTGATATCGTGTACAGAATGCATGCAAATACCATCACCTGAGTGCTGTAACGAATGCATCCTTTGCAAAGCAGCAGCAGCTGCTCTTTCAGAAATTTCACGGCCTCTTTCTTGCCTTCACTAACGCTTCCTTCCAGTTTGTCTAGAAGGGCAGTTACCGCACCCAGCAAGTGACGAGAGCTGCAACCCTCATCCGAGAGCATACACAGGTTGTCCAAAATTTTCAGCAAGGAACTTGCGTCACGCACCGAGTCTGGTACAACACTGCTTGCAAACCTCTTGACCGGTGCTCCTTGATAGCAGGCAGAGACTTGAAGGTTCTCAAACACTGTCAAAGATGCCTTCAGCCAAGGTTCACACTCGTCGACTATGTTCAAAAACATTGTGCACTTTTCTTGATGTATAACAGTCCACTTCACCGACACCGATGCTACTTGCAGGCACGCCTTTAGTTCTTCGAGCGTCGAAAAGCGGTGTCTCTCCTGCTCCACTTCAAAGGACGCCGCTGATTCTTCAAGAGCACGAGCGAGTTGGGATGCTTCTTGTCGGCTCTTTTTGGTATCGGGCGCATCTCTCGTGTTGGTTACGGTCTTCGAAAGATACGAAGGGCAGGCGGGAAATATTTTCGGTACAGATCCAGGACGCAAGCGAGGCACTGGCAATGCCGCCTCAAGAACTTTTCCTGTCCTCGGATTTGTATACGATGTGGTCCGCTCGATGCACGACGGGTCGAAGTGAACCGCGCACACCTGCACAAATGTGGAAAACGTTTCGTAAACGTCTGAGCACCAAGTTCGTTGGAAAAATGCAATGCACTCCCTTTTGTACAGCCATAGTTACCATACGCGTTCGTATACGATAAACACTGCTACGCTTCGGAAGCATAAAAAGAAAGGCGCGGCACAAATATAATAACTAGCAGCATAAGAATATCAGCATAGAGAAAGCATTACCTTGGTGTATGAAGTTGGTACGAAGTCCTTCCTGGGAATTCGCAACTTTCACGACCTATAGGGGGCGCACCGGTGCCTATCAAAATGGCTGTCATCTGGATGATCGTCGTAGAACAGCGGTACGAGGCTGGGTCTGCGACGCGTAAGTAATTCTAGTTTTGCTATATACGAGCAGTATTAGAGCTTTACGTTATTTTTTCACTCCAGGAACGTGTAGGCAAGCCCGTTTATTATGAGGCCAATCATCCAGGAGCTAGGAAGCGCGATTCTCACACCGCGGTACCACCATCGCTGAAAGTTGCGAATAGCACGAATCCATTTCTTTCGAAGTGTCGTCGTCTTTCGGAAAAGAGAACACTTGCTCCTTGTTCCCTGTTTTGTAGTTACTGGTGCACCTTGGCACACAACACTTGTTTGGCATCGTAATTTCGTAATATCAGCTCTGCATCTCGCACAAGAACGAAATGAACCTTTTCCGAGAAGCGTTCTGCGCACGCGCGAGCACTCGATGCCAAGCGGCGGAAGTCTGCACTAGAAATCTAGGAAATTCAGAAGGAGGCTGTGGATCAGCGAGTAGAACACGTAATTGCAACATATATATAATTGTGTTCCACAAAAAAAGAAAGTGGACGGAAAGAAAAACATGACGTTTGGGTGGACGCCACAGATCCCCCTCTTTAGAGTCGCGTTGGGCACGCGCCGCTGCTCGGAGAGCGAAGAAACTGGTAGCGTAGCTCCCATTATCGATTGGTAGCGCAGGTAGGTCACTTCCTCGATTTTTAGTTCGTGCAGCCACCGCCTGGTGCCGTCGGTATGTGAAAAAGGTCCATTGCCGCAAAAACAACGACGGCAAACGATAGATACGCGACGACGCGACCACGCCGTTCCCCAGGAGCGATTAGGGCTAGCTAATGTTGGGTCGCTGTCACTGTGGCGTCCTCCTCCGGCCTCCGGTGTCGGCCGGGCGGGTGTGACGTCAAAATTATGGGCGCAGGCTTGAAAGTACTCGGCGACAACTTTTCTTGGCAATGCTGCCAAAGCTACACAGCCGAAGCACGCTGCCTTCTTCCGCAGCTGAACACAGTCCCCGGGTCTAAATTGTGTTTTGGCTGTAATGTAAATTATAATCTTAGTATTCGTCATTTGAATAATAATTATCACATCACTATGAATCTTGAAAAATAAAAATATAAAAATGAAATTTGTTTTTTAGTTACTAAAGATCTGGTAGTAGATAACAAGAGGAAAAGGAGGTAGAGGAGCACAGAACCACGAGATCATGAACGGCACGAGAGGGAACGATAAACCGACACCATCGAAACAGACATGCCCGGGATCTCTTCCTTAACAGATGGCATCTGCTCTGAGCCCGGGTATGTCCACTGGAAACGGTTTCATAGACACTAACGAGCTGTATAGAGTGCTTGCCTTGAATGCCGACAACGAATCCAAAACTGAAAACGAAACCAAAACTGACGTAATGAAAGCCCGGATGCTTGGCGGAATGATACATGTGCAGGAGCTCCGCCCCCCTAGCATTCCCTTCATTGCCAACCCTCCGGGCAGTCAAGTTTGGTGTGACACGTTGCGCCATCTAGCTCAAAATATTTGCAACACTGAGAAGGCCCTTTCGCCAGCCTGCTTGCTCGTGGGGCTGTTCACGCATCAATTTGAAGGCGTTGATTCATCCATTCTTTGGTCTTTTATTCTTAACATTGCTATCGGATGTCGTAGAAGAGCAAACGCCGAAGCTGTAGGCATTGTTGCGTACCGGACTGTCGCAACCCTGGAAGCTTGGCAGACGTGAAGCTCCGCAGCTTTCCGTCAAAACCGCGAAAAATACAACGCCGTCGGAGATGAATAAATGCCATAAAGCGTGTAAAATAAGCATTCCGTTCACATTGCCTGACTTGAGATGCATTTCTAGATGCGCTATTTGACTCGATATTTGGAATTAATGCGCTCGAAGCACGGCGTTGTCTTTGAATTAGATGCGATGACTCTAGAATCAAATCGGTCCTCTGACACTCTCACTGCTCTCTGCTCCACGGACACATCTTGATCGAACGACGTTTTGTGGACGTTTGATCGTAGTTACCGAAAACCAAAGTGAGCGTTTTCTCCGCTTCGCCGATTGCAGAACGAACTGTTGTTTGCGCCTTCAGCATGATCGCGTAGCTGCCCAAGATGGTTGCTCTATTTCGACCCGTGTCTATGCGGTCCTAACTTCATTCCTGCTGCGAAAAAAGTCTACCCAAGAAATAATTTAAAAAAAATGCACTTACCCCGCGAGAAAAGGTTATCCATGTGGCGTTTATTTCTGTTCTATGTAAAAGTGAACAGCATATTCAGTCGACGAGAAGGAGCATCAGCTTGCGCCGAACAACTGCGTACGACTCCGTCTAAACTACAGCCAGCTTGAACAAAGAACACATTCCTCGGACTCCACAATCGTCTTTCACACGGCAACGAGGGGACTGGGAACAAGCTGATCACCAAAATGAGGTCAGCTATTCATGCGGAAAGAGTTCCCTTGGAAAAAAAAAAAAAAAGGTGGGTAAGGATGAGAGGGAGGGGGGAAGAGGGGGGGGGGGACGTTTTAGTTCCGCTTTTGCAGTGCGCTTTTGTAGAGGAGGGAAGCTCGACGAAGTCTTCGCTTTTGTTATCTTGAAACGCGCGCAAACAACGTAAAAAAAAAAAAAAATTGTTTTTGTTTATTTGTTCTTACTAATATTTGGCCGTGATATTATGATGTTCAATTTTGTTCTGCTAGCTCCCGTTTTGGGTCGTCTCTACCTATCGAGGAAGGCACCTACGCCTAATGCTAGAACGACACAACCACACACGGATGCACATTTATATATTTAACCTTTGATAGATTTTTAAAACAGTCGGTAGTGTAACGCGCGACAACACAACGCTTGGAGTTGGTAATAACGCAATCTCGCAAGGGTATGCCGGCGGCGCTGCCCATTTTAGCCGTCCCAGTATTGCCTCATTTGGCCACGGTGGCGCTGATGACCAACCGACGGTGGCGCTCTCTAGAACACTGCCCAGAGCCTTATCTTTGTTTACTCTTTCCTTTCGCCGTTTTTCCTTTGCCCGTTTTTTTTATTTTTTTGCCTCTTTTTGCTGCCTGAATTTAGTGGGGTTTCTTTTTTCTTGCTTGCTTAACTTTATTCTATGGATCGAGAGTTCTTTTTATGCGGCTCGCGTTTTCCGTTCTTTCATTTTTTTAAAAGTATTTTCGTGTTTTGTTGCGGGCGCTCGATCGCAAACACCGTCGCGTAAACGCCGCCGTGTTTGTGATCTTTACCAACTAAGCTCTACTGTATTTAACAGCTCTTAAAGGCTCTATTTGGTAAGGTCCGGTTTGTCGCGGCCTTCGGTATTAGCAGAGACGCGCGGAAATTTCAACTGGAGCTTAAGTTAACATATTTTTGTATATCAAATTATCGATATATCGAATTATTTTACGATCCCCTTTGAATTCGATATATCCGGGTTCGACTGTACTCGCATTTGTTTGAACAGGTGGCACTCGGTTGGTTGAACGACGTTTTAGAACACCGACTTTTTATCGAAAGGTACTTTAGCGAATAGACAACCGCCGCGAAGCGGCGTTTACGGGTGTGCCAAGTGTGTTAACAATTTTGTGATGAGCCTTCGCAGACTGCCGCCTCAAAGCGGCGTAAGCACAGCGCGGGAGGGTGAGTGACGAGACAGGAAGGAAGAGGACAACGAGACTGAAGGAACACAATAGACGTGGCCAAGGCCATGCACGCGACATGATCAAAGACGAAACTTGTCGACAACAGCTGGACGACGACGAGGCACGCAATTGTCCTAGACAATGCAGCGACGCTGGGTCGAGAACAGCGGTGGGGCCCAAGGGCCCCACCGGTGTGAGTCATGGTTGTGACTCATCCGTGTGCAACACTAACCGTGGCCCTTTGCCGGACATTTACAAGGACGTTTGTGATAAATAGTAACTGCTTGACCGCTCGACTCAGTTAGATAAACATTTTTAATCATGAATCCACCTGGCCTTTGGAACATTTTTCAACTTATTTTATGCATGAAATATTTTATGCAGTACCAAACCTGCGTTCAGGCTAAAATAAAAAAAAATATTCGATTTTTGGCGAATATTAATCTTTCTATCAATCTTTATTTGTATAAGAACTCAAGTGTGATTAGTTCGAAGTTCTGTCGCTGCAAAATTGCCCGGTCAATTGCAAAGCATTGCAGCAATCCAAGAAGCCAGTGGACGCGGATAACGTAACAAAGGGCCAATTTAATTGCGGAACACACGAAACATAGCGGTGATGTTGCACCTTAAAAGCATGCAAACAAACCCCGAACTTGGCTCCCTGTCATGGCGGCCGGAAGTGGCCCGAATACTATGTATTCCCCAAGTAAAGCATTTGGCCTGACTGAAAAAAAATGTTTTGCTGATGGGCCTCCTGCTCAATAACTTCCTTTTTTTTTAGAATTGGTTTAATGGGTTTCATGGCATAACATGTTACAACCGTAGGAACCGCGCTCAGTTGCTTGTTCACGAGTTCGCTCCATAAGCTCCAGCCTTTATGCGTTTGCCCATTTCCTTTTTCTAGGACTTGAAAAGAGATTTATTTTTCCGATATTGCGGAGAGCAGTTTCTGCTGACTTGCAGGAGCCTCGGGTTAATGAGTGCAGCGTCATGAAAGGCACAGGAAAATGAATATCTCGCTTGCTGGCGGTTTAACACAAAGGGAACGTGAGCCTTTGAAAACGTCGCACAAAGAATCATTTGCCGCCCGAAGGAGGTAATTGCACGCTGGAGAGAAGGATTCAAAATATTTTAATCGTTCGCTTCGTTGTAATTTTCAAAGGGAAAATACACTGGTGGTAGGGGTTCAAGGAACTTACTTTGCGCTTGTCATCGTGACGCAGAATTGCCTATTTGTTTTTCTCGTCACGTCACCCTTAACGTTGGAGGATTCCTAGTGATACACCCCGACTGCGCATGCACGCCACTAACACTTTCTACAGAGTTTTGGATTTCGCAATCTGGGTTGCAAAGAGCTTTGTGAGATAGCGGAAACGATGTACGAAAGCTTTCTATGCGGAGCGAAAGTTCGTCTGCTTCTTCCCCAGGGGTTACGATAATGTCAGAACGCAAAACTCTTATTAACTGACTAAAAAAAAATAGTGGGTAGATCTTAAGGCATTCAGCATTGAGATCTACCCACTATCTTTCCAATCAAAACCAATCAGAACTTGGCGTCGTTTAGACGGTACCGCAACCCCTGCGCAGGAAGCAGACGACTTGTTCTTCCGGCAACAGCCAGGCGGCGCTAGCAGAGTGAGAGCCCACGGCTGTGTAGGTTGGTAACGCGTTACAAGTAACGGCGCTACCGGTAACGCATTAGGGAGTTTTCGTAGACCGCGTTTCTCCCTCCGCTAAGCCCTCCACAACGGAGAAGCCGCTACTGCGCATGCGGGCCGATGGCCTTGACTGTAGAGTTCCGGGTATCGTAACGGGTTGCGGAGGGCTTAGCGGAGGAGGAAACGCGGTCTACGAAAACTCACTATTATCTTTTTCGGTAACGTAGTAACGTACCCGTTACTTTTTGAAAACAGTAACGGGTAACGAACTTACATTACTTATTTTCAATAACGGGTAACATTATCTGGTTACTTCTTACCAATACTTTAAAAAATTACACACATTTTGTTTTGTGTTTTTAGGCACCAAGTCCATGGGCGTACCAACCGGGGGGGCAAGGGGGGCGCTTGCCCCCCCCCCCCCCAGTTCTCAGAGTGGGGGGGGGGGGGGCAAGGCATGTGTTTTGCCCCCCTGGAACAGCCGCCACTGGGCAGAGAAAACACTGGCCGGCGGGGCCCTTGGCCCGGCCCTGGGGGGGGGGAGGAGGTCTGGTTTGCCCCCCCCCCCCCCCCCCTCAAAAACAAGTTGGTACGCCACTGGCCAAGTCATGTGAATTTTTGCGTTTTTCTTTGCGTTTTTCTTGTAAGTATTTAGGTGAAACCATAAGAAAGATAAAGTAATTATATTCAGTTTCTTCATGGACATAATGTCTCTTGAAATATGGCGCTAATGTAGACCTGCACCGTCCAAACAGTAAAACGTGTTAATTCATAATTTAGAAACGCAACGCAAAAGTAGCGTGCCTTTCTATCGGTAACGGTAACGCGTTCCTTTTATTTTGAGGTAGGTATATCGGTAACGCGTTCCTTTTATTTGCCAGTAATGATTAACGTATTTCGTTAATTTTTTTTCGGTAACGCCTACAACACTGGCCCACGGTTATACCCAGTCTCGTTGTAACTTGGCAAAGGGTGAACGATGAGCCCCACATTGCGTGCCGACGGCATCGATATGCGCTACGTATACGAGCGCAACGCACACATATTGAAGCATTACGCAGCGAAAAGCCTGATACTACTTCGCAGTAAAAGCGCACTCCGGTGATACGTAGCCACGTTCCGATTGGCCCGCCAGGGACGTAGCTTCCGCCGTACTGGCATCTTATGCGATCACGGCTTCCTGGCCTACCCAGTATTTCTTGCTTCAGACACTAGGCTAAACGGCGCCACCAGAGTAATAGCTCACGTTTGAACAATGCAGCCGCCACTCCCATGCATACCCAATGTTTCTTGCTTCAGTTGCTAGATAGCGCCAAACGAAACAGCATATGGACACGGCCGTGTATCGAATCAAGAAGTAGTCAATCACACACTCTAAGCCCCCGCCCCCCCTCCCCCCTTCCCCCCTCTATTTTTCTTCTAGCCCAGTGGTTCTCAACCACTGATGTTTCGCGGACCCCTTGTTGATCAGCGGAGATGGTGGAGGACCCCATTCGTGGTGAGGGAAAGGTAAAGGTATAGGTTAATTATGATAATGATTTAATAAATGAATATAACTATGGGCTAGTTTGAAGTCGACTTCTCTCTTTGACATACACACGAGAAAACTCCCTCGAAATTGGAACGTTTTTTCTCAACCTGAAAAAAAAGCCAACCTTTTTTTGCGGGGCTCGACTGATGAGGCAGGGCTTCGTGAACCCCCATTTGAGAAACGCTATTCTAGCCAATCGTAGATAGCTGCTCTAAATACGATGCGCTACGGTCGTAGCGCTACGGTCGTATCGCCCTTATCGAATCTAGAGCAAACCAACCGCGCGCAAGTTGCCCCCCCCCCCCCCCCCCTTTTTTTTTTCCTCTTCTACGCAATCATCGCCCCATCTCATGCAACGTCGAATTATCGGCTGTGGCGATGATCGAGTGCGATATGGCTCCAAGCTTCCGTTGTTGAATTCTGGTCGTGACGTCACGAATAGAAACCATAAGATGGCACCATCGAAATATCCGGACCAAAGCCGTATATCCGGGGCGTTCGCACTTCCCCGCTCCGCAAATGCGGCCACCGTCTCCCATCTTTCGACATTCGCTAAAGCGCTGTCAAGCCTAGACAGTTACCATGGTTACCATCTGTAGGTCACATTAAGGTCCCTCGATTTTCTTTTTTAAATATCCAGGTACGTTGGGCCACATAACAAGTTAACAATAAAAGAGGCAAAGGTCACGTGACCATCGCCTTGGCAACGCTTCAGCTGTTGTCGTAAGATGGCCGACCGGTGGCCGCAATCGCGCAATGGGCTCGAAGCGGGGAAGCGTAATCCAGCAATTGTCATAGAGATCAGTGGTCCGGACGACATCGGGGCACGCGTGAGTCACGTCTGCTCCGTCCACTTTTTTTTGGGAGACTACGAGATGAATATTCAAGTGCGGCAAAGCCTCTGCCTGGATTTTCGGAAGAGGCTACTGTTTGATGTCACAGACAGGATCTAGTCCAACTTCAAGGTGCTTGTGTTGATAGTCGTTAATGGCACAGAGAACCTCTGGTAGCCATGTTTATTTCCTCCCCTTCGTCGTCTTCTATCAAAGCTCAACAGCACATTATCTGCAAATTCTCACTAACCAATCTTTTTTCATCACCAGCACGATGGGCATTGCCCATCGTGCTTGTGATGAAAAGCTTTAGAGGAAGGGTAGATGAATCATCAGTGAAAAAGGTTGACCTGACTTCTCTTAGCGATAACTTAGCCCAATCGGTACCTTTAACTATATATACAGATTGACTAATTTAGGAACGACGTATTTCAGCATATGCGCGCCATAGTTTGTTCTCGGTGTGACCACCTCCCAACCTTCAGCTCTGCGGGTAGGGTAATGGTGAATACGTCATGAGATTTCTCCAACACCTATTAAAATAGTTTGTATTTCTAACTTGCTCTACTTTTAGTCTAGTGGTAAGCCTATAATCATATAATGTCACGGTCCGGACATTCTTGCCACGGACATTCTATTACCAGCAGCATCGTAAAGTTATACTACGTACAACTTGCCTTCATCTGGAAATAGAGCGGCTATAGGCCTGTATCCTAAGCTCCCTTTCGATGATGTCCCTAGCAGTGGCTCCTAGGACGATGGTATGGAGGTGTTAGGTTTATTTTTACATTTTACATCCGCTCTCCCAAAGCCGGGTAGCGACTTGCCCTTAGGGGAGGCCCAGATCTCTCCCGTCATTCCGGCCCTTACTTTGTACCTCAACACTTCAACTCATCTCAACTCCCTAGCTGCATGCTACGTGTATACAGCTACATGGCGGTGTGCACTGAGAAACACATTGCCATACACCGTCGTTGTAAGTATACATTTTCTTCTTTTTTATGGGAAAGCAAGTTTGCAAGTGAGCTGGTATAATATAAATGTGGTGACCTTTGGACTTTCTCGCCTGTCACGTGCTGTATCACAGGTGACCTTTGGAAAAGCAGAAGCTTTCAGTGGGGTCTCCTCTTTTTTCTTGATGGGACAACGATTATAGTATTAAATACGAAGTGCCGCTTATACGCTTCCCTTCTACTCGATCTCACTCGATACGAACTTTCTTGCAATGCGGGCTCTTCTCGGGAACCTATGTATAGGCCGCTATATACATTCTTGCGCGCGAAAGTATAGAGCGCTGCACCCATGACAGAGGGCACTACACGACGTGACTGACGCGAAAACACTTCAGAGATGCATGCGTTTCTCTCAAATATTCCTATGTCCTCGCAATTTGCTGAATTCGCAGCAACAGCTCATTGCGTATTCGTGGCTTACGATTTTTTGGGTGCGAGACTTATTACGAAAAGATGATTACAAACGGTACCCCGTCATTAGGCTGGAAATTGCTTTGAAAAAAAGAGGGATTATGACCGATGAGCTCGCAGCGGCTTTGTGTTTTGTGTATACTTTGGAGCATTACGCGTGTGCTTCCTTCATATCTGGTTAGAGCGGACGCGTTCGTGAAACGGACCGCTGAAAAAGATTCCTAGACTCTAGAAAGTTACCTTGCGCGTATAGTCCATTTGTTGAGTTCGGTGGACCACTTCAGGTCATAGCTGGCGGCGTCCTGATGGTCCGGTTCCGTCGGGGAGCAACTCGTAGTGCCATCAAAAGAGTCTTAAACATGGAGTTCAAGCTAGTTTACGCTTGAAAGGGCTCATTTCATCAAAAATGTCCAAACGTAGAGACTAAATTTTTAAATGAGAGTTGCATGCGAATCAATTGCAATATATTTTTCTTGAATTGAAATATAAAATGGAGAGAGGTGTCTACAAAAGGGAGCTGGTGCATGAACATGTACAGATCTAGCTTAGCAGGTCAGCATCGAAGTGACCATGAATTACTGTTTTGTGTGAAAAGAATATCACGGGTGAGTCGGCGAGTAGATTTTGTAAATGCAGACTTTTGAGTAGGTAGTGGTAGTCGTAATAACATGTTCTGTTGAAACACCTATCATATATAATACGAATAAAAGGTTTCTGTACAGCTTCCGTTTGTGACATTTTGTGGGTGTCCCCTTTGGGCGCTTCTGGTCAAGAGATCCAACGAGTCATAAGATCCAACGAGTCAAAAGGTCCAATAATGGATCTTTTGACTCGTTGGATCTTTTGACTTGCCAGACATGAGTCAAAAGATCCAATGTGGGTCAAGAGGTCCAACGAGCCAAGAGATCCAACGAGTCAAAAGATCCACGGCGAGTCAAGAGGTCCAACGAGTCAAAAGGTCCAACGAGTCAGAAGGTCCAATAATGGATCTTTTGACGCTTTGGATCTCTTGACTCGTGTCTACCGAGTCAAGAGATCCATTGTGGGTCAAGACCTCCAATTACTCGAGAACTGCTGCTTCATATTGCAAAGGAGTCACGGAAAGCCCCTCACCACTCCTCCCCTAGTCGCTGGGAGGCGTTGTACAATAAAGATCAGTAAACGGTTTTTTTAGTAAGTGCATTAGTTTTCATTTAAAAAAAAGTTGGAACAGATTTAAGTTTGATGCGCCACTCAACTACGTACTGTTTTCCGGTTTGCGGGCTCGAGGGGGGCAAACGGAGACGTTCAGTTTCATGTCGCTGTGGCTATGGGAAGTGGGGTGGGAGCGCTTTTCTTCGCTTCGTGTAGATGGCGCCTCTAAAACTTTGCGTTATAAAAGTCGAGAATATCAGGCTTTTGGCGCGTCTGTTCACGTTTTCACGACAAAACTTAAAAAAAAAAATTAGCCTCAAATTGAGCAGACACTTACTGAGCTTGCTAACTCAATACACTTTCAACCAGTTCACGTCATGCATGTAATTTCCTTGGCCTACACAAGAGGCTGCAGGACAGAAAATAGTCCTCTTTCCTCTTCGCGATTTCTCCGGACACTCGCGACATTTTAAAAGCTCAAGGCGTGTTTTTTGTTTACTTGTGTTAAGGTAAGCCAAACGAAAGTGACACGCACCGGATTCTTTGAACATTAAGATCATTTCACGGCCCCTTTAAAGGGGTCACGAAACGTTATCGGGTTGGAACGTTCATGACTTCGCCGGTTCGTACTGGTCCAGGCCTGGCACAAGTATACTTGCACAGACCGCCACTGATTCAGAAACTTCTTTGTCGCGGTGAAATTGTGAAATCGCGAAGATAAAAGGGGACGATTTCTTTCAGTCTTGCCTTTACAAAGCTGCATAACGTGATTGTGGAATCGAAATCACCCGACTGATGAGAGTCAAGCGCGGCTCATGCATGGATTCGACACGAGAACTACGTGAGCACTCTGCTTCAGCTCGTAACAATCAATGCCTCGCGGACACTCGGGTAGTGGCCCGTGTCTAACCACTGCGGTGATGAGAATAGCCCAACTCTAACCATCTCTGAGCTCAGCATGCGTTCTCTACTTTGTCAATCCCAGCACGTGGGTAAGATTAACGTTAAAGGTATAGACGCTTTACACACGCGCCAGAATACAGCCGCCATTGCCGACCTTCTCTTGTTTTACCGAGATACCGAGCCACTGAAATTGGTGTGGGCGAGCCTCCACAAAGGCCAATGCTGGGGAGAAAGACAAAATAAAATCTAAGATGGCAATAACCTGGCCTGCTATGGTAATAATGAAGTGAAGTAAACGTAATAAGGGGAAACAAAAACTGAAGGTCAGTTATGGCGGCGCCCATGCACAGGTGCTGCAAAGCGTCTATAAGATAGGCACCAGGCCACGTGGCCACTTGTTCTGGCTCCGAGTTGAGGGGATGAATGATGCTCATATTTCTCGAATTTTATTGGCGACTGCCATTGCCTAGAAAGAACAACTAAGACAAGTTTATTCACTTATTAACGTTAGGGAGCGATTCTAAGTACTATTTAGCAAAAGTAGAAAAATCGTTTCAAGGCTCCTTTAGGATGCGCCTTAGATGGCCACTTCGAAGAGCCGAACTCCCGATAATTCACCGGTTCTTTTCGTGCAGGAAAGATATCGAACTTGGCCAATCTGAAAGCAGTATGACGAAAAATAATTCAAAACAATAGCTTAAAACATTTTTTAAAGGTGGGTTGATTTATGGGAAACTTATCCTTTCTAATAAACGTTTAGGTTTGATATAAGATATATTGAAATTTAAATTAGCATTTGATAAGCGGTTGATGTAATGGAACATGGGATGCAAGGTTCCAAATATGTCGCGAAAATGTGGAAGATACAATGTGTTCTTTTTTTCTCGGCTTGATTACGTGCGAATAAAATAATTCAGTTTGCACACAAAAAAATGACTAGGTGCCGTACATTAAAAGAAGTAATATATGATTTCCGTGCTTATGCAGACCAAAAACAACAACAAGAAAAAAGTATATATACGTACTACCCCGATACATGGAAAGACAAATAAAAGTGTGCGTGGCTTTTGATCAATACGCTCAACCTGAACACGAGCCAGAGAAGCTTGTGCATGCAGAGCAAGACAAGGAAGGGGTAGTAGGGTCCTTCTCCAACTCTGAAATGCCTCGAACACAAACGTGTTCAAAACGTCGCACGGGTCGAGATGGCCCTTGACGCCCTCGGTTTCTAACATAGGCTGCGGTCCATCCTTAGGTGAAACGGATTATAGCCTGGGGTCTTTGGGTGCACCACGCAGTAGTGATTACACGAACGCACGCCGATGCTGGTTCTCCGTACAGCGTGGTGCCAGTCAACAGTCATGCTGCACTGGCCGGCAAGATACTGCGACATGTTGACCCTCTGGATGACTGCCAAACATTACGCTGTCCAAATGATCCGCACAACCCTTCCTCTCAGTTGAGCTCATGCTGCGGGTATAAGACCAACGCGCTGTTTTCATACAAGCCCTCACGAGGTGTGGGAAAAGGCGCAGTTTCCGCACGAGGTGTGGGCCCTGTACGTGCGCAGGGAGCGCGTCAAGTGGACCGTCTGCGCGTGCGCAATGCCGATAGCAGCACCACCGCAGGGGCAGGACGTCAGCACCACGTGTTGGTCTATACGTGCCGTAATTGAGTCACCGATTGACTGTTCGTTGATTTCTAAATTTGAGAAACAACCTACGTCCCCGCGACCGTGCAGCGTGCACAACTCCCGGGAAATTAATGTGTTAAGCATACCGCACGAAGAGATGGCGTTGGTCACCTGCCGATTGAAATGAAAAGCGCACAACGCCGTGACACAGGCAGCCATTCAGGATCCCGAAATCTTTCGTCCCCGAAACCACTGTATCCTCTTCTCCAGACATGTACGTAACGCGTTACAAGTAACGAGTTACTTGTACCTAGTTACTATTTTCGGTAACGAGTAACGTATTCAGTTACTTTTTCAGAAAAGGAACGAGTAACAGTATTTAGTTACTTTTAAGGCCAAGTAACGAGTAACGGTATCTCGTTACTTTTGAGGAGTAACGTGTACAACACCGCTTAAACGGCCTTGTTTTTATTCTAGCCTTAGTATGTGTCTATTGCGACAAAGGAAGATGGAAAACCCGAAAAACAAATAAACAGTATGACAATACAGCAATGTATATCGCTGAACACATCAGTCGAACAGTTCGACTGACGTGTCCAGCGATAAACGTTGCTGTACTGAACTCTACAGCTGGGAATGTCCTCCACCCAGCGAGCACAATCAGGTTCGTTGGTTGAACTTTCTAGAACCGGGCACGGACCGAATGTAAACCCGGAGGTTGCAAACACGGGAAGGCACATAACCCGTTACCCGCTGTCCTTAATGAAGGCGCAGTTCCCGAAGATTCAGCAGCTCTTCCTGAAGCAAACCACTCCCGTTCCTTCGAGCGCGTCAGTAGAACGACGCTTCAGCGTCACCGGAGATGTATTTTCAAGCAAGCGGGGAAACATAACTGATGAAAACTTCGACAGGCGGCTGCTGCTTAAGGGAACAACGACTACTAAAAAGAAAACAATAAACCACGAAACAAAAACAGTTGTGTATTTGGTCTTCAAAGTAACGTAAAAAGTAACTCGTTACTTTTGAGGTAACTCAGGCGTTTCTTTTGAGAATCGGTAACGAGTAACGTATTTAGTTACTTTTTGAGCGAGTAACGAGTAACGGTATTTAGTTACTTTTTTGGGTAACGTGTACATGTCTGCTCTTCTCTCATCTCCCTCTTTTTGTTGCTTTGTTATTAGACGAAGGATCTCATCCCGCCGCAGTGCAGTGACCGTCACGCCCCTCCTTGTTACCCGAAAGCCGTCATTCATCGTTGCTTTGCTTTTCTTTCTTTTCCTGCTCTTCTTCAAAGCCCGTCTTCCCTTTCCCGGTGATCGGGCAGGGAGTCAAGAGGTCCAACGAGTCAAAAGGTCCAATAATGGATCTTTTGACTCGTTGGATCTTTTGACTCGCCAAACACGAGTCAAGAGATCCAATGTGGGTCAAAAGGTCCAACGAGTCAAGAGATCCAACGAGTCAAAAAATCCATGGCGAGTCAAGAGGTCCAACGAGTCAAAAGATCCAACGAGTCAGAAGGTCCAATAATGGATCTTTTGACGCGTTGGATCTTTTGACTCGTTGGACCTCTTGACTCGGAATCCCCTTTGGGGGGTACCACGTAGAAACACAGGATGTCTGTGGGTGTCCGTAGGATGACGTGTTTATTTGGCGTTTCGCCCGTCGGCCAACAAAGTGGACACGATCACTCCCAAGGGTGTGGCCGCGGCAGATGCACCCAAAAGGGCAAGGGATACAACGCCCTCTTCGAGGTATGCGGCCTCGCCTCGTATCTGCGAAGCCGCCGCTATGTCGGTCCCCATGGCCTGCATGTACCAGGCCAAGATAGGGACACGGGAAACACGTGTTTCCACAACATCAAAAGCCGTCAACGAGTTCCATGCTACGCTACCGGACTCGAGTTTTGTTCGTATAAGGCAAAAAAATAGACGTACAATGCAAAAATAATTCCTAAAGCCACGTGACAGGCGAGAAAGTAAACCAAGCATTTGCACAGAAGAATTAGCATTCTGAGTAACATGACCAGAAAAAGGAATACTGGTGTCGAAATAGATACCGAGTCACGAATCATGGTGACACGTGTGATAGCAGCGAACTGAAGAACATGAGGGTGTCAAATAAAATCTGGCGTTTTCGTGATGTTGTCAGCAATTTTGTTTTGTTGGATGAAGCACCAAGAAATTGTTTGAACACCGTTCAGAAACACGATCAATATCCTCTTGTAAAATACTGCATGCAATCGCAGGACGATCGTATATTTCTAAAAATCTTGATGCCATCAGCAAACATTAACAAACGTGTTTTATGCGCACTTCAAAGTCGCTTAAGAATAGGATGAATAGAAGGGGCCCTAGTTATATCCCTGGGGTACCTTAGATGCGGGTATGAAGGTGTCAGAATAGCTGTTCGATATCCTAACTCTATTTCGACGATCGGTCGGGTAGGTCGGAAACGAACTGAGGAGATTCCGTGAGAAACTATGCAAGGAAAACTTATACAGTAGAAAATCATGATTTACTTTATCAAAGTCCTTAGTCATGTCAAGATAAACGATATCTACTTGACCTCGAGAAAGAACTATAGGAACTAAATCATTTTGTGGAAACTACACTAGCCTCGACAGGGTAGCACAAAAGTTTCCTAAAATTTCATCGAACGCCGTTTCATCGAACGCCGTTTCATTTAACGCCATTTCAAAGAACGCCGTTTCATCGGACGCCGCTTCCTAACTGCTGACGGCCGTCTCATAAAATAATTTTAATTCTTTCTCGCCTTTTTTTTTTTCTTGAAGCATGGTGCATCATGAATATAAGAAGGTCGCGTACGATGCCTTCCGTTTTTTTTTTTTTTTGCAAGGTGGTGACAATGCCGTAATTCCATATATTTAGCGCTTATTCCTTTTTGTTTTAAAGTACACGTGGACCGGCGCCTCTCAGTGTGAGCGCGTATAGTCTTGACCTGTCCACCCCACGAAGTCTGAAACACAAATTCGGTCTTCAAGATCAATTTTCCAATACTTTTTGGGCAATCGACCCCGGTGATGATCGACCCACACTGCTCGTCGTAGCAGCAGGTCAGTTGATACAGGGTTCGGCGTATCGTCCCTATGATTATTCAGCAAGCCACCCAAAACTTTTCTTTCTTCTTATGTTATTGTTTAGTACAACACGAAATAAGCATTTATTGTTTGAAAGCACAATGAAACTTACTTTCTTAGTTGTGGAATTCAAGCAATCAAAATAATTATGGGCAATTTCGGTAGCTCATGTTCTTTTCTTTTTTTTTTTTTTTTGCCGTAAAGCATTTGCTGTTTTACGCAATTAAAAGCGAGCTCCGGCGGTTGTTTGAGCTACCCAAATTTACCCTTCCCGACATGTTATTCGTTATCCCTAAATTCCAAATAGCTATAGAGAAAACGGTAAATGAAGGTTATGCCAACCAAAACCAAGATTCAAACTTCTTCTCGCTCTCCAGTGGAGTGACGTCCCATATTATAGCACCTGCAAGTCGAGCAGGCGGTCTCAAAAAGGCACTGTATCCCGCACATTATTTTCGCTTTGCTGGCGTTGACTCTCGCAACATTCTCTCCATACTATCAATCTACACGTCGGGAACACTCTGTACTGCCTCCCAACATTTGACGTCACGTTTTCAGCGTGGCCATTATAACCTCTCGTCTCAACCTCTCAGACCAAATTTAGAGACTCGATAACTTCGCGAAAAAGAGATTATTGTGACCTGTGGTCATTTGTGGTTCTAGTTCAGGTGTGTCTACTGATGTGTTAGCTACTTTTGAAGCAAATCGGCGGCTACCAAACTTATTTAATTAAGAGTACTCGCAGAGACCTCTCCGGCGCTGTTTCAAGATGCGGCATTAGATCCAACGGTTCAGATAAGGCAGCGTTCGATGAAATGTAATAACAGCAGCATGTTGCTCCGGTTTGATCTGAAAATATATTTCACCGCAGCGAAGTTTCGGTTGTGATGCAATAATTGGTCGTCACCGCTTGTAAGTCCGTGGTGCCGCGATTGCATTTCCCCGATATTCCCTCCAAAATGGCGTCCCGCGAATTGAGACGTTCCTCGTGAATGGTCTACTTGGATTGTCTTCGCCGGGGCAGCAGGTGCCTCGTGATACTTAGTTATCGCGCTGGCTTCTCGGCTCGTCTCACATTCGCCCCATAAAAAAACCTGTCCTTGAGGAGGAGGCGCCAGGACGGAGGAATGCCTGTTTGAGCGCCGCTAAGCAGGTGTTGAGCGGACGCTTTTTGTTTCTCTTTTTTGTCCTCTACTTTGCTGGGGATTCCCTCCTCGCCCGGGAGTAGGAGAGGCGGAACGACCAAACCCAGAGTCTGGAGGACTTTGGGATGTGCAGGCTGATTGTTTGTTCCATAAGAAGAATATATATATATATATATATATATATATATATATGTATATATATATATATATATATATATATATATATATATATATATATATATATATATCATCGGCGAACTTGATTTGACTGTTTACTCATGGAACCCATTTTAAATAAATCTCCAAAATGAGTTTCGCATCTTCTTTGACGGTAATTTAAAGGGGTATGTCAGATCAACCGCCTCCGCCGGTGCTCGATCGCCGTCGGCGATCGAGCACCGGCGGAGGCGGTTGATCTGACATACCGCGTTCGGCTTTGGCTAGCAGACGGCGTTCGTAAAATGGCGTCAGCTGCTGCTGGCTTCACGCGGCGGTACCGTGCGTGCTTCCATTCATTCGGCGTTCGTTGCCATGGTGACGGCGAGGAAAGCAGACGTGCGGAAGAACCACTGATCTCTATGACAATGGGCCTTTTTCACATACCGACGGCACCAGGCGGTGGCTGCACGAACTAAAAATCGAGGAAGTGACCTACCTGCGCTACCAATCGATAATGGGAGCTACGCTACCAGTTTCTTCGCTCTCCGAGCAGCGGCGCGTGCCCAACGCGACTCTAAAGAGGGGGATCTGTGGCGTCCACCCAAACGTCATGTTTTTCTTTCCGTCCACTTTCGTTTTTTGTGTAACACAATTATATATATGTTGCAATTACGTGTTCTACTTGCTGATCCACAGCCTCCTTCCGAATTTCCTCGATTTCTACTGCCGACTTCCGCCGCTTGGCATCGAGTGCTCGCGCGTGCGCAGAACGCTTCTCGAAAAAGGTCCATTGCTGGATCGCGTTTGACCAGCTCTGCCTATGGACCGGAATGCGGCCACGGTCGGCCATCTTTAGGTCGAGTTATATCATCTCTAGCCATCATAGTAATATGGCGGACAACGCAATGGCGGCAGGCTGCCATAAAATAGCCGTAGATCTACTACACTGTACCGTGGGTGACATTTCGTGCTTGATTGAAGTTGTTCGACGAAGCAGGTTCTTGAAACACGGCGTGAACGGTAGCCTCGTCTTTGAGGACCCGGCGAAAGTTCTACGAAAGCGCAGCACCGGGGGAAAGCAGCGCAGCTCGCATCGAAAGCAGACTACGTACCGGCGTCTGCTTTCGATGCTTCTTTCGATGCGACTTTTGATGCGTGCTGTGCTGCTTTTCCCCGGTGCTGCGCGATTTCGTGAAAATTTCACCGGATCCTCAAAGACGGGCTACCGTTCACGCCGGGTTTTAAAAACATGTTTCGTCAAATAATTTCAATCAATCACGGAATATCACCCACGCTATTTTGATGGCAGCCTGCCACCACAACTGCCAAAACGCCGTCTGCCATGGATGGATGATGGTGGCTGCCAAGTGGCTTCAGCACCTGTATCTTGGCTAGAGGTGATATAACTCGACCTAAAGATGGCCGCCAGTGACCGCATTCGCGGAGAAGAACGCTGCGGCGCAGCGATACCAGGTGCGTTCTAAGGCCCTTCCCGCATGCTTTTCAATGGGCGGAAGGCGAACAAAAAGAGTTCGAAATAAGGACTTAACGCAGAAGGCTGAATTTCTCCAGCGCCTCATAATTTGACGAGCCTTACACGAAAAGCATGTTTTTTTGGCCGTCCCGCGTCCTGTTTTTTTTTTTATTCGCAACATGGGTCTAAAGTATCAAACTGCCGCGGTTTTAACACCGTTTTTCATGCCACGAATTTCAAATAAAAATGCTGAAACTGACCAATTATTTCGTCTGCATGACTGAGAAATGTTCCAATGTGCCTAGTACATACAAATTATTCGTGATATTTGCTCTTGTAATCGAGCGCAGAGAGAAAATGCGCTCGCTTTTTCCCATAGAAATGCATTACCGGAAGTCAATTTCTGACTGCTTGCTGTCTGCTTCAAAATGCAACAGCACACTAGCGCCAGCTGAGCCTCTAGCGTTTATTGTAATAACTCTATGTACGGCTCCAAGCCGAAGCGCTTTTCGCCCACCATAGCCACTAGCGATCTGTTGACTATAACCAGGGGTTAGACGTCAGTAGAGCAAACCAGGGGTTAGACGTCAGTAGAGCAAACAGGTTTTATCAGCTGCCACCAGTCTAACACCAACAAGGGTGAAAGGCCTGCATTTTAAGGTTATGATTATAATGCAATTAAATGCAAAGGTGCAAACGAGCTGGACAAGAATGACGAAAATAATCCCTGGAGAAGGGGAACAAGAAGGACAAAGGACTAACACAAATCTCCAAACACAGCTAGGTGACTGGTGCGTGACCGAAAAAATCTGCCTTGTCCGAGTAATTGCATTATAATCATAACCTTAAAATGCAAGCCTTTCACCCTTGTTGGTGTTAGGCTGGTGGCAGCTGATAAAACATGTTTGCTCCATTGACGTCTAACCCCTGGTTAGCTCAGTTGGTAGAGCGCTCCATTGGAAATGGAGAGGTCCCGGGCTCGATACCCGGACCAGGCAGCTTTTTTCGGACGCGCACCAATCCCCTAGCTGTGTTTGGAGATTTGTGTTTATCCTTTGTTCTTCTTGTTCCCTTTCTCCAGCGATTAAATTCGTCATTCTTGTCCAGCTCGTTTGCCCCCTTTGCATTTAATTGCATTATAATCAGAATGCGTTAGTTATAGTTAGTTAGTTCCAGCATTTTGGTGTCGGCTCGGTTCCTCAGTCACTGGGTCTTGACCGTATAGTTCTAGCCCAAGCTCTTTTAGTGGTTATAAATCGCACCCCAACGGAAAACTTTTTTTTTTGTGACATTTTGTGGTTTTGTGGTACAGAGTTTTCCATCTGTGTTTATCATTACTATTTCAAGGAGGTGTTTAAATGGGCGGTGCAATGATATTTTCGAATGGTTTTCACTTTACACGAGCTGACTGGCACTAGCGGTACCCAAGTATACCCGCACGCAACGCCATTGACCAAGAAACCTCTTTTTTTTTTTGCCGTGTAATTTCAAGAAGCGAAGTGAGTGGTTTTTTTTTGTTTTTTTTTTGTTTTTTCTATCTCTTTTTCTTTTTCCCAAAACTTGATGATGTAGTTTAAAGATCGCTGTGTCCCCCAATGACGAAAGAAAATAATTTGATTGTGGGTATGTTTATACACCAACTCAACTTGCTGACGTCATACGACCGCGGTGGCGCTGCTGTCGGTACTGCGCATGCGCTAACGCTTCATTCCTCCCAAATTTGGCTTCTGCGCATGCGCAGTGCCCACACCTGTTGTGGGCAAAGCGGGCTTGTTTGTAAACAGTGTGTTGGTTTATACAGCGTTGAAGTTAGTCTGCCTTCAACGAGCGACTTGTCACTCGCTGTAGATGAGCAATTTAGCCAGTGCAGTACGCAGTAAGGATACACCGCATGCCTGTACGGTTCTCATCCAAATCGAAACGGGCAGGGACGGGGATTGAACCCAGCATTCTGGGTTCTGCAGCGATAGCTTTCGCTCCACGTGCCTGGTCTGCGCTAGACCACTCAACCACCGATCCCTCCTTTCCCCAGTGACGACATATAGTCCCCCAGTGATAATATTTTAACGCGGCTCATAAATTGGACCCGAGCACAGCGTGGGCACTCGATTTGGGCTCGCGTTAATCAATATCTTGACAAGCATTCGGGTAATGGCTCGTCCCCAATCGCTTCAATGACGACAATGTATACCTGAGCCATAACAATGTGTGGAACTCAGTGCGTGTCGTGTGCCTTGCCAACCCCAGCGCCTGGCTATGATCAACATTGGCGGCATATAATCGGCTCCAGATCACGTGGCCGCTCGCTCTGCTCGTTTTTCTTTATTATTATTTTTTTTTGCGACTACCATTGCACGAGGAGAAATCTAACGCGTGTTTGATAGGTTATAAACGCCAGGAATCCATTCTAAGTGCATGCATGGTATTTACGCAAAGCACAAAAAATCGTTGCACTGGCCCTCTAAGTGGAGCGGTGTGTGGTGCGTACAATACCGCTCGTAAGTTTCACAATGTTTGGGAAGTAAACAATGGACATGATATAAGCACTCAAGAAGAAATATCTACACACGCGTACATTGGACTGTGTTTCTTTGCCACCGCGAATAGTCTGGGTCTCGCGCACGAAGTCAATTAACCTCTCGCCAATGCTGTAGTATATGTTACAACAACCTTGTCTTTCTGTTGGATATCATATAGACAAAACACGATTAAACAGTTGTTGATAACTACCGAGACTAGTAAGCAAAAAAACATGAGTTGCATTATGGCTTAGAATGTGCAGTTTCACTGTATAAATAATTAAATTTGAGGCGGCAACATCAACTTCTGAAAAGAATTCCGCTGAACCGAAAACAAAAACACGACAAATGCTGGTTTTATTTTTTTTATTTTTAATGTTGCGAATTATATTTGCAGAGTTTTGAACTTCGTCGATAATCTAAGTTTCATTGCTTTTCCCTTCACTTCGATGCCCGCAATCTTCGTAAATATCAGTAGATATACAAGGAAGAAAGTGCACGTATGACGGACGGCTGAGGAAATCGCATTTTTTAGTTGTGACGATCGATAGTCGGGTTTCCTCGGCTCTAAGCCCCAAAATGGCGGCGTCCACAAGGAGATCGGGGAACGGAATGCCGATACTCTAAGCGTAGCTCATTTAGTGACTTTAGGGACAGGTTAAGAATCCAGATGCTCCGCCTCAAGCGCGAGCTTTCTGCGCCTTCGAAAACACTTTGTAGCACGCGTAGCCAGAGTTCGGCGGGGGGCACGAGTGCGTGCTGGAGGCGGAGTATTACTGTTCACATGGTGCCCATGTTGAGTGCTAGGAACCTCAAGGGCCACACAACTTTATTTATTTATTCATTTATTTATTTATTGTACATACCCTCAAGCGCCGAGGCATTGTAGAGGGGAGGGGCAAAGCAAACAAAAATAAAACAAACTGACAAAAAAAAACAATCGGCAAGAAATTCAAACATCAAAAATACACTGCGATTGGCTAAAGCAGTAAGCAATATCTGTAACGAGCAAAATTAACAAAATAAAATGACTCATGTTGGCTCATTAAACAGAAAAGTAAACAAAGATTGACGAAAGAGAAAATAATCTGGTATAGTTGCGATATCTGCTGGAAGGTGGTTCCAGTCATTTGATGTATGCGGGATAAATGAATAAAAAAAAGTGTTTGTTTGGCAACGTGTTAATCCAACTTTATTCAGATGGTCCAGACGCGAAGAGTAATAGTTAGGCAATGTAAAGAAATGGTCTCGCAGCGACTGATGATGATACACTTTATGAAACAGGCAAAGTCGAAAAAACTTTCTGCGCAATGACAAAGAGGGTAACAACAAACTGGACTTCATTGATGATATGCTAGCTGTTCGATTATAATTAGACAGAATGAAACGAACGGCGTTATTTTGAACTAGTTCGAGAGCGTTATGCAGAAAAGCGTGATTAGGATCCCAAATAGAGGCTTTGAACCTCCTTCTATCCAGTAATGTGCGGGACGTGTTTCTGTCTTTTACAGTTTGTTCGAAAATTTGAAATATGCTCCTTCTTTATGAATAGCCCCGAATATTTTTTTTTTTATTTCATTATTTTCAAGAATTATATGCTGGTTCGTACTTTCGCGGGGTCGGCAATTTTGTCGCCAAACTTCCTGCCATATCACCGTGCGGCATCCACAAGCATAAACTTTATCGTTTCCAGAAGTATACGGCGACGAGATACGGTAGATGTTTCGGTAGCCCTTAAGGCCCGTTCACACTCTTGCAACCGAGTACGACCGAGAGACACGAGACCTGTTGAAACCTCTTAAAATTTCTTAGGACGAGGGAACACACTCGCATTCTGGCGCCATCTATGCGGTGACCCTGGAACTGCATTTCACAAGAGCGAAGTTTTTGAGGGATTTCCGAGGTCAAATGTGCGTAATACCTATAAGAAAGTCTTGTTTATAACGTTGACAAAAGTTTTTCGAGCCAAGAAAGAAATGATAATGCGCGAGAGAAATAGAAAATATGCCGGACCGTCAAGTTTACACTGCTACCCAATAGATGGCGCCAGTGTGTCCTCTCGTTTAAAGCACTGGATATACCCAGTGCTTTACTCTCGTTGTAAGAGGTTTCAAGGCACCCAGTTCTAAGAGGTCTCAAGAGTGTGAACGGGCCTTTACGGTTCTTATTTGTGACGTCACAACCAGGGGTATCGACTGCCGGCGACGATTTCGATGGTGTGTATAAATAGCACGGTGGAAACTCATAATCACTTAAACCGTGAAAGTTGACAGTACCGACATTCTTCTTATCTTCATTAATGAAAGTAGAATTCATCCTACTCAAGACGTCATAGCTAGTAAGCTTTTGTACAATCACGGAAGCCAGACTGGGCGTGCGCAGAAACCGGATCCGGGAGAAGGGAAGCATCTGCGCATGCGCAGTGCCGACAGCAGCGCCACCGCAGTGGTGTGACGTCAAAGACTTAAGTTGGTCTACAGTAGTTGGTCGATGCAGCGTGTGCAATCAGTCACACGGGGGCGAAATTCTCCTCTTTTTGTTTTCTTCTTTTTTTTTCCAGAAAGTTCTCGCGAAATTGTGAAGATATTGTAAAAGCAAAAACAAAGCGTGTACATGCTTTTTTCTTTTTTCTTTTTTTAATTCAGGGCGAGCTGTTTCAGTTTGTGTCGGAAAACAAAATCATGTATTGATTTCGACTCTTCACCACCAGGGTATATACTTTAGGGCCGCGACCCAAAATGCACAAACGCAAAAAAAAAAAAGGAGAGGAAAAATTGGAATTTTGCCCATATGATATATCTGACATCGAAATACATTACGCGCTATATTGATTCGCGGAGCATTCTGATTTTACGTCGTTGTCTCCTCCAGCTATAGCGCGAGAATTGTTTCGTTGTTTTCCCCGAGGCCCCCGGAAAGACTCCGCCAAACGCGATTCCGATGCCTTCCACTCCGTCGATCCGTCCATCATTATTACCGCCTCTCTCCTCTCTCGTCTTCTACTGTTCTTCAGTAAACCTTTTCCCTTCGGATGAACGAACTCACACTTTTCTTTCTTTTATTGCTCGTCGGTATTGAAACAACGAGATATTACTTCGCGGGTCGGGGACTCGGAATAATAAAGGAAACAAGAACTGCTCATCTCTGTATCTTTAGTTTTTCCAAGTTTTATTTGGCAGTTCACATGAACAAACATGGCGATGCTTCATGGTTGCACGCCCGCATTCCCCCAGTCGCAGAGCATCTAAAAACATTCGCGGTCCAAAAGTGAAAAAAAAAAAAGAAGAAAAATAAATAATAACGGGAATAAAAAAAATAACAAGGGACGGCTTTCCTCGTAGCAGACCTTCTAGGCCGTTGTCTTTCATTCTCTTTTTGACGAAGATGTCGGTGCAGGAGTTCGTCTGGTTTTCGCCCATCTCTTTTCATCTCTGTGTTATAGCCACGGTTGTCGATCAATGATGTTCGTTGATCCCGTTTTTTTTTCCTTTCACCTTTTTTTTTTTTTTCAGAACGATGGTCTCAGATGCTGCTTTTGAACAGCGCCGACGGCACGCTATATGTGGGGGCGGGTGAGGTATCAGCGTGCGTGCTTGTGTTCTTGTGCCGGTGTCTTTGGTTAACCGGTACTTGGAAAAGAAGCTTCGTTTTCGGGGCTGTCTACTCGAGCGTGTCGAGGAGACAGACTTCAACTCTCGGCATAGGTTTGTGTGGTGTAAAGGTGCTCTCTCTCTCTCTTTCTCTTTTTCTTTTGTATTTTATGTTGGTGCTTGTGGTTCGTCATGTAGGCGCGGATACGCTATAGTGACTCAGACAGGCATGCCACGGTGCTTGCACATTTAGAGTTGAATTTGAGAGAGGATATCGAGGAAAAGATTCCGCGATTCGCTGTTTTAGGCCCAGTGCTTTTTTCGTGCTATCTTTCTTCTGCGAACAACTTTTCAAAGTTGCTGCTCGCTAAAGCCCGGACTGTAAAAACGATTGCGTGACATCATTTAAGAAACAAGTTATCCGAAGTTGTCCTGGCTGGGGGAAAATGCAGGTCAGTTTATCTATGAAGAGTTAGAGGTTGATGAGACAGTCAATACCCTCGGGCTATGACGAGCGTACAGTCATAAAGGCTATAATGATGTCACGCAGTATTTTGGTAAAGGCCCTTTTTTAAGGCAGAACTGTTGGAGACGACACAGGATATACATTAAGATTTTCTAGGACACTTTACTTCTGAAAGGCTCTTGTATATGACTATAGCTGTTGTGCGTGTGTTGTGCTTGCAAAAACTGACGTGGCCGAGATCATTTTTTGGTTGTCCAAGAAGTTTTCCTTTTCAAGTAACGTTTCTGTGTGGCTGGAAACTCGTCGGGTCTTTTCTCTACTCAACAAGAAACTATGCTAGTAACTCACAAAATCAATTAAATCAACGTTAACAAATAGTTCGTGAATAACATAATTTAAGGTTAATTGTAGTGTCACGATAGACGTGTACGCCATACAGAAAGCACTGAGCAGATATAAGCATACCGGTCAGCAGGAAAGACAAAATCTGAGTTTTCTCGTTATTCCACATACACAAACGCATTTTCCCCCAGCAGCTCGGATATCATCACGGTCTGGTCACGACTCGTCTTCCAGCTGTCGCTCACCGCACATCGCACCTACGACAAGGAACCCGCAACAGGTGATCATTCACGCGCTAAACAGCGCGAGTCGTAGAAGGAGCAGCAGGCAGCACCAACAAACGACGCGCATTTAGTGAGCACAACAGGAAACGCCCATTCCAGCTGCCACCACATTATCGTCACCATCATCTTCATCATCATCATCATGATTCCAAACGTAACACACGCGTTCCTCCCTGCCTCCTGGACACCAAACTCGCGCCCGATTCCGCGGCGCCTTGGCATTGGAGCTGGCGGCCTGGTACGCAGACGTCCAGAGGGCGGACCGTCCGGTCTTCCATTGGGCGAGGGAAGCTGGCAACGACCACAGCGAGCGGATGGTCCGTCCCAAGTCAGCTTCTTACACGAAGTTCATACACGGTGGTCCGGCCTCCCTCTGGCACCTCAAGCGTGTCCCGCGAGATAGGATGACGCGAACGTGCCCGCCATGAACAGTCCGAGCGTCTCGCACGGGCCGCTGCCGCCGAGGAACGTGAGGTTCCTCCGGGAAAGAAGAAAAAAAAGCCTGCGGCCATTCGTCTTGAGGCAAACAATGGCAATCTGCGCCTGTCAAGCCGGGGTGCTAATTGGACGCCGTCGGGGCTATCTCGTTGTTGGACGCCTCCTCGGTTGTCCGCGAGGACGTTGTGTAATGCGGTTCCCATTCGCTGCGCGTGGCGGTGGGAGAGGGAGGCCTGCCTTTATGAGCTGCCTCGAGGCGAGTGTCTTCGGTTCTACGACGGACCACCGGACTCCCGAGGGATCGTTCATCGTTGGCTTTTTTTTTTTTTCTTCGGCGGTCTTGAAGTGCGATATGCGGTCGTAATGCCGCAGGTGAACAAGCTGGACGTGGTCTGTTATGCCCATCATCAATTTACCGCAGTGATTCGTTCTTTCCGCTCGCTCTTCTAATTGGCTCGTGCAGTCTCGTTGAGTCTTGTGTTCATACGGTTGCCCCGGGCTGTTCGTGTCCCGCGTTATGCCATATGATATGCTCGAGCGCTTTAAAAAGAATGCCTCCCGGCCACCAACAGGGCATTCTATGTTATTATGGGTGATCAGTGACGGACGTGGCGGACTCCGCCAATTGTTGAGCAACCAATGAGACCCCAACATTGGACGAACACCACCGATGGAAAAGTAATTCTTCCGAAACGGGAAGCGTGGGTAATTGTAAGTGTGTTTTCGCTTCGTTTCGTGTCGTCATTCGTCTAGATTTCCGTTATGTCCGCATCAAAAAAGCTTTGAGATAAATAGAAGGCCTTCGAGGAATCGGTCAACCTGCAGCGCGTGACGAGTAGCACACAGACTCGGGGATCGCGAGTTGGTTCGCCACTTGATTCAACCATAGAGTTATTATAATGTACGCTAAAGGTTCAACTGGCGCTAGTGTCTATGCGACTTCCAGAAGGCAAATTGAAGCAGACAGCAGCCAGTCTACTTTTGCGGTGCTCCTGTGCATTCCTATGGGAAAACGCGCGCACATTTTGTCTCTTCGCCGGAAAACAACATTAATAACTTTTGTTATTTCGGTTGTACCGTATAGTATGTCCCTTTATTAATACTGTGAGAGTGTAATTGCTTTAGTTACAGCATTTTTCTTTACCACTGAACGATGTCAAACTTCGCTGTATTTCAGGCCCAAACCTCTGTACCATGCCAGGTATGTAAAAACGAGCGGCGATTCTAAGCAAAATAACGATCGAAAGGAATGTAGAATGTGTTCAAGGTTAGCTAGCATTCCGCTGGCGCTTATATATTGCTAATATCCCCGTCCTCTCATTATATGAAAATGACTCCGTCGTGCGCATCTTTACGATATCGGTTAAAAGAAAAACATTCGAACGTAAAAAAATAATGTATGTGGGCTACAAAAGGTGTGTATTTTTATTATTTCCTATGCCTGGCAGTTTTTATCGGACACCTGTTTTCTGGCTTCTCCCTATTTGCAAAGATTTGGAGCGTGCGGGTGATATTTGAACCCAGAACAAGCATCTTCGCACATATTCATGTGCAGAAAGAATAAAGCAGTCCTTATTTATTGGAAATCGGACTATATTACGTGACTTTCAATTTATTTTGATTGTCTGCATGCACAAGGAGTCACTTATCCAGTGTTACTGCGTAGTTCTTGCCGTCTCTCTTAGTACGTCTTTCTTTAGTACGTTTGGCAGGTATATCCTCCATGCTAGAAAGCGCCGACGCCGTGTTCGCGCTAACAGTGTCCGACAGTACACATAAATACATGTACGAAGCAGTTTTAGCACCGTTTTTAATTCCACGAATTTAAAATAAAAACGCCGTAACTGACCAATTATTTCGTCTGCGTGACTGAGAAATGTTTGAATGTGCCTAGTACGTACGAATTATTCGTGATATTTGCTCTTATAATCGAGCGCAGAGAGAAAATGCACTCTTTTTCCCATAGATATGCATTACCGGAAGTCAATTTCGGACTGGTTGCTGTCTGCTTCAATTTGCAGCAGCACACTAGCGCCAGTTGAACCTAGCGTACATTACAATAACTCTATGGATTCAACTTTCCTTCGATCCGAAGACATCTGAAATATGATCAAAAACAGGGGTCGTGATATAAGATATACACACGGCGTCCGATTAAGAATGAGCAACTTGGGGATGTTCAGCTTATGACGGCGACATACAGTATTCGCACCGATCCAGCGACTGTATCCCGTGACAGTCCGAGCGCGCAGTCCACGATCCTCGGTAGCCAATCAAGCGACGACAAAAGTTCATCGTCACGGCGCTCGTCGTCTTTGTGCGTTTGCTATCAGCAACAAAACCAATCACGCGCAGAAAGAAAAAAGAAAGCGCAGGATTACGGTGCATTTATTGTGCCTGATTGCTTTAGCCGGTGGTATAGAAAAAGGCACAAAAACGACGGGCGTCGCGTGACGATGCACTTTCAGTGCCGCTTAATTGACTCCATCGAATCGTATAAACCGACTCAACTCACTGACGTCAGGCCACTGCGGTGGCGCTGCTGTCGGTACTGCGCATGCGCAAACGTTTCCCTCCTCCCGAATGTGGTTTCTGCGCACGCGCAGTGTCCCCACGCCTGGTGTGGGCAAAGCGGGCTTGTTTGCACGTAAACACTGTGTTCGTGTATAGACGCTTTACACACGCGCCAGATTGAGCCGCCAGAGCCGCCCTTCTCTTGTCTTACCGAGATGCCGAGCCACTGAAGCGGGCGTTGACAAGTCTCCACAACGGCCTATGCTGGGGGGAAGGACACAGTAACACTTAAAATGGCAAAAACCTGTCCTGCTGTGGAAATGATGAAGTCAAGCGAACGGAATAAGAGGGAACAAAAACTGAAGGTCAGTTATGGCGGCGCCCATGCACAGCTGCTGTAAAGCGTCTATACAGACCTTTGCATCGCTCATCACCCGGGTGGAAAATGCAGAGTCACTGAGCCATGGACGCATGCGCAGCGTCCGATATACCGCACAACAGATGAACAGCGCATGTTCAGAAAGCGTTCCACAGCCCCAGCAGACAAAGATGGCAGCTCGCAGAAGGCGATTTTTGCGACCCGCGGGCTCCCTCCCGTGACGGAGCTGGTAGGACGCGAGCAGACGACGCGCAATGTCAAAGCACGGAATGGCTATGTTAATTTGCATCTACGTCGAATAAAAACTGTTTATTTATTAAAGAAACGCGTATGACGTTTTTGTGAGGGATAAATAACAGCCCCTCAAAGTTGCTTTTTATATTTAAAATCTTCTGTCTGCGAAGGCTGCTGTGGAAAAAAAAAAAAAAGGGTTTTGCATTCACCAGAGTAAATGGACCTTTTCCGAGAAGCGTTCTGCGCACGCGCGAGCGTCCGATGCCAAGCGGCGGAAGTCTGCACGAAATATCGAGGAAATTCGGAAGGAGGCTTTGGATCAGTGAGTAGAACACGTAATTGCAACATATATATAATTGTGTTACACAAAAAAAGAAGGTGGATGAAAAGAAAAACACGACGTTTGGGTGGACGCCACGGATTCCCCTCTTTGACGTCGCGTTGTGCACGCACCGCAGCTCAGAGAGCGAAGAAACTGGTAGCGTAGCTTCCATTATCGATTGGTAGCGCAGGTAGGTCACTTCCTCGATTTTTAGTTCGTGCAGCCACCGCCTGGTGCCGTCGGTATGTGGAAAAGGTCCAATGACGTGCTGTCTTCTTAGCTGTGCACGCGCGCACAGTTGTGTTGCAAAGCGCCGCACACATGTTTTAGCTACATTGAGCTTGCCCATACCGACGCTTCTATACAAATGTGACTAGACAGTTGACGACGCTTAGCTCCTCCCGCATCGAACATCGCGACTTCTGCTCAAAAGAAAATCAGGAATTTTCATAAATTCTTGAATTGTCGGACATGGCCCGGCAAATTCAGGCGATTAATTAATGTGTTCTACTTCTATCCAATTTTCACTACGAATTGTTTGCAAATTTAAAATCGCTCGCCGAGAAGTGAGTGAGTAAAAATACGTTTATTCACAGAAAGGGGACACCGGATACCTCCACAAAAGTCATATTTGTCTTTCGTCACCATCATTGCTGAGAAGGGCATCACGCGGCATTATGAGCATTTGGGTCCGCAAAATTGAGGTCAATTCTCACATGCTGCGAAGCGCTAATGTAGAGCTGCTCAGGTGTCGTCAGCTACTTATCGTCTGCCATGAGCAACAGTTTTGACGGTGCAATACAAAGCTGGTCCATGTGTGAAGAGCCCTTTAAACATAAACGGTAGTAATTCACAGCAGGTGTATACCTCATTTGTTTAGACGCTGAAGTGTCACCGACTTATACACCATTCACACGGTCAGCATGAAGGTACCTTTAACATAGGTCCCTTTGCTATCGGCGAATCAGCCCGTGCTCTTGGGTCGCGAGCACACGCCACGCGTGGAAGCTCTTGAATTGATTGGCTGCAGAGAATAAAGGTCCCTCAGCTAAAGGTACCTTTACGGTCGTGTGAATGGGGTAACTGAAGTGTTACACGCGAGAGGTTCTCGAATTTTACTTTCCTATATACTTTCAATTTGATGAGACATTTTTTTCTCAGTTTTATTTTGTCCGAATCACAATAAAAAATACACCCTATTCGCCGTGGTAGATGTTGAGGGAGGGAAAGCGCTGGATATTCTATTTTCATCATCCAGATTTTCGTACTGTGGTAGAACAGCACACCACCATCCCAGTGTTCCGACACATCAGCGCCAAAGCGTTCGTAAGCACGACTACGCGTGCCAGGGTTTCAAGCTTTGTTAAAATGCCTATACTACAAATATCACTTTACCAAATAAACTCAACGCGTGACAGGCTTTGTCGCGCGTTACCCAAAAAGCCCATGAAGCGAGCTGACGAGCCGAAGGTTCCAAGATGTGCGCGGCCTGTCCCAGTCTGTCCTACCCGTGACGTCACAAACGATGATGATGATAGCTGAAGAAGCGCCCCCTGTAGTTCGCGCACGCCGCCAATATTGTACGCTTCTGTGGATTTGAAAGTGAGGGGTGTGCTCGTTTGGACATCCTTTTTCGGGACAGTATATGTATACCGTGGCTTGGGGACCACCCATGCTCGGGACAAAGCAACCTTACAACTGCAGATGAGACGTTTGTCCTGTTCGGACGAACAAAGGATAGCGTGCATGGTATACGTGTGCGTGCAAGTATAATGTCGACACGCTCCTCGGTTGTTGTTTCTTTCTTTTTTTGTGTGTGTTAGTCATTTGGCGCGCACTCTAGCCGATCTCACGTAAGATCACCCTTCGCGTATCTCCGTGGTTTGGCTCTGAATCTTGCTGGAGACGCCGCACTTTTAGTCGGGGATCCGCGAGGCGCCTCTTCGAGTGACCTTTCTAATGGCACCAAATGAGCCGCTTGTTTTTTTTTTTTTGCCTCGGCGCGTTGGGGTCGCCTCGCACGGTCATATATACATATATATAATACACACGCGGTTAGCTAGCGAGCGGCCGGGTAATTGGGTTTGTGCGGTGCTTTTGTTTGAGGAGAGAGCGAGGGTGTCGTGGAGAACGTTTGCTCAAAATCGGCTCCGCTCTGCTCATTAATCTTCGCGAAATTAAAGAGCGAGACAGTCCAAAACAGAGGTCACGAGGGTCGCCTGCATTTTTCGCCTTGCTTCGCAAAACACCACCGTTTCTTTTGTTTTTCTATTTTTTTTCTCCCGCATGTTTAACTTATTTTAACCCCTCTTTCTCTTTCTCTTTTTCTTTCTCCCTATTTCTCACTTCGTTAATTTTATCGGCGTACATCATTAGCCAACGATGCTTACTCAAACAAATGATGCTTTCAAGGTTCTATTGGCGTCATGGAGGCACGCTGACTTCCGAATGTCTTTATGATGGAAGTTGTTGAACTGTTCGCACCCATTGGTCGCGTGGTCGTAGATATCATAATTGGACACCATAAAACTTTGCCCCGTGAATAGTCCCCTTCGAACTTTGTGTCCTAAACAACATATCACAATTTCGATCGTGATTATCTGGCTGAAGTTAGGTTAAAGTATATATATATATACAGGCACGTAGCCAGGATTTTGTTTCGGGGGGGGGGGGGGGGGCGGGGGGGGGCCTGCCCATAACAAAATGCTGTATGAGGGGGAGGGGGAGAGGAGGCCCCAGCAAAATGGAAGATTTCGGGGGGGGGGGGCCCATGGGCCCGCCCCCCCCCTGGATATGTGCCTGTATATGTGTGTGTGTGTGTGTGAGTGTGTGTGTGTGTGTGTGTGTGTGTGTGTGTGTGTATGTGTGTGTGTGTGTGTGTGTGTGTGTGTGTGTGTGTGTGTGTGTGTGTGTGTGTGTGTGTGTGTGTGTGTGTGTTTGGGCGTTTCATTTGCGTTCAGGCAACGAGGTGCAGTCGTATTTTTTTTTTTTAATTTCCCTCAAATTTTTATATTTTGTGGCGCATGTTCCAAAAAGAACAATCCTTTTTATTATAATTTCTTGACACGTTTAGTTTCTGAGAAAAAAAATCTCAAAGAAACGGGAAAGAATGACGAGGTTTTGACGATTGTCGTGTGTGGTGTTTTTGAATCCCTCTCAATCTCAAAATATTCAAAATAGAGCGTCTATATTTTTTAGTGTAATATATATGCAAGTAGGTAAAACGACATTATAACCAGGGTTGTAAAAGTTACTTCAAAAATGTACCTAAGATACAGTTACAGTTACTCATACGAAAAGGTACTTAGGTACGTACCTATGTACTAGCTTAAAAATGTACCTAGGCACAGGTACAGTTACTTTAAAGATACTTCCTTTATTTATTTTCCCCAAATTTGTCAGAATATATTGGAAGTAAAGCTCTTTATACTAAGGATGCACAGAAAACGAGTTCGATAAATATGCTTTATTGGTGTCAATGTGAGAAATAAGGAAAACCGCATTGACATGAGCATTCTAGGACACGTTATCTTTTTCGGTTTTAGTTTGAGATGAAGGAAGCAGGTCGCTACATTCCCCAGACGGAGTTCCCAAGCGATTCGATAAATTGGTGTTGCTAGAACGGCATCGCTACTCCACCGTTCGCTCAAACGAACACAGCCATTCGCTAAAGTGTCGTTCGATGAAATATTATGGGTGGGGCCTCGTTCGCTAATACGTCGTTCGATCAAGTTAAATAGGGTACTGTCATGAATATAGATATATATTCAATATAAATATTGAATAGGGTACTGTCATGGTTCACGAGCAATCAACTTACAATCTACCTAAAGAAATCTAAGTATTCAGTGTTTCATTCTAAGAAAAAGGCGATTAATCACGACGAGATAGTTATACAATTAGATAATACGGAATGACAACATGTTACTTGTTATAAATATTTAGGTTTTCTGTTTGACTCTGATATGCACTGGAAAAGCCAAATTAAGCACATGTGTTCGAAAATTGCATATGGTTGTTATACATTATTAAAGGCACGCGAATTTTTTTTATTTATTCATTTTGCGCATACTCTATTTTGCATTCGTCCACAGTCAGCTGGTTTATTGTATTGAATCCTGGGGTAATACTTTCGCTACATACTTAGATCCGGTAACTCGCTTGCAAAAACGGGCGATACGATTTATAGCATTTTCAAGAAACACTAACCCTAGTAGATCTCTTTTCCAATCGCTAAACGTGTTGCCATTCAGTTGTATTTACAAATTAAAAATAGCTCGAACAGTTCGTAAAATCATAGTCTAATGAACCCCTTTCTTTGAATTTATTTCGATCTCCCAGGAGACAAACAAGGGCTGCAGCGAATTATATGTTTAATTTACCGCCATGCCATAATGCATATGGACAAAGGCTGATTGAATTTTATGGTTCTCTAGTTTGGAATGAAATACCTATTAATGTAAAGTTGGAAAACAACATTCTGCCCTCCTTAAAAAAATTCTTTCGTGATTATGACATGCAATTACGCTAATTACTTTCTAGAACGTGATTTCTTTTGTTTTTTTTTTGCGCATTGTATGAGTCTATTGTATTCTGCCGCTTTTTAAACCTATATTACGATTGGACCCCGGACTAGCCTTGACGGCTATGGGTCCAAACAGTTTTTGTGTATTTTGAAAACAAATTTGTGAATAAAGCATTGAATGAATGAATGAATGAATGCCTCCCAGGTCGTACCCAACTCACCGTTAATCACGGCACAGGGTAGTGTGTTAAAACTTTCAGGTTTATATTTTCTACCATTTTGACGAAGCGAATAGAAAAGTACCTGTAAAAAGTAACTTCACTCAGTTACAAGTTACTAGAAAATGTACCTAAGATACAGATACAGATATCGAGAAATGAAAGTACCTAGGTTTGTACCTCAGGTACAACAAAAGTACCTAGATACTGATTTCCAGTTACTTGTACCTAGGTACTTTACAACCCTGATTATAACTACTATTTATTATTCGTCACTCCAATCTTTGCGAAAATCCACAAACATGCCTCCACGAACAACTGTGACCTAAATTGCGGATTTTTTTTTTTTTGAGTCGACTATGTTTAGTATTGCTTTTAAAATAATACCACGTGTAGAACCTTTCATTGCCTTCCAAATTAAGCAAAGTTTGTGCCTTTATCATGCTCGAGTACTGAGAAATAAATTATGAAACAGAGAAGGTTTTCACTTTTCGTTCAATTTCAGCACGCTGTATGAAAAAAAACAACACAATTTTTAATTTTTTTTTTTTCTTTCGCGTCGCGTTTTCTTTACACCCTTCTTTTACCCAGAATTAGGGATGCCGCGAACCACCCTAGGTTCGAATTCGAAAGGTTTCGATATTTTCGAACCGAACTGATATTCGAAATCGAAAGGTTTCGATATTTTCGACCGTACGGAGGTTCGAATTCGAAAAATTCGCAACTTTCAAAAATCGTGGAGTTTCGAATTCGAAAAGTTCGAAGCTTTCATGGTTTCTAAAAGTTCGGGTTCAATTATTTCGAATATTGTTTTACTCGAGGTTCGAGAAATTCGAAGATTTCGAACTTTCCTAACTTGAAAATTCGAGAGATTCGAATGTTTCGAATTTCTTTGGATCTGAAATTCGAAAAATTCGAACGTTTCGAATTCTTATCAACATAAATTTCGATGAATTCGAAAATTTCGAATTTCTTTCTACATAAAGTTCGAAAAGTTCGAAAGTTTCGATTCTCTTTCAGGGCTAATGTTAGAAAAAAAACAAAAAAAAAAGAAAAAAAGAAAAACTTTGAAGGTTTTTAATTTCTTTGACGTCCAAGTGCGCAAAGTTCGAGGTCCGGTTTTAATGTTCCGCCACGGTTTCAGTTTCAGTTTCAAATAACGTTTTCACGCCTCACTGGTTTTCACGAAATCAGCTTTAGAAAAGTTCGGGTGTGATATTTAGACTGCGCGAAGTTGGTCAGGCAATTAAATGAGACGACGAGTTTCCCGGATGTGTTGGAATATTTGCCAGTGCAGAGTGACGCGTGACCATAGATAAGTAATTGTGACCGCCAGCCCGGGGTGGTCATTAACGTGCATCACGAAGTAGTGATCACACGAACGCACTGTTTAACGATACTCATCCAGTTTGAAACGGCCAGGGGCAGGCAGGTGGTTGAGGCTCAGAAAAACCTTGAAGCGATCTGGCAAACTGCCTCCCTACCCCCTTGCACGCTGGTAGTAATCCGATCGAACGCCGCCCAAGTGACGCTGGCATATAGTAAGTTTAGTTTGTACATGATGCAAAACCCTGAGACTGGGAGTGAACTTTGAAAGAAAAAGTATAAGAAGACAGAAAAAAGGGGACAGGATAACGCCTCAAACTCAGCTCTGAGAATGAAATTTGGAAGAAAAAGTGTAAGGAGACAGAAAAAAGGGGGCAGGACAACGTCTCAAACTCAGCTAAGGACAACGTCTCAAACTCAACTCAGCTGAAAAGTCAACTCAGGACAACGTCTCAAACTCAACTCAGCTGAGTTCGAAACGTTATCCTGTCCCCCTTTTTTCTTTCTTCTTACACTATTTCTTGCGAATTTCATTCCCAGTCTTGGGATTTTGCATCATGATCAACATATATGAGCTCGCCTGCACCTTGACAATTTTTTTGTTTGTAATTGCTTTGGAGGTTTATTTTCCGGGACGGAAGAAACGCCGAGCAAAAAGCACAGAAGCTGATGCAACTTGAGGTCGAGAAGCGTTCTACCATACCAGTGGCGTCGGAAGAGGAAAAACGGGGGGCTCCAGTCTCTCCCCCCCCCCCCCCCCCCCCAGATATTTCGGACTGTTAAAGTAAGCAATGCGAGGAAAGAGGGTATGGTCGAGCTTATTTTAATCCGAAATTATTTAGGCATATGTATAGCTACTGTCGCTCTTCACTGCATAAAAGATCGCGTAGATGGTCATTGTTAGAAACTCGTTGTCAGAAGGCACTTGTCGTCACATGCTCGGTGGCTCGGAAGTTCAAAGCTATGTGTTTTCGACCTAAATAACTGTGCCATTGGTAAAAAAATAATAAATAAATAAACATAACAATAAATGCAAAAATTAAAAGCTGGAGAGAAAAAAAAAAAAAAAAAAACTATCAAGAACCTGCCGGAAGCGTTGTATTCTTGCATATTCAGAGGCCCAAAACGATGAAACAAGTTTCTCCTACCAAAATGTGTACAGGCCAAAAGAAACACGTCACAGGAACGTAAAATAAAAAAAAAAAAAAATATTTTTTTTATGACGTGCTGAATTTGAACAATTTTGGAAATCTTCTCCCATGAGTTAATTTATCCCTCAACGTGAAAAAAACAATAAATACATTATTTTGTATTCTGCTGATGGTAATGATATGTACTGTCTGTGGTGCTAATTTAAATGCGATACCTCAAACAATGTAGACGAGAAAAATTACCAAGTTTAGGGCATAATTGCCCGTAGATACATGTTTGGATATTTCTTCGAAACTCGTCTTGAATAACAATAATCATATCTTACGACGACACTTACCTAGGCTATACATAGATCATTCTTAAAAAGTTTAACATCTCTACCATAAATAGCTTCGGCTATAGCGCGCTTCAAATATGGCACAAACGACAATTGTCAAAAACACGTCGTCCTTCCTCGCTCCTTCGGGAATCTATTTCTTTAAAACCAAGCATGCCAGATGATTGAAATAAACGGCATTGTCTTTCGCAAGGAATGCGGCACCGCATGTAAAATTGAAAAAAAAAAAAAAAATTACGAATGTACCTTACTGCTTGAATCCAAATGAAACCGCCTGCCGGTCTTTCGAAGTTCGACGAAACTTCTAACTTTTACCCTAAAAGTTCGAAGTTCGTCGAACTTTAGATTTTTCAGGAATCGAAAGTTCGACAATTTTCGAATTCTTTAGATTAATAAGTTCGAAAGTTCGAAACTTGTCGAATCTCTTAGCGTAGGAAGTTCGAAAGTTAAAAAAGCTTCGAACTTTTTAGTGCAAGAAGTTCGAAAATTCGAAAATCATCGAATTTTTAGTCTATCAAGTTCGAAAGTTCGACGAGCATCGAATTTTGCAGCGTAATAAGTTCGAAATTTCGAAAAGCGTCGAACTTCTCAGTTTAATAGGTTCGAAAATTCGACTTCCGTCGAATTTCTCGATATAGAAAGTTCGAAAATTCCAAATCTTTCGAACCTTTCGAACCGCTTGATTCGATCATCGAACCTTCGGTTCGAAAAAGGTTCGCGGCATCCCTACCCAGAATACATTCCGTTAAAGGTATATGCACTGGTTTTGAGTTTTAAGCCTCCAAATATGCTAAAAAAGAGCAAATGCCGATGGTGGGTTTTGACGATTGTCGTGTGTGGCGTTTTTGAACCACTCTTAATCTCAAAGTATTCAAAAGAGAGCTTCTATATTTTTTTATTGTTATATATATGCAAGTCGGTAAAACTACATTCTGACTACTATTTATTATTCGTCGATCCAATGTTTTTTTAAAAATTCCCAAACATGCCTCCGCGAACAACTGTGACCTAAACTGCGAATTTTTTTTTTTGAGTCGACTATATTTATTATTGCTTTTAAAATAATACCACATATAGAACCGTTCATTGCCTTCCAAATTAAGTGAAGTTTGTGCCTTTATCGTGCACGACTACTGATAAATAAATTATGAAACAGAGAAGGTTTGCACTTTTCGTTCAATTTCAAAACGCTGTAAAAAAAAAAATATATATATATATTTTTTTTTCTTTTACTTTTTTAGCGTCGCGTTCTTTTCACACCCTTCTTTTTTACAGAATACCTTCCGTTAGAGGTATATGCACTGGTTTTGAGTTTTAAGCCTCTAAATATGCTAAAAAATGATTATATTCTGTTATCAACATGAATTTCGCATTAAAAATATAAAATTTCGCATTTAAAAATCTAGGTTTCCAATGGGAAGTGTATTTTACTCTAATATTTTACAATATAATACTTTGATATTTGTAACGTAGTATAGATTATGTAGCGCATAGGGTTTAGGCTTGAGGCCTCTCCAATTGAAAACCCGCTTTCAGCAGTTGCGATTTTATAGTGTTTAGACGTTTGGAATTGCAAACTTGTTATTATACGGCAAACGACATCAATGCCTTTTATATGATTATTTATTAAACGTCCCTTAAATTATTATAATAAAAAATAAAATATACAGCTATAACCCATAAACCCACCAACAGCATTTGCTCTTTTTTAGCATATTTAGAGACTTAAAACTCAAAACTAGTGCACATACCTCTAACGGAATGTATGCTGGCTAAAAGAAGGGTGTAAAAAAAAACGCAACGCAAAAAAAAAATTTTAAAAATTGTTTTTTTTTTTTTTTTTACAGCGTGCTGAAATTGAGCAAAAAGTGAAAACCTTCTCTGTTTCATAATTTATTTCTCAGTACTCGTACGTGATTAAGACACAAAATTTGCATAATGTGGAAGGCGATGAAAGGTTTTACACGTGGTATTATTTTAAAAACAAAAGTAAACATAATCGAATAAAAAACAATCCGCAGTTTAGGTCACAGTTGTTTGCGGAGGCATGTTTGGGAATTTTTACAAAGATTAGATCGACGAATAATAAATAGTAGCTGAAATGTCGTTTTACCGAATTGCATATATATCACAATCAAAAAATAAAGAAGCTCTCTTTTGAATACTTTGACATTGAGAGTGGTTCAAAAACGCCACACACGACAATCGTCAAAACCCCGTAGTTCTTTCCCGCTTCTTTGATAATTTTTTTCTCAGAAACTAAACATGTCAGGACATTAAAATAAAAAGAATTGTCCTTCTTGGAACATGCACCACAAAATATAAAACAAAATTGAAGCAAAATGAAAAAAAAAAAAATATGACTGCACCTCGTTGCCTGAATCCAAATGAAACCGCCCATATTTGTATACTTTTGTTTGTATTCGTTTATTCCACTAGGTCGACAAAAGAAGGGTGGAGGTAGGCAGGGGTGGAAGCGAAAATAGGAAGCAATCTTTGCGTAGCGCAAGCTGGTCTGCTTCTTTTGCAAGGGTTGTGGTGACGTCAGAAAGACGCCGAGCTCTGATTGAGAGGATAGTTTTAGACATCAAAGCAAGCCGCCTTGAGATCCTTCAATCTGAGCCAATCAGAGCTCGGCGTCGTTCTGACGTCACCGCAACCCTCGCAAACAAAAAAGCAGACCAACTTGCGCTACGCTTAGTCACTGAGAGCTCAAAGGGCGTGGCGAGTTCCGAACATCTCATTCTCGCTTTGCGGCCAATCAGACTGCAGCGTTAGGGGATATAAGGAGGCCGAAGAACCAAGCACGAAGCGAGAATCGTTAACATAATGAGTAACGCCTCGCATTTCTCAAGCTGTCGGCAGCTATATAGTGCTTCACTCTTGGTCACGCGACTGCAAACGCAATATACGTTAGTAATTTTCTAGAGTATATAAGCTCACGAATAATCCAATAAAATAACTTAGCCAATACGTTGCGAGGGATTAAAAGCGACCGCGTTAAAATAGAGTACTCTCTCTTCAATCGGTACGAGGAGTCATCAGCGGAGAATCGAGGTTATTTTCCGTCTGGTTATTGTTAGAGCATAGCCTCCTCTATACTGACAAAGCCTGGCAGGTCGTCACGTGACGCGGCCGCCGAAAGTGAAAAGGTAGAGCGGCAGACAATGGATGGATGGATGGATGGATGAATACGGCTGAGCACTTTGGATCGGGCGGTAGCTTACGCCACCTAGCCATTTTGTCTTACCCTTTAAGCTTAGAATATTTAAATGTGAAAACTATATTCACTCCGTACTGAAAAGAAAGTGAGGCTATAAATCCCCCTTGCCATCAGTTAATAAGAAAATGCCTAGTTTTCTCTCGCTTTCTGCCACCATTCACTTAATCTTTGCTTGGTAATCTCTACTGTCTTGAAATCCACTTTTCCTTCGCTGTCTCTAAAACCCAATGACCTTATTAAATCTACGTTGTCTTCGGTATGCATAGGGTGAAGCCCTTTACAGTAGAGTATCAAGTGCTCAGCCGTCTCGTCCTCCTCTCCACAAGCAGCGCACACTGTGTCCATTTCCTGGTACTTCGCTCTGTATGTTCTGGTTCGCAAAACACCTGTCCTTGCCTCAAACAACAATGAGCTTCCCCTAGAATTGTCATAAATGCTTTCTTTGGCAATAACTGTTTTGTTTAATCTATAGCCTTCCAGAGCCTTCTTTGTCTGCATTCCCTCTAGCCACCGATCTCTTTCTGTGGCCTTAACTTTCTTCTTAACTGAGACCTGCTCTTCCGTAACCCCACTATAGCCTAAAAACTTTCCTCTTAATTTCCTAGTGCGCTGTCTCCATTTTGTGTCTATACTCCTCATGTATAAATAGCTGAAACCCTTTCGTGCCCATTGCTCCCCACATGACAAGAGTCATGTAACGGGCGCCCCGCTGTGGCGAGACGCCGAAACACACTTGTCCCGAGCGATGGAAATGTCCGATCGTGCTTCTCGCGTTCCTCGGGCTATGCTGCTTCTTTTCTCGTCGGGTTTGAAAACCATGTTTGGGTCCTTGCCGCTGCAAAAGCTGTGCGCTGACTACAGGCTCCCCGAGAAATGCTCCGTGCCAGGGGTTTCCCCAAGAATTGAAATCAGGGGGGGGGGGGGGGGGGTGTCTAAATTTTTTTGGGGGGGAGAGGGGGGGATTAAAGGGGGGGGGGGGCATTGCGAATATTCGCGATGGATGGATGGATGGATGGATGAATACGGCTGAGCCCTTTGGATCGGGCGGTAGCTTACGCCACCTAGCCATTTTGTCTTACCCTTTAAGCTTAGAATATTTAAATGTGAAAACTATATTCACTCTGTACTGAAAAGAAAGTGAGGCTATAAATCCCCCTTGCTATCAGTTAATAAGAAAATGCCTAGTTTTCTCTCGCTTTCTGCCACCATTCACTTAATCTTTGCTTGGTAATCTCTACTGTCTTGAAATCCACTTTTCCTTCGTTGTCTCTAAAACCCAATGACCTTATTAAATCTATGTTGTCTTCAGTATGCATAGGGTGAAGTCCTTTACAGTAGAGTATCAAGTGCTCAGCCGTCTCGTCCTCCTCTCCACAAGCAGCGCACACTGTGTCCATTTCCTGGTACTTCGCTCTGTATGTTCTGGTTCGCAAAACACCTGTCCTTGCCTCAAACAACAATGAGCTTCCCCTAGAATTGTCATAAATGCTTTCTTTGGCAATAACTGTTTTGTTTAATCTATAGCCTTCCAGAGCCTTCTTTGTCTGCATTCCCTCTAGCCACCGATCTCTTTCTGTGGCTTTAACTTTCTTCTTAACTGAGACCTGCTCTTCCGTAACCCCACCATATAGCGACTCCAGCAAAACGAACGACACCTAGCGGGAAAACACTGAACTGGCCGGACCAGGTCCTTTCGCGATTTCTGCTCGTCTCTTCTGGCTTCCGTGTTTGCATGGTGTCGGTGGATTGCGCGACAGAACAGTTCTACCGGTGTCTGTGTCGTAACCGTAGTATCGGCTTGTGACCCAGGTTGCTCTGCACGCGACCTATGGAACCGCGTGAGCCAGACATTCTGCGTTTCTCAACGTTCATCAGCACAGTGGAAGGACAGTGGGCAGTCCTTTCCTCGTTTCCTCGAAGAAAGTCAAGCCTCTGGAAGCTCGCTTACCCCAACACATCGCCGCAGGTTCGAAACGTGGAGAATAAAAAGGGGGAGGGGGGGGGGGGACCATTTGGAGTCCAATTCCCGCTCGCTGATGCCCCAGCGTTTTGCGTTGAGCTGGCACATGGCACGGCACGACCTGAATTCGACCGCCATATTTGCCCGATAGTGGCGTCCCCTATAGGTCGCTGGAGTCACGAATAGGAGTCGTTGTGAATTAAGGGGGTGCCTTCGGAAAAACAAGGGGGGGTCTGGGGAAATCCCTGCTCCGTGCTACCAGATCCTCGCGCTCCAAATCTGCGACCGGGCATTCCATGGCTCCGTCATTGAACTGCCAGGCTTTATGAGTATTCACCGATGTTTGTTTGCAAACAAGCTCGCTGCCGCCCACTATCGGCGGACCGGCCCCTGCGCGCTTCCGGTTTTCCTCTTCTTTTCCTTTTGTCACACATCCTTTTGTTATTTGTACTACGTTCTACAAAGCGCGCAGGTTCTTACAAACCTATTACAGGTACCTCTCCGAAGGAAAATCTTTTTTTCCGATCGCTGTGTGTTACTGAAGAAGAAATAAATACACTACCGGAAGTCTACTGTTGCACCAAATACTGTGGCGCCCTCGTGGTACCAACTCCCACCGAATGCGGTGTATTCGCGACTCCAGCGACCTATAGGGGACACCACTATCGGGCAAATATGGCGGTCGAATCCAGGTAATGCCGTGCCATGTGCCAGCTCAACGCCCAGCGCTGGGGCACCAGCAAGTAAGCATTGGACTCAAAATTGGTTCCCCTGCGCTTTATCTTCCACGTTTCGAACCTGCGGCGATGTGTTGGGGTAAGGGAACTTCTAGAGGCTTGACTTTCTTCGAGGAAACGAGGAAAGGACTACCCGCTGTCCTTTCACGGTGCTGATGAACGTTGATAAACGCAGAATGTCGGCCTCACGCGGTTACATATATATATATATATATATATAGGTCGCGTGCAGGGCAACCTGGGTCACAAAGCGATACTACGGTTACGACACAGTCACCGGGACAACTGTTCTATCGCGCAAACCACCGAAAACATGTAAGCACGGAAGCCAGAAGAGACGAGCAGAAATCGCGAAGGGACCTGTTCCGGCCAGTAAAGTGTTTTCCCGCTAGGTGCCGTTCGTTTTGCTGGAGTCGCGAATAGAGGAGACTATGGTTAGAGGATTACCGGGCGTCCGCGAGAAAACCGAACCCTGTTTTTTCGCACCGCAAAAATAAACTAGATATCGCGGAGAGCTCGAACTCCGTCAGAATGATAGTCCCAGCCGTTCGAGCAAGATGCCAAAGTCTCAGCACCAACCGTTACCTTATTCATAAGTTATAAGCTTATTTTTTTTTTTTACATTCATTGAAAAAATGGCGGCCGACGGAGTTCTTGAATACATGGAGCTTTATGGCGCCAGAAACAGAAAACGGGCTAAAATGGGCCCTGTTTTCCCCGCTGAAAATGACTTTGGCATCTCACTCAAACGGCTGGGGCTACGTTCTGACGAAGTTCGAGCTCTCCGCGATGTCTAGTTCATTTTCGCGGTGCGAAAAACAGGGTTCGGTTTTCTCGCGGACGCCCAGTACATCCTCTAACATCGACACCGGACGGAAAATATCCTTGGTCCACTGTTCCACGAAACTAACCTCAAAGCTCAGACCAAAAGGGGGAAAAAAACAAACGACAACAACAATAACAACGAAAGAAACTGAGACAGTAATATCATCACATGCGAATGAAAAAGAAAACTTTCAGCCTTTCCACTCTGGTGAAAAAGGAAGAGCAGCGGAGCTGTACTATGTGCCGCCGTCGCTCATAGATGGCGGTAGCTGTCCAGAGGGTTGTGTCGAGCTTTATTTGTCCACGGACACGAAACCGGGGAAGCTAGCCCTTAACAGCTCCGCTGTAAAAAAAAAAAAAAAAAAAAATTGTCTGTAGAAACCTCTTTTGTTGGTTGTCTACGAATTGCGATAGCATTCGTCTAAAACCTTAAAGATGACGTCTAGGACGACATCCTAGAGGGCGACATCAAAAACGACGTCTAGGACAACCTCTAGGGTGATCTCGAGGACGACCTCTAGAACGACGTCTAGGACGACGTCTAGAACGACATCTAGGGCGATCTTAAGGACGACGTCGAGAATGACGCCCTAAAGACGATCTCTAGGGCGATCTCAAGGACGTATACCTCTATGACGACCTCTAGGCGACTTCTAGACGACTTCCAGGACGACGACGTTTAAGACAACGTCTAGGACGACATCAAGGACGACCTTTAGGACGACGTCAAGGTCGCCAGGTCCTTCGAAGAGGGTGCGAATGGGAAGGAATGTGAGACTGAGCTGAAATGGTCTACTGCGCATACCTACTGCGCATTAAGAGGCCAGAAAGTTCGAGAAATCCGGGGGGGGGGGTGAACTAAAGAATGCTATCGCAAAAAAAATAAAAGGAACCATGTTGCTGACGATTAAACCGAGTAGTGGTATCACACCATCGCTGCTGGAATGCAGTTTATATGAACGAGCAAAATCCTTACCAAGTGTCTAGTTGACTCATTCTTACCTGCGAAACGGTTCCTTCTGTTCAGTCGTCTTCAAACTTCCCTTCGGCATAAACTACACGCTTCCAAAGGCGAGGTGGGAGCTGTTCATGAACGGCGTCCAAGAACTCGCGATCCCCACAGTGCCCACGTGACGTGGTTGCACGTGCGCGATTCAACCTCACGCGCGTTCACACGTGCGAGACGTGATCGAGTTTCACGTCCTGGGCGGCTCGGTCTCCTATTTCAACGCTGAGGGGAGCGAAGACGGAGAATTCCAATGGCATGCGACGAGGGGCTCCCTTCGTCACGTTGTTGGCGTCGGTTTTATTCGGTCGCTTGGTCGGTATCTTAGCTTGTCTGAGCACCCGGAGAAAGTGTCTTTGTTGTTCTTTTTTGGGGTCACGAACTTGCGGTTTCCCTTGCGGCTTGCGCGAGGGACATGTCGAGGACGCGAAAACCGCGGTTGCGTCAAAAGGAGCAGCCGCCTTTGTCTAGCCAGTCTTTTGTTGCCGCGGAGGTGCGGTTACAGAACTCCGCCTCAGGTGCGAGATTCGAACCAGCGCGAGCCGTCAATTCCAAGGCTGGGGTTTCTGGCGTTCGGGGTTTTCTTTTTCTTTTATAATTCAGCTTTATGAAGCTTAATGAGTCAACATTTGTTTTATTACCATAAAGTCGGCGATGTGCCCGACCAAAAGCGTCCCCGTGATCAGCTTTTCACGATTGGACAAACAATCGCTATAGCGTTTTAGTGAGATAAAATACGACTAATGTCGGTTCGTCAGCTTTGACGGTGCGACGACGCCGAGCTCTGATTGGCTCTGATTGAAGGAGAGTGGGTAGACCTCAAAGCAAGCTGCCTTGAGGTTTACCCACTATCCTTCATTCAAAACCAATCAGAGCTCGGCGTTTTGACGTCACTACGAAGGAAGCAGACGTCACCTGCAAAAGAAGCAGACGAACTTGCGCTCCGCATTGAACAGTGGAACGCGGGTTCTGAGCGTGCGCAGTGGCTCTCTTCTGTGGAATATCAGACGGCACGCATTTGTCCACAACCCGCGATGACTCAGCATTTCTCGCCTCGGTGGCACTGGAAAGGTTTCTACGGAGGCGTGGATCGAACCCTAGCTTATCTCGGTACACATTCGCACATTTATCGGTGTTTCTCAGTAGTAAACTGGAACATTTCGGGCCGTGTGTCTGCTCTGTTCCAGGGGCGCCGCCATGTTTGTTTATGCTGACGCCATGACACAGTAGGGGGTGCTGCGCTTTTTTCAGTACTCCGTTTTTTTAGAAACCTTCGCACATATCGTAGTGCAAGAACGTCAGAAATGCATAGTCCCGAAGTTCCAACAACAATGCCGACGCCAAGAGTGCCGTAAAAAGCAAAACTATTGTTTTATGCGCAGCCCCTCTCGTCACAAGACACTGCGTTTAAGATTCGTATTTTCCATTTTTTTTTATCGCCGGGGGCTTGGATTTCGTACATTCACACGCAGCCGGTACTTTACAAGCTGATGAATCAACCAAACAGCGTGAAAAGTGCACCATCATGGTGATTCGTCATGTTTCTGGACGTGCTCTATCATCCCTGAACAAATCATAAACAGAAAAGGACTAGTGACTTTGCACTTCTGACTCTGCTTGATTGGTCCCACGAGCTCGAATACAGCGTCGGCTACGCCTGGACTGAGATTGAAACGAAGTGTATAGGGGGTATTCACTGGCCGCCATATTTGAGGTCACTGTTTAGAGCGCATGCTCAGAACGAGCTCGCATGAATAGGCTCCCAAGACCGGCAATCTGGATGGTGCGGGGTGCACGTTGCAAATTAACTGTGGAAGCTCGCCATCAGCACGTGCTCAGCATTAGCGCACACAGATATGGCCGCCAGTGAATACACCCTATACTTGAACTGGAAATTACACAAGAGCATAGGAGTCACTGACTGGACGAGAACTACAGCACGCGGTCGTGGCCTTTTCCCGTGCTTTCACCGCACGTGCACGCTCGAGGCTGACCAGACGTCAAAGTGAATTATTGAAGCTATAGACGTTTCCACTGTTTACAAAAATCACAGTCCACACGTGTTAAATCACAGTCCAGAACGCGCACGTTCGTCGCTTCGGAAAGCGAGCAAATCACGCGCCATACGCACGAACACTGAAAATGGAACCTGCCAAGTGTCCTTTTTTGGAAAGGTCTATAGACCTTTCCAAAAAAGAGCGTGTGGCCGGTGCCATCTTGAGCGTTCGTTCGTATGGCGCGTGCTTTCCTCGCTTTACAAAGCGACGAACACGCACGTGCTGGGCTGTGAAGATCGCACGCTCGACTGTGATTTTGTAAACATTGGAAAGGTCTATAGACCTTTCCAAAAAAAGGCGTGTGGCCGGTGCCATTTTGAGTGTTCGTGCGTATGGAGCGTGCTCTGCTCGCTTTCCGAAGCGACGAACACGCACGTGCTGGGCTGTGAAGATCGCACGCTGGACTGTGATTTTGTAAACATTGGAAAGGTCTATAGACCCCTTTCGAAATAATGCCCTCCGTTGACAGCTGTGGGATCCCTGCACAATGGCGGGGTAAAACCGCAACGTCACGACATACTTTATGCGTTCGGTTGGAGTACAAGAAAAAACACCTACAGAAAAAGATGATGAGCGCAGTGACGTTGCACTTTCAACGATGTTTGATTGGCTCGTCGGCTCCTAGCGTTGGCCGTGCTCCGACGTTCGCTCTCTTATGGAATGACTTGCACGTTCCACGATGTCAGTTGTTCCGCCATTGTGCAGTGGTTCCGACCTTCCAATATTCGGCACGTGAATTTCGAAAGGGAACTATAGGAAGTTCGCGCCGGAGGCGGGAGCACCGAGGGACCTTCCTGGTCCATCGGCACTGCACCGCGGTTGCCCTCCCAAGATGTCGTTTGTGCAAGGATGGACATGGGTGTGTTTTTAATGGGCGCAGAATAAGGGGGACAAGGGAGGGTGCCTGTTACGTGGATACCTAATCCCTTGTGTGTTTGCCGGGCGCGGCGGATGGTAGATGGAGGGATAACCGTTACGATCAGTTGGCCAATGAACTAAATTATTTTAAGTTTTTTTTTTTTAAATTAAGGACTCCGAATTATGTTGCAACGGTAGTTTTAAAGGATTCTTTTTAATAAAGGCTGCCCCAATTTATGTTTGCGAAGAAGACGGTGGGTTCTGAGATATTCATCTATGAATATTTACATTTTTCTTGCCTCATAAAAAAAAAAAAAAAAAAAAAAAACTGAAAACAGAAGAAAACGTTGCGCACTTTGCCCGCAATAGGCTCGTTTGATTTACCTGAACCTTCTGCACCGGTGCAGGAAGTGCAGGTAAATCGAACGAGGGTAGTGATTTACAGGGTATCCCCCAAAAAATGAAATTTACGGGGTTTTTCATTTCACCGCTAAAATGAACTACTCACCGGCAAACGCTCGTTCTCCGTCCAAAGGTAACGCTAGAGATCCGAACCAGATTCGAAAGTTTCAGCACGAACCGATATCTTATTCAAAAGCTATAGGGTAATGATATACGCATGACGTCGTGCACCTCGACCAGAAATTTCTATACGTCCAACGCGAAACTCCTTGGGTCTGTATAAAGCTTATTGTCAAAAGGGGTTGGTAAAGCTGTAGCGTGGCCTTGCGGTAAGGTGGCCGCTTCAAACGAAGCAGATCAAATCCAAAAAGCGGAGGGTTTATTATTTTTTTGTCAAACATTTGGGGATATTAACGACATTTCTATATTACGGTATCGTAAAATTAGTCATCCTTGATGGACGTCTGGTGTCTCACCTCTCAGCTGTAGATAAGAAGCTTAGCCAATGTGGTACAACCGCTAGCCCGGGGTCTTTAATGGGGAGTTTTCGTAGGCCGTTTCTTCCGTCCTTCAACGCTCCCCGCAAGCCGCTACGATATCCAGAACTCTGCACTCAAAACAATAAGCGACGCACTTGCGCACTAGCGGCGCCTTTGTTGCGGAGAGCGTAGCGGAGTAGGGAAAACGGTCTACGAAAACTCCCTAATATGCATCACGCAGTAGTGGTACACGACCGCACGCCGGTACGATGCTAATCCAGATAGAAACGGGGAGGGTTGGATTGAGCTCACGAGCCCTGGGTTCTCTGCAGCGCGCATTATGCGCTTTGAGCTGCGGTGAGTTAACCCGCTCGGCCAGCGATTTCCCCGACACTTCGGTCGGTTGTGCAGCATATATCCACTCAGCTTAGCGGCCTGGACTGAGCTTCGTATCTTTCACCGACAGGACAACACCACGCAGTGTGTTTAGACTGCCTTCGGTCCACAACGCCAGATCTGCAGTGGGGGTTTTGACACGGTTTTGACAAACCCAATAAAGTGTAAGCCTGCCCAGCTATGCAGTGCACACACGCAGAGAGACGGCGAAGTGGGCGCGTGAGGCGAGGAGAACGCCGGGGGTCCTTCGCTCTTGGTCGACGCTCGCGCTGGTCGGAGATGGGTCGGCTGCAGTCATGTGGTCCTGCCACCTCGTTACCCGCTTTAATTACAAGGAGACAAAACAGCCATCCGTCACCGGTCCAATGAGGAGAAAGAGAGACAAAGAGAGGGGGAAAAGGGCGAGGGGAGGATGGGGGGCCGGCAGGAAAGCCCTCCCTCTCAGTGCACGGACGTGAGCAGGCAAAGAAGTGGGAGCTTCAAGACACCACTACGGGCCGTGCCGCAGCAACGGACGAAGCGCCGGGGTTTGGCATTTATATGTTTTTTTTTTCCATACTGGTCGAGTGCCTCCTTCTTTTTTCTCTCTCTCTCTCTCTCTCTCTCTCGTCCCGCTGCTGGTTTAATCTCGCCGCCGTGCGTTTGATGATGGGTCTTGTTAGCGAAAGCCGCCAGCGCTGTTGGCACTTCTCCGGCGTGCACGCTGAAAGACGACACAGACAAAGAACGCACAGCCAAAAGAAGGGGGGAGGAGGGGGATGCCCATCCATAGAAATGGCTGCCGCCCTGCCTCCCCTTCTGCCTTCGGGGAAGGCCGACTCGATTTCGCCTCACGGTCGTGCGGTGTCCTTATTATTTTTTGCGCGTTTGTTATTATTGTTGTTGTCGTTTTGCTCTCCCTCTCTCTCCCTCAACTTCCTCTAAGCGCTCTTAGTTGGAACAACACGCGGAAGACGAAGATGATGAGCCCGGGGAGGGAACGACAGCGAGGGGGGGACGAGGCGCGTTTTCCAACACGTGGTGAGGATCGTACAAGGCTGGGGCGAGAATTTTCACACCAGGTATACGTTGCCAGGGTGCGTTCTCTCCTTTTTTGCTTGTCCCGCCACTGCTCGCTGTGTCATTATACCCTAGTTTTACTCTTTATTATATTTTGTTGAGGGGGGGGGGGGGGGGTCTGGCCGTATTGGCGTGTTGTTCAGGGTGCAGGGTGAGAGGTGTAATTTGGTCATTATCCGAGCGTCCAGCCAGCCAGCCAGCGGCGTGCGTGCATGCACAGCGGATATCTGTGTGAGGTAAGGTGAGGACCTGTTGTGTGTGTGGCGATGCTGCCGCAGCCCGGGGTGTGGGAGAAGCTCGGTAATCGGACGCAGTTAGCGAGCAGGCGGCCGTCGGGACGCGGCAGCTACACGGCTTGTACACACCACGGGCTGCATGCACGGACGAGATGCCGAGTCTTACGCTTTTGCGAGTGGCGAGATGTAAAAATTAATAAAGTGGGCACCGACGAGTGTGTAGGCTGCGAAAAAGCCTCCTGCCTGTTTCATCGCCCTGCAGGGAGGAACTCACTGGCGGCGGCGGGCCACTTTTTCGGTCGGGTCGCATGCGCTGATTTCGGAGGGCGGAACGGGCGCTCCGCCGGAGGCGGGGTTCGAGACTTGGAGTTCGGAATCGTAAAACTTTCGGTGAATGGAAAAAACTAGGGGACGGCGGCCCCCCTATAAATAACGACGCGGACGAGATGATTGTCGTGTACCACGGAGGCACGACACGCGTATACGTAGTATAAGGAGTTTCGGGTAGTTTGAAGCGCGGTTTGCCATGGGCAAGGCGCCTGCCTTGTTTTTCGTATATATAGACGAGCAGTAGCACCGTTTCGTTTGTTGTTGGCGGCGTTTCTTTAAGTGTGTCTGCCTTCCCGTCGTTAATTCCGGGTTCTTCCGCTCACCAGGTGGTGTCGCCCTTGTTGCCGTATACCGCCGGCGGCAGCTGCACTTGCTAACTGGAAGTCCTTCTTCGTGTTCCTGTACGTGTTGAAAGAACGTCCTGTGATGGGGCATGTTCTCTTTCTTTCTCTCTTTCGTGCCTGATTGGTTTCCTCTGTTGCGATGTGCTGGAAAGGAAGTCGTGATTATAGAAACTTGTTTGTTATTTTTTTCTGTGGAAGGTGCCAGTCAGTCGCGAAGCTCTTATAGCCAGAGCTGCTGCTGTATCTCTGTGGCTTCCGAACGCGCGAAGACTCGAGCCTCTCCGTCGCTCCTCGTTTTGCTGGCGTTTAGGGGCAATTACGGCGCAGTTCGGCAGCCGCGATCACACCTACTGCCCCCCCCCCCCCCCTCCCCCTTTTCCCATCTGCGTTTCGTGCATAGTCCACCCCTCCCTCCTCAATTTTCCTCGTTTTAAGTAGTTTCACGAATGACTTTTCCAGCTGCTGTTTTGCGCAGAGTTCAGACAGGCGTGCCACCCTTTTTGCGCGGACGGATATGTCGCACTTCAGCCCCTTCCGGCCGCTTTAAAACATTTCCAAATGACCCTTCACGACCGGCTAAAGATTGTAGGCCTTCGTTACGAGCCTTTTCCGAGAGCAACCACAAATTTTCACCAAACCTTTTACGCTACAAATGCGTTCTGAGTGAGCCGATAAGTGGATGAAAGACGTCATACGCGTCCGCGCGAAAATGCGTTCACGCGCAAAAGCGGCGGCACCGGTGTCACGAATAGCAATCGCCGCAGTTTGCTGCAAAAGTTTCAACTTTTTATGTTCGCGCAGGTGTGAAACACGCGGACCCGATGCCGTTCACTTTAGTGCTGAGATGCGGCGAGGAAAGGGATTTGCATGCAGTCGGGGAAAACTTTATGTGGCGTTGCCAAAGAGAGGGACGCGCGTGCACAGCTTTAATGGTGTACGGCGTATATATACCTGCGCGTTGCCACAGAGATATGTACCAACACCACCTATAGAATAATCAAAGACCATGCGCTAGAATTCCGACGTCATCACGGTGAGCTCGAGCGAAGACACTGATTGTACACGAGTGCTGCTTCAGTGTTCGGCTGGACCTCGTGTCCAATCAACGCGTCAAAAGACCCTCGGCCACCGGGTTCGGGTCCGATTGCCGACCTTGATTATTCAGTACTGGTAGTCACCTAAATAATCGCAGTTAAAAAAAAAAAGGAAAGTGAAAAAGTCCGGATCCTCGCGGAACGTTACTAATTCCCCTTTGCTGCGTTGAAATAATATAGGTACACATCTTAGATTAGCTCTTTACATAAAGGGAGAAATTATTAAGGATCCGCGAGGAGTCGGACTCTTTGTACAACGGTTAAATTTGAAAGATACTTGAAGTACTCGGATGGATGCTGTTTCCCGGCACTAAACCCGCGAAGATTGAAACGTAGCGGATTACTTGCACAGCACTACGCAGACGAGCAACAGACACAATAATCTTTTATCTCAAATAAAAAAAGAAACATCTGTAATTAAATAGACGTTGTTGTTTTTTTTTTTTCTCGGTTCTTTGAGACTTTTACGAGACGCCGGACTAAGTTCTTGCCTTGCTGAATTCCGCCGTTTTCTGCAGGCATTTCGCAGACGTTGTTTCACGGGGTAAAACTGTAAGAAAAAAAAAAAAAAAAGAGGACTCGTCGCGGTGGCGTGCGCATGACTTCGAGAAGAGAAACAAGCGATTCAACATTTCGAAAGAAAGCAAAGGATAAAAGAGAGCCGAAGCGCCGCCGAAAAGAGGAAAGATCCGAGGATTATTGCATACTAATGAGCTCCTCGGTAATTACCGGCGGGTGTAATCTGTTTTTCTGGAACGTTGCGGAATTAATTATGAACGCCCGTTGGTGTGCGTGCGCGCGTGCGTGCGTACAAAACGCAACCGAACGTGCGCGTGCGCTTGCAGGAGCATGCAGCGTGCCATGAGCCGCGTGAGCAGACGAGTGCAAGGCTTCTCTCGCTCTGTTGTGTTCCTGTCTCGATTGATGTGGTCCTTATTTCGTTGTTTTATTATCGTTTTACTAATATCTGTAACGGACTTTTTTTTTCTTTGTGTTTATTTGATAGAACCTGCTAGCATTTGTCGGTTGTTGGTATACGGCGACAACGCGCGCGTGCGGCTCGCACTCTCGAGATGAGGCGCCAGGATGAGCGCGTATGCATAAAACACAACAACAGCAGTTGGTATGTCAAGGTAGCGCGGTCTTTATATTATGAAACAACAACAGCAATTAAGACTTTCTAAACAAAAAAAATGGCATCCACAATGGTATTATTAAAGTATGCGGTTTACAGCTAAGGGTAGACTCTGGATAGAGAGCTTGGTTCTGAGGCATGGGAATACAAAGAAAATGGGACGCTAGGAGCGGCCTGGCACGGCGAAGTGATTTAGGCCTTTTATTTTTTCGCCATGATTTCGGGCCTTTTAAAACTTGGTCGACTCTATTGCTTCGCGCATAGATGCTCTGAGTGCGCAAGCGACACAGTTTGTTAGAAGGCCGAGTTAATTGTAAGAGAAACGAATGAGCCTTAAGAAAATGTTGGGGGGAATTATTTATGTGCTCTGGGTATTCCGTTGTCTTCCGCGGAACGTTTCGACCAATGGACAACACAAAATGTACGTGTTCTTGATCGTCAAAGCTGTCCTGCCTCTTTCCCAACATCTCCGGTCGAAAGATTCTGATAAGAATAATTTATGACACGAAATTATCCCCTTTACCAGAAACTCATTAACCTACGTAATGATGCCAACAGATAGTTGTTACTAAGGCAACGACAATAATCGCGACTACCAGCGGCGGAAAAAGTGTCATATAATTTAAAAGTAAACATTTGACAGAGATCTGTCTGGTTGGGAGTAATTAATTATTACAAAATTCGAACACCAAGCAAGCCCTTCTCCCTACGTTTCAAGGACAATTCGGCCTTGAAACGTGTCATATAAGTATCAACCTGCAGACGAACTTCGAAGAACTATAGTTCGGTACACGCCTTGTCTGGGACAACATTTTCTGACATTTCCGAGGAGAGGAGAAGTACGCGACAGGTAACGAGTTCAGGGGGAGCTCCTCCCATCTCTTTCCACTTTAGCATAGCGAACGCTGAGCGGTGGCGATCTTATTTTTTTTTTTTTTGTCGAACGATCTGCGCGCCTTTTGACAACCGAGACAGAAGACCCCTCAAAAATCGTTAATGGCGCTTTCATTTCTCGCTCACCTTCTTGCGAGCTGAATTCAAAGTAATTCATTTGGGCAGCCCCCCCGAAAAGGCACCCGCCGCCAAGAGGTATGGTTCGGAGAACGGCTGCCTGCCGTTACAATATACGTACGCCAAAATCAAGAATTGCGGACGCACTCACATACACACAGGCGTGCGCGCACGTACGCGTAAAGAACTGGGGTAACGCACACACACACAAAAAAAGCGGAAACAAAAATAAACAAGCGTCCAAGAAGGCGAAGTAAAAGTCGCCAGGGGAACTCATTGAGGAGGGCAAAGAAAAGTCGATATAAATAGGCATGAGTAATGCGTCGTTAGCGAGACTTGGCGAAACGAGGCGCCGACAGGGCAGGCAATTTGATTTATGGAATAATTTCGGGGTGTGAGCGTCCGAGCCAGCTGCTGACTGGAGAGAGAGAAGCCGAAGGACCGTCCCGCAGGGGTCGCACCTGGAATTCGGACGAGAACGCCTCCTCCGCGCCCCTTGCACGTGCACGCGCTCTTCGAAGGCTCGTGCACGCGTCTCTCGCGCGTGTCGCATGGTCGTGGGAAGCGCGCAGGCAAGGAAGGCTCCTGTGCGCTGCCATTGTGAGCGATGCTGGCGCCGCGTTACGTTTCCGCCATGTCGAGGTGGGCGAGGACAAGATGGCGGCGTCTGCTGCATCGCCGATGGCCGACGTTAGCGCACGTTAGCGACGTACTTACTGTTTCGAAAGACAGGGGGAGGTATCCACACACAATCGTGGCATCAAATATTGTGGGATGGGCATGTTTGAGTGTTGGAGCTGACTTAAAACTTATAACGATCGCAGCCCCTATTCCAGCATGTCGTGAAAGCCAGCGCTGCTGGCGCTGCTCCGAGCGCAGCCAACGTTACTAAAACACTCAGTTGGGAAACTGCCATAGAGACTGCCCTGAAAAAGTGTCCCCGATCTGTCCTCGCGAACCGAGCTAATGGCGAACACGACGCCGCCATTTCTCCCGCAGCGGCCACTCGAGGAACCGCACGTTACTTCCATTTTGAATATAATCGGCCAGAACAGATACAGTGGAAGAGGTTATAGGGGTGCCACCCCCCATCTCCCCAGCGGACGCGCCGCGTCTTAATAACCGAAGTTAAAATGCACCTAGGTCGGGACGTGCTACCTGAAAGCGCCGCTGAGGCATGGTCGTATAAAAACAATATTAAATATGCCGCAAAACCTTGCAAACTAAAGATTTTAAAAACATCACGCGCCCTTCATTTTGTACTAATCTCTAATAAATATCATACAAAAAAGTATTTTTCGTTTGTTTTTACGCAAAAACATGCTTTATAAAAGCTCAAGGTGACCACAGTACAGACAAATGACAAAGAGTGGCGCTGTTATCGCATTTAGCTCGGTCTCGGTGGACGCCAGCGGCCCAGGTTTCGACGGCGAGTTTCCCAACTGAGTATTCTAGTAACGTTGAGCGCAGCCATCGTTGATACAATGGCCATGCGGCTCCTGACGTCCCTCCCGTTTGCATTCTTTGGAAGCGTTTATATTTTACTTTTGGTTTTAACTGGGATGAAAATAGTCAAAGAAGCACGCTCTAAAAACGTTTAAAAAAAAAAACAACAACGATTCGTTTATTTTTATTTATTATTCTTGTATTCCTTAAAATATATCCTTCTCTTTCACAAGCGACGCTTGGCAACATTCAACTACAAGCAGCGAATGGACGCCTTTTTCGGAGATTGATACGGGGCAGAGCAAGAAGGCAGAGTAGTAGTTTGACGTCCGTGACGTCATGTCCGGTTTTCATCCGGTATTTTGTTGCCTTGACATCTCTACTGACTCCACTTCGCGCACTCCGCCGGAGTATGCTCGTATGCTCCCGGCTCGTTCCTCCGAAGTCAACGCAACTGTCGTAGTTGGTAAAATACGGCCCATGCCAGTCGTTTGCAAAGCGAAGTAGATGGAAACAAATCGCCGCGGCGTTTTTCGCGGCCTCGGAGATGCAGGAGCGAGCCGACGTTAAAGAAGATACGTTTGAACTACAAGAGTGTCAGCAAGAGCCACGTAAATACCTGCGCAGACTCGGAGCGGACTTGCACGTTTGATCGAAGTGCTTCGGGACCGATATTTTACGAGTACCAGCCGATACTGACGTGACACCCGGCAAAGAAAGGTGGGACCGGCATTGGCGTAGCTCTCACGAAAGATAGCTCGACAGCGACGTACACCCGTGAGCATAGGCGTAGACTTCGGGGGGGCATCGGGGCTCGTGCCCCCCCCCCGTTAAAATCCGGAAGGGAGGGGGGCAGAGCCGCCCCCCCCCCCCCCGGGTCCGGGCCATGATCCTTACCGAAACGCTGTTTACGTGCCATGTAACGAGCTTCTAGAAGTGGCATGTCAACAAAAGAACGCCCACGTTGCCTTTATTGACAAAATACATGGGAAATGGGATCCCAGCGTGCCTTCGTTAGCTTCAATCTCCAGTTCTGGCGAAAAGGTAACGCGCAGCACCCCCCCCCCCCCCCCCCCCCCGGAGAACTTCTCAGCCTGCTCCCCCCCCCCCCCCAAGGGAAAATGGAAAGTCTACGCCGCCGCCCCTGAGCGATATGAAGGTGAACAGCCCTCTTCTTGTTTTTAACGCTCCTGCAAGTTTTTGGAACAAGCTCTGTTCCAGAAGAGGGCTAGAACGCAAAGTTTAGACCCCAAGCCACGTACCATTTGAGACGTTGAGAGTTATTATAGCTTTAGGGAGCCGTAAAACAGGCAAGAAACCAGGTAAGGTGTTCACCTTCATATTGCCGACGGGTTTACTATCGGCAAGAATTGAGCGTGAACGCGCCTCCGCGGCGACAAGCGTGTCAAAATAAAAATGGCATACTAATAACAAAGTGTACATACCGTGTTGCGAAAGTAATCCATACGACGTTTATTTGAGCTCCATATCACACAAAACAAGGAGATAGAATCGACGACAGCGTTCGTCACCGATGCCTCGGAAAAGGAGATGACAAGGGGAAGAGAGTGACCCCTTAATCTAAAATTGAGGGGTCCACGAGGGTCCCGCGGGCGCGTATTCCATTCAGCAGTCGGAGTAGGCCTGAATTTTGCCGAGCTCGCTCGGTCGGTCGGTGGCGTCGTTGCCGTTGTAGCTTTTCCCGGGTGTTTGTGGATCCAGCGTTCATGTTCGTCGTGGCTGGTTTCGAGTACTTCCTTCTTTTTTCCTGCTGCTTGAAATCGGGACCCGCGAGAGGAGCACGTAGAAAAATAAATGACCGTTGGTCGTTGCGACCAAGTAAGTGAGCGACGTTGTCGGTCATGTTGATTTGATCGTGGAAAGACGGCTACGGAGCTGTCGCCGTACGTACATTTTTGGCGTAAGATCATTTCGTGAATCTGGCCTCTGTTCTCTAGCGTATGGCACTGCAACAATAACACGCCGCGATCGCCGCCTCCCCCCGCCCCAACACTAAGCACAACTTGCAACAAGCTCTCCGCAAGACGTAAAAAAAAATAATATTTTTGCTTGTTTTTACGTTTCCGACAGTGACGTCACGGACGTCACTGCCCCGTATCGACGTCCAAAAAAAAGCGTCCCAGCAGCGAACGTCTTGGCTGGAGAGTAGGTCGATCCGCCCACTGATCTCAATGACAATTGCTGGATCGCGCATGCCCGCTTGTTCGCTGCAGCGCGAGTGCGGCCACCGGACGGCCATCTTGCATGGTAAATTTTTTCGTTTTGCTAGCGTTTTGCTGCGGTTTTCTAGCGTGCTATAGACACGTTTTCTACTCGTTCGTCATCATTCGCCGAAGACGTTCTTTAAGATCCTGGTTGAGGCGTGATACTTGCCGTTGAGAACACGTGGAAATTTTTACGAAAGCGCAGTGCCGCAGAAAAAAGGCACATATCGTCGAAAGCAAGTTTCGCCAGTCTGGCGGCGTGTTCAAAGCTTTCTCGGCACGCCGAAGTGCTGTGTCTCTGTGCCTTCGCACGCTTGATACCGTTCAAGAATCGACGCCGTGTGAATAGTGCAATGTGCGTGAAGCCGTATGTGCCTCTGGATCAGCGTCTTACTTTACTCTGACGACTGTAATCTTGCGGCACTCGCGGTCCAGAAACGAGCTTAATCCAGTTTCCAGTAGCGACGGAAGAGGGGGGGAAGGTACGTCTTTTTTTCGTCCTTTGACGATTTACAGAATACTGCACAAAACAGCTCCTCATCACTGATCAGTGCTGGCTCATTATCAACCTACTTAATTGCACTTGACGTTTGAGCGCGGCTCGCCTAAAGGCTAAATGTGATAGGTCAACAGATTGCACACGACCATATGGGCCGCGCTTCTAAGATTTTAATTCTCGCCGTCTTGTACTTTTGCCTTCGAAACCCCAATTGCTCCACAGCTTTGCTCTATTGGTGCTCCCATGTGATCCATTAGAGTAGATTTGGAACATAGCCATGGTAAATAGTACATAAGAACACGCAGATCCCCCCCCCCCCCCCCCCCCCCCTTTAGTGATAGCAAATTACCGGAACAGCTGGTCGATCCAGAACTCCGTGGCCGATATATATATATATAAATGATCTAAAGGCATCTACCCGCGACACACGTTCAGAACTTTGGTGCGGTGTCGATTCTTGATCGGTATTCGAGCGTGCGAAGGCACAAAGATGCAGCACTCGGCGTGCCAAGAAAGCTTTGATCACGCCGCGAGACCGGCGACACTTGCTTTCGACGAGTTGTACCTTTAAGTACGGCTTCACGCACATTGCACTCGCAAAACACAGCCACACGGCGTCGATTCTTGGTCGGTATCCAAGCGTGCAAAGGCACAGAGACACGGCACTTCAGCGTGCCAAGGAAGCTTTGAACACGCCGCGAGACCAGAGAAACTTGCTTTCGACGAGTTGTGCCTTTTTCCTGCGGCACTGCGCTTCCGTAAAACTTTCCACGTGTTCTCAACGACAAGTATCACGCGTCACACAGGATCGTAAAGAACGTCTTCGGTGAATGATGACGAACGAGTAGAAAACGCGTCTATAACACGCTGGAAAACCGCAGCAAAACGCTAGCAAAACGAAAAAATTTACCATGCAAGATAACCGTCCGGTGGCCGCACTTGCGGAGCGGGGAAACACGATCCAGCGATTGTCATTGAGATCAGTGGGTCCGCCTCACCTCGGCGCGCGGTCCGCCATACCTCTGCTCGCGCTGCCAAGTGCGTGCATTTATAGAAGCTCGCTAATGCTGTTCATGCCAACGCTGCAATGCTTGCACGCATGGGGCACCAGTGAGGCGCCCCATGCGTGCAAGCGTTAGCAAGCGTGGGGCGCCTCACTGCAGTGAGACCTTTCCGGAAATATGTGGTGCCCAGCGTCTTCTTTGCGCATTGTGGCATTCAGATGTACGGCACGTGAAATTATCCAAGAGGCGAAGACGAGGTTGACGTTGGTTTAACAGTTCGTGATTTCAGAACGCAAAGAAGGCAGAAATTAAGAAAGCAAAACAGAGTATATGTGAAGACCTTCTTTCCCGTTCGCTTGATTTTTGTGTGTGTTCTGAGCTCCTAATGATAAAAAAGGGTGAATCGTGCCGCTACTAGGATATACGAAGCGTTCTAGACAGCACGAGCGTACATGCGAACAGACCCCACAATTCCCCTCGTTGCAGGGTCTCCGGGGATATTCCGCGGAAAGGTCTATTGTCTATAGTTTTCGATGAAGTGGCGTGTATCGAATTTCACGGTGCGTGCGGATTGTGCCTGTTCTTGCTCTTCAATCGCGGATTTACAAGCGGAGTGCACACATTGGATTCTTCCGTTTTCGTCATGAAGAGCGCGAGGTGTTCGGGCCCATTCACACAGTTGCGTTTACGCGCGTTTGACTGCACTGCGTTGACGTCAGCAGTGAGTAAAGGACTGTTCACACAGTCCCGCTTGCTTACGTTGCGTTAGGTTACGGGATCTATACGTCATGCTTACGTCGAGAGTCACCGGGACATAGCTGCTTCATATTAAGCGTGGCACCAATTGCAAGGAGTAGCCGTGCGCGCGACATTCGAGGCACGGATATTCCGGTGGCTTATAAGGTAACGTTAGGAAACGTAAGCAAACGCTCCTGTGTGATTGTGCCTTTGCAGATAAACCCGTGCCACCGTGACCCGTGCTCATGTCTGGACGCGGGTATTTCCAGAAAGGGTCGTCAGCATATGTTTGAGAACCCCCCCCCCCCCCCCCCCCCCCCCCGTGTCCCCGCCTTAAGTTTTTACATATGCATAATTCAAGAGGGGGTCACGACATCCGGAACCCCATTCTGAACCCACCACTGCCTGTGATTTGTATGACGCGGCATGAGAATTACGAATTTTCCGATGATTCACAGTTACAACGCAGACAAGTAGGGTGCCTACATGTCCGCCTGTCTCAGCGTAAATACATCCTTTTTGCACTGAGTGGGCTAGCCCGTGACCCGATCGCGCACTCAGTGAGTGACTTCGTCGGTAAAATGGCGTCTAAGATGCGTTAGCTAAAGGCTATGCGCTCGAGCTGAATCACATCAGTTTGCGCGCAATCAAATTTTTTTTTTTTACAATGACGACGAAACGAAGGCGATAGCTTTAGCACGGTCGCGCAATGCGGGTGGAATGGTGCCGTCACGTACCGGAGGACGGAGCTGCGAAGTGATTAATTCTCATAGCCGTCGTGGTTGGCGTCGTGGACACCACGGACGACCGCCACCAGAGCTCAGTGATTCGTGAAGCAAGTCTGTATTGTAAGCGCGGTGGAAGCTTCTAAGACCCTCCAACATTACGCGTAGCAACTGGATACTGCCAAAGTGGGATTTCGCATAACGCGACTAATGTTTGGAAACAGGTCTTTCAAGCAGACGACACGGAAGACTCCTTTCGTCGCGTCGTTACTGGCGGGATATCGGGGCGAACGACGGGAAAACCCGACTTCCCTGGTTTCGCGCCAAGAGCGGAGAGAAGAGCTTTTTCCGTGGGGGCGATGAGAGGAGATGAGGTCAAAATCTCTGCAAAGTGTCGCCAGTAAAACTATCGCTTAAAAAAAAAAAAAAGTTTGGGTGGAAAAATGGTTGAGATGCCACAACTCAAGCAAAAGCGTGTGTGTGTATGAAGGCACTCTTCAGACAAGAGCACTCAAACGCGATTTTTGCGAATGGTCTTTTATGTTACCTGCCGCGTTTATCGCAACCGCAAATACCTCGCTTGTAAGTTGTGATTGAATACGTTGGACGTTTAGACAGCGAGAGGTCGGTCTGCCTTTGAATTATGGCGACATTGGCTCACCGTTCTCGCTGTAGATAGGATATGTAGCCGATAGAGTTCGACCGCTAACCTGCGAGATCTTAACGTGCGTCGTATCCGTGTAGTGATTACCCGACTGAATACCAGAATACGATGCACTCCAGATTTAATTTCAGTGCGTGCTTAGACAGACCTAGCCAGTTAGAACCTCAGGTTCACCCCTCTGTCTTCATTAATATTTTGATCAATAGCGTATATCTGACGAGGGCATGCGCCAGGAAACTTTGATATTTACTATATTAAAGACAACAGAAATACAAAACAAAAAAGAAGCAACAGTCGCATAATGGCAATTTTTTTCTGTGCCATACCTCGAATTCAGTCCTCGGGACAAATGCAGAGACACCATATTTCGGATGTAATCCTTCAGCGGTTACCTTTGTCGTTAAGACTGAAGCATGGGGACAAATTATTTTATCTCTACTGAACAGCTGGAGTACACGCGACTCCGGTCCGACAATCGCCATTGAGCGTACGAACCTTGAGTTGGTACGCTCTGACCAAACTTGAGTCGGTCAGAACCCTATCTGGCTCTGTCTGCAGAGTTGGCAAAATATCTAAGCGTGTGGCGGCGAAACCATAAAACTTTAAGGTGGGCGCCTGAAAATAGGTGCTTGTGGAGGTGTACTATTGCATACGCAGGACCAATTGACGCCTCCAAAACAAAGCTTAGTTCATGTTCTTGCCTTATAAAACAGTCACCTACCGTCAAAAGACAAGAGCAGAGACTCCAATCCTTAAAAAAAAAAAAAAAAGTTCTTCTGCTGTGGTCACAACTCATGCGAGCAAACTCGCTCACTAACCAACAACGATGAAGCATGTATACACGGCTTGCAAGTGTCATCGTCGGGCCGTACCAATGGTCATTTCTGTCCTTGTCGAGGAAAACAAATGTGGTGGTGTGAAATATTTGCCGAAGAAGGTACGCGAGCGTAGCAGCAAAGTCCTTCCCAAAGCCATGTACACTGCGCCGGTTGTGGCCTGAAAAAAATACCCGTGACATCTGGGATCGGCGGTCTTATGCACGCAATCACTGAGACGACCTTGATGCCAAACGGTGCTTGTAGCGCGTTGGTCCCGAAGCTATAGCTCCACCACCGGTGGCCGTTCGCAGGCGGGCCTTGCATGTATACAGCAGCGTTTGCATTCTGTATCGTCAATTACAATTTCGGAAGGTGATGCTGCCCGCTCGCGTCGTGCCTCCTCTCCCGTTGATTTGCGGTCTCTCCTCCAAAATGGCGGTTCGGCGTAATAACAGGGTTCGGCCCGTTCGGCGGGCCTGCCCTGCCTGCCTTCCTTCCTGGTTTTCGAGTGCCAACGTGACTGGACAAGGTGGAGCGTCCCTCGTGTACGGACCTCGCCGGACCGCCGTTTCCGCCTCGTAACCGGCTGTCCCCGACTTTGATTAAAGTTTTATATAAAACTTTTATTTCTGCTTGTCTACATTTGAGCAGGAGCCAGACCAAGCTAGCCACAAAACTAAAAAAAAAATATATATATATAAAAAAAATAAAGAAACAATTCTTTTTTTTTTTTTTTAGGTATTATTTTGATGGATAAGGCAACAGCTAGCTTCCAATGGGTTGAAGACCCTCCGCGGAAAATGTCAAGAAATTAAAAAAAAAAAAAAAAAAGCCTAGAAACTGCAAGCCAAAATCAGGTGGAAGCTGCTATGTTTTTGGCCGAAACGCATGCTTTGAATAAGATGAGTCGAGTGTTTCCTTGGATGGATCGGGTGGATATTTTTGTTCCTTTAAACCACAATGTTGGCGCGCAAAAGGAGGATCACGAACTAAGAGAGCACACGGGGGTGCTTTCCTGTTTTGTGTTGTTTATATCGTTCCTGGGGAATGGTGACTACAGTCTCCAGGTGTATGTTATGCACGCGCAATTCAGTTCGTGCACGCACACCATGAAGTGTTAGTGTTGCACCTTGTGGTTGACATGGTCACGATCACCGCCGAAGTTGCCGGTCGCTGCGTATCTGTTTCTTGCGTCCTTCACCTTGCTTGTCAGTTTTCAATAAAAAAAAAAAGAAGACAACATGCAGTTATTGGCGACGAAATATTTTGGTGGGGCCACCTCGCGGACGCGCAATGTCAAAGCCTGGAAGGGCTATTTGAGTTCGCATCTATGCCGATTAAAAACGATTTTTTTATTAAAGAAACGTGTATGACGTTTTTGGGAGTGATCTTTTAGTGAATAACAGCACCTCAAAGATGCTTTTGATTTTAAAAAGAAACTTTAAGATGTTCAAAAACAAGCCTGGAGTTTCACATTACAGCTCGCGCGGCCTGCGTCAGGGCTATTCACAGAATCTTTGATTCTTGTTTTTTTTTAAGATCTGTGGAGGCTGCTGAAAAAAAAAAAAAAAGAACGTTTTGCATTCATCAGAGTAAATGACGTGCTGTCCTGTTAGCTACGCACGCGCGCACAGTTGTGCTGAAAATCGCCGTACACTTGTTTGAGCTTGTTTGAGCTCGCCGATACCGACGCTTCTATCCAAGTGTAATTCGACAGTTGCTGACGAGTAATTCTCGTCAGAAAACTGACGGCTAGGTCCTCCCGGATCGAATACGTGGCAAAAACGTTTGTCACATCGCGACTACTGCTAAAAAAGAAAGCAGAAATTTTCATAAATTCGTAAATTGTCGGACATGTCCCGGCAAATTCAGGTGATTGATTAATTTGTTCTATCTAATTTTTACTATTGTTTACAAAGCTAAAATTGCTCGCTGATAAGCGAATCACGCATTATGCGCATTTAGGCACGCAAAATTAAACATGCAAACTCTAGTAATTTATAGCAGGTGTATACCTCATTTTTTTGGGACGCTGAAGTGTCGCCAACTTGCTCGGTTTAAGACTTTGATCGCGAGGGGGTCTCGCAGATTCCGCGTTGTTCGGATGAATAAGCAGGGATTTAATTAAAACGACTTCAGAAGCCAGCCACCGCCTCTTCCTGCCAGCTATTTTGAGACAATGTTTGTTTACTGGCATAAAAAAAAAAAGAAGAATCAACTTGGAACTAATAAGAGACCAACACTCACAGAATACATTGAAACCAACAGGATACGCAGAGTCGCTTTCACTAAACTGTTTACTACACACGCGAGAGGTTCTCGAATTTCGCCTTTCTGTTTGCAATTTGATGAGACATTCCTTTCTCAGTATTATTTTGCACGAATCATAATAAACGATACACCCTATTCGCCGGGGTAGATGTTGTGGTGGGGTAAAGCGCTGGATACTGTATTTTCATCATGCAGCTTTTTGTACTGGGGTAGAGAAGAGCACACTACCATCCCAACGCTTCGACACCTCAGCGCCAAAAGTGTTTGTTAGCACGACTACGCGTGCCACGTTTTCAAGCTTTGCTAAAATGTCACTTCACCACAATATCACTTCACCAAATATACACAACGCGTGAAGCGGGCTTTGCGGCGCGTTACCCAAAGAGCGCATGAAGCGAGCTGAGGAGCCGAGGGATCCAAGATCTGCGCGGTCTGTCCCAGTCTGCCCTAACCGTGACGTCACAAACGATGATGATGATAGTTAGAAAAGCGCCCCCTGTAGTTTGCGCACGCCGCCAATTGCATAGAATTAGTGCAGGCTACCGTACGGGGCGGTATTACTACCAGAAACTGGCGCTGCCGCTTGGAAGCAGTCACTCAAGCACGACTAGCCGTACCGTACCCTTTTGTATCGCTAACACTGTTCTAAAACACCACTAATTATCAACTGATTTCACTTTGTATTCTAATGTGATTATCAGAGACCAGCGGTTTGTGACATCGGTGTCATGTTAAGAAAATAGCTTCGGTTAAGCTTCGGAGACGTTTTGGGCTTTTGTCAGATACGTGAAAGATGACTTTTATATCCTGAACCACAGCACCACAGAATTTAACACTCCGCCCATCATATCAAAGGTGTGCTCCTTTATTCTTTGTACCTCAAATCATTAGCTATTTCGAAGCTTCAGAGGGGACTAAACGTATTTTAGGCGATCTCAAAGCGGTTCAAACCGACACTTTTTAAAAGCCATCAGGCAACACTGGTGGCTGCCATATTCGTCACCACACAATGTATAGAAATAGCAATGAAGAACCAAACTCCTTTATGGTTAGCTTATTTGGACAGGAAGGGAGCGTACGATAGTGCGAGCCAGGAAAGACCTTTGGGTCAGCCGAATGAGTATAATTTAGATGCAAATTTGGTTAGGGTTCTTCAGCAGGTGTACACAAACAATAAGGTAGTTATAACATGGGAAGCAGAAACTACACAACCTGCAGCAATAAAAGGAGGGCTCAAGCAGGACTTTGCACTATCGCCTCTACTCTTCATGATATATCTCAGTGAAATGGAAAAGAAATTAGAGCAGAGCAACTTAGGTTTTGATGTGAGCTATATATGGAAGGAGGGAGAAATGTAATACAGGTAATACCAGGACTCATGTATGCGGACGACATAGTACTTATGGCAGATAACAAGGATACATAACAGGAACTAGCTTGAATATGTGGAGAGAAAGGGGACACCTTGTGCAGGGGTTTAGTAGTGACAAGTCTGGAATAATGGTGTAACGACGAAAAGAGGGAACCCCTGAGGATAAATCCAATGTTCACGCCCTTGCTGACAAACACGTTCCATCTGGGACTCAGTCTTTTAAAACATACAAAAAACAAGCCCTGGGTGACAGAAGAGGTGAGGTATAGAAATCACGAGAGAGCGCCCAGCAAGGCGAAGTTAGAAAAAAGTAATACTCTTTTTAGAACAACAGTGCAAGGTGCCGAGGTCAGGTAGTACGAAGAGTTGGATTTAAAACTAAAATTGGACCCTGAAGAATTTGAAAATTCGTCAAAGTAAACAAGAAGGGATACGTCCGATCCTCCTTAACTAATAGATGGACAAATTATCATAGATCATAAGGGCAAATCTATGTGTCTAAACAAGTACTTTAAATCAGTTTTTTTTCTGAACCTACCAACTCAAGTTGTTACCCAAATGTGCTAACAGTCACGGAATATGTGGTGTCACCCGGGATAGCCTTATTAATACGAGAACCTGTAGTACAAACAAATACCAGGCCAGATAATGTTTCACCGTTTGTATTGAAAAACTGTTCCGCGGAACTGGCGAACTATTTGTGTGTGCTCTTTAACAAATCCTTAAGAGACAAAAAACATCCATCCGATTGGAAGATAGCAAATGTGGTACCAGTGCATAAATCAGGATTGAAAAACTCTGGAAAATTACAGGCCGATCTCTTTAACGTGCATATGCTGCAAGATTATGGAACACGTGATTTGTAGTGACTTGATTTCTCACTTAAACATAGACAATTTTGTTATTTGAGATCAGCACGAATTTCGGGGCATCCTGCAGCACTATACTCGTTGACGTTTTTCACTTCCTTGCTGGAGCTATCTATTGATATTGGGAACAATGTTGACTGTTTGTTTCTAGATTTTAGAAAAGTAGTTGATCTTGTGAATCTTGATTTATTATTTTACAAACTTAGCCTACTCTCCATTGACAATAATCTATTAGCTTGGCTCGAGGACTATCTGAGCAAACGAAAGCAGTGTGTGGTACTAAATGGTGAAAAGTCCGAATATGTAGATATCACTATTGGTGTCCCCCATGGTTCTGTCTTGGGTCCTCTGCTCTTTTTGGTACATATTAATGATATCGCCAATGTAATTCACTCAAATATGAGACTATTTGCAGATAACTGCATTGTTTATAGGGTAATTAAGGATGTGAATGATATCAATCTTTTACAGACCGATATGGACAAAATCTCTGAATGGTGCTCCATTTGGAGGATGAATCTTAACGTCAAGAAGTGTGTGCACGTCAGATTTACTAGAAAAAAATGTCCCAATTTCATCTAACTATATATTAAATAATGAAATGATTAAAACCGAATAAAATGTAAAGTACTTGGGTGGTATGCTGTCTAGTGATTTAACGTGGAAAGCGCATGTAGATAGAATGGCCATAAAGGCAGTTCATATTGTTAATTTTATAAGACGAAATTTCCGACAGGGATCAAGAAAAACTGAGAAAACTTAATATTTTACTTTTATTCGCCCATATGTGGAGTACGCATCAATTGTCTGGGGCCCCCACTACGATAATCTAATAGATGAACTTGAAAAAAGTTCAAAACCAGTGTGCTAGATTTGTTTTGAATAATTATCAACTTGCAATGAGCTTCACCAGTATGGAGGGAACCCTAAAGTGGGAATCACTTAGCGAACTAAGATAATTTTTTAGGTTAAAATGTCTTGATAATATATATCACAATCGCCTCCTAATCAGCAGGGACACATTTCTGCATGATCCTTCTTATGTATTGGAAAGAGCAGACAACCCAAGAAACGTCCGACCTACTCTTGTCGTATTAATTGTTTTGCTTTTTCGTTTTTTCCAAAAACAATCGAAGGGTGGAACAAATTGCCGAAGGATGTATTTTTGACTAATTTTAAAAGTGGTGTTTGATTGTAAATTTTTTGCGGACGTGTGTTTGTGTGTTTTTTCTTTTTAATATTTTTAGTATTAAGTGAGTTTTGCCTGATATTGTTTTTAATTTCTATTTGCTAAATAAAAAAAAGTATTTTTTGTGTAATAGTTTTGACTATGAGAAAAGTTCTGTACACAACGTACCCTGCAATAATGCCAATACGGTGGAAACCAACAAAATGCAGGTTTCCATGTAAGTAAATACACGAATACAAGACATTGTAATAGGCCATGTAGGAAAATACAAATATCTGGGAGTCTGGCACAATCAGGGAAGGATATATATAGAGGATCATGAGAAGAATATAATTCGAAAAAAGAAAAGAAATGCATCTATTATGAAGCTCAAGGCACTATGGAACCATAAGAGATATGAAGTGGTCAGAGGTATATGGAAAAGAGTGATGGCACCAGGACTGTCTTTTGGCGTTGGGGTACTGTGCATGAAATCAGAGGTTCAACCAGTTATTATGATTAATGTAAATGTGCAAGCGAGTTGGACAAGAATGATGATAAAATTCCCTGGAGAAGGGGAACAAGGAGGACAAAGGACAAACACAAAGCCTTTGTCCCCTTGTTCCCCTTCTCCAGCGAATTTTATCATCGTTCAACCAGGATTAGAAATTCGACAAAACGTAGGCAGATTGGCACTGGAAACACATGGAAAGACACTAATGAGGAAGTACAGGGGGACATGGGCTGGTCGTCTTTTGAGAGCAGGGAGGCAATTAGTAAATTGAAATTTGAACAAAGTTTACCGAAATGGATGATACGCAGTGGGCACGGAAGGTATTCAAGTATTTATACATGAAAAGTTTAAACACAAAATGGACAAACCGAATCCGAAAGCTTACATTTAAATACCTACACACTAGTGATGAGGCTGAGCATACTACTTCAGTGGGAAAGAGAGTGAAAGAGGCAGAAAGAAAAACGTGGGAGGTAAGAATGCAGGAAAAATCAGCTCTAACAATGTACAGGTCACGAAAACAGGACATAAGAAAGGAAAATGTGTTTTACGATTCACTGGGAAGTACTCTACTTTTTGAGGCGAGAACGGGAGTTCTGAGGACGAGGACGTATAGGGCTAAATTTCAGGAAACGGATATATTTTGTGCCACCTGCCATAATGAGAGCGAGACACTAGAGCCCTTGATTTTGAAGTGCACGGGGCTTCGCCCTGCTCTCCCTGAAGGGGTAACGTATTTGGCCGGGGCCCTGGGTTTTGCTGGCGACGATGGAAGGACGGAAGAGAAAAGGATTACAGTCACAAAGAGGCTATTAGAAGACCGGTGGAAATTATCCAGGAAAAATTGAATGATGCACAGCCAATTATTACAGCTGGGGAGAGGAGAGGAAAGTTTCTGTCCGTCGCCGAGTCCGCCCAGTGGCGCTGCGATCCTGCCGTCATCGTTTGTCTGTGGAGAATGCGTGTCCCGCCGCGAGGCCAGCGAGGCCGTCGCTAGGCCTCCGGAGCCACTGTACCTCCGGGGAGAACACGTGCGCGATGGATGCGGTGCCGTCGGCGCTCTTCTGAAGGCCTGTCAAAACAGGATACTTCAAAAATCGTGAGGCGACACGACTCCGACATAAATCGTGCGGCGCTCCGCTTCCGCCCGGTTCGCTCTTTTTTTTTTTCTTTTTTTTGCCGGAGGGAAAGTTTTTTTTGTCAAAGGTCGCCCGTGCCTTCACGGGGGCCTTGAGCATGCTCATCACGTGGGTCCGGACAGCCATTCACACGCTCTGTTGGCTGTCCGTCAATCGCTCAAGGCCTCCGCTGCTCTTTAGGTCCCGAAAACGGGAAAGGGAAGGACTGTGTTCGAAATCTTACCCAAATAGATCCGAGCTACTCCGATGGGTCGTGTCACGTGAAAAACACAGGCAGAGCGGCGCTGGGCGCGGGTAGGTTTTCGAACATAAGGTACACAACCCTTACCCTGCAGTGTGAGATCGAGTAAATTTTGGAACACGTCCAAGGATACGAGGGCCCGGCAGAACAGATGGACAGCATTGGCAGGTGCGTCAAGTCTGACGAGCACCGATGTCACCGGAGAGCGAAGGAGGCGAGGAGGAAAGCCGTGATGTTTGCTTGCTCGGTGTTTAAACAGACATCGGACTGCCGGACGCTTCAATTTCCACAACTTTTAACGGAGTCGTGTCGCCTCACGATTTTTGAAGTGTCCTGTTTAGACAGGCCTTAAAGGGGCCCTGCAGCGACTTTTTGACTGTTTTTTTTTTTAATTTGCACTAAACCTGAGCGCACTGAACGTAGTAACTTAATGAAACTTTTATTTTATCAAATTTCGCTTTATTTTGAAAGTTAGAGGGAAATTAAAATTACAAAAACAAGCAAGAAATAACCTCCTTCATGACGTCCTTGGTCCTGGCTTGAGTTGCCGAGAGGGGTAGTGAGCTCAGCGAGCGCTCACCGCTGCCGCACTCCGTGTCGACGGCTCGAGAGGGCGCCACCAAAGCATGAGCTAAATAGGCTGGTTGGAGCGGGCGGCCAGGGCGGCTCGCATTGCATTTGCTGCGCGATTAAAGACTGATTCGGCATGACACTTCAGTGGTCACAAACGACAGCAAACACGGGGTAAAGATCAGTTCAGAACAGGGGCCACTTCGCGCTGCCATACCGCCAAACTTCCAAACCGCAAGCCAAATCTGCTCGGCGAAGGCCTTCGGAACGCTCGAAACCGGTCGGATCCTCGAGCCCATACGACCGCAGCGCTGCCGCGTACATCCGGGAGAACTCTACGCTCGCCGCTCGTCGGTGCCTGATCGCACTACCCCTTTCTAGTATGCGCAGCCTTTTCCACCGCTTGGTGGCGGGTATGTGGACGGGTCATTTCTTGTTTCCGTACTTTATAAACTGCATTTGTTTCTTTTCTGATCTAAAATACTGAACAAAAACTACTTTCATAAATAATTGAAACGGTTCGCGCCACTTATATTTTATATTTTGAATAAAAAAAAAGCTTTTAGCGGCTCTGACCAGTCGTAAGGCCTGGACCAAAAACGTCACGATGTCGTCACATAGTGCGCGCTTTCGGCACCGCGGAGCGCCCCCGTAGATGGAGGAGGTTTCTGCGTCGTCCGGTTAAAATATGACGCACTGATATTTAGTTACTCTCTCCGTGCCCGCTGGCTTGCCCGAACCCCAAGAGACGTGGAAACCGCAAAAAAATGTAGACGCTTAAATATGATTGCAGGGCCCCTTTTTAAGTCGGTCTTCTACGAGTGCGGATGCCGCATCTACGTCTACTTCTGCTCGGCGACGGGGTCGGCCACGTAAGGCTGAAGCTGAGAAGGCGGAGACGAAGGCTAGGCGTGCAGAGGCGATGCGCCCCAAGCGGGCCGAGGATTCGATAACCCTATCGCGTTCCACTTTTAAAGGCGAAGCTTTTAAATCGTCTTCTATAACATGGGGATACGCTTGCACCTGGCCTGCTTCTTGCGAAGTGGTTGCGATCACGTCAAAATGCCGAGTTCTGATTGGCCCTGATTGAAAGGATAGTGGGTAGACCTCAATTATGCTCCACTTCGCCTTACATCCGGGCGCAGCGGATTCTACGGGCCATCGGAGCCAACCAAACCAAGGCCATGCGAGTGTCACGCGACCTTGAAGAGGGAGCACAGCGACGTGCGGAAAGCATATCACTGGCTAGATTCACATAGCGGGATTGGTTAGGATTGCTCGTAGCGTCCGCTGTGTCCGGATGTAAGGTGAAATGGAGTATTGCTGCCTTGAGGTCTACTCTGATCGAAACGATAGTGGGTGTAGACCTTAATACTATAGCTGCCTCGAGGTCTACCCATTGTCCTTCCAATCAGAACCAATCATAGCTCGGCGTTCTGACATCACGGTAACCCCTGGGCAAGAAGCAGACGAACTTGCGCTCCTCATAGAGCCGCTAAATAAGACGCTTTTACAGAGTATAGGCACCCCAGTTCCCGAGTTTATTGTGGGCGCGGCAATTTCGATGCTTAGTGCGGAGCGGCCACGTAGACCCTTTTCAAAAGTCCACCGAGCAAAAAAAAAAAAAAAATGATTTGCTCTGTATGTTTATACAGCCTTGATGGAGATGCGCCTCAAGGAGTAATCGGGCTCTTAGCTGCAGATGAGAAATTTAGCCAGTGCAGTACAACCACTAACCTGAGGTTTTTAACGTGCATCACGCAGTAGTGATAACGCTAACGCGTGCCGGTATGAAACTCATCCAGATCGAAACGGGCGGGGGCGGCGGGGAACGAACCCAGGAGGTTTCCAGCGGAAGCATTCGCTCCACGCTTCGAGCTGAGACGCGTTAACCCACTCGGCCACTTTTTTTTTATTTTTTTTTTTATTTGGCCACTTTTTCTCCTCCACCGAGCAACATTGGCGGTCGCCATTGCTTGGACACGAAGCGCCTGATTGGATCCCGAGTCTTCGCCGAACGTGACGTCATCATCGTGTCCAATACATGCCCAGAGTATGTGAGCAAGCAATGGCAGATAGCGAACATTTGAAAGGGGTCGATTGGCGATCGCTACGACTCAAGAATGCGACTTCCTGAGCGTTAGATACGCCGTAAATGAAGCTCAGAGAGCGATGGCATCTGGCTTTGTCGCCGTCAATTTTAACATTGCCGGAGGAAGGAAAACCGTTTCCACGCGATTTCAGATAAAACTCCAGAGTTGTCGACCATGATCGCACCAATGCGATGCGATCATGATTGACCTGATGATAGTTACAGAAATGCATTGGTTCTAAAAAAAAATAAAAATAAAAAAAATTAGGCTAGGTGGCGCAAGTTACCGTGCGTTATAATTTGGTACAGCCGTACTATCCTATACATCCACCATCTATCTAGCTGAAGTGTTGTTACTCGATGAAGCATTTAGCTGCTCCAACTATAGGGCGATGAAAAGAAATACGTTTGTGAATGCTTTCATGCGTGCATATAATGTCTCCGTGTGAAGTGACCAATAAGGGTAAAAGGGAAAGGGAAAGTTCGATAGAGTTCAAAAACGAAAGTTTAGTTTTAGAGCTTGCGGACGCATACAGCCAAGTGCGCTCGACTTAAAGCGTGAATTGACGTAACATTGACGCTCAAAAGTGAGATAGAGTCACCGCATTTTATTTGCATTTGCTCACTTCATGCGCCCGATAAGGGCGTGAGACTTCGCGACAGTTTAAAACGATTGATGATTATTATTTTTCCCCAGATTCATCTTGTTTGGTGGTTTATATTCATAAATGGCTCCCGAAATTCACCCATATATTATAGCCAAATCACAGCGCATATATTGCCCGGTTCGGGTTTAATCGAGCTTAAAAAGCGTCATTCCACCTCTCGGCGATAAAAGGGGACAGAGAAGCCGATGATATATATATTTCCAACGGAGTTTTTTTCATTTTGTTTTGCATCGCGTTTTTCTTTTTAGGTATGAGCGATAAAATTGAAACTAGCGATTGTTATCACTTTTCCCTATGTAACGCTCATCTCTGTGGCTTATAAATTCCATCGATGAAAAATGCCGCCAGAAAAAGGCGTATCCGGAACGCATTTTGTTTTTTTAGTGTTAGCGCGTAATGTAATCTTTTTCCTCGTCTTTATTTATTTTTTTCAATGGGGAGACTATCATTGCAAGTAAGCGCACCCTCTAATCAAAAATGTAACAAAAAAGCGAGATACGGGTTCAGCTTTTATACATAATAATATGATTCCCTCCAAAGTGCCATTTACGGTCGTTTTAGAGCGTGTGCACATGCGCCGAGAAGCGATATTCAGATTACGACGAGGAAGAAACAAGAACCCAAACCCTTTCCAAAGCAAAAATAAAAAAAAAAGTAAAAGAAAAAGGGGAGTTGGAGTAGGTGGGGGAGGAGTTGCTTCGAAATGAATATTCATTCTGCGCGTTGCAGCGCAAGGAGCGTCGCTCGCGTCGCGAAACCTTTATCCTGTGAGGCTTAAAAGTAGGAATTGAGTTTCGGAAGCATGTTTTAATTTTCTTTATTTTCATTTTTGTTCAGTTCGTATTTTATTATTTCGAATATTCCCAAGGAGGAGCCGGTACGAAAAACGTTGGACGGTCTTGATTTTGCTGGTAGCTAAGAAAGTATAAGCGATGCATAAAAAAAGAAACACGCTCATTTCGCTAAACGTATATCTGTATTAGCGAACTCTTTGAACACTTTTTTTTTTAACATAAAACTAAAGATATATACTTTTTTGAGACCATGTGTGGCGCATCGGAACGTTCGTTTGCGCATTTGAATTCTGTCCCTTTCTTCTTTTAGTTTGCGACTAATTAAGTACACGAATGAAAGATGTGAAACTTGGAAGTTAATTATAACAGTTTTTATTCCTCTTTTTCATTTCACAGATTGTAAAGTAGCGCTCATTTGGTCGGACTTGTCATTTTTGTGTGTGGGGGTGGGGGCATGCTCGGATTGCGTGTGTGGCAATTCCTAGGGGTACGGACAGCTAATAAGGAGTATTTCGAAATTCGATCGATTCAGAAAGTTAGAACCGAAGCAGAAGTTTAAACGCCAGAGACTCTTTTTTTCTTTACATGACGCAATATGAGTCAACGCCAGAGAAAATCGAAACCTCAATATAGCGTGCAGTAGCCGCGAGCGACGCTTGTTTTTGTTATGGGAAAGAGGTCTAATTGATTTTATGCAGTACTGTGGACAGCGGCAAATTGGTCTATTTTTAAAAGCGACCATCTGCGTCTCTGCTGTGGAGGTCGCTGGTCAGCGCGCGAAGATCGTAGTCTGCGACAGGCGCGAGGTCTCGGCTCTGCGAGGCGTCGATGAACATGCAGAACGCGTCCTACACTTACGTGTGTTTTCTTCCGCTGGTCGCTAGTAAAAAAAAAACAAAATCTGATGCTGTGGATTGCCGGAGATATTCTTTGTTCAATCTGCAGGGATAGATTGAGAAAATGAAACCCGATTTTTGTCCCCCCCCCCCCCCCCCCAAAAAAAAAAAAAAAAAAAAAAAAAAACTATCGCAGAAAGCTGGAACTCCGAGAGATTGTGATAGCGGTTCTGATAAAATGCAACAGGTTGAGCCCATGACCTTACTTAAATCAAAAGATACGAAAGTATAGACCCTTTTCATGTTTACAAACATGAACTGCCTCCTGCGTCCCAAGCAACTTCCGGTCGCTCCGTCTTTGAAAGTATGTCGAGCTTGCCTATGTCGCCAGTGCTAGAAAGCATAAACGCTACACGCACATCAAAGTTGGAGATTTAACGAGGGCCCTCGGCTGGTCAATTTAACGTCTTGGAGGAGGCAAGTTGGTTTACAAGAGTATTCGAAAATATTTATCATATCTGGGGGTTCTGCGTTCTTTTGGCGTTCACCTGGAGAATTGGTGGTTAAACGTTTCATCAACATTTCAAACAGCGGTGTTAGGGTGGGCTTTGTTCATACTTTTTATGAACCGGAAGTTCTCTGGGACGTCAAAGACTAGAACAACTCCTGGTGGCGTTTGCCATGAAAAGGGTCTATAAACAGAATTTCTCTATGAGCCGACGTCCACCGAAGCCTAATACTTGTCAAACCGAAATTTGAGACTGTGGGCGCCTGTAATAATTATGTCAGTAAAAAAAAAAAAAAATGTATGCCATAATTTTAGGCAATTGTGTTAGATACGTTAAACATTCTTGCAACACAAACGTTTAGGAATACTCTGCCACTGTGTCCACAGAGTATGGGAAATGACGGGCAGCGGCCGGCCACGTGCTAGTTTTCCCGCCAAATTTAGCGGGTAAACTGAATTTGCGTGCAGGTCGCGTGACTTTAATTTTTCCTCTAAATCTAGCGGGCAAGCTGAATTTGAGTATTCAATCTTTTCTGTCTGATCGCTCGCAATTTGTTACTGTCAATAATAGTAACTCCTCTCTTGTATTTCTTACTTCCGGGGTTCCTCAGGGATCTGTTCTAGGGCCATTGCTATTTTTAATTTATATTAACGACCTCCCGGTTAACATCTCCTCGTCTATGTGTCTGTTTGCTGACGACTGTGTCCTTTATCGTGAAATAATAGATAATCATGACACCAGTGTTCTACAGTCCGACATTAATATCATCGAGTGGTGTGACTTATGGTCAATGAGCCTTAACACTAACAAATGTAAGTCTATGCGTGTATCTCGACAATCGTCTGACAATCCTAACCATTTCCTTGATCAGGTTTATATGGAGCCGGTGTCGTCTTATAAATACCTAAGCGTGCACATAACATCTGACCTTTCATGGAAGAATCATATTCAGTATGTTTCCTCTAACGCTAATCGCATGTTAGATTATGTTAAACGAAATTTTTCATTAGCTCCAGTTGCACTAAAGTTGACTCTTTATAAAACATTAATTCGTCCAAGGTTGGAATATGCAGCTTCTGTCTGGGATCCTGGACAAGTCACCCTCATCACTGCATTGCAAGCGATTCAAAACAAATCAGCTCGTTTCATCCTTTCTATACTACCACAACACGGCTAGTGTGACCACCATGAAAGCTACTCTATCATTGCCGCCTTTAGCCTTGCGCCGTGGCATTTCCCGCCTTTCTTTATTCCATAAGATTTATTTTCACAATTATATCCTGCGCGACAAATTGATATCCCGTTCTTTTTACGTTTCTTCTCGCAACAATCACAATCACAAGGTTGGTATTCCAATTTCTTACACAACAACATTTCATTCATCGTTCATCCCTCGTACATCACGAGAATGGAACCACCTTCCCGGGACAATTGCCACCATCACGGACTCTGACCTTTTCAAAACTGCAATTACTAATCTTTTATTTGTTGAGTGTGTTTAACCTATTTCTAGGCTTGTTTTTCTTTTCTGTATTTTTCTTTGCTCTCCCCCTCTGTAATGCCTCTGGCCTTGAGGGAAAATGAAATAAATAAATAAATAAATATTTGCGAATAGCATCTAGAAGACAAGGCCTGCTCATGACGTCATCGTGAGTGGATCTCCGACTCGCGGCAAACACCCCGACGCTCGACGAGAGTTGGCGCAAAGGGACAGACGCGTCCGTCTCGGCGTCAAATCAAACAGCTTTTGGCGCTCTTCGTTGGATAGTGCTGTCACCGCATCAATGTCCTTAAATGACCCACTTCATAAAAAAAAAAAAGGCAAGTGGTTGACGCACCAGGCAGTGTTTATGCAGTTCATATGCCAAGCCGATTGTACGTATCTCCCTCTTCTCCTGCGTTAAAACTTTTCCGATTTCACCGCTGTTGGTGTCTGCGACTGTCGACGCGTTGGCGATCGATGAAACATCTTTTTTTCTTTTTTCTTTATTTGCTCCACAAAGTATCGTTTCGTGTGTGATCGTGCTATTGCAAGTTACAGGAGCTCGTCGGAGACCAGTCTGACGAGCATCGAACGGCTCTTCAGCGTCTGACTAACCGGACGCTTGTAACGTACGCTTATACCGGCGTTTGCAAACATCGTTTACATCTCTGAAGAAAGAAAGAAAGAGAGAAAAAGAAGAAGGAATTAATGGGATTCGATTTTACGGCACCCGTACGCCTCATTTCTTTTTGTATGTGCACCTTGCGCGGGAAGCTGTTCTTGTCAAACACGCATGCGCACCATAAACACCGAACATTAAACATTGCAGACTCGTCTAAGTGGTGCTTCTTCTGAAGAAGGCAAACTTCAATTCACGCAAGACGCTCGCTCAGTTAGTTTTCCGGATGCTCCCTTGCTGTCAAGACGCTCGCCGGACCTATCAGCTGCCTCCTTTTTATCATCTGACCCCGCTGTCTTCGCGTGGGTATGGGTGGGAGTGTGATCACGTGGCGAACGATAAACGTAGGACTGGTCCAGTGAGCACGTTTCTCCCACCGTAATGTCAGCTCCGGGTTGAACGGAGTATACCGACAATAACAGCAGAAGCGCTATAGAGACTCCTGTCCCGCGGTTCTATCGAACAGCTTGCGAGGGTGCCACAAAGAAAAATTCAGTGCGCGCGGCATAAGATATACTCCGGCTCGAAAAATCTCGATCGAATTCACAGGTATACACGTCCCGAAGAATGTCGGTGGCGTCCACGTCTTGAATGCCGGCCACTTCTTCTCCCTCCCATCGTGCGCTCTTCAACCGTCCAAAAAGATTTCCGAGGACGTGCCGATACAAGTGTGGGAATCTCATCACCTGCGCGGACTAGTTCCCCCCCTCCGCCCTCCGCGCGCGCCAGCGCCCTAACACGCTCGTTCATCCATGTTTCGCGTCTATACGTGGGCAGCGGTAGAAAGGTGGATGGATGGAGGAAGGTGGGTTTTAATATAATACAGCAGGAACTGTTCTCGCTACTCACTACCGCTCATCGAAGTGGCACGAACGACAGCAGCCGAACGGGGACTACGTTTTTGTTTTTCGTGTTTGTTGTGTTCGTGCGCGCTGGACGTGTAGACTCGTGGGCCGCGCTTCGCGGTTGAGGCGATTGGTGGGTGGGGTGGGACGTGAGACGAGACGTGTCGTGTCCCGCACCAAGGTATCGTTTGGTTCCTTTGTGGTACCTTTTTTTTTGTATCGTTCACTGTTACGTATTGATCTGACCCTCGTATGGAAGGAATTCGTTCGCCGAAGATATATAGACGACGCGGTACGATGGCGTGCTGCTCTGCGGGTTGTAGCACAAATCCCCCGATTTAATTTCCCCCGTCCCCGATTCCCCGTGCCATTTCCCCCGAGTGTCAAAATCCCCGTTTTCAAAATCCCCGTCTTGTTTACCCCGAGTGTCAATATCCCTGTGCCTAATTTCCCCAATATGCACCTGCGGACGATTCGGTTACGTGTCTTGCGGTGCACGGATCGGTATGCTTTTTCACTGTCGGCTCACAGACTTTTCGGCGCACGGAATATTCGATGCGTGGTCATTTAAACTTGCTATTTTTCATCAGTCGTTACTAAAACTAGGAGTGTTATTTTATGACCTTTATTTTTATCTTTTGCGCATTACTTGTTGACATTTATTAATGCACTTGTACACCTCTGCTCTTATTTTCAAATCAACGCGCACTGTGTTTTTTGTGATTCTGTGCGAGTCATTCATATCTCTACAATATCGCAAATTGCGAGAGATTTATTTACACGTTTTTGCATACACTTCCATTCAAGGGAGCAACGTCCACTACTTATATACCGCAATATCGCTGCCCCAGCTTCAGGAACTCTTAAATGCTTACTCTGTTCGACTTGTTTTTTCGCTTCAGGTTTGCGACGTTGGTGCTTTGCGTTGAATCTTGCGGACTGGTTTATTCTGCGGATAGATATGCGAATAATATTGCTGGTTCGAAGAACTGGACGTTTGGTCAACGAACCGAGCAACCCAGTGAAGGAAGTGTTGTGAGCGCGATGGGCGTCATGATTCTTGACAGTATGAGTAGACCGAAGTTACGTTGGATTTGTAAAAACACTTGATTCCGGAGATGTCCAGGCTCATTCGAAGACGTGTGCCACGCAATATCGGCAAACCTGAGCAGCATACGGTTAAAACTGAACGGGACAAAGCATAACCGCCGCGAGAATAAAACTGTATACTGGCCATATTTAACAGTGTTGATACGCCTGCAGCTAGTCCAGCGTCTCAACGTCTGTCAAGCTAACTTTCGCTACGTTTTCGCCACACGCCGTCAAAGATAGCGTGTTCGCACAACGTCGTTTGAAGCTTGGTTTGACCTCTGGACGCGGAGCACAGGTTCGGGCAAGTAGATACTATTATGAAGCTCGTAAACTCTCCGAGCTGGTAAACGAGACTTTCCGAAAGTAAAATGACTTAATGCGTACTCGAAATTCCTGAGTCGTAGAGATTCAAGGAATAAAAGGTACTGGGAACCAACCAAGAAGCATATACACGAGGGAATAACAGGCGACGTAACACGACGGACCTGGATTTATTCATTTATTACTTACAGTTCGCCCGTGGTACCAATTTAACTTCCCACCGTTTTGCAGTTGCAGATTCGTGAATATAAAAACACTGGTTGGGATTCGCATGGACGAAGTACGTGCTCACAAATGTGTGCATCCCAAAGACGATGCACAAAATGTGATGCAAAAAATGCGGGGGGTTTGGCGGGTGGACATTTAGGGGACAATAACCGCACTCCCGTCGAACACACGTTCCTGCGCACGAATCCAGAAATTGTATGCTTTCAAATTTAATCTGTTGTGCACAGTGCAATCTGTTGCGCACTGTGTGGACCTTTGGCCACACGCAAGAATGTGAAAAAAAAAAAAAAGTAATTTTAGAACACATGATACGTGTGTTCTTGAAACGACTGTTGCTCTTCTTATTCTGCATGGGAAGACGGTAGAGGCTTTGAGAAAAGTAAGTATCGACGCAATAACAACGGAACAAGGCTCAGCTAAACGCATGGGGGAAAAAGCCAGTTAAATGCAGACGCCTGGTTCGTCCTTTCAATAGTGGAGCAAGCGAACCTCTTCAATCAGACCCCTCCAAATGGCAACAAGATGCCAGATGTTCGTGCCTTTTGGCATTCATGTATGTTTTTTTTTTCTTCTCTCTTATTGATTGTACCTTGGATCCAGCAAGAGAAAGGCCCGTCAAATATTTTTGACAGCTATCCGGATGTAATCCTCTACATATCCAAAAACAACATGCATTAAAAAAAGATAAGAGAACAACGTACGAGGCCGCAAATTGACCACGAGATCATTTGTTCACGGAACGTCCCTTCATGCCCGTCCACACACCCGGGATCTATGAAATGACAAAAACAACAAAATACTTTTCATCTTCTCAGGGAAAGACCCGCTTCTTTGTGGTCTGAATATCGGAGTTTATGCGATGGGGGAATCGAGGGGGGATTTAGAATACAACCAAATAATAAATAAACGCTCAAGAGCTTCTTCTTTTTTTTCTTTTCTTGGGGATGATGCGAGTGGAAGACGAACGACTACTGTTTGCCGTGGTCGTATCCATAAGTAGGCCGATCGGAGGACGGGAAAGCTGGAAGCCGATCGCAGATTGTTGAACAACATAGAGGACAATGGAAACTGAACGTTGAAAAAAACACACACAGATACACACATAACACAAAAAATGTAAATAATGGAAAGCCATCGGGAAAGCTGACTCCTCAAGTGGCGTACGGCTGGCGCTTGAATTTTGCGCCAAGTAAGCGGCGGCCATCAATGCAGAGCCTTCCTTTCGTATAGCTTCCTTCCTCTCTCAGAGCTTTAGAGAACCGTTGCTGTTGAGATATAGATCTTTAAAGTTAATCTGTTGGGCATCTTAAGAAATAATAATAATAGAAAAGAAAAGGGATTCCCGTCTATAGAGTATTATGCGTGCGGCTGTGAAGCACAACAAGAGTTTGGTTTCTTTAATGCCTCGCGTCCGGATGGTTCCTCGGGTCATTGTCGTTCGAACTTTTGTTGGGGGAGGGGGGGGGGGGGGGGGGGGTGGGGGGGGCGCTGGCGCGGTTCCTCTTATCGACAAAGCTGACGTACGCAGATCTGCTGCTCGAAAAGTCAGTCGTCTGTAATAAAGTGGATCCCGTGCTGGATCTTTTCTGTCGAACGTTTCTTACGTGCGTCTTCTCTCGTGAAAACTCCCCCCCCCCCCAAAAAAAAAAAAATAATAAAAATAAATAAATATCGATCGCAGACGCTGTAGTTATAAGGCAGGTCCACGAGAACGTACGGTGCGTTGGGTACTCCACAAATTGAATTTATATCCGCTCACTCAGACTAAGTGAGTTTCTCTTGTTGATGGGAAATCTCGCTGTTTGTGGCGTTATTTATTTGCGCTATTATCTGGTCGACTCTGAGGCAATCGAAACGATCTTACAAACACCCGGCCCCTTCCGAAATTCCGAGTAGACATTTTTTGCATGCCTCAGCCAATAGATTAGCAGCTGAATACAACTTGTTTCATTTCCGAGAACTTGGAACGGACGAGTTCAACTTTGATTTCGTGTTAATGTTTTGACGCGAAAGGAAAATTAGCTACGTGGTCTGCATGGTCGGGTACTACTTTTTTTTTTCCGGTGTCATTTCGATTCGGATGAGGCTTCCATTCGGCTGAAGCCCCAATGCGGCTAACAGCTTCAATTTTACTGGATGATAAAATTTCACTAAATCCTTAGTTTGTATAAATGCTCCGACTATATGGTCGCGGGACTGGTCACTGACTCGTTTCATCGATGTATTTTATTAGCTGATAATGAATTTTCGGAAATGAGCGGGGTTCTGTCGTGTAGTCTCTACTCAGTGATGAGTGTTGAAGACCCCTGGGAAGTAGTCGTGCTGCACGGGATAAATTTGTTATCAACAGCGTGAATTAGTGTCGCCAGGCAGACCGATATTTTGATGTCTAAACATTCAACGTATAATTTGGTTTGCTACGGGAAACGGAAAAATAAAAGAAAGGTCAATATTTTGCGTAACGGAGGTTCCAACTCGGAAATCAGCTGAAAACTTATCGAATGCTCCTGAGAAAGGAAGCTGAAATGGAATTCTTTTTAGAGCCATGCATCATATAGGGTGATACAATTTATAATTGTGCGGCTTCGTTCTAACGAGACTCCATGTAACAATCAAAACATTCACCTAGGGTTTTGGATGTAAATGTGAATATATTCCCGATCGTTTAACATCCATGGTTCCCCTACATGAACAAAGTTTAAATGCTCCTTCATAAGCCACTCTGTGTTTAGCTCAACAAAAAGGTGAGTACAGGCGGGGGGCGTGCCTTTAAAACATCACCACCGTGACGGCGCTGTCACGAGGGGTGCGGCCGAACACAGGAAGTGGTTGCCGGTCTGTTATCATTCCTTTTTTCTTCGCCCAAGCTCTGCTAGGATTGTAATTTTCTGACTGAAACAAGGTGCTAGAATTGTAGTTAAATTTTCTAACTGAAACAACAACAGCAATAACAAAATTACTATTTTATAAGTTATAGCTTATAAATGTATTTGAGTGTTTGTGAGGAAAATTGTGTTTCTTTGTCGATCGCTCATGTTTGACGACCGCATTCCGTCCTCCCGGACGCGCACTTACAGTAACCATGAAATATTTCGTTCATTCTTCCTTCGCGTACGCCATTTGCTGCTTTGCATATGCATCGGGCTGCCACGTACCCATACTCGCGTTATGGACAGTGCTAGTGCCACTAAATAAGCTACGCTTCAGAGTAACGACACTTGGCCATATTGTGGCTTAAAATCATGGTTGCCAGTTATCTGAAGCTTTATCTGAAATTACAGCAAACGGTCTTCTGCCCTCCACAAACGTTTAAGCAGTTCGCGACAGAGCAAAGCAATATTACATGAGCTTCCTAACACCGAATCTAATGCTGAGGAATTCGCACTTTTGAGTCACGACGATCGGCAGTTGCGTCTGCCCTGCACAAGCCCCAAAATGGCGGCGCCCACAACAATGTCGTGGAACGGAGTGCCGTTACTCTAAGCGCAGCTCATTTAGTGGCTCTAGACAGTGCCATGGTTGAATCGGTTGAATGAAGCGCGTGTGCCTCTCACGCACGATTTAACGTTTAAAAGTTTCAATGGAGTTGGAGTGGTGGACGACCGAGCGCGCGCGGTGTTGCTACCTCCACGAGCGTGCAACAGATGGCGCGCCCTGTCCCAGTCCTTTGCTCCCCCATCGGAAGGAGCTCTTTTCCGTGTGTCCGTCTGCTCCCGGGCGTCACGTCATCGCACATTGTTCTTCCCTGCGCGAATGTATTTCTCAATTGCATAATTACTTCGCTTTATTTTGTTTACAACGCGGATAACGGTTAACTACGAGCAGGGAATAAAATGCGCCGTGCACGACTCTACACAAAGTCAGTGTGTTTCTCTCGCTGACTTGTTTGGTGTTCACACGTTCGCTCCCGTACCTTTGACTGCAGAAACACGTTCCTAACGTTAAATCGCTTTATTGTGGTCCCCCCCCCCTTTTTTTTTCCTGTTTTCTCTGGTATGAGTATTTTACAGCGTCAGCTGTAGCCTACTGGGCTTGTTTGAACTGGGCGAGTTTCGTGTTGCCGAAAACGAACGGAGCATGCAGGTTTTTTTGGCTTTGGCAACGGAAGAGGGAGAGTAGAGCAACGATACCGTCATCCTTTCGCTGATACTATATAGTAAAGTATTTAAAATTGGCGAAGAGACCGAACTATAGGGGGCGCTATGTCCAACTTGGTTTCCCCAGAGCTCTTTGTTTCCAACACAAGGCATGTGCACTGGATTGCTTACTTCGTCTTTCTCGATTGAGAGCGGGACAAAGATTGAGCACGACTCTCAATTGAAAAAAAAAGAAGTAAAAAAATAAATAAAATAAATCCAGGAGTGCTACGTCTGCGTTCGGCTTCACTGATTGGACACGAGCCCTAGCCGAACAATGACGCAACATTTGGCTACGTGGGCCGAGCGCTGCGTCACGAACGACACAAACAAAAATTCTTTTGTTGTTCTCCCCATCGGTGTAGTTCTCAAGTTAGGCGCTAGGAGCGCGACGGTTGAATTTCCTTCCCAATTCGGCCAATCGCAATTGCGCTGGGGGGTCACGTGATCGCGCTCATCGCCACCCGCTCTTTCTCGCCTTCGGTCACCCGGCGCTCTTGACCTTTGGGCGCAAGAATGGGGCGGCCGAAGCATACGCCGGAGCAAGCAGCGGCTGCTGGACGGCGTAAATGCGCCCGTGTGAGAATACGTCGTCTATGTGCAGCCGCCGACGGGCTCACTACACTCGGCGGAAAAAATCGGCGAGAGATTTGGCCACCGCCGTGATTGGCCGGTGCCTATAGGTCAAGTGCGGCACCGACCAATCACGGCCGCCGGATTCGTCGCCGACTTTTTCGCAGAGTGTCCAGATTAGAGCCCCTGGTCAGTGAATCTGATGTTTGAGCACAAGTGCGAGCTAAGGTGATGCCGCAAGAGCGTGCACAACGCGTTGAAAAGGACGGCTACGCACGCACGCTTGTAAAATGAAAGCGTCCTTCAAAGTTCAAATACAACGTCTCCCCCCCCCCTCCCCCCCAAAAAAAAAGTAAATTTTTGTTTTTTAATAAACGCAAAAATAAATTATGCATCGCCGAACGCTCGGTCTTCACCCAAATGTAGCACTAGCGGTCCCGGCCAGATACCAAAGTTTCAGAACTAATCGCTATCTTATTCAACGCATTTATACGTCATTTTCTAAACATCTCAATGGGAAAATGAGGCATGCGTGCCCGGTATAGCTGCCTCCATTCCTCTTCATGTATTCCTGGGCGTCGTCGGCCCCCAATTTCCCAGTCAAAATGCTTCGAAAATTGCTTATGACTTTTCAATAAGATAATAATAATAATAATAATAATAATAATAATAATAATAATAATAATAATAATAATAATAATAATAATAATAATAATAATAATAATTTCATTTCATTTTCATTTCATTTCATTTCATTTATTTAGATACCTTCATAACACTATAAGGTGACGGGTCGGTCAAAGCCAGTAGAGGCTTGAAGGACAGAACCCAGCAAATGGAATGTCACAGATAGCAGAAGAAGTCCGTAGAGCACACATTTAAACATGTATCTTACTATACGAGAAACAGAAAATAATCATCTCACCATATCCCAGCAAACATATTAGATACAAAATATCACACAGCAGTAAATTATTGAAATTGTACAGTGAATCAGAGCGTAAAACTGTTCAATAGATTTTTCAATTTTCTCCTATTTGCAGCTTCAAAGAAGTGGTCGGGGAGTCTGTTAAAAATGTATGGCACATAGTAAGAGCGCTCTCGCTTACCATATCTTGTGAAACACCGGGGGATTATGAAGCGATCAGAGGTACGTAAATCTCTGCGGGGCACAAAGGGATGTTTAAATTCGCTACACCAGAAATGAGAAAGCACAACACATTGCAAAAAAAGTGAATGGAAGTTAGGCAGTTGGAGAGCCTCAAAGAGGTCAGCTTCTGGTGCAAGATCATAATGATAACCAACACTTCTTAACAAATTCCTTAGGATGCGGTCAATTTTAGTTTGCCATATTTCTGCACAGTTACCAAATAATGTGATGCCATACCTTAGTATACTATAGGCAAGAGCAGTAGCAATTGATTTCCTTACGGCAAATGGCATAAACACCCTATTATTGTAAAGTAAGCAGCACACGCTGCGAAGCTTGCCAGAAACATAGGTTAAATGCGTTGACCAAGACAAATCGGAATCAAAAATTATGCCTAAGTATTTAACAGTGTCAACATATTTCAGGGAACTACATGTACAATCAAGACAGCTGGATCTGTGTAACATAAATGATGAGTCCAATTCTACACTCTTCAGCGGATTCCTGAAGCAAACAAGTCTGGTTTTGGATGTGTTAATAGTAATATAATTGTGATAAAACCAGTCCATTAGTCGTGCAGAATCATGTTGCAATAACTGCACGGCTTGGCGGTAATTAATGTGACTAGAGACAAGTAAAGTATCATCCGCATACTGAAAATTTTGCAACTGGTGAGCCTTGTTGAGATATCATTAACAAAAAGATTAAATAACAATGGAGACAAAACCGATCCCTGGGGCACACCGGCTTTTAACATCAGCCGAGCACTTTTGAAATTTCCTACAGATACAATTTGGGAGCGGTCAAGAAAGAAATTTTTAAGCAATGCAATAAATGGTCCACGGAAGCCGTAATTCTGTAGTTTAAAAAGAAGCATCTTATGACTGACCGTGTCAAAGGCCTTGGCGACATCAAGAAAAATTGCACATGAACATAAGTTTCGATCAAAAGCACTGTGTAGTAGGTCAGAAAAATCTTCCAGCAGTGGTTGAGTGCCCTTTCCAGCAACAAAACCATACTGGTTAGGCGATAGGATGTTGGAAGTTTCAATGAAGCTGGACATTACAAGATACAAGTGCTTTTCCAAAATCTCCCCAATGCAAGGTAAAATAGAAATAGGGCGATAGCACTCAGGCTTGTTAGGCGATCCTCCCTTGAAAACAGGCTTCACAAGTGCGGTTTTTAGTTCAATCGGGATGACACCAGAGACCAAGAACTCATTTATCATGGAAAGAAGTACGTGCTGAACATGTCCAAAGTTTCGGCAGAGATCATTAATACGAATTGTATCAACACCAGGAGATTTATTGCGTTTTAAAGAAAACAAAATGGAGTGTAATTCGTCTATTGTGAGAAGAGGAAGAAACGCTGAGTTTAATATACTTGCGCTCGAGGCAGGCGGTTTGAAATTACTGTCTCTCGCAAAGCCCGATGACGCAGCAAAAAGTTTGTTAAAGTCGTTCACTACTGATTGCAGATCTGTACCGAAGTGTTTTTGAAGGGAGTCAAGAGGCGAAGCCTTTCCTCCACGCCCTGTAAAATAATTAATCAACTTCCATGTTTCACGTGGATTCGATCTTGCCTCAAAGAATCTTCGCTGAAAGTAGCATCGTTTGGCAGACCGTATAATTGCATTAGCTTTGTTCCGAGCGCTTCGATACTCTGCTTTTAACTGCAAATTGTTTGGTGAACGACGGGAACGTAACCACAACGTATCTTTTTCTTTGATTGCTGTCATAATATTAGAATTAAACCAATAATAATAATAATAATAATAATAATAATAATAATAATAATAATAATAATAATAATAATAATAATAATAATAATAATAATAATAATAATAATAATAATAATAATAATAATAATAATAATAATAATAATAATAATAATAATAATAATAATAATAATAATAATAACTTTATTTCCATCAAATGATGGGGGGGCCCAAAGGAAAAAAAGCTGCAGTAGGCAGCTTGACTGGTCCTCGGGCCCCTTACACTGGTCAGCAGCAAGCATGCGGAAAAAAATACAAAAAAAGGCAAAGTATACAGTGGAACCGTTGCAGTATACGGTTGACATTTCTACAAACCAAGGCTCACCCAAGTGCAAAACAGACAGAAAACAAAAATCACGTACAGAAATATAAGCGCAGGTCCTTGAAAGTGAAACTATCAAAATCAATATTATCAGTGCAAAGACTATTTAGCAAATGTGGGAGTGTGAAATTTAACATTTGATAGCCATAGTTTGTTCGTTGCGTGACCATCCTCCATTTCTCTGTGTTGCGGGTAGAATAATGTGGGGAAATTTCCCTTAACGACGCAAGTCTTTCCAGAAAACACAATCCCCTTATTTTTTCACTTTTAAAACTTGTAGCGAGTCTGTACTGATATAATTTATAAATGTTAATTATAAATTAAAATTAAAAAGATAACGGCGAGCATTAAAAGTAGAGGGAAAAGGCGCGGACACCTTCGACATGCAGCTTCAGCAAGGACCCCCAACACGTGGTCGACCTAGATCACCTGTTATGGGGTTGCAGAGGCCTTGAGGCAACAAGGAGGATGTACCTCAAGAAAACGGGTGACTTGTACGGAAGTCACCCCGAATTAACTAACTAGACGAGAATACGTTTGAAATAACTCCATTCGAGCACTGCGGTGAACAGGCAGACCGCCTCGTCCGAGACTTCTTCCACCTAGAAAACTTGGTCATTTTTATTCCCCATTCAAACTTTTCCGAATATTTTTTTTTTCGACGGCGCGTCGCATTATCTTGCACTCCGTCTCACCTCACGATGGACCACAGCAGGCGCTACAAGCCCCCCCCCCCCCCCCCCCCCCCCCCCCGTCGCCAATCCAGCCCCGTGGTGTACCACGTGACAGCGCGCCTTTAGCTTACCGCGGCGTCCCGCCTCCCGTATAAGTCACACACACACGTGACACTCAAACGACGTTGGACTGGTTCCGACTGCCGCTAGCGTTTGCTGCAGTCCATCACAGGACGAATCAGAGCAGTTTACACGTCTCGTCAACATAGAAACCTCAGTAAATATATATATATATATATATATATATATATATATATATATATATATATATATATATAAAATATAAAAAGTTTATAATGTGAGTAGTTTATCATACCGATACAAAAGTGCGCGTGTTTACTTTGATAATCCCTGAAAACTTTGTGAATATAGTGGGATATTCACGTTAACGGGGTCCATATTAACGAGACACGACTGCATACAGCGCCGTTTTTTTTTCTTTTTTTTTAAGCACGCAAATAACGAGCATTATAACAGCTTTTTTTATCACATTTTTTCGCTTTACGTATCTTTTCAACCGTGCACTTTTGTGTTTTGCTGAACCTTTTAGACGGAGCAATGAAGAAGGGGGAAAAAAAAAAAAGAGGAAAACGCGTTTTTGAAATGAATAGGTGTTCACATTTTGCGGCTGTACGTCACTGCATTCGTGCAAGGTTTGGTGGTCTTGGACGAAGTCGTCGTCGTCGCCTCTCGTCTGCGGCCGCCGTCGTCGTCGTTACTGCATGGCGGAGTGAATTCACTCCCGCTGTCTCCGCTGGAAACCGGCGCGCGCGGGCGCTCGCGGGACCGTGAGAAAATCGCAGATTGACTCCGCGTCTTCCCTCGGGGAAGTTCGGGATAAGGGAAGAGAGCGGAGCAGCCGTTCGAAGAAAAACAATCGCAAATCGAAGCCGATTCTTTTTGGTTGTTGTAGTACGCCAGTCGACATCGTTGTCACGGGCGATGCAGACGCAAGTAACTACAACAGTGTAAAGTAAGACAACTTTTTTTTTTGTTGCTTATTTTGTAGTATTTGATGCTCGTTTATGCTTTATATAAAGAGGTGTATATTTTTTTTTGTGTGTTTTGGCAGCGCAATGTTAGCCTGCTCCTTCAGTTGCGCGTTTGTTACTTCGGAGATGATAACTCGACTACTAGCGAGGGATATTTAGCGCTCACACCGAAGTAGTGACTTACACAAAGGCACACGGGTAAAAAAAAATAGAAAAAAAGGTATCTTCCTAAATTGAAACCGCCACTCGGTATCTCCAGGTAAAATAACTTTTCCTCGAGGCTTGAATAATAATAATAATAAAAAAAGAGTTTGGGAATGCAATTTTATCCTTCACTTTACCAGCACCAACAAATCTCGGACGCCACGCGCGTGACCCTCGAGTCGACATCGTTGTCGCGCGTTTACTCTCGGCATCTGTGGATTAATTTGCGTAAATTGCCCAATTATTTGTGAAAAAGAAGTTTCGCGATCCTGCAAGTTTATGTTGACGTGACGTAGTAAAAGTGGGAAGTAGCGCGTTATTAAAGGGACACTGACAGGGTATTTATGCTCGCCGAGGCTTTTAGTTGTATGTGACATATGAGAGCCCAACTACCCAGAACTGAATTTGCGGCTCGAAATTCGGTTTCTTTCCGCCCGAAAACAGCCGATCGAGAACTGGCCGGTTTGAGTCGCGCTCACTCTCTTCTCCGAGGTCACGTGTCGTTTTCTATGGTTTAGACACGACCACCAAATTTAATCAAAGTCATGGGTTATTGAAGGCACGCAGTCAATATTAAAAAAAGAAAAAAAATATCAAACCCATTTTTTGTGGCTTCAAAAAAGCTGCAAATACGTCGATTGAAAAAAAAGGTAGCACAGACAACCGTAAGCTTTCTGTGCGTTCACTGCATAATTCTCAACATGGCGTCGTTTCGCGTATCGTGGGACTAGCACTAGCGGATGGCAGCGGACGACGGGCGTTGGACCTCTACTTCAGAACTGTCGTTCACGGTACCGGCGAATTCTGTCTTCCTTCGAAAGAGAAATTTTGGACCGATCAAAAGAATTGATATTCATCCCGTACGACACACCCGACCAGCAAGCCGATTGCACGAAGACGTCGCCGAGCCGTCGTCTCTTCTCGTGGCTGAAGACATCGCTCGCTCAAACGTCAAGCACGAAGTGCGTACTTCGAGTTGAATACGCACGCGTACGGTTTCTTTACTAGCTGCGAATATGGCCAATGCGTGGTGCTGCCCGACTTCAAGCAAGGAGTGCATGTACTGGAGGGAACTCGGCAGCAAACTTTCTGACACACAGTCGACCGGCCGCATTACTATGAACGAAACAGTTCCTTCAGTAGCTTAATAAAGATTGAAGAAGTTCCTTCAGTAGCTCAGGGGAAATACGTCCGCTTCACACGCAGCGGGCGCGGGTTCGATCCCTAGTGTGGGCATACCATTGTTTTTTTGTCAGACATTTTCCGATGTTTACATTTCTTTTTTTACAATTATCACTGAAAATACGTCGCTGAACTAAATGGTATGGGACTCAATTTCTGACACCTGCAAACTCAATGTAGTCACTTTCCACAAAATACAAGCAGCATATCAATCGGGTAGCGTCCGCTTTCCGAGGTTCCCGTAACTACGGGAATTGCAGCCAGCCATTGATCCCGACCCGTTGATCTTTCGGAAACTTGTGCTCGCTGCCACACAATGCCACTTTCAGATGCAGGGCATGTGGGGCAGCTCTTCACGCAACATCTTAGGAGTATTCTTTTCGGAGCCAATCACAGGAATTCAACACGGGCACTCAGTACTAATTGCCAACACTTAAATGTACAAAACAACTCATATTGAAGTGTAGAACAGCGAGCGGAACAAACATAACTGCAAAGGAATCGCACGGCGAACGGATCCCGCAACGCATTTCGTCTGCTGCAAGCAGAAAAAAAAAAAAAATAAAAATGTCGCACGGTCGGGTTAGCCACGTGACTTCCGCCACACGACTCTATCCTCTCCACTTTTCCGTGCGGTGCGGGGGTTTCGGTTTCGGTTTTGAGCAGTTGCGCTTTTTGGCTTTAATAAAAAAAAAAAAATACGTGACTCTGTAGCAAAATATTAATTGGGTAATATTCCGACACCATTTTGACTCACCTGCAAAAAATGAAAAAAAAAAAAAATTGTTGGTGGGTGTTAGTGTTCCTTTAAAGGGACAGTGACACCCCCCCAAATTTTTTTTTTCTTTTTTGTCAGGCGATTTATTATGGTGTTGGAATACTACCCAATTAATATTTTGCTACAGAGTCACGTATTTTTTTTTAATAACGCCAAAAAACGCAACTGCGCGAAACCGAAACCGAAACGGAGAAGTGGAGAGGATAGCGTGAGTGGCGGAAGTCACGTGGCTACACCCGACCGTGCGCTTTTTTTTTTTTTTTCTCCTCTTTCCGCACGTAGCAGACGAAATGCGTCCGTTTGCCGTGGTATTCCTTTGCAGTTATGTTTGTTCCGCTCGCTGTTTTGTACTTCAAGATGAGTTGTTTTGTACATTTAAGTGTTGGCAATTAGTAGTGAGTGCCCGAGTGCCGTGGTGAATTCCCGTGATCAGCTCCGAAAAGAATACTCCCAAGATGTTGCGTGAAGAGTTGCCTCACATGTCCTGCATCTGAAAGTGGCCAGAGTGCACAAGTTTCCGAAAGATCAACGGGTCGGGATCAATGGCTGGCTGCAATTCCCGTAGAACCATTACGCGAAGCTCGGAAAGCGGACGCTACCCGATTCATATGCTCCTTGCATTTTGTGGAAAGTGATATACACTGAGTTCGCAGGTGTCAAGAATGGAATCCCTACCATTTAGTTCAGCGACGTATCGTCCACAACAATTTTTTTTTCTGTGATAATTGTAAAAAAAGAAATGTAAACATCGCAGAATGCTTGACAAAAAAGAAATAAAATAAAAAAAATAAGAGGTACACTCACACTAGGAACCGAACCCGTGCCCTCTGCGAGTGAAGCGGACGTCTTTCCACTGAGCTACTGAAGGAACTCACTCATGCGTAGTTATGCAGCGGGTAGACTGTATGTCGGAAGTTAGCTGCCGATTTCCCTTCAATACATGCACTCCCGGCTTGAAGTCGAGCAGCACCACGCATAGGGCACATTCGCACCTCGTAAAGTAACCGTACGCGTGCGTATTCAACTCGAAGTACGCACTTCGTGCTTGACGTTTGAGCGAGCGATGTCGTCAGCCAGGAGAAGGGACGACGGCTCGGCGACGTCTTCGGGCAATCGGCTTGCTGGTCGGGCGTGTCGTACGGGATGAGTATCAGTTCTTTTGATTGGTCCGAAATTTCTCTTTCGAAGAAAGACAGAATTCGCCAGTACCATGAACGACAGTTCTGAAGTAGAGGTCCAACGCCCGTCGTCCGCTGCCATCCGCTAGTGCTAGTCCCACGATACGCGAAACGACGCCATGTTGAGAATTATGCAGGTGAACGCACAGAAAGCTTCCGGTTGTCTGTGCTACCTTTTTTTTTCATTCAACGTATTTGCAGATTTTTTGAAGCCACAAAAATTCGTTTGATATTTATTTCTTTTTTTAATATTGACTGCGTGCCTTCAATGACCCACGACTTTGATTAAATTTGGTGGTCGCATCGATACCTTAGAAAACGGCCCGTGACCACGGAAAAGAGAGTGAGCGAGAGTCGAACCGGCCAGTTCTTGATCGGCGGTTTTCGGGCGGAAAGAAACCGAATTTCGAGCCACAAATTCTGTTCTGGGTAGTTGGGCTCTCATATGTCACGTACAACTAAAAACCTCGGCGAGCATAAATACCCTGTCAGTGTCCCTTTAAAGGGATACTGAACCAAGGAATTTAGTGTCCATAATAAGTGGCGCATGTTCTTTCCACGAGCCAGCAGCCGCCGGTGTGCGCGAGCACACGCAACAAAAATGACGTCAAAGACCTCCATTCGCGGTTAAGGTGACAGTGAAATGTATGGGCTTCGGGCCAAAGGAGAATAAAGACAAGTTTTTCATCTACACAGTGGTGTCTGGTGTAAAAGGTAAGCGATTAATTGCTCTAACAAGCACGTAGCTTTCACTTGTAGAGATGAAAAGCCTGTCTTTATTCTCCTTTGGCCCGAAACCCATGCATTTCACTGTCCTCTTAAGCGCGAATGGAGGCCTTTGACGTCATTTTTGTTGCGTGTGCTCGCGCACACCGGCGGCTGCTGGCTCGTGGAAAGAACGTGCGCCACTTATTATGGACACTAAATTCTATGGTTCAGTATCCCTTTAAAGCGGTAAACACGTTACTTTGAGTTTGAGGGCTTGTTAACGACCCACCTGTTTAGATATGCCGGTTGATTGAGTAACGAGTAAAGGAATGCGACTACCTTATTTGTTTAGAATGGTGTTTATAATTCAATGAGGGTGATAATAAAAAGTCGGAACTAAGGAAAAATAGGAACCTCTACAATTATAGATAAAAGAAGTCTAGCGAAAGAAATGTTGGGGCCCACTGTTTACTCCGTTGCCTCGAGCGCAGGCGAGAGCTAATATATTCCAGAGCGCAATCTCGAAAGATTGTCGGAGAGACTACCGTGTTTCTAAAGACCTGTTTCAGAACGAAGCGCCGACAAAACGAACCGAGATTCTGTCGGCGGAACAAAAAAAGGGAATGGAAAGCGCGAGAACCCGCCGCCGGTCCGTTCTCTGGGCGAGTCGCACCCTTTTTCTCTCCGGTCTCACATCTCGGAAAAGAAAAGCGGCGCCATGGAATTTGAAAGGACGGATCGTTTGTATTCTTCGAGGTCGCTTAGGAGGAGGAGGAGGCGCGCGCGACGGACGGCCTCTCGCAGCGAGCGCCCATGGGAACCCGATTCGAAAGAACCCTGGATTCGAGGTGGTGTTCGCACAAAGGCTGCGTTCCTCGGCCCAAACGCGGGTGGAGTAGGAAGCCCCCTGGAGTCGCGCTTTGCTGCAGACCTCGCCAAAGATCGAAACGCTTGACACTGCGAAGAAGAGACGGTGTTCGATACTTTTCAATGAACGGTGTGAGCGATAATGACGTATAGTTCGAGCTTGCACTCGTGCCACTGGGGGTCAACTAATTTGGCAAACCTCAAACGAGAAACAAGCCCCTAGCAGACCGCCCTACGTGTTTGTCACCAGTTGACCGACACCCTCGCACGCTGCTCCGCGTCTTCGCAACATAGAAAGATGGCGCTTCCACCAACTGGCGCCTGTTGTTGACGAGTGCAGGGGGAGAATGGGGATCAACTCGTGCAAGCACGCTTCTAGGGAAGTTCGCCGGCTCGCAGTATTTAGTGACGTTGGGTCGTGCCCGAAAACTTGAAAATATGAAAGGTATTGGCGATTTTCATCGCTTCTTTTGGAACGTACTCACACGGGCTTCGTCTTTATACCGCCATGCGCTGTTAGTATTTGATCCGCTTGTGCAAGCTGGGGGGTTAACATGTCACGACAGCTTTGGGTTTTAGCCACTATGTGCCGTCGATTCACGTACGTCACTGATAGCAATCACCCATTATCCGATCATTATTGGGCAGTCGTTAGGACGGTACAATTTCCGGAAGAGGCTAGTCAGTCGGTGATAATCGTTCAATGCTTTAGGCTAAGATTTTTATTAGAGCCGCTTGTTGCAGGTGTACGCCGACAGGTTACCTCAGAGACATCGAAGTAGGTAGGATTGTTCTAAGACATAATAATCGTATGCCACGCAACAAAAATTAAAAAAAAAAGCGGGGGGGGGGGGGGCACAAAAAGTGAGGGCCACCCCTATCTTCGACCACGTGCGCTCTGTTGCGTGTTTTGTTTGCACGAGAACCCCCGCGCAAAAAAAAAAAAAAAATCAATTTCTAAAGCAAAGCGGCCGTGCCTCAAAACAATTGAAAAAGGGGGGCAAAAAAAAAAAGTTATTTTATTAAAAGAGAAAAAAATCTAACCGCGTTACCCTTTTATCGTTACGGGAAAGCTCTCTTCTATATAGACACAGCCAGGACCCTATGTCCGTGGAAGCCTTCGCAATGTCTTCCTGTACGATCTCACTGCCGCGTGATTGCTGTACCTGAGTGCAAGCTCGTGCGTCTTGTTGTCGCCGAGACTGGTGGTAGGTAGCCTTTGTATGACGTCACCTTGCGCAGCGGAACGACGCGCGGGGGTTCGTTTAACTGCAGCTGGGCGACCGAGCTCGCAGGCTCGCTCTGCATCGGCGACCTTCCGCGGCGCGCCATTGTCCGGCGAACCCGACTACCCGACCCTCCGCGTATCGTTCGCCGCCATCATTTTCGGTGTTTTGCAATATAATGCGTACTATACACCGCGAGCGTGCAATAATCACCGCGCCCGCTGAAAATTAGAGAAATCAAAATAAGAGGGAAGTAAATTGCCCCGGCGATGATGAAGGTCCCAAAACTCAAGAAAGAGATGAAAAAGAAAATTGAGGGGGGGGGGGGGGATACAAAAAATATGCTTTGTTCGTTTTGGTGTGTGTTGGTTCTTGGCGACGGTGTGGCGTGCGGGGGCGGTTTGGCCCTCTTATGGCGTCGTGTTTTTCTGTTTTGTCTGTGTGGTTTAGTTGTGTTTTTTTAAGGTCTGTGTGAATATGTGTGTTGGTTCTTGTTTATTTATTTGCCGCGTTGATGATACCATTCGTTTCTAGGCGACACCGCGGATGACGACATCGGAAGTCGAAAAAGGCAATCGTTATATTCAGTTTTCGGGGTCTGATATGCATCGTGGCTCCGGCACGGTAATGGCTCCGCGGCCAGACTTTGGCGGCATGAAGAAACGTAATTACCGGTGCGGTGACTCGCGGCGGGTAAAACCTTCTTCCTCTTTTCTTTTGTGTCCGTTTGTTTCGTTTGTTTGTTTGCAGCTTTTCGCAACCTACCACCGGTGAGTGGCCTTTTTTTTTTTATCGGTCCGTTGCGGAAAGAGAGATCTGTGGGCGAACGGGATTTGCTTTGGGTGGCGCCCAGATATCACGCGCAAAACTGCGTTATCGCGCGTGGTTGCCTGCCTGACGTCGTCTTGCGCTTATCGCTGTGCGTGATGTTTTTTTTTTTTTGTTTCGTTTGTAGACGCGATCAATGTTGTTAGACTTCGTTTCACTTTAACCCCGATCGCAGCCGGATCCGATGCAGCTAATCGGGCAGTGCAAAAAGTTCATCGTCACGGCGCCTATCACCTTTGCTATCACCAACTAAACCAATCACGCACAAAGGTGATGGGCGCCGTGACGATGTACTTTTGGCGCTGTTTGATTGACCTCATCTAATCGTAGCGTTGAATGTCGCGGTCTTTTTATTGGAGATACAGTACATCGGAGGTTTGGCGGATACAGGTATGAGGTTATGCGATATATCATATACTCAATCGATTCGCCGTTCGTTGAATATCATTTAATCGATCTTCACGTCTTCTTTACGGTCATGCAGTGTCTTTTTTAATTTTTGTTTTTATTTTTGACACTTGTTTATAGTTTGGTTGACCTCGAGCGAGATTTATAAACACGATTCAAGTTGTAACCGTGTTTCTGCGAGGTCGTCCAGTGGGGGTTCGCGAATATTTTGTGGAATCTGCGCAACAGGTTGTGGAGGCGTGGGGAGAACTCTGCCCGATGTTCCGGAGTGGGTGTCCGTCGTAGAAAAGCTCGCAGAGTTGAATCCCTTTTAGCCATGTCGCTCTGGAGCTTCGTACCGGCTAAATGTCTCACCTACAGCTGAGACACCAGACGCCCCTTAAGGCTGACCTAACTTTCGGCTGTCTAAACATATACACAACATGGTTATTATTTGTAAAACTCGAGTTTTCTCCGAAAGCTGCGTTTGGCCACAGCTTCAACGCTCGCAAGCCACACGCGTTCACGGCTTCCCGTTGTATATATACACCGACACGCGGGCTTGACGTCACGGAGCTGCGGCGGCGCTGCGATCGCGCCGGAGCCGGGGGGTGTGGGCAAAAGCGCGCACGTTTCGCATGGGCGTCATAGCATTTCAGCATGCCGCGAAGCTGCGTTGCCGTTAATTGCACCGAAATGTACAAGAAAAGTAGCGGAGTGAGTTTCCACAAGTTCCCGGCAGACTCTGAAAGGCATAAAAGGTGGATAATATCCGTGGATCGAAAAGAATCGTCGCCTTGCGCGAACGACCGTTTGTGCGGCAAACACTTTCTTGAAGGAAAGTGCGGCTTCCATTTCAATCTCCGTCCCGAGGCTTGCTTATGTGCAGGGAAAGCGTTGCCTGATCAAGACCACCGGGATTTTGTTCCCATGGTGTTCGCGCACAAAGCATCGGCCAAGCGCTCGTCGGAGGCTCGCTACGCCCGTGCTACCCAGCACAAGAGGATCGGCGACAGAACGGCAGTGTTGTAGGCGTTACCGAAAAAAAGTAACGAAATACGTTACTTTGTTACTTGCAAATAAAAGGTACGCGTTACCGAGCTACGTTGCCTAAAAATAAAAGGAACCCGTTACCGCTACTGATAAAAAGTAACGCACGTTACTTCTGCGTTACTTTTTTTTTTAAATTACGATTTAACACATTTTACGGTTTTGACGATACAGGTCATATGTCAAGAAACATTATGTTCGTGCAGAAACTGAACATAATTACTTTATCTCGTTTTACGATTTCACCTAAATACTCACGAGAAAAAACGCAAAGAAAAACATGGCTTGACGCCTAAATCACGGAAAAAATTGAAGTGTAATTTCTTTAAGACTTGGGAAGTAGTAACGTAACAACGTTACTTGAAATAGTAACGTAAGTACGTTACCCGTTACTGTGTCGAAAACGTAATGAGTAGGTTACTACGTTATTGAAAAAAGTAACGCGTTACCGGCAACGCCGTTACTTGTAACGTGTTACCGCCAAGACTGCAGAAAGGACAAAGCGTTACTGCTTGTCATGCCTTGTGGTCATGAGGGTAGGAAAAATATCATACCTTGACTTAAAGACGCTGTGTGTATTTAATCAATTAATGAATACACACACTTCCGCAGACCCACAGACTGCTGATCCCGCCGGCAGTGCGGAAACCGACTCGAAGTAATCGTAGGCCTCGAGAGACTTGTACGCCACCGTGTCGGCCGTGAACTGGCTTGGCGAAAAAACTAAATAAACGACGACATGAGCCGTCGACTTCGGTGGCAGCAACTTTACGTCGGAAGTCCAGCAGGCCTTGTTTACGGCGTACGGATCATCGAAGGCAACGCCGTCCACGCACAGTTTGTCTCGATACCGCTGCCGTTCAGGCTCGGGCAGCGAGCTCAAATAGTCGGGCATAGCATACGACATACGTTGTGAGGAAATACGACGCACAAATAAAGATACAAGCGTCCCTACAACGTCAACAACGAGCGCACGCCATAGAACGCAATGGCGAAAACACGGAGAGCCGGGCTGCTCTTGCCCACATAGCTACCGCGCATGCGCGGCCTTCCGGCGTGTTGGTAAACAGAGTCGCTCCGCGTGTCGGTCTATAGCACGCGTGCATAAAAAAAAAAAAAAAAAAAAAAAAAAAAAATTGCTTTTTTTTTACACACATTCTATTTTATGACGTCACGCTGCTGCGGCGTCGCTGCCGTCGGTGCGGGGCATGCGCACTGGCTCCACTTCGTACGAATACGGTTTCTGCGCACGCGCAGCCTCCACACCTGGTGTGGCCTTACGCGGGTTTGTTTGTAAACAGTCAATGGGAATATCTTTTGAACTTAAAGGGACCATGAAGGCAGTTTCGAAGTTTTATTCGACGATTGAAATGGTTGTCAGGCACGTCTCAGATACTGTTGACCAAGTTCTAGCCCGAACAGAAGTTTGGGTGCCGCACCAATCGAGCAAACAGGCGCGGTAATAATAGCGCCGGGAACGATGCCTGAGACCCCACCGAGGAGGCGGCAGAAAGGTGAACTAAAGTGCGCCGTTGAAGCGTGACGACAACGGGCTCCTCGTCTGGCGATTGGTTCAAACGATAGACGCGCTCTTGGTTTCGATTTCGGTGGTGAGATGTGATGAAAAAAGTTCATTTGAACGTTGGATAATCTTTTAAAGTTGTAGTTGGGAATTAATAGGTTTCATACCGTGTATAAAAGCATAATCTGAAGCGATCCCTCCGTTTGTCACTGGTTGAACGCATCCCGCACTGCTACCTCGGGCGCGTAACAAGCATCGAGCTACCGTGGAAAAAAAAGAAAAAGGTACGAGCGCCGGGGGCGGCGGACTTTTGGTTCTGGTTTCGTGCGTCGTCTCGTGTTCGTTTTGCGAACTGGTGTCTCACCAATCATGCCGCGTTTATGTGCAGTAGTAGGTTGCGCGAAAGGTCGGCTAAAGACGTGTGGTCGATCGGGCGACGTTAGTTTGCATAAACTGCCGACCGATGCAGCAATGCGCAGCATTTGGTTGCGCGCCGTCGTCTTGCGTAGAGCTGTGGACAGCGGTGTCATGATTTGTTTGTTGCATTTCCGACCAGAAGACTTTGAGCAGCACCTTCACGTCAGCCGGAGTCGCTCTGAGGCGGCGACCGAGGAGCTGGTGGTAGGTCTATGGAGCCTTCGTAAAGCGCCAATCCAGAGTTCTGCGTCCTTACCACCATCTCCCGTTCAGTCGGCGTGAGGTCGCTGAACGGGAGCTCAAACTCGCTTGCGAGCGCGGCGTTGCCGCCCATTTCTTCCAGGTTTTCTTCACAGACCGCCGTGCACTATAGCGAACCACGGGAACCACACTGAGTGTGCACTAAATCCTACCGATGCCGACAGTGCTCCTTGACGTCACTTCTCTTTCCAGAGGCGAAAAAGGGAAGAAATCTGAATGTTTGTTTCGGTTTCGCAGATTTATTTGCAGGTTCAGAAATAAGAGTCACAAAGTTCTAGAAAAAATTGTGTGGCATGCCAGGACCCCAATGCTTCCGAAAACACGTTCTTTTAAAAAAAAAATTAAATTGCCTTCATGGTCCCTTTAAGCTATAGATGGCGCAAGCTACCGCCTGTTACAAAAGGTGCAGCCATTAACATCCATCCGGAAGAGCAACAATGACCGCGGAAAACGGGTAGAGTCATTTTTGCATGCTTTACTTTCTCCCGGGCGTCGATGTCGAAAATCTGACGCACTAGCTGTCATACCTTGTGGCACGACAGCGGCGGCGTCTCAAGCCGCGATGGCGAGCAATACTTAGGACAGGGCGCCGCGGTGTCCGTGTTTGTTATTTATACTTATTTACCTTCCGAAAATCGTATCCGTCGTGGACAAAACTAAAACGAATACGCTTCGTCAGAGAAAAAGCGGAGCGACGTGCGCGACACTCCGAGAGAAACAGGTGTTTAACCTCCCGAAAGCTTCCTGAGAAAGTGGCCACATTCTTCCGCGCAGTTTCGGCCTCTAGAGGTACGGCAGGAGTCATCTGGTCTCGCGACCGCCGCAGTGCGTCATTAGGCTGTCTGTGGCGAATTGCAGGCCGCGACGAAGGTCCTAAAACGTGTTTCGTCGACCGAAAAATCACGCGATCGCATCGAGACGACAAAATGCCAAGAGCGCCGTGATGTAACGAGGGTTTGCGCGCCCTCCTTAGCTTGTCAATGTCTCGTTCGTGGGCTATTACGACGGTTCGCGGTCCTTAACGGGTAAAGCGGCAATGATGGATCCAGCGCGGCCGAAGTCTTGCTGCCTGCGCGGGTCACGATCCAAACATCCAAGTAAAGCGATTGCGTAACCCTCTGTTCTTTTTTTTTTTTTTTGCGTTGTTGGGGAGAAAAAAAAGGTGAGTGTCATCAATGATAATCGCCCACAGATGTCTTTATTTTTACGTACAGAGAGAGAGAGAGAGAGAGAGAGAGAGAGAGAGAGAGAGAGAGAGAGAACAGTTCTTTATATATCGAACGGAAAGTTTGGATCGGAGCACATTATATTTAGGAAAACAGTAGACCATATACTTTAAGCTCTCTACCACTCTTGCTTTTGTCGGAGTTCGCGTTTGGACGAGAAGGAAGAATATAATGCACACAGGTTAGCCAATGGTGTAGTGAAATGTGGGAATGGTTGGACTGTGCCGTCGTCGAGTGTCGCTTTTAAGAACTTAAGCCGATATTGGGCGGGAGATCGAACTAAAGGGGGCGCTTTATCGAGCTTGTTGTCCCCACAGCCCGTGTGTTTACTAACAGAGCCTAAAAAAAGAAATTGAACCTCGCCGAGCACGGCCTGGGCACGAGCGCTTCGCTCTGACCAGCGCTTTAGTCGCGCGAGGAGCGACCCATCTTCGATTGCTCGGATCAAGAACAATAAAATACGGTTTGTTGTCCCCACAGCTGAAGCGTGCCGCTAAAGATGTGACTGTTCGATCTCTTCCCCAATAGTTGTTCTCGGTTACTCGTTAAATATATCATATGACACGTTCGCCAGTTGCCGATTCCGGTGGTTAATGATTAGAACGCGCTCGCGTTAATGAAAACGAACATCTCAAATGACGAGTATACACGTACAGAACCGACGAAAGTGCAACGTGTTTCGTATAATTTCACCATATCCCAGTGGAGGTCGTTCTTGCTAAAGGGCAACGTTGTTAAAGAGGGGAAATTACTAGCTATTTGCTAACCGCCCGCGCTTACGAGCGTTTAATTATAGCAAGCAGTCATCGATTCTGGGAACGCCACGCATCGTTACTGCCCCGTGCATTCGCGGTGCCCGCACTGCAGTCCCGTAAATTGAACTTTATAGACCGCTTTTTCGTGACGGCCGCCATGTTGAATCAGGCGTTGTGGCAAAATAGAAAATCCTGTTATTCGCCGACTGGTGTGGGCCAGAATCGAATGTGTGGCATTAGTAATAATTAATTTTTTGGCTATACTTCTTTTTTATTTGCTTAAACGATTTGATTTATTTTTGTGTCGCCCAACTTAGCTACGTCACATTTCAACGTGGCGACCGTCGCACGTAAACTAGGCTGTACTAGAAAGGACGAGCGATGGCCACCGGAGTGCTATTTCTGCACCGCCGCATGTGGAAAAAGGACGGCTAATCCAAGCCACCTCGCTCGTAGCGCCCTCTCGGGCGCTACGAGCGAAGTGGCTTGGATTAGCCGTTTTTTTTTTATTTTATGAAAACACGCGTTGCTTTCCAACGCCAAGCTCGACCGGCACACTGGTTAAGGTCATAGAAACATTAGAACGCCAAGCTATATTTCTATACAACTTAGGCGTCAGGCGTCACGTCAATTCATAACTTCACCGCAACCTGACTTGTCATCACAACGCCATGCGACAACAGGACGACGCCTTGACCTCAACGTCGTCATCGACGCTGACAACGTGCATTACACGACATCAAGACTGCGTTCTGACGTCATATTGCGTTGACAACCACGTCGATGTCAACGTTGACGTTGACGACGATGATGACGGCGTTCCTGTCCGTGCGACGTCACAAAGACGCTTAGCGTCAGGTCGTCAACGTCGTTGTCGACATGACGCAACTCGACGTCATGACGACGTCCCGACAACTTCACGACGTTGATGTCGACGTCACCGTCAATGACGACGACGTTACACGACGTCAAGACTTCGTCGTGACGTCGTTGTCATATTGACGTTGACGACGACGTCACGACGACGTTAACGGGACGTCATAGCGATGTTTGACGTTGTGTGGGTTGATGACGTCAACGTCGGCATTGACAATCACGTCCACGTCGTCCTCGACGCGGCGCGACGTCATGACCATGTTACAACGGCAACTTAATAATAATATTAATAGCTTTATTTACCTTGTATAAGCATGGTGGGGGCTGAGGGAAAAAAGCTGTCCAAGCAGCTTGACTGGTCCTCAGGCCCCCTCAGGTACATACAGTGGCGAGAAGGACATTAAAAAAGAACGCAAGAAATTATATAATAATACAAGGTACTTTCATCATAAAAATGAACAACAGACAACTATTAGCAATACATCAAACAAGACTAATACTTGCCTATAAAAGAAATCGGGAAGTTGTACACAGGAAAGGGAAAACTATCCAAAATATTCTAACATGCTTCAACACAATAAATAAATAAATAAATTAACAAACATATATATATATACATCACATACAGATACATACACATAGACACACATATACACATACGTACACATACACATATATATGTGTGTCTTTATGCTTTGTACATTGCGTGAAGTTCACTATATCTGCAAGTGTACAGATCAAAATGAACGTGGTGATAGCTGTTTAATAGGGATGGTAAAAGATAACGGCGACATCCTTTTCTGGAGTTTAGTCGAGTTGTAAGGACTACCCATCTCTCTTTGTGTCTTGCAGAGTAACTAGAGGTTTTTATTTGCAGTCGGGACAGATTACGTATATTACTTATATTTCTCTGTGTTTCTAATTTATTCGCGTCTCCATGCTCGACGCTCGCCCTCCCGCGGCAGAAACGGGAAGCGCTCTATGGGTCCCCCAATTCTCCGGCTCAGCGGGTGCGGCGGAACTGCTCGCGATCATGGCTCGCGAAATATCATTTCCGAATGCAAACAACACTCTTCACTGTCCCTACGTAGTGCTGCAGCCGGTATGGGATTGTACCTTACTGGAGAGTTTAGTATTGAGCATAGAATGCACATAGAAGCAAACGCAAGCGGTGTGCGTTTGCGTTAGAGTTGCGTGACCCACGTTGTGCGTGCGCCTCATCGCCATGCGCCATCCAAGACCGCGATTTTGGGCTCCGATCACGCGTAGTGTGGAACACGCAGAGCTAACGCAAACACACAACGCTTGCGTTCGCTCGTATACGCAACACTAGAACACGCTACTGTTTCACCGGCTTCCAACGCCAACGAAACGTGCTGCAGTGAGCAGACGTGCAAGCTGGTAGGCGTGCCTTCGAACTGGAAAGGCTGAAATTGGCAAAATGACGGAGCGTAAAAATGAAAATAACTAAATGTTATAAAAAGATTGGTAATTATACAAAAAAGGATTAATTTTTTTATTCTTTCCTTTACTTCTGGGCGTTTGGTCTGGAAGGATATTGGCGGCCACTTTGGACGTTTTGCCGATTGCCAAAAGTTGCGACTTTGATAGCAAAATGTACTTTACCCACAATTAATGTAATTTTACATGAATTTCTCACATTAGCTAATATGTTTTCATTTATTTTGAGACTATTTTTATTTTCAAAATGCTGCAATTGGCACCAGTGATGGTAATTAGCACACTTTTGATTGTCATATTTGTTCGCGCGTTTAAAATTAAATCAGAAGCAACAAATTATAGGAGAGCTTGAAAAATTACGTATTAGAATATCTGAATTTTATATTACTATTATCAATACAAATCGCGGCAATTTATGCCCCCAATTAACGCCAAGATCACGAAAATAGGCCATTTAACCATAATAGTCTTTAAAGAAAGGTATAATTTTGTTTTCTTTTTAGCGCATGAAGAACTTTGACATCGTTATCAAGATAGACAAACAGTCAAACACTGGGTGTAATACAAAGTCCTATGCGTCACGTCTTGCTATAAAACACACACACACACACACACTTCAGCTGTGTCTCGGATTTTGTCTTTGGGTTGTTGCAGTGAGAAAATCGTTTATTAATTTATACGTTGTGTAGACATACTGTAAAAAGTGGAATTATTCTCTTAGTATTGTGCTGAGAATAATGTGAAATCAATTAATCATCTAAATACCCAAAACATATTAAAAGGTCCGCAGTTCATTATTTCACATAACAATTATCTGAGCGAGAAAAGGCAGCGAGAACGCACAAGTATCAGCACTGATTTTTTCAACAACTACAACAACTACAAATATCAGCCTGGATCGAACATGTATGTCATAAAATAAAGCTTACGCGAACAACTTCTCTAACGAAATAATTACGATGTGAGACACATCTTGAATTATGAAAGAATCCGAAATTAAGACCTATATCAAGAAATTAAATCCAAAATAGAGGTTAGTTTTGGTTTCGCTCAAGAATTAAAACGCGAATCCTTGCGTAAATATTACGCTAAACACCGTTCTTGTTTTCACGGTAAAGAGGTGACCTGCGCTAATAACACCCTAGCTTCCTCGTATTCGCAGAAATAATTTGTGCCGCTCAGTGAAGCCAGTACACTAGACAGGCTCAACAGCGGTACGCATCTCCGACTCTCACTATAACCGCCATTTTGGAAAATGAGTGGCGCCACCTGTAGTTAGTCGCGAATAGCGAGCACTCAAATGATATCTGTATAGGTTGTGTGCCCTGACAACGCGAGAACGATGAAAGAAAATTGAACTTGGTGTTCCATAAGGGGCGTTGTAGATGTGGCGAACGTACTTCTTTTGTAATAAATGAATACGCTGTAGGTTTGAAGATGTAGTTGTCCCCCACACTAGTTGACAATAGTTTAAGTGTGAGTAAAGCAGTGAATTATAAAGAAGCAACTTGGTTTGTGTGGGAAGGAGGAATCGAACTTGATGTCGCGAAACGGCGTCGTCCTCGACACGACGCAATGTCACGACGACCTTACGACAGCATCTTGGTGTCGCGTAACGTCGTAGTCGACGATGACATCGTGGCGTCGTCGTAACGTCACGTCATCGTGACGTGATGTTTTCGACGTTATTTCTGTCGTCAAAATCATAAAAAAATGCAATATAGCCCCTAAGGGACTATATTGCTCATATATGACCTTGACCTGTGTCGTCGCTCGCTTTGATCGCAGCGAAGGTGCCGCTGCGATCAAAGTGGCCTGGTTCCACCTGATCACTTTCCACATTTTGAAGTGGGTCTGGAAGCGAGGGCGGAGCCTGTAGTTCGCCCTACTGAGTCGTTCACTCTAACGTAAACGTTTTATTAGCGCCCAGATGTTTCGGTGGCGCCCTCTTATGGCTTCCGTCCGTCCCGCCACGATCAGGATTTGCCTCGCCGTGACGTCGCGAGCTGTTATCCTGGCTACTTATCATCAGTTGCGAATTGCAAGTTAAGGCCCGTTCACACGATGCATTTTTCTCGCGCATCTAGTGTCGCGAAATATAGTTTCGCGAAATGGTTGCGCCGTCTGAACGAGTCCGAAAAGGACGCGCGCATCTAAAAAAAGTTGCGCGCACACCTCGCTTCTGGAGCGAGCTTTTGCTGAAACTTTGCCGAGTCCGGTCAATCACTCTGAGGGCGCCGCCAATGGCCGCTCAGAAACGCTCTCACGTGGCCTTTGAGGTGGGAGCGAGCTGTTTGAGAAGACCACTTCACTGCCGGTGTTGTAGCCGAGCTAAATCCGAAAACACCGAAACCACGAACGGTGGATACTGCCGGCGCTTCCGCAAGCACGTCAAGCACCACTGAAGGAAAAGTGAGTAGCATAACGGAAAAAAATCCAGCGATGGACGAAGACAATTAGCGGGAGTTGGCGAGATTAGAATAGTGCTCATAGCGTTGTTGTCGCGACGATACCGATGGATAAAAGACCATCGAGTAAAGTGAAACCAAGTTTGCTTCGTTTACAAGCGAACGTGAAACCATGTGCGCTCTCTGAAACAGTTGGCACAGTAAAATCGGGGCAGACATGGGTGCCGAGTAGTAACCAGATTGGGCACGTAGCGTTTCTATGAATACCATGTGCATTGATAGGAGCTTTGGCAATGAATTGGCTGCGTACGGGCTCGGCGCCGGCACATGTCCTGCACGTACAGGTTGCCGCCTCAATCGGCTTTGCGCACACGCGAGATCGCTCCAAGTAGTGCAGTATGTGAGAAAAAAAAAATAAAGTGAATTGACTGCATAAAATGCGCAAAGCAGGTCCCCAGATAAATAGCGATCTGATTCGGAGCGCCACATTATGGTCAACACCGAAACTTTTTTCGCGAGTCTATACGTCATCGTTGTTGCACGTGAAGTGGTACGTGTGAACGAGCACATTTCGCGAAACTTGAGTCTCGCGAAACTGTTGCGCGCGTAAAAGATGCATCGTGTGAACACACCTTAAGATGGGGGGGGAGGGGGGGGCGGATCGGTGGCCGAGTAGTCTAGCGCACACCAGCTCGGAGCACGTGGAGCGAAAGCTCGCGCTGCGGAACCCAGCATCCTGGGCTCAATCCCCACACCTGCCCGTTTCGATCTGGACCCAGCATCGTACCGGCGTGGGTCGTGTATCACTACTGCGTGGTGCACGTTAAAGACCCCAGGTTAGTGGTTGTACCGCACTGGCTAAATTGCTCATCTACAGCAGCTGAGACACCGGACGCCCACTGAGGCAGACTAACTTCCGGCTGTATAAACACATCAATATGCTTGCTTTTGAAGTTAGATGGTGCGTGTAAAAATGCGGCGAAGGAAGCTTAGAGTCATCGCTATACCAACACGTCCAGGTTGGCCGTCTGATATTACTCCTATTTCCGTCCGTTGAAAGAAACATTAATCCAAATAAAGACGTCATAGTGAACTTTTGGCCAATCGAGAATGCTGATAACCGCGACGCTTTTGTTCGCGCACGCCGCCAATACTCGGCGTCAACTATTTTGCGCTATCATTCTCAATAGCGTAGCTTCCACAGTTCTTCTGCCGTACACTGCTGCGAGAGCATACGTGCCTTCGTCTTCCGTCTCATTCGCGTTTTGGTTTGGTTTTGACGGCTCACTCTTATGGTGTCCTTCTCTGACGTCTCAGCCAGGATTATCGATCTCCAGCGACAATTTCGATGGAGTTTGTAATGACCGATCCACACGATGAACTAATTCGCGGACGGATTGATCACATGACGACATGTCCGCGATTCGTACGTCTCCCAAGCGCATCCACACGATGGACGCGGACGACGACCAGACGCCTGCGAGGGCAGACCGAACCTGTTCGCCACTCCACAGTCCCGCGAAACTCCAACATCGCACCTTGGCGCCGTTGTCCAAGAGAGAAATTGACGTTTGCTACCGCGATAAAAAAATAGTACGCCGCTGTTACGCACAGATCGAGACAGAAAAGCGTGGTAGGCTTCGCGAAAACCGCCAAGCTTTAGTAACCCAAGGCATGACAATGACACGGGCATGGTCCTGCTCGAGCAGGCTTCGGCGTAGAAGCGACGAAGTTCTGGGCTCGCGGAGGGGCGTTTGGAGACTCTTTCACGCATTCCGCGCTCGTGCACAACACTCAAGTACACCACAGCCACAAGAAAGGTCTTGCTCGGTGAAAGGCTGATTGGACGTGCAAGAATTATCGCGGCGTGCTAGACGAGTTTTAACGGGAGCTTCATGACACGGACCCCTTGTGTCGCGTCAGCCGGACGAAGTTTCTGCAGTTTCTTTCACGCGTGGAACCAAGAATCGCGCGACAAAATGAATCAGCGAGCGCACAAAACACAACGATGCGCTATTTTTGTTTTAATCGTACTAAATAAAACAAGGATACATTGGATTGTTGCAAGAATAAATGCTTTTCACGTCAATCTCCCGCCAAAAATCCGCGAGTGAAAAGGCACTTGACTTCATTAGTACTCGCGTCCGCGGACGAGGCGCGGATCGGTGACGTGATGGTCACGTGGTACGCGGTCCGCGGACGAAAATCGCAATTCGGTCCGTCGTGTGAATCGGCTATAAGAAGCATGGTGTTAACTTGCAGTCATCTCATCGCGTCCTTCAACCAGCACCATCCAAGCTGGCAGTCTCAAATTGCTTTGATATCCATCGATGAAAGTAGAATGCATCGCACTCAAGGCGTCGTAATCAGCGTTTGTCTAATCGTGGAAGGTCGGCCGCAGCGATGCCTTTGGTTGCGCACGTCGCCGTGAGCAGCGCGGCGATTTGTAGGCATATAGTATATGATCGAACGATGTTTCTGTTGTCGTGGCCCCCAAGAACTCGGTGCCATCGCTTTTCGTTTCGGAGCTCGCAGTGCCCGTTCAGAGAACGGCTCGCTTTTCTTCTTTATCGTGTTTTTAAGAGAAGCGGCGGGACGCATTGCGGAGAAAAATGCGAGCTCGTGTGCTGAGTCCGGGCGACCTCAATGCATTCGTATGCACTGCACGTAAAACACAGGCGCCGAACACAGCACCGGAGCGCGCGCACGCAGAGTCTTCGAACCCCCTTTGCTGATGCGGGAGGAAAATTTCGCCCCATTTCGGGTGCATTCCTTTCAAGAACTCGGTGGAAGAAGAGGGTTTGCGCGCGTTATTTCTCTCTGGCAGAGTTGGAGTTGCCTTCGCCGACGTAGAATAGTAGTAGGTGCCAACTCAAATCGTCTTTTTTCAGATGAAAAAAAAAAAAAAAGGAAAAAGGGGGGGGGGGGGGGTTTATGTGCATTTCGAACGAGTTGCCTATGTTTTGTTTTGGTCCGCTGTGCCTATAGGTTTGATCTGCCGGCTGCTCCCACGATGCGAAGCTGCGGAGTGCCGCGTTGTTTTGTGGACGGACCGATCGATTATTCGACGATGGTTGAGAGCACACTGTGTAATCGGCTCTGACTCATCAAATAAATAACCAGACAAAACGCGGAAAGACAGGAAAACAGGAAGCGTTTTCGTTACGAAGTTTCTAGACGTACGTGGCAAGGTGGCGAGTTAGGCAAGGTGGTATGCATTGAACACGGTGATGAAACAGCGCACATGAGACAAAGACACAGTATAGAAAAAGCCAGACAGGACAGGCGCTGTGCTGTCTGTTTTCTTTTACTGTTTTTTATCTCCTGTGCGCTGTTTATCACCATCTTTAGACGCACGCCATGAACTGAATTCTAGCTTTATGTGGGTTTTGACATCAGCTGGCCCTGCGCAGTCGTACTGCACTTCCAAAATCTCAGCTTGCAGTGGAGATGCAAAAAAAAAAGGAAAAAAAAAAAGGCTTCCTACTGTGTATACAACTAATTTGTAGTTCAGAATACTCATAAGCCGTGTGCAAGGTTTTGCGGAGACGTTGCAAAGGAAAAAATGCCACTGAGGAATGCAAGACTAAATTTTGAGGGCAGCGATTGTTAACATGTGACTGATTTAAAAAAAAAAACAAAAAACACTTTACAGCAGATTTTAGTTTTAGCACACTAATTTCAAACTTTCTGGTGGTACTGTGTGAGGTAATATTCAGTTTCGCTTTATGTGTGGCAGAAACTACAAGAGCGAGCACCGGGCTTTCAGCGTTCCTGCCAAGCACGCGCCCGTGCAGTGGCTAAGGGAACTTAGCCTTGCTGGCTAAAGGGAAATTTTGGGCTCAGTATGTACCTGAAAATTTATAGGTCAATTACGATTTTTTTTTTTTTTTAGATAAGATCAAATTTTATTGGCTGCGGCTACATTTGGGTTATTCTCCTTCTCTCCATCCGTTTGGCGGTTTGTTGTCCGACCATCTGGAAACACTGAGGAGCACTCGAACAACTTTTTTCTACAAAAATCAGTTTCATCGAAGCCGTTTAAACAATGGAGGAAGGGACCAGTCAACTCTAGGCTTCTGGGAGCGCCGCTGTGCCTTCTCGGAAAAGAAAGCTTGAGTACAACAAAGAAATGCTGCGATGTCTGGAGATAAATGCACCATGTCCGAGATACAGACTTACCTCGACTAATAATATTTCAAGAAGTGTCGTGCACGAAATGGTGCTTACTATGTGTCGTGTTCCATGTGTTCGAGTTTGAGAACTCTAGGTTGTGTTACAGCTTTTGTTTTGGACTGACTATTATAAAAAGCGCTAAAGAAGTTGTTAAAGCATGTGCCATGTTCTGATGACGTGCGTAACATCTAAGGCGAAGATAGGGTTTCATTCGTCAGTTTGATCTCCCGGTAACACTTTCCCTCGCCAGATTTGCTTTGACCACTCTTTTGGCCGGATAAACTCATTTTTGCGAAATGTACGCGAGACGTAAAGGCTACAAATATATCTCTCATCGTATACATGGGTTGGACTGACGTCACATCGCATACTTTTGACCACGATGTAAGAGGAGGAGAGGGAAGCTGCTTTTGTAAGAATTTTGAGTGACGGGTTAATCTTCTGGGAGGAGAATAGCGACGCCTGTGCAAACCCGGGAGGCACAAAAGAGGGTCCTGATAAGAGGGTAGCTCCTTCTTCCCCTCTTGTCTTCTGGTGGTCATCGGGGCGCTCTTTGGATGATGTCACGTGCAACCCATGTATAAATGGAAGTAATGCAGAAAACGACGAATATTCAGTATTTTATAATTATTTGGGCAAGCGAGGTAAATTTCGGCAAAAATAGGGAAATTTCAGGCGTCCGCAAGGGAAATCCTGACTTTCCGTGTTGCAGCCCTGGTTCAGGGCCACATGCTCGCGCTTGTAGCTTCACGGTGTAGGTGGAAAGGGAGTATTCGCGTTCGCGGTGAGAAGCTCGCTAGGGGCGTTTCTGTTTTCTTCACTATGGGTGGTGCACCTGCTACCCACGCTGTTATGTTTTAATTTTCAAAGTGCATAAAAGCTTGGCATTTCACGTGCTTGCACCAGCAGAGGGGGTTGAAGTATCCTCACTCTGGGTTGGCAAAAGATTCCACCAGGCAGCGATACCAAAACTTCTCGCCGCGAATAGAAACGTCGAAATGACAAAAAAAAAAAAGGAGACATTTTAATCATAGACACAAAGAATAGCGTTTGTTTTCCATGTCCATCTTTCGTCATCGTAAATTAGAAACCAACACGCTGAACCGCCTACACAGCTCCTTTCTTTTCCGCTCTCGTCCGAATCAAGAGAAAAAGAAAAAAAACAAAAAACAAAAAAACATTGCTTTGTGTTGTTTTTTTTTTTTCGAACTGCCTGGTTTTGTGAATGTTTAGCACCCGGCCCTATTCTTTTTCTGCATGCGGATATTCTCGCTATCAGCCCGAACAAAGAGAACAGCGAAGACAGGCAGCGATGAACAAAGATGAAAGTGTCCTGCACTAAGGTTCCCCCCCCCCCCCTTTTCTTAGCTTGAAGACGGACGGAATTTGGCGGAGACGAACTACTCTAGGAAACAAAAAACAATGGTAAGCATGTATGAAAAGAATTGACCCTTCCACATCGCACCCGAACCTGGTCACGTTCTTCCAACAAAAGTCCCAGAGAGAGAAGAGAGAGAGAGAGAGAGAAGGCGAGAATATTACAAATGTTAGAGTGGTTCGCCTGAAAGGGAACCCTGACCGTAACAAAACATTCGGAGGTCACCTGCACGAACTTCGTGAACATAAAAAAAAACACACACACAAAAGATTCACCGGACAAAAGAAAAAAAAAAACACTTCCGTGACTTTGGGTAAATCCTGATAGCTTGAACTGCTTGAACGATGACTGTTCCGGGGTCTATATAAACAGCCCCTCTGGCTAGAAAAAAATCACATCTCCTTGACGCCTCTACTACGCCTGTTGCCCTGCCGCCACCTTACCGTCACCATGAAGTTCGCCGTCCTGGTCATGGCCTTCCTCCTGTTCCTGCAGACCGTCCAAGCGCTGTTCCTGGGTACGTTGCTGCTGGCCCTGCCGTTGTCGCCGATCATTTTCACCAGCGGACTCGTCGGTCTCAAGGTAGCATTGGCTGCCAAGCTGCTGTCCATCTTCGGCAACTTCTTCACAGGCCATTACTCCTTGGGCCTGCGTGCGGGATCTGGCATCCGCGGCCTTGAGCCGACCCTTCTTCAGTCTGCCGCCTTCAACTCCTCCGCTAAGGCTACCTCGGGACCCTGGACCGAGTCCGCCAGCAACGAAGACCTCCTGGGCCCGGCCATCACCACGACGACCGAGTTCTTCGCGCCCACGCTCAAGGTACCCGTGGAGACCCTTCAGCAGATTCTCAATGTCCAGAAGACCGTGCAGAAGCGGGACTCTCCCCACCACTCCGGCAACTCTGGTCCCCTGGACAATGTCTTCAACTTCCTGAAGGAAGTCGACGACGATGGCTGCGTGTCCCGGCTTGTTTGCGAGAATTCCGCTGACGCTGACCGCTTCGGCAAGTTGGGAGGAGCCGTAGTGCGTTACTTCGGGAAGAAGGCCCCCGTCGTGGATGGACCCGGCGCTGCCTTCTTCGCGGCGGCTACGACCGGACGTCTGCAGGGCGTCAAGGGCTGTGCTTCCACCTTCTCCAACTGCACGGCGGATCTTCCCAAGATCGTCGGCATGGCTGGACTGATGTAAGCTGCTCGCAGAAATCTGTATGTCGTCTGTAAATTGTATATTTCTTTGTTCTGGTCATTAAATGGGGTTTCATGCTAACTCCAGTCACTGTCGATTTCCTGATACTCTTTTCACCCGAGTAGTGTCGTACCGTTTCAAATATTTCTCTCGCGGTATCCTGTCTCGCTCGCAATCCTGGTGGTTGGCGTAGAAATGCTGGCGAAATCCACGAGGCGGGCGTGGATTTCTTCTTCCAACCCGACTTCTGCCTGCCTGAGCTTCCACCATGCACCATTGGCATCATAGTATAGTGCAAAGAAATGTTTGCACGTTTAATTGTTTTCTTTGTTTTCAGTCGGTATCCACCCGCTCGTATAATGGCATTAATGCCACTGTCCTTCTATTCTGTCTTTAACAAAAATCATGGCGGGAATTAATATTAAATGCCAACTTTTGTGACCTTTGTGACCTACACAATTTGCGAAACTGACTGAAAATCGCTGCATAAAGCGCGGAAATGGCAAACGAGATGTTTACTTTTGTTATGACACCTGGCAGCTTTCGCCGACTTTGGGGATCCAGTACTTTATCTCAAGTAGACCAAAATGTGTCGAGACCACTTTTACCAAAATGAGGCGGGACTAGCACCGGGCTACCAATTTGCAAAAAGGCCTGACTACCGTTTAGTGACAACTCTGTATATGATTTACCTCTTTGTGTACTATGTGCATTAATTATTATATTTGTGAGCGTGTTCGGTTACTTCTGAATTAACAGCGTTATTCTAAGTTCCTTTGTGTTCGTATAATCGGTCAAGGACACACTTTGAAGTTTGTATTACGCGCTTAACCACAAGCCTACGGTACTGATAATAATGATAACCCTTCATTTTCACCCCAGGGAGTGTGGAGGGCAGGGAAGAAAGCTGCAGTCAAAGCTTGACAAAGCCCCTGCCCCCCAGCACTTGACATACGATGCAGAGATACAATTCAAATTGAAATTGAAATTCACATAGCAGGGGGAGTAGCAATAAAACATACATTATGAATACAAAAATACACATCGGTTTATATGACAATGATACAAATGTCGAAGTAAGTAATCAATGAAAATACACGTTTTTTTACTGAAATACATTGCAGCTCCCGTAGCGAAAATACAATTACAGCATTTCTGTTATACAAGATTAGGTTTGAAGAAACTTCAATATAAATCAGCCGTTAAGTGTGAGATAAGTGACTGTCGGGATGATGCTTCGGGTGTAATGTTATGTTTTGTAAGGTTATTTAGCAGAACAGGCATGTTATGTAATATAGATTGATGTCTATATGTTGTCCTCATTGTTGGTATTTTCCATCTTTCAGGTTGCCGTACGTTATATGCTGGAACGTGCTTAATTCCAGCACTGCATTTCTATAGACCCTTTTCATGGCAAACGCCACCAGGAGTTGTTCTAGTCTTTGACGTCCCAGAGAACTTCCGGTTCATAAAAAGTATGAACAAAGCCCACCCTAACACCGCTGTTTGAAATGTTGATGAAACGTTTAACCACCAATTCTCCAGGTGAACGCCAAAAGAACGCAGAACCCCCAGATATGATAAATATTTTCGAATACTCTTGTAAACCAACTTGCCTCCTCCAAGACGTTAAATTGACCAGCCGAGGGCCCTCGTTAAATCTCCAACTTTGATGTGCGTGTAGCGTTTATGCTTTCTAGCACTGGCGACATAGGCAAGCTCGACATACTTTCAAAGACGGAGCGACCGGAAGTTGCTTGGGACGCAGGAGGCAGTTCATGTTTGTAAACATGAAAAGGGTCTATAAAAAAAAAGTTAGCCTGAAATCGTACATTGCGAGCACATTAAGTATGTTTAGTCCTTTAAAATAAATTTGAGTTGAAGTGTACCATGGAACGTTATTTATATGATGTATCGCCCCTTTTTTGCGCGGTGATAAGCTTCAGTATGTTTTGGTTAGTAGTTGTTACTCATATGATATGTCAATAAGTTAAAGTATGCAAAAATAAAGCGTTATATATGAGTGTTTTTAATATTTTGTGGTAAAATAGTTTTTGTTTAGTCATCAGGCCATTGAGTTTGTTTAGTTTTGTGCGGATGTGAACAATGTGATGGTGCCACGTAAAATGTTCAGAGAAGAAAACGCCCTATGGTTTAATTTCTTGAACAAATTCTATGTTGTTACTTCCCAAATAAAGGTTTATGAACAGACGTACTATTTTGTTTCTAGACCTGAAAAATACTGCTTTTGCTTTATTTGCGTTAATTTCTAGGCAATTTTGATTTGCCCAGGCTTGAAAATAAAATAAAAATTTGTTAGTAGAAACTTTTAGCTTGTTGGGGTCAGAGCCAGTAAGAGACAAGGTCATATGATTTGTGTAAGGTATCGATTTCACTTCTGTGAAATCAAAATAACATAATTAAAATAAATGACAAACAAAAGTGATAACGAACACTTCATTAAATAACGCATCTAATCTTGAAATAGATAAACATGTTCACGAATGTAATAATTGTTAGGCACAGAAATAGTTCACAAAGAGATAAATGACACCAGAGAAACATAATCCGGATAAAATCAATAGGAAAACTATTTGCAGCTTCGAAGCGGCTATATTTATTTTTAGTAAGAGTGAGTTGGTTTTGGTTGCCCCTTGTTAGTCGAGACCATCTGGTAGAACTCGAAGTGCGAAATTATGCGTCAGCCTTGTAGGTTTGTTCACGCGTTACGTTTAAAGCAATGTTTTTTTTTATTTTTATTTTTGTTTCTCTTTCTATTAGTTTAGTTTTTTATTGTCTTTTTGTAAGTCACGATTCAAGACCGCCTAACAGAGATCGGAGTGCGAAGTGCTGGGTCAACTTTGTCATCACCAAGAAGTCACCAAGAAACCAACCAAACTATTAGGCGTGTTTGTTTCACTTTAGAAAGGTTCAACGTAAACTTCCACCTGCTTGCCTGCGCACTAACTGTGTTATCTGTTTTCTACCGTCGCGAATGAACCTGAGAATTGCTGTGCATAGCTGAGGAAGCCTTTGTATATTTTAGCAAAAAGAAACGCTTTAGCCATCTGCGGCCTCTCCGGAAATTCTCGCACCAGCACACGGACGACACGACGCGCGCACGAGCGACACGACGCGCAGACACGAGCGACAGCGGACCGCCTTCCCTCTTGGCGTGCTTCTTCTCCCAGGAACAGCGGCATCGGCGGAAAAAGAAATGCATTCTTCGGCCGCTCATTCCCGCTCGCTATCAAGATGAAGGGCAGCGTCTCAGGTAGGAGCAGGGCAAGACGTACGCACAGACCCGCACGAGTCACGGTTTTCCGTTCACCCCTATGCTGACAATGTGGTGGAAGTTACGCGCTCGTAGGACCAATCATACGGCGATCTTTCGCCACGCGATCACGCTCACCCGGTCGCGATACCTATACGCGCGAAGTGCGGTGGTCAGGTGAGGAAAGGGAGGCTGTTGATTGGTCCGGCGAGAGCGTAGCTTCCACCATACTGTCAGCTTATAGGCGAACGGAGTGCTCGGGTGTCCTTCGAGAGAGCACCGTCCGTTCTGCGGTCCTCCTTGTTCGGATACGGCCGGGCCGACGTGAAAAGGCCCCCACGGCGCCCGCCCCGAGATCATCGTGCTCGATAACACGCAGAGTCCCACGTCTAGCGCACCCGCGGTCCGCCCATAAGCTCTCCGCGGCCGCGACAACGGAGGGGACATATGTGCCGTCCCCATCGGAGTCCCTTCCCATTGTTCCGAGATGTGCACGCTCAGCGGGACGGCCTCCTTCCGAAGGAATATTAGGAGCGCGCCTCGATGCATTATGAAAGCCGGGCAATAGCCTGTCCCCAGGGTTGCTTGCTGCTCTTTCCGACGCTGAGATAAGGAGCTCGGGAAAAGAGAGAGAGAGAGAGAGAGAGGTGGGGGGAGAGAAAACATGGCGGCTGGCTGTCTCTTTCTGAGAACCTCGGGTGTTCGCTACTCTGGGTTCATCGCCGCAATCTGCTGGCACGTACTACTACTGGAAGAACGTCGATCTCGTGCCCCGGCGGCGGCGTGGCACAGTCGATTCGGATGGGTTCGGACTCCTAATGACACCGGAGACGGTGCGTGCGTCGCGATCTTATCGGTGGAAGGAGGGGGGATCCTCGGACGGGGGCTCTTGGGCTTTGTGGGCGTCTCCAGGGGCTCGGGGTCGGTTTTTTTTTTTTTTTTTTCTCTTCGGACCCTGATTTTCTTGTTTCCGGAGGAGGACGGTGTTTCTTAAAAGCCTCCCGCTCCCGCCCTCTTTCCTACCAAATCCAGTGCCTGAATGAATAGGGCGGTTTTCCTGCTTGAGCTTTCGCCGACAGATGTTGATGTTGTTGTTCCATCATCTCACCTGTTTAGCAGTCGTTCGTGCGTAAGGGTGCTCGGGTAAAACCCGCCGCAGTTGCGGAGAGAGGAGACATCTGTCGGTCCCTCTGGGTGTGCTCGGCTGTCCTCGCCGTCTTAGCTCGTTATCAGCTTCGTCTTATTTCGTCATTGTTTTACGATAGTGTAGTTTAAGGGCAGGATTTACGCGGTGTCGGTTTTGGTTTAGCAGGTGGCTAATTATGGCTTGGTTGATGGTTGTTGTGAGTGGCGCGGGTCTGCTTTTAGTTTTTCGAAGAACCCGATGAGATATTCAGCGGTTGAGGAAAGGAGGTTGAAGATTCATTACCCGGGGATTTAGGAGATTGCGCGCTCTGGCTTCGTCTCTGCTGCTCGGCGGTTGTTTGAGAAGGATTGGCTCCCAGGAAGCATGCAGTTGGGCGGGGCCGTTATGGGCAGCTGCGTGAACATTACCGAAACCATGGCTAAGAAGACCAACGGTAGTAATGGTGCCTGCCTGCGTCGGCAGCTGTTGACATGGAGCAGGAACGCAGCCCTTAGGGACAAGTATAATTTGCCTATAGAAAGAGGGAGGAAGGAGAGCTCGTGTCTGGAATTTGCATTGAAATGAGTCAGCTCTAAGTTTGGGTTCCGGAGAAGCAAGGGGGATGTGTGCGGAAAATCGTATGACTTTTTTGTTTGTTTCATACTCAACACTACATATTGCTTACATGTTTTGTGCTTTTGGGCGCCACGTGGTGCCGGTATTTTTACCCAGGTCGTATAGTTTGCACATTTATGAAGGATTGCGTATGTGCTAACGAATAGAGAAAATGACGGAAAACTTTCCTAACATGACCGCAGGCGGCTTCCAGTTCTTGTCGCAAACAGCTTCTGGCGACTACGGCACGCCTTTTGGTCGCTTTCCAGAACAACAAAGGCTCGTGCTACAGGACGCTCGCTGGGCTGCGGATATGTAACCTTTAGAAGGGCGTATAATGGTTGAACAGTGCGCCTGCTCATATAGCTTTGATCGGGGCTCCAGGCTGCGAGAGCGCAGCTTTGACATCATTGACTCCGAAAGTTGTCTCTGAGTCTATAGAGTTTGGTGGTTGCCGTCACTGCGCTAATTGGCGACGAACGCGAACCGGAATATTCGTTGATGTATAGATTGATTGAAACGTTTTTTATTAGCAGAAAATGAAATAACCGCCGTGCCGCTTGAAGTGTATTCATCCTGGAACGGTGGCTTAGGGAGGGAAGATAGGACCAAAGAGGACAGAGAGAAAGGTTAAAGGGGCAGTGCAACAATTTTCAGACTTAGGCCAATTAACTGCGGAAATTAATCTGCGTCAACTATGGAACGAAAAATCGAAAACCGCATTTTCTTGCGAGCGCGCTAGTTCTTATTAAAAAAAAAAAAAATGAAACAAATCGAAGGTCGAAGTGCCTCTCAACTCTCCACGCCGACTTTCGAGTGACGTACTCTGGGGGTTCACGTGGTTTCCCCTTGGGCCCTCTCTTCAGAGACCCCAGCCGCTTCCTCCGCGATTGTCGACTTTCAAAGGTCGCGGCGCGCGATGGACACACGGGGCTGCCTGCGAGTGTAGCAGCGGAGGGGGACAGGGTTTGTTGACTTCCGCGTACCCCCAGAGACGCTGTCATTTTAGTTCCCGTAGCCACCACAGGCGGCTGCAGATCGGCAAATAATTCGTTTTTTACCTTGCGATTACGCAGCAGAATAGCAGTTTTTCGGGGAAAGGTGACGCGTTTTTGGTCACTTAGGGTTTGGATAAACAATATAAAAAATGCAAACTGGCAATTCTTTCAACATTGAAACCGTTGCACCGCCCCTTTAAGGAAGGAAAGATAATTATATGTACAGGGGAAGGTTCGCTGTGCGCACAAAGGCAAGCAGCGAGTCGAGAATGTGTTTCCGGTGGTCGGGGGGCTTTGTGGAGTGTGGGCATGTCCATTCCGCGTAACTTGTGGGGCGATAGCTCGCCGGGATTAAATTGAGGTGTGTAGCCCTGTGCATGGAGTGCTTGGGACAGTCCCATATAATGTGAGGGCACTTCGCCGGCACATTGCACTGAAGGCAGAGTGGACTAGGGCCATCATCATCCTCGGAAATAGGGCGGTGAAATCTGGCCCTCCACACTGGTGTCAGTGCCGTTTGTGTATGAAGCTTACGGAGGCAGATCCTCTCCCATCTAGTGTATCCAGACGGGAGGGGACATTCTTCCTGAGGAAGGAGAACAGCAAGTCGCGCCTTTCTGGCGAGACGAGCGGCCTCCCTGTGCTCCAATGGGTCCATGGGAACTTGGGCTGGATTGGGATCGGAGGGGCGGGCACAGCCTTGTGAGGGTTCAAAGGTAAGTAATAAATCCCTCGCGGCTGTGTTCGCCTTCTCGTTACCCGGAATGTCGGCGTGGCCGGGTATCCACGTTATTGTTATGTGGCCCCCATTGGAGCGGAATAATTTACATACGGATCGGAGCTCCCGGACGGTTCCATTGCGGCTGGTCAGGCAGGTGCACTCTCGCACTGCCTCCTGTGAGTCTGTGAATATGTGCATACTCCCGTTGATGTATAGAACATATGCGAAATGCACAGCTCCATCTAGTGGGGCGCCGAAGAACATGCTCCGACTCACCAGTTGGCTTCGGCGCTGGCAAAGGCCAGGGCGCGAAAGCGTTGAATCCTTCGCTCGCACAAGCACTCGCGCGGAGACAGCGCATTTGAAAACCAGGCGCCCGTGCCTTTGCCGGCACTCAAAGCCAAATTTTGAGCTGAAGTGTACGTCCGCCATGTTGGTTGCGGCGAGAAACCAGCGACCGGCGGGGTGACGAGCACGTACATGCGCAAGAAGAGCGTAAAACAATACTAACCCTTAGCTTGCAGGTGTGGGTGAGGATCGATGACGGTGAGCAGTAGGCCTCGATTGTTACCGACAAAGCTACGAAATTGACAAACAGCAGGAGAATCTCGTCGCAACAAAGATGGCAGCGCACAGAGTGTTGCCAGATGTTTGAACAATTTCGCATACGGTCTACTGAGCATTAGCAAGCGCAAGCGGACTGGTGACGCAGTGCTTGAGGCCAATCCGCGAGACGCATTCGGCTGGGATACGTCCAAGGATCTTGGAGGCCGACAAAGATGGCAGCTGACAGCGTGTTTCCAGATGTTCGAACAATTTCGCATAAGGTATATTGAGCGTTACAAAGCGCAAGCGGCCTGGTGACGCGGTGCCTGAGGCCAATCCGCAAGACGCATTCAACTGTGGTGCGGTGCGTCCAGCGATCTTGGAGGCCAGGGAGTACTCACTGGTGGAACCCGCTGAGGACGCGCCATCGAAGTCAATCCAATGCCATGCGCTGGATTGGACACTTGACCGTCGGGAGGGGAGCAGCGACATATCTGGTGTGTAGTCACCTGACATGTCCACAACACTGGGTTGACTAGTAGGATCACTGATCTCTATGACAATTGCTGGATCGCGCTTCCCCGCTTCGAGCCCATTGCGCGATTGAAGCCACCGGTCGGCCATCTTACCGGTTCCGCGGAAGCGTTGTCAAGGCGGCGGTTGTCTCTGTTGTCACGTGACCTACACACGGTAACCATGGTAACTGTCTAGGCTTGACAGCGCTAGAGCGTATCTCGTAAGATGGCCGACGGTGGCTTCATTTTCGGTGCGGAGAAGCGCGATCCAGCAATTGTAATTGAGATCAGTGAGTAGGATGGCTAATAGCGCCCCCTGCGGTCTATCGGAATGTGAAAACAAATATTCGCAACTTTCAGCGATGGTGGTACCGCGGTGTGAGAATAGCGCTTCCTAGCTCCTGAATGATCGCCTTCACAATAAAGGTGCTTGCTTACAGCTTCCCGACGTGAAAAAATAAAGTAAGGCTCTAACACTGCTCGTGCATAGCAAAACTAGAATTACTTACGCGTCGCAGACCTAGCCTTGTTCTGCTGCTCTACGACGATCATCCAGATGACAGCCATTTAGATAGGCACCAGTGCGCCCCCTGTAGGTCGTGAAAGTAGCAAATAGGATCTCTATCAAAAAGGACCATCGGAAAATACCTGATGGTCCACCAGGCTGATCGTCTTTCGTCTTTTGGAACATCGATGGTCTGATAGTTTGTGCTAGTTTGATGGCTTGTTGGCGTGACGGCTTGATGATTTGATGGTCTGATGGACTGTCGTACTTTGGGCCATCTGAAGGCATAATGGTTTGATGGTCTCTTGGTCTAATTGTCGCTATGAACATCTAGCTACAAAATACAAAATACAAAGATTGCATTACACACAAATACAAATTTTGTTTCGTGCCCATCATTATTTTAAAAAGGGATAACCGGAGCGTTAGACTACCTTCCGAAATACCTGTGGAAAACTGAGAGCCAAGATTTTGGTCATGGCATATTATTATTCCGATTTAGAATTTATTTAGCGTCGAATTATTAAACCTCAAAAACAAAACGGAATAAAAAATGCGCTTAATCCACTCGCTACTTTCGAGACTCCACAACGTGCCACTTTAGTGGTGTCTGTTGCGTGGCAATCTGCACTCTTTCCCCATCATTCATGTTGGGCATGACGGCGTCGCGCGAAATCGTGCAAGGGCTGGGCAATAGACCTATTGCTAAATTACCCAAGCATCAAGGAGAATGATGGGAATGTATGGACACGCGCCACACGCGCTCGCCTTCCCCGTATAAAAGATTCGAAGTAAAACACCAAAATAAAGCGTTGACAAGCGCGTGTGCAAATGCCATTTGTTTTAGACATTTGCTTTAGAAAAGCTACTACTGCTGACGCCAGCACGTGCAGCGCGTGTAACTACACTCGGAGCATGCTCCCTGGCGCTTGGGAATTTCGCAAAAGGTCTATTGATCGATTAACCTACCAATTAATTCATCATTGCTTTAATCGCGATTAATATTTTTAACCGGTTAATCGGTAAAATGTTTTGACGAACCAAAAGAAAGTAAAAATTAAACCCTTTCATCACGCAGACTTGGACGAGTACGTCATACACGAAGGGCTAACTTTAGGTAAATTATTAACAGTAAACTGTAGGGGCGAGTTTTATAACTCCAGACAAGTGCAAAAGGTTACACGTGTCCGGGGCACCGACCACTTCAATGTCGTGCGAGTGCACGTTTAGTTCAGTAGATACAATTGCGAACAATCAAAGGAGGTCCCCCTTGCCGGAGAACATCAACGAACCTCTTTGCCTCATGCAGCTGAAGTAAGAATCTGTGAGTATGAGTGTCTGAACTGTTCTCAAGTACACATCGAGGTTGATTGATAATCAAAATTGAATATTGCGCCGTTTTAAACACATTCAGCAAAAGAAAATGAAAATAATGTAATTTTGACTTTTTAAAAATATGAGTGGAAATGGACGAGACCGATTAATCGATTAATTAGTCGATTGAAGGGTGGCGATAATCGGGTTAAAATGTTAATCGACGCCCAGCCCTAGCACTACACAGTCTTGTCGGGCCGAGAATACAGTTATCCTCGTCTTACCGCATTCGCTGCTTTGTAAGCGTTTCTTCTGCATGCACACGTTCAATCCACACTACAGGTGCGTCTAGTAAATAAATTTATGATCGAGCAAAGCGCGTTATTCGGCAAATTCTCTTCCACTGAGATTGCGAACGTAATCTACTTGACAAGAAAAAAAAAAGCGGATCAACAAACCGTCTTACCAACAAACCAGAACATCATATAAAGCAGAAGTATGGTTGCAAAAACATAACTGGGCCTATAAGAAGGTGTCACTCTGTCGTCGAGCCACACCGCTGTCAGCTTTCCACACCGGATGTAATTAACGCATGCGCGACGACGTGATTCTAGGCACCCCCCCTCTCTCGAAGAAGTCCCGAAGATGGTCAGGTTCTTCCCACCACTGACAGATGTCACGATCATAGCACCATCAGTCGTTTTGACGTTTTGATGGTCTATAGGAATATCCTGGTGGTCGCACCCAGGCAATATCAAAATGTTTCGATGGTCCGTCAGCCACCACCAGAAATGTTTTGACGGTCTGTGAGCTACCAAGAAAAGTCTTTAATTGTCCGTCCAGCTACCAATAAAAATTGTGTGAGGATCTATCAGACACCGTCAAATAAGCCTGTGGACCATCGAAGAAGTCTGCTGGGCCATCAAGAGGATCTGTTGGGCCGTCAAGGAGGTGTGATGGGCCGTCAAGAAGGTGTGATGGGTCATCAAGAAGGTCTCGTGGGCCTTCAAGAAAGTTTGATGGACCATCAAACATTTTTATGGTCTTCTCGATGGGGACAGACGAGTAGGACAAACCGCATCGACAACCGCATGTTCAAGTGGGATGGACACAGTGCAATTACTCGCATTTGCAAAGTTGGACGACCAATGTAACCAGGTTAACTGATGCGGATGTCCAACAGGTGGCGCACCATCTCTGCAAAGCTTAGAAAGAAGGCAGCGTACATTTCCCAACCGGCTGCCGTCACATTTATTCACGAGAGACGCAAAACAGCTGCCGTACAGAATGTCGGGAATCATGAATTGTAGAGATCGATAAAAAAAAAAAAGGGTCAAAACACGAATGAGAATAATAAAAAGAAAATAAGGTTGTTTCGTTTGCTTGTTTGTTTACCTTCGATAGAGAGTCGGGTGAAAAAGGGTAGTTGTTCGTCACCCCCCCCCCCCCCTTCCCTCCCCTTGTAGATTATACTTATCGACCAACCCATTGTTTACAAACAAGCCCGCGTTTGCCCACCAGGCGAGGGCACTGCGCGCGCGCAGAAACCAGATTCGGCCAAGGCGAATCACCTGCGCATGCCCAGTGCCGACAGCAGCGCCACCGCAGCGGCGTGACGTCAGAGAGTTGAGTTGGTCAGCGCATCATTCTTGTTTGTTTTTCTAAAAAACAACAAACGAAATCCGCCTGGCTCGAACGCAGTAAACAATGTATTTGCGGCGGTCATACTTTGTTTTCTCGTTTCGATTGCCTCTTGCAGAGTTCTTCTTTAAGTTCCTGTGTGTTTGCGCAACTTTGACCAGTTTGTTGGTGAAAACCAGACACCACGGAATGATGAAGGAACAGCTGCATGCTACGCATCCTTTCGCAGCTGCTCTGCTGGTTTATATACTTTATAAAACAATTCCCCGCCGTGTTGTGTACTATCTTTTCCGCTGTGTCGACTCGCGAAAGCGTCTCGTCGTGACGCCGTTATTTGAACACCCGTGTTTGCAAAAAACTGCTATAGCGTTTTTTTTTTTTTTTTTTGAGAGGGGGTTGATTTGACGTTTTCGTCGCTCGCGCGCGTCGTTGAACGCGGAGGGGAACGGAGGACAGACACAACTCGCAGAGTGTTTAAATTTTGAGGTGGAAGTTGAGGAGGGAAGTATATGGCATCTCCGGTGCGGCGATGGGAATGATTAATATGCGGCAGAGTGAGCAAGGAGTTCGAATGGAAGGAAGGAGAGGAGAGAGAGACGTACTGCGCTGTTAGTGGGCGCGGGCGTCTTCGCAACATTAGCGCTTCTGTCTCGTATTTCGCTCTCTCGCTAAGATTTTCGGCACACGTGCTGTTGCGCTCGCCGCGTGAACGCTGCGAGGGTGGGAGGATGCTGTCCGAAATGTGAGTGATGACGATGAACGAAAACAAAGCGTGGCAAACTTCTCCGTTCTGCTCGGAAAGTGTGTGGAAAAGCTTGGTAAAGGTTCCAAGTCTGTTATGTTTTTTTTCTTCTTGTGTTGTGTAAGTTGGTGCGCTCCACTCGTCTGTGAGAATTCAGGTATACACGTTCGAAGCACCGTGTTTCTCTTAATATTCCTTTCGTAGTGTCTGATTAAAAGATGGCTGCGTGCACTTGTTTTAATTTCCTTCGTTTAGCAGAAAGGAGTGTTCCAGTGATACAATATACTGTCTAAACACATCGCCCAATATTGGTCGTGTCAAGAAAAAACAAACAAAAAATCCCTAAGAAATCTGGAAATATATATCGTAAAAAAAAAAAGCATGGTGGTCCAATATGTTATTTGGTCGATTGATTATGATGGAAGAAAATTGTAGAAATATATATCATAATGGGCCTAGCCAAATTCAAAGGCGTTTTTGTTTGCTCGTTTTAATGCTTGGGGAGCGAATTGATTGCGTTAGCACGCAACTCGGTGACGCGAGCACTCGTGTATAGATTGAACACAAAACAACTTGCGACGCTCAAAGTTTTTAGTGCAGTTTACGTTAAAGTGAAACGAATTACAGAGATTCTGAGTTCAATCCCTGCCCGTTTGGAGCTGAACGAGCATCGTACCGGCACGGGTTCGCGTATCGCGTGCACACCAGAGGGATGCATGGTAAAGTCCCCAGGCTATATAGGGGGGGAGGGGGTGCTGCACCGGCTAAATTTCTCATCTACAGCGAATACAGACAGACATTGGGGCTGTCTAACTTCCCGCTGTCTAATGGTACACAGTACAGAATTATTTACGAAGTGGGGTCAAAGAAAAATGGGCGTGAGATCAGTGTTCTTTTTTCAGTGGCGCGAACAAGAGTCAATATCTTCCTGAAGACAAACAATAATTGTCAACGGCAATCATAGAAGATTATCGTAAGTAGCCTCATCAAAAACCTAACAAGTAAAAAAAAAACAAAAAAAAAACGTACGCATTAGACGGCCGATATTGGAGAAGGGCTGTGCACGTAAGGCGAGACGCCTAAATGGTTTCGAAAATAGGGTCTTCGTCGTTTCACTCCTTAAAATATTGAGACGAATCCAACCAGCCGCGTCGTCCAGATAAAGACGGCCGCCGCCATGACACCCTGCATCGCGGGTCGCATCGGTTACAGGGTTGCCACATAAATTTCAAAAGTCTCTTTCTCTTCTTCTTTACGGGCGAGAAACAAAAAAAAAAACAAAAAAAAAGAGAAGAAGAGCCCAAATCTTCCAAGCTCGGCTTTCCACTCCATAAACGATTGTTTCTGGCCGAGTCTTCGAAGAAACCAAGGAGAGCGGTCCGCTTGCTGCAACCCCCGAAAAGGACGATGGTCCGTCTTCTGCCACGGAGATGAAAAACCTTCTTCGAGCTTTGTTCGTTTGTTTCTCTCTGGTTCCCTGGGTGTCGTCTTCAGTGAGCGGGGACCATCTGTCAGGATACTGTAGGCCCGCGGATCTTGCCCTCCCACGCGATGCCTGAGACCTTGATCTTTGAGGCTGTCCCGCGGGACCGAATATTTATGGCACGGGGCGGCGGACATCCTTTCACGGAGTGTCCCCTGTTGCGGCGTCCTCCCGTGCGCTATCCGAGGAACTAGGTCAGCCACTTCTGTCTGCAGACTTGCCTTGCCGAGGTCGCCAATGGCTGTATACTTATTTGTGCTGTTGCGTCACCCAGACTCCTATGTTCGCTCAGTTGAAAGTTCACTACGCCATATTATGTCGCCACATTGTTTTGGATTTTTAGTATTTACTTGTTGCTGGACGGTTGCGACATCTGTCAAGAGGTAGTGTTTCCTTTAGACACCTTCGTGTTTTGTAAGGTTCCCACTGGCATGTCTGCGTTACAGATGAGTGGAATATAATAACAGCATGGCAGCCGGCGGCCCGGGTCATGCATAAAGCGTACCCCAAGATTACTTCGAGATAATCGAGCAATCAAGTCATGGCGACACTTGGTATTTTTTTTTCCGTAGCGACGCAGCACAGAAATTGTCAACCTTGCGAGAATTCGGACACTTTTACACTCAGGCGGGTCTCTCGCAGATTCAGTGGTCGCCCTGTAGAGTAAACAGCAACTCTCAGCCAGTAATGTTTTGGAAGCTCTGATAGTATATGCGTGAGATTACGTAACGTTACGCACACTTTCGAACGCAAGTCACCCGAGTAGACAATGTGCCAGTCTTTTGCTAGATGGTTCAACGCACGGCATGGATATGTGCCTGAGATTTGGGTCTCACTTTTCGATGAAATTCTCTGGCTTGATCGAATTTGGAGTCAGTATACTTGCGATAAATCTTTTTGCGGCTGTTTTTTCTGGCCAAGAATAATGGTTCGGGCGCCAGTATTGGGCTCGTTCGACCTTTACTTGATCGAACAGCCTGCCGCTATTCGCAAGCCATCCGATATAAATTGACAGAAGAGGGACCTGTTCAGCTTTACCTCGAAGGCAATTCAAACGTCTCCTGCTTGCAATGCTCTACGTCGTTGCACGCTCACCCAAAATATTTTATTCACCGCAGTCGGTGGGAGTTGGTATACCACGAGGGTGTCAAAGTGTTTGGTGCCCCAGTGGACCTTCGGGGGGTGTTTGTTAGAACCTGCGCACATTGTGGAAAGTAGTACAAACGACAAAAGGATGCGAGACAAAAAAAAAAAAGGAAAACCGGAAGTGCGTTGGGGTCCACCTTTAGGGGGCACCAATGAGCTTGTTTGCAAACAAACATTGGTGAGGGAATCCACACTGGTTTTACTGCTTCAGTCGCGAACATATTTGAATCGAGAAGGCTGAAAAATGAGTGCGCCGTATACGTATATTTCCGCTATTTAAACCTTGTCGATAGACTACTTGCTAGTGATGCAAAACTATCGATAAATTGACTATCGATAGTACTATCGATAGTTTTTTTTATAGCAGACTATTGATAGTTATCGATAGTTTTTTTTTTTACTATCGATAGTCAAATTTCTTGGCGACTGATAGCACTATTGATAGTTTTGCACCACTAGAGCGAACACAGTTGCCGCACCGCCGCTCTCCTCCCTTCCTCTTCTTTTCGCCCAAACTCCCGTCTTCGTCCTCACTGAAAGCTGAACCAAAGTTGGAATGGTAAGTGCTTGCTTGGGCTAGTTGGTGTCCCATTTGAAAAAAAAAAAAATAAATCAAGTGAGAAAAGGAAAAGAGGGAGCGACGCAAACTAAGTAAACCGTCGACAGTACTATCGATAGGTTTACGATAGTCGACTATCGATACTTTCCCGATAGTCGATTAACGATAAATTTCTAGTCGACTATCTATAGTACTATCCATAGTTTTTCGTCTCACCCTACGATGAACTAAAGGCAAAGCTACGAAACACCAGATCCAATCACGAGCCACTTAGAAATTGCCTGGTATTTCGCTTCGATGAACATGAGTGACTCATAAATTTTACATTGCAAAGAAAGCCACGACATACAGGCTCTTTGCAGTGCCGAAGCTATACAAAATGATGCAGCACATGTTTATTAGGAGCATTGTTCGTCCATCCTTAATCAATGTTAAGCATGCCATAGTTTAGCGTGGAACGTGATTGGACCTGGCGGCCCGTAGCTTTGGCCTTTAGTCCATCGTAGGATGAGACGAAGTATAGTCGACTATCGATAGCACTATTGATAGTTTTTAGATAGTCGACTATCGATAGTACTATCGATAGTTTTTCGATAGTCGACTATCGATAGTACTATCGATAGTTTTTCGATAGTCGAAAAAAAAAAAAACAATCGATAGTACTATCGATTGTTTTTTTACTATCAATCGTCAGATTTCTGACAACTATCGATAGTACTATCGATAGTTTTGCACCACTACTACTTGCATAAATCTGTCACCGCGCTCGTTGCATTCCGGGAACCTGCGGGCCAGGCGCGTATAGATTTGGCTGCCCACTGATTCCCACAATGCATAACGTGGCATTACGCCGCGACGAAGAACCAATCAATATGAATTACCGAGTCGGAGAACGGCGTAGCGGCGCCCGGGGCGTGTAGTCACGTGATAGGTTTGCAGCGCTGGATTGGCTAAAGATGACTCGTAGCGTCTGCAGCGGTCCCTCCTAAGGTGAAACGGAGTATATAGACGCTTTACACACGCGCCAGATTGAGCCGCCATAGCCGCCCTTCTCTTGTCTTACCGAGATGCCGAGCCACTGAAGCGGGCGTTGACGAGTCTCCACAACGGCCTATGCTGGGGGGAAGGACACAGTAACACTTAAAATGGCAATAACCTGTCCTGCTGTGGAAATGATGAAGTCAAGCGAACGGAATAAGAGGGAACAAAAACTGAAGGCCAGTTATGGCGGCGCCCATGCACAGCTGCTGTAAAGCGTCTATAGACCTTTTCCGCTTACTCTCGCCCCCGACCGCCAAGATGGCATATCCGGTATGGGCGACGAAAAAATAATAAACCATTTGAACCTGCAAATAGTAAAAAAATAGAGCGGAGACAAAACGAGAATGGGTGACGGTTACGCTTATCTCTTAAATGCATTCTATTGGCGTGGCGACGGCAAAACAATATTTTTGCCCATACTGGAAGTGACGATATTTAAAGATGGCGGCGCCCTTATGAAAAAGGTCTATACAGCCACCGTCCGCTCAAGAAACGTAAGGGGTCCCTCTAGTGGTCATTGCCTTCACGCTTCTTGCCCCGTGCTCCTGCGTTCTTATCGGCCCATGCCCTCGTTGGCCGTGGAGCGACAAGGACACGCTCGGCACCTGCCCCGCCCTGCGTTCCTCAATCTGTCCATGACTACACGTATAACCCTTTTTCACAAGGGTGCCGCCATCTTGAATTGTCGTCACTTCCAGTATGGGCGAAAACATTGCCGTCGCCACGTCAATGGAAGGCATTTAGGATATAAGCGTAGCCATCACGTATTCCCGTTTTGCCCCCACTGTATTTTCTTTGTACTATTTACAGGTTGAAACGTTTTATTATTTTTTCGTCACCGACACCGGATACGCCTATTAGGTGGCTGGGGGCGAGAGTACACGGAAAAGGTCTATAGGTGCTGGACCCAAAACCCTGTAGCTTCACGTCTGCGCAGAGCTTCTGTAGAGACGCTGGCATGTGCACATGCGATCTCAAGAATAAGGAGGGTCGAAGGACAGTTTCGTTAAAAAAACGGAGACGTGAGCGGGGATAGCGTGCACATTATGTTTTCAGCCTCGTCGTTGGCTATTAGCCCCGAGAGCGAACACAAGCGTCGCTGTGGTCGGCCTTCCACGATTGGCCGAAAGCTGACTATGACGTAAGAAAGGGGATTATCATCGACGGAAATAAGAGGAATGAAAGAACTTTAATTTTGACGGTGTTGGCAGTGTTCCTTTAAGAGCGCAATGATTTCAAGCTTCCACCATGCTATTTACAAACACCATCGAACTTGTTGTTTGCAAGGTAATGACGTAACAAGGGGGAACCATAAGAGGGCGCCACCACAACTTCTCGCCGCTAATACACGCTCTGCATATATATATATATCGCACTGATTGGGGAGCTTTCGTCGATCGTTTCCGCTGTGCCGCGCACGCAACAGAGAGTTCACAGATGGCAGGAAGCTCGCAAATCTTACTTTGAACTGGTGTACTTGGTGACAGCCTTGTGCCCTCCGACACCGTATGCTTTGCCAATTCACCCGACAGCGGGAGCCTCACGGCTTTCTGAATCTCCTGGCTCGTGATGGTCGAGCGCTTGTTGCAGTAAGCCAGGCGGGATGACTCTGCTGCGATGCCCTCAAACATGTCGTTCATGAAGCTGATCATGATCGACATAGCCTTGCTGGATACTCCGGTGTCGGGGTGGACCTGTTTGCGCATCTTATAGATGTAGATGCTGAAGTTCTCCTTATGACGCTACAAGATCCGGAACTGCTGAGACGTCTAGTGGCGCGCATGTGCAGTAGCGGCATGCGTAGTGTGGAGGTAAAAATACGATCTATATGTAAACTGTATTTTTTTTGTCTTCTTACGGATAAGTAGAAATTATCGCGTGAATACGTTTTCTCTGCACCTCCATTTGCTAAGCACCCTCTAGGGGAGCCAAGCTGGGACAAGGTGAAGAAGATGATGATAATAATCTCTGGAGAAGGGGAACAAAGAGGACAAACACAGCTAGGTGACGGGTGCGCGACCGAAAAAATCCGCCTGGTCCTGGTATTGAACCAGGGGCCTCTCCATTTCCAGTGGAGTGCTCTACCAACTGAGCTAACCAGGAGCTAGACGTCAGTAGAGCAAACGGGTTTTATCAGCTGCCACCAGTCTAACACCAACAAGGGTGAACCACCTGCATTTTAAGGTTAAGATGACAATACAGTTAATGTAAACGCGCAAGCGAGCTAGACATGAATGATAATAAATTCGGGAGAAAGGGAAAAAGGGAGACAAAAGAAAGACACAAATCGCCAAACACAATTTGGTTAGCACTCTCGCACCTTCGCATTAATAGCATTATCATCATGGAGAGAATATAAAGGCAAAAAAGGAGGCGGGCAAAAGAGGAAAGGGCGAAGTGTGCGTCGACCTTCAAGTGAGAAAATATTACGCGCAATAATCAGTGCGTTGTTCGTATACGAGGGCTAGCCACTTTAGGTGCAGGGAGCCGGCTCCATTGCCATCTGTGACCTGTCTAAGCGAGGATAAGTAAAGGTTGTGTGAACGCGTGCGTGTCTATCATTTCATTGGCGAGTGGCGGGGCGTGTTCTTCGGGGATGTCCGCTCTAATCTTATCTTTCAGCAGCACGCGCGAAAGGGGCGTTGCTGCGTTCTTACGAGCCCCGCACTAGGTGGTATCATTCCTCTCACACGCGATTGGGGGTGGACGTTAGATAACGTTTTTTTTTTCTCTCATTTTTTTTTTAATATGAAATGCACCCGTGCACGTTACATCGACCGAGGGCGGAGCATGTATACGGTAACAGCCAGGTTTCGAGAGTTGCGCGGGGAACCGTTATTATTGGTATGTTTTTGCCATCTTCGCATGGCGAGGCTCGTAACCGACAAGAGTAATTGAAACTCTTGATCCTGTAATTAGTGACGTCGGGTCGGTTGTGTAGTCTGGCAGTGTAATAACCGTTAAGTGCCTTCCTCTGCATGACCTGCGCGAAGAGCGCGGCAAAATAAACCGTACACGTCGCTGTATTCTTTTTTTTCGGGGGGGGGGGGGGGAACTTGGGTGAACCGGACGGGTATACGGAAGACTAATGGCGAAACGTATCTTGCGAGGAGCAATTAAAACGCGCGGGAAAGAGGCGCAGGCAGCGCACGCTGATTAGCGACTCCATTTTTATGATCGGGTGCTTTGCGCGCAAAATGAGATATATGTCCAAGCTTCAGTTTTTAGAGTGTGTTGCATTGTCCGTTCATCGTTTTCCAAAAACTGCTATCCGGCATGGTGTTAAGGTAAGGTGGCGTAAAATGAGACGCGGCGCAAAATGAGACAGTTCGTGCTTAGCGCCATGTATCTCCTAGACAAGCAATTGGAGTACGTTCAAACTTCACTTAGAGGTGTTGTGGCCTGTACACTTGGCGTGTGTACAAATTGAGAGTTATCGGAAGGAGTTTCTTAGAGAAAATAAATGTGGAGTTTAGGTTGACGTGTTTACCCCCCGCCAAAAAGGGGAAAAACTTAGCGCGAGGTTTGGCTTCGAGACGTGCGACCCCGGTCGGTATTAACTATTCTCCCAAGGTAAGCTTTAATTCTATTGGTGCGCTTTATTAGCTCCATGCGGACCACATTTGAGAAATCTGTGGTTGCGTTTCTTTTTAAGGAAATAAATATTTACGTAACGGGATACGCGCGAGGAGAAACGCGACAATGTGGCCTTCTATTGCGCGCATGTCAATAACGCACGAGTCTCCGTGTTGCTCCCAGGTCATATTCTTTTTCTTCCACTATCTAGAATTGTCAGAACATATCAAAGTATAACAGCACGGGCTTTATAGCGCGACAGTGACACGAACGAAGCTCTTGAAAGTGTCAAGCAACAGCGTCGCTCCCTTCGCACTGCTGCCACACTTTTTGTCGTAACAAAATATGCACTGCAAAGGCGAACCAAAAAAAGTGGCGCCATTCATTGTTGTAGAAGTGCTCTGGGCACGTGCCGCGCGCCACTTCTGGGAAATTCATGGCGTCTGAAATCTAGCTCAGTGCTGCGCTGTGCCGCCATGATCTTCCCAAGGGCTGCACGTTGCACGTGCCTCGTGCATCGACGAACATTGCGCTACTTTGAACCAAACGGCTCTGTGAATGTTCAGAGCAGCGGCTCTACAAAACACGGCTGGGCTACAGGAGGCGCGTTCTTTCCGACGTGTCAAGTTTCAAGAACATTTCTTCTGCACCTAACGTAGGACAGAAAAAGATAATAAACAGGTTGGAGGGCAGCACTCTTCTAAACGTCATTTCCCTCAAGACAAAGCCGATGTTGACGAAAGCAACCAAAAACCAGAGTTCCACTGCCCCCCCCCCCCCCCCCCAATCAAAGAATGAAAACAACACACAGACACACATACACACACACACACAAACATCCAACAGTCAAACCGAGGAGAAAGATTATTAGTGATTCCCCAAAGATGCGCGCAGTGTCCGAGTGTTCTGAAGATCGTGCGATGCACACCACAAGAGACTGGCAGTGCCTGTATGCAAAGAACTTTGAAGCCAAGCAGCCCCGCATTCATTATGGATCGAGTGCATGGAATGCAAGGAGTGGGCTCATGAAGAGCGCGTTGGAGCTCACACAGTGCGTTTCAAGTGTTTTTATTGCAAAAAACTGAACGCATATCAGGTTTTTTTAAGTGTGTCTCATTGTACCCCTCTACGTTGTCTCGTTTTGCCTCACCGGGTGGGGCAAAATGAGATATTTTATGCCTTTCAGATATTGTAGTTTTGCTTAATGTTTCGCTTTCTATGGCTAAGTAATATTTACTGAGCATAGAGTCGAGACATCTAAAAATATCCCCATGCTGTGATTTTATTTTTTAAATATTGAAGCATACAAAAAAAAAAAGATTGCAATTATTTACTTGTTTACCTAAACGATCGAGTTGATTGTATCGATGTTTTAATTTTAACTGAAATAAATGTTGACAAAGAAACTTGCACTTCGTTTACGTTAAAAGATTTTCATTCTTTTTCATTGTGTAGAGAAGGGCAACGGGGTGGTGGAATACTTGTGTTTATTAAGTCTGGTTGGTTTTCCGAGAAAGGAATAACATCTTGTAGTCATGCTGAAGTGTTGGTTGTTACAATCTTTAATCAGTTCACGTCTTTTACTATCTGCTCTGTTTACAGGCCACCTAGCTCTAATCTTCCGTTATTTTTTTGAGGAAATGACGCAGCTTTTGAATGCGTTCGACAATAGGCAACTGATACTTGCGGGTGACTTTAATATAAATGTACTGGATACGTCCAAGTACGGAGTCGCGGATTACCTTAACTTGTTATCGGGTTTTGGACTAGATAACGTGATATCAAACTTCACGAGGGAAGAGCCTCTCGGAAACCGAATTACGAGCACATGTATCGATCATATTATTGTGAGGCTAAACGAACTAAAATTCTTTTCTGGTGTAATTAAACAAAAAGTGGCCGACCACTATTTTGTAGCGCTTGTTGTGTATGTGGACGTCCTGAGCACATAGGTCGGCATTTTAAGCTGTACTCACTCAAACTCACGATCACCATTTTTTCCTCAATCAGAACTCACGCCCACTCACGATCACGATTTATTCAAAACAGGGTCATCACCCGGACTCACGCTCACGGTTTAACAGAAAACCAAAAATCACTCGCCGTCATCATCACGGTCGTCACGCTATCAGATCATCACGGTCATCACGCTCACAGGTCATCACGTATCATCAGACTCACAGGTCATCAGACTCGCTGGTCGTCACGCTCCATCACACTCACACGTCATCACACTCACAGGTCATCACGAATCATCAGACTCACAGGTCATCACACTCACAGGTCCTCACACTCACAGATCATCACGGTTCTCCACGCTCACAGACCGGTACTCACACTAACAGGCCCTCACGGTCCTCACGCTCACAGATCATCACGCTCATCAAACTCACAGGTCATCACGGTCCTCACGGCCCTCACACTCACAGCTCCTCACGGTCCTCACACTCACAGGTCATCATGCTCATCACACTCACAGGTCCTCACGGTCCTCACACTCAAAGGTCAATACGGTCCTCACACTCACAGCTCCTGCACGGTCCTCACACTCACACAGGTCGTCACGCTCACCACAATCACAGGTCTTCACACTCGTAGGTCATCACGCTTACAGGTTGCTTTCTTTGTATTTTCCTTTGTTTCTCGCAAGCCGTTGCTTCAGAGCCGTGTATTGGGAGAGTTTGGCCAATAGGCGGAGCAAAGGCCGCCGCCAGCGCCGAATATTCCCCCCACGCTTAGAGCGTAAACTAAATTTGTGACACAGCGTCGACCAATCAGGAGACCTCTACTCCATCTCACAAATGTCTGCAGTGAAGACAAAGGCACAGGCGCGTGAGCCTAGCTCAGCGAAACGCTTTTGTTTGTACGAGACTTCGTGCATAGGAGGCACTTTCCAAAGCCACGCGCTCGTGCCCATGCCTTTGTCTGCACTGCTAGAACAGCGTCCTGAGACTGGCTGAAAGAAAACAGTGCAAAGGGTGGGGTGCGCGAGCGTCTTGAGACGCGGAGTTCCGCTCGGCACGGCTCAAATTATACTTCGTTTCACTTTATCTGCGAGCGAAGCCAAAGCTAGAAGCGCGAGACCAGCGCTTTTTGCATTTCTCCCCAGCTCGCGCGCTCGAGCAAAGCCTGAACGCACGGAGCTTCCGTGCTCGCGCTTCCAGTTTTGCCTTCACTCGCACATAAGGTGAAACGAAGTATAGTCGTGTCACAAATTTAGATCACACGACCACCGCTAGGGGCTGTTTCGCGGCCTGTGGTTGGCCCCGAGATGCTCGCCTATTCAAAGCAATGTATGGCCAAACTCTCTCAATAAATGGCTCTGCGTTGGTTTGTCTTCGCCTGACTCGTGCGGCGAGGAGACTACCCCAAAGCAGTGAACTTCTGAACCGTTTATTCAATTTGAAAGAAAATCATTATGTTTATGTTTATGTTCCGCACATTTCTACCAAATTTCGTTAACCTGGATTAATTGAGAAATAAACTGTAAATGCAAACTGACGAAAGTGGGTGTGTTGAACTTTCGCCTGCTGACAAGGGCGGCGCGGCAAAACGCAAACGCGCCTTCCGACAGGTTACACACACAACGTCGCAGTGATTAGAGCATCGCCTCGCTGTGCATACCTCGCTCATTTGTACGCAAATAAACGATTACTGCATATATCACCCCCATTTCATTTCTTGTGCCACCCACACGCACTTCTATGGAAGTTTATGCAGCACAGTAAACCTATACATCGACCAGATTTTTTTTTCTTTTTTGGGAGGGCGGTAATATTAGGTAGGGCGGTTTCACATGACGTACATCTGCTTTAAAATCTCACTATAATCCCTGTTGGCAGCGGTGTCCGTCAGTCGTATGCTATTCTATGAGCAGAGGCCGCGGAGTCCGAGTTTTCCTTCTCACTCGAGTTGCTTCTGGTTTTGTTGATCGCTTGCCGGAGTAGGCTGCGATTTAAAGAAACACCGGTCGGCATTGATTTTCAGTCATCTCGGTCTTTATAAAATTTTGTCAGCATTTATTATCTTGATACATGCAGCCGTCCTTGGATTGGTTTCGTTTGGATTGGTTTGGCATGGCTTTGCTTGGTTTGGTTTGGAGTGGTTCGGGGGTTTGGGGTCGTCCCGGCGTGGCTTTTGCGCTCTCGATCACGTAGTGCGCGCCACCTTTCATGTGGCAAGCCGCCTCATTCTTGGAGCGAAGCTCTATAATGGGCGATTAGTTCGTCGAACAACGTTTCATCGACAGATCGTTTCATCGACACTGCGATGTTTCATGGGGAGATCGTTTCTTCGACATTTGTTTCATCGATGTATCATCGGCAGATCGTTTCTTCGACTGTCGTTCCTCGACACAGTTTGCTACATTTCGTCGACACTTTTTTTTTTCACTCGAACGTCTAGACGACATTTTTCTTTCTCTCTCTTTTACAGACGCGGTGTTGGCTTCTTCACGTCTCGCGTTCTTCGCGTGTTCGCAGCACACTACGGTGTCCGCTACGTACAGGGCGCAGGTGGTGCAAGCGCAAATGCTCCTCACTCTTTGTGCCTACGCAGTGCGCTGTGCGCTTACGTTGCTGGAGTGGTGCGTGCAGCGTGGCGGCCTTTTGGATACGTTTGGCCGTTTGGGCGCGTGCTCGGCCTATCTAGCGGATATTCTTTTACGTCAGGAGCAGTGGTGTACCAACTTGAGTGGAAGGGGGCGGGGGGGGGGGGGAGGGGGGGGGGGTTCTGGCGGTGCCCTTGGTATCCCTTTGGCGCCGCTGGCCAGTATTTGCCCTGCCCAGGGGCGGCTGTTTCAAGGGGAGCATAACACATCCCTTGCCCCCCCCCCCCCCCACACACACACACACACACTCTGAGAACTGGGGGGGGGGGGGGGGAAGCGCCCTTTTTGCTTCCCCGCAGGGGCGTAGACTTTCCATTTTCCGGGGGCGGGGGGGGGGGGGGGGGTGCTGCGCGTTACCTTTTCGCCAGAACTGGAGATTGAAGCTAACGAAGGCACGCTGGGATTCCATTTCCCATGTATTTTGTCAATAAAGGTAACGTGGGCGTTATTTTGTTTACATGCCACTACTAGAAGCTCGTTACATTGCACGTAAACAGCGTCTCGGTAAGAATCACGGTCCGGGCCCGGGGGGGGGGGCAGAGCCCCCCCCCCCCCCCCCCCCCCCCGGATCCCACCAGGGGGGGTACGAGCCCCGATGTCCCCCCGAAGTCTACGCCTATGCTCCCCCGGTTGGTACGCCCATGGTCAGGCGCGTGCCGTATGAAGCTGAAGCTCGGCGTTCGGCAACCGGACGGCCAGACGTAATTGTTGCATTCTGTCGTGCTTTGGCTGTGTGCACACTCGAAGCTCGCGAAATGCTGAATCGTTCCAAACTTTTTCTAAAAGAGGTGTTTCTCGATGCAGTGGGGGCCGAGTATACCGCTCATTTCTTGTGGAATCATATGAGGCTTATTTTGCGCCCAATAATGCACGCGAAATACCAAAACTGACGTTTTGCATTCTCTCCTTGCAAGTGTCCCGAAAAATATAGTGACGTAGAGGTTACGCTGTCGGTTTCAGTTTTCTTTAAGAGTCGATGAACGAGGTATTTACATTGTTGTAACTTCTAGAGTCGGAGCTGGTGGAGATCTATCGTCTACGTCGTTTCCTTTGCCGCTGGGCTGCTGACCGATTCTACGTGCTCGAGCTCTCGCTGGAAGCGTAATCCTCTTTATATAGTATTCAACAGTGCTCATCCGTGTGTACTGTAGTAGACATTTCAGACCCGACATATCAATAGTTTATTGTTATCAACCAGGAAAACGCAATATCTGTAAACACCTCCCGACAAAGAAAGAAAACGAGAGCTCGCCGTTCGCTTTGACTAATAGACCCATCTCACCAACCGTTTGGAGCGTGCGTGACGCAACTATAGTTGTACTTCACAGGAGGCAGCGGTAGTGCACGAGACGGCTCGTGATCGACATGGGCAAGTCTACAGCGGCGTTGACCCTCGTGCAGAAAGTCTAGAGTTCCCGGAATGCATTGCGCCAGCGGCGGCGTAGCGAAACTGGCGGTGAGATCGGCCTATTACCTCAAGCCCGGTTCACACATCTACGTTCCGAGCGACAGAAACGACACGAACGACATGACACAGGGACAATTGTGTTCGCATTACAGAGCATGACAGAAAATGCATGAGCAGCTTTGCAAAGCAATCACGTGTCACGGTTGTCCCAGTGTCATGTCGTTCGTGTCGTTTCTGTCGTTCCTGAGCTCGGAGCGCAGATCTGTGAACCGGCCTTTACGAGCCTACTTTGATGTTACGCTTGAACGTCACAAAAAATCGATTTTCCCGCCTTTCCAGGGTGTCGCCACCGGTACAAATATTAGCGGGGTCTATTTAAGTTATTTATTCGGCACACAAGCGGCAGTAATGGTTATGACTTCGTCAACGTAGCCTGTAGCCTACTCCAATCGTAAAATAAAATATCGAAGGTGTCTTTATGGTCCATTTAAGTGTGCCTGCTTGCACGGCATGAAGTGTCACAGCTTTGTGATCGCAACACCGAATGCGGGCGCAATATCTGCCCATATGAAAATTGAGCTGGGTGGTGTTTTAAAATTAATACGATATTTAGCATTATTTGGCGCATTTAGTTCCCGGAAATTAGCAGCACATTCGGAAAGTTAAAGTTGAGTGTTTTTTGTTTTTCTTTAATATTTCGCGGAAAGTATAAAAAACGGTATCTTTAGTCGTTCCACATTCACAAAAAATATTATAGTTTATGTTATCCTAATTATCAAACTCGCGGCGTTTCCGTAACCATCGGTTCGAGACAGATTCTCTGCCCTCGATTACAACGTATTAATTCAACGCAGTAGCGCACTTCAACGACCCACTGATCAATCTTGTCCTCTGCTACGCAAGCAAAACCATTGTAAAATTTTATTACGGGCTTTAATCATTGCGATGTGGCATAGGCCTTCAAGCCATAAGAAGTGTTTTAGAATTGAATTGTAAAAAGTTGGTTACCAAATATATTCTTTAAATTGTTTTACAAGAAAGTCTTACCTCACTCTGAGCACCTATGCATTCGACCATAATTACGTCAAAACGCAACATGAGTAAACAACGGGCAAGGGGAGCACAGCGTCATGCACGAAGCCCGAGAAACCCGGGCAATCGGCGCCTCGGAGTCGCGTCCAGCCGGCGCGCCGGCAACCCGGCCTTGGCCGTGGGGCAGGCGCCGCGACGTTGCGGCGCCGCGCGCCGACGTCATCTACTTTTCAGTATAAATCCCGTTGAGCCAGTAAAATCGTTGGAGTGAGACACGTGACAGCGTCTCACAGGCACCCATTCTAGATGTCACCTGGCTCTATGCGACGCTCTAACTGGCCCACTAGCCTCGTTTACATGAAAGCGACTTCAGCGCATCGACTCCACTCGTTCTTCGAACGAAGCCGACGCGGCAACGTTTACATGAATGCGCACCAAGCCCTACACGAAGGTAGCGCTACGCCGTGTCAAAGCTCGAAGTTATGGAGTTCCGGCACCAGCCGCACCACGTTTTTCGGTGCATCGCATGTAGAGGCCTTTCGACGCGTTCAGTGAACGTTAAGATCGTGCCCGCTGTCTTCGGTGCTGTGGAAGAAGTTACGAGACGGAAGAAACATCAAAACCCAAGCGTTTAGGGATCCAGGCCGGGCCGCCGGGTCACTCTGGACCAGAGGCGACGTGTGTGCGCACGCTTTGAGTAAGCCTCCGCGCTTCGCCGCGCCAGACGTCGCCGATCGTGACCGGAACAACCGGACCCCGAGTCCGAAAGGCTCCTGCGCAGCCAGGAACGGCACCGAGGTAGAAGCTGCTCGTTCTGCGCTACCATGCAATGCTTTACAGTGCTCGGAGCTCTCGGTGTCGTTAGTGCTTGCGCCGAAGCCTTTGGGACCCCTTCGGACGCGCAAGTCGTACTTCGCAGGGCTTGGACGGGGGCCGCCCTCACCGAGCAGCTCCGCTATATTCCGCTTACTTATGATGGCAATAAAAGCTCGCGTTTGTTTTCGGGAAAAAATTGCGGGCGACCATACGGGGCCGCCCTCCGCGCCGCCGACGAGGTTGGCCACCGCCATGTTCTCAGCTGTTCACTCGCTCCCGCAGCGGGCGCCTTCCCATAATCCTCCCCGTTCCAAAATGCGATGCGACCTCCGTTTACATGCGCTGAATTAATGCGCACTCGCCATCTCGATCCACCTCTGTCTAGCGACTTGAATGCGATGCGCTTTCTTTGCGCATTATGCCGTTTACATGATCGCGTTGAATGCGACAACTGGATTCAATGCGACTGAGTCGCATTCATGTAAACGCGGCTACTCAGTCGTAGCTTCCACAGTTTGCTAAGTCATACTGAAACGGGCTTATTGGTGTGCCCATCATGCACTTGCGCCATCTTGCCACGAGCGCCACTTAAAAGCATGATATCGCACAATGTGAAAGATCTCACTCGAAGCTTCGATCGATCTTGACACAGCCTCTGTTGCACGTCCTGAGTGATGACTCATTTGCGAAAGGTACGGCGAGGTGCGCTGAAAGATAAAATAGTTTGTGCGACTGGATGCTGATGAGGATCATGTGGGTCACTTAATCTTATCGCAGTCGTGCGAACGTTATAGTTGACGCTATCATAAAATTCTATGCCCACCGGCACCAACTTAGAAACAGGAGCCGAAATCCACACGATCCTTTCTATGCCACAGGGAGAGGGGCGCTAACCGTTTGGAGCGCTTCCCCCACTCCGACGTCACCGCGCCGCCTCGAAGCGCCATCAGTCTGTTGGCGTCTCGCCGTCTGCCATGAAGCGATGAGCGAACGCCGTGGAGAGACGAAAGCGAATCCCCCCTCCCTTCTGTGCCCTCCACAGGACCCAGCGCGTTTACATGGCGGAGGAGCAGGCGAGCGATACCCAAACCAACCCTGAACCCCGCGCTGCAGTTGCGAAGCGAGAGTCTCCTCCCCCGCTAAGATGGCCCGGGAGCTCACCATGGTCCTTAGACTCACGTCATCACGCAGACTAATGCAATCACCGGACTTATATCCACCCTAAGACTCACCTCTTGGTTCAGGTTCATGCTCATGAGTCTCAAAACTCACGATCACACTCAAGAGATCTCAAAACTCACGCTCATGAGTACTTCGCTTAGAGCTCATGCGCATACTCACACATAAGTCCTCAGAACTCACACTCACACTCACGCTCATCAGTTTTCAAAAACTCACACTCAAACTCATGAGTTCTCAAAACTCAAACTCACACTCAAGAGTTCTCAGAATTCACGATCACACTCACGATCAAACTCACGCTCATGAGTCCGCAGGACTCACACTCACACTCACACTCATGAGTTCTCAAAACCCACGATCACACTCACGATCACACTCACGCTTATGAGCTCGCAGGACCCACACTCACGCTCACACTCACACGCATGAGTTCTCAGAGCTCACGATCACACTCACACTCACAATTTTTCGAGACTCGCGGTCTCACTCACGATCACCTCAAATCTGACGGTGAGCGTGAGTGATCGTGAGTGATCGCGCTCATGAGTGAGAATGCCGAGGTATGCCTGAGCAGCAAGCCTGATAGCCTCTGTAAGCTGATTATTGATAACAAAAAAGTAGATAAATTATTTAATGAATACGACTGGGATAATTTGCTCACTTTAGATCATATTACAGCCTACCAAAGAATGACCGAATGGTTTGCGAATATTTACAGTACATGTGAAAACCAACCCTGGAAATAGCGCATTGAAAGAAGAATTTAGAAGCCTCCGTAATAGGGTCACTGCAAAAATAAGATTAGCAAAGAAAAGACATTACGGTGCCCGTTTGCAGACTCATCAGAGTAGCAAAAAAAACCAAAAAACTTGGGATGTTGGTCACGAATTAATAGCGGGTAAGGCATAACGCAATGCAAAGCGTCATGCTTGCATTGCGTAATGCCACAGCGCAGACTTCATTTTGAGGTCTAATCATATGTACCGCCTCATCATTCGCTGAGCTGAGATCGCAGAGATTGGCTCTTCGAGTGTTTTGCGGGTAAGTACACGCGTAGGCATTTCTTAGTGTGTGTCACTCACAGTACGGGTTTCCACAAAATAGAGGAACAATTACATTGCTGGAAGATTTGTCCGACCACATTCATGATAATATTGATAAAAATAATTTCGTCCTTTCTTTATTTCTAGATTTGAAAAAAGCGTTCAATTCAATCGATCACAGGTTACTCATATACGAACTTGAGCACCTGGGCTTTAGAGGCCCATATATCAAATTTTTAACCAGCTACCTTTCAGAACGAAGTCAATTAGTAAAGATTGGTGATTTTAAAATTAATTTACTGATAATTCCTTTTGGTGTCCCCCAAGGATCTATTTTGGGTCCTTTTCTTCTTAACATCTATGTGAATGATATAGGTAAATTGAACTTTTTTTCACGCGTTTTGGCAATACGCCGATGACACCGCTCTTGTACTCGCGGGAAACAATGAATCGGAAGCACCATCGTCTCTTCAAGCCGATATCTACGAGCTAATGGCATGGTTAAAAAACAATCGTATCTGTGTTAACATAGATAAAATGAAACTAATGTGTTTTCCGTAATCCTCATAAAGCAATAAAATTTAATATACCGCTGGTTCTACATCGATCTAACTGCGAGAGATATAATTGTATGCCGCTGGAATATGTATATTCGATAAAATATCTGGGTGTTTTTTTTTTTATGAACATCTTTCTTGGAATAGTTACATTGAGTATCTTGCGAAACGACTCGCGCAGTATCTGCATTTTTATATCGTTTGCGAGTTGTAACCAACCAGACTTTGAGAATGAGGGTTTTTCAAGCTCTGGGAGAGTCGGTGCTTTGGTATGAATGGTGTCGCACTTTATGGTTCTTGTTCGAACTTTAAAAAAAGTAAATTAGATAATATTTTGCATAACATTTGCAGAAATTTAGCATATGGAACCAAATTGGATGAGTTAAAAACAGAGTCATATATGCGTTTGCTGCAGCTTTTGTCAACTGAAAGATTGTATATCTATGAAATACTAGTTAAGAATTATTTCAATAGTACGTTTAAGAAACCTGTAAAAAAACAAAAGGTTTTGAGAAAAGGGTATACACAAATTACGGAAAGCGGGTTCGGTCTTTTTACGTTCCTCATTACTTTAATTTGTTACCTAATGAACTTTCCCATCTACAGTCGTTGAAAGTGATAAAAAAAAGAGCCTAAAAAATTGGTGTTGTAACTACGATTTTTAAATTGTTAAACGGGTCAAGAGTATTTCGTTTTTCTGTTTATTTTGTGCTTCGCATTATTTGATGTTAGTAGTTTCTCTGCTGGTTGCCAGGTCACGCCTACAAGCACTCACGTGCTTTTGCGGACCTGTTTGTAATGATGTATATTTCTTCGTGCAATAAAGATATAATTATTATTATGATTAAAAATGAAAGTTACCATTTAAATGAAAATTTCTTGTCTCACTTTCCTCCACCTTGCCCTTCCTCAGACTGTTCGTGAATCGGGGATAACGAATGCAACCAACTTCAAATACGCTTAAAAAAAAAAAAAAAGCAGCTTAGTTTTTTTGTGCTTTTTAATAGCAGACAAAGTTAGTTGATGGTGCTGTTCTCATTTCGTTGCACGCCCATATACCCACCCATTGCACGCGATATTTTTTCTTATAGAAACCAAAACTCACGTAGAAACTCAAAAACGAAAAAAAACATTAATGAGGCAAACTTGTGCTTACCAACCTAAAAAGAAAGGTACTACGCGTCGGCGACGGAAGGGCTACTGACCCGAAACAGCGCCTTACCGCTGCCTTTATACACACGCGGTACGTTCATGAACTTTCTGAGCTAGAACACGCAATGCCCGCTGGGAAAAAAATAGAACTTACAAAAAATAGAAAAAAAAAGAAAAAGAAAAACGTGCTGAACGTGGTTTGGACATTGTTCCTCCGTGTGGCTGCCACGTTCATTGAGACTTCTCCGCGCACGCGGCAATACAATTCAAGGGGTGAGATACACAGTGAGTATTACGTTTTAATCGCTATGCACCAGCCGCCATGTCTCGGTTGATGTGGGGAAGCATAATACGGACGATTTCAGGCGTGCCAAAGTTATCCTCATGTGCGCGTAACACGTGCTTGCACACCTTTTGGTAAATTATTGAAACGTGTTTTCTTGGAACAAACTGTAGACAAAATAGGCCCATTGCTCTCGGGGAGAGGTCGCGAGCGCGTCTGCAAGACGTGACCATGTAGTGCTGTAATACTACCATAAAAGCGGCACTGGAACGTCCGATTATCGCGCTAATAAAGCGTCTAAAAAAATGCAGCTTGCGGCTTTTGCGTTTTATCAAACCAAAGCTTCCTCTACACTCCCAAAGCCTGGCAGTTCGACAACGGAGCCATAGAGTGCCCGGTCGCAGATTTGGAGTGCGAGGATCTGGTAGCACAGAGCATCAAAGAGCCATTTCTCGAGGAACCTGGACTTCAGCGCACAGGTTTTTGCAGCGGCGGGGACCCGAAACACACTAGTTCGCTAGGGAGAAGTGTGTTTCGGCGTCTCGCCGCAGCGGGGTGCCAGTCACGTGGCTCTCCTCTCATCCGTTGTCTGCCGCTCCATCTTTTCCATTTCGGCGGCCGCTTGTCGTGGCGATCTGCCAGGCTTTGTCAGTAAAGACTGTTAAGAATGGAACCTTCGGCAACCTTCTTCCGAGTTTCAACGCTGCGGAAACGAGTCCCAAAACGAGTCCCGACGTGTTCAGGACTGACGCCCACCTGTCGAAGGCTGCCCAAAACGTGTCTCAACGCGTCCGTGACGTCAACGGGACGTGTGTGTGTGTGCGTGTGGGTTCGTGCGCTCCGGAAGGGGAGAGAGGCCTGGCCTAACTGCGGAGAACCTTGGCTATGACTCATTTCTGACTACGTCTCGACGGACCCAGCTGCAAAGCACGTGGCTGTCGCACCTGCTGCCCTGGCGGAGAGAGAGGGAGAAAACGGACCCCTATATAAGGCGGGGCGTGAGAGCTCCATTTGTTCTCTTGGATTTGACGACTGTATCGCTACCATGTAATTAAACCGTTCGTTTCGTTACCAATTCTCCCACCTCCACTGGACCCCTGGGTTCTTCACTTCGGGGAATGGTCGTCGTCACGAACCAGGAAGCTCCCGGACGTGCGGCCTAAGCCCCGCCTCGAACAACTGGTTGGCAGCGGTTGGGATCGGACCATGCGACATCGTGCTACATCTGCGGGTGAGCGTTTGGACTTTGCTTTGAGATTCGCCAGGCTTCAGATTATGGGTAATTAATTTTGAACTGCTGGGAATCCTTAGTGTTTGACTCGTGCGCTAGGTTTTGGTATAACCTCGCGACAAGTTTTAGAACAAAGCCAAAGCTAAAAAGAAGCAATCATGGATCTGATGAGGTTACTGAGAACAGATTTACTCTGTTTATGTGAAGAATTGGGTGTGGAGGTGGAGCAAAAGATGAAGAAATCTGAGTTCAGTAAAGCGATTTCAGAGAGCGCGGAAGCAGAGGAAATTAAAATTGCGTGGGAACTGCTTCAGAACGCTAAGAGCGAGGCTGCAGCGAAAGAGGAACAGGCTGCAGCAAAAGAGGAACAGGCTGCAGCGAAAGAGGAACGAGAGCAAGCTGCAGCTAGAGAGGAACGAGCACAGACTGCAGCGAAAGAGGAACGAGACCAGGAGCGAGCGCTGAAAAGGCTAGAGCTCGAAATTGAACAACAGCGATTAAACTCGCAGAACAGTAGAGTTGGGGCTCCAGTACGAGCAAGTGAGACCGAGTCGTATCAAATGAAGAAGCTCATGCAGCCGTTTAAAGTTGGGGAAGACGTGGGCCTATTCTTAGTTAACTTTGAGAGGACATGTGAGAAGTTGAGCTTCGCCCCAGAAACGTGGCCGCAACGGCTTTTGACTCTGTTGCCCTGTGAGGCTGCAGAGGTTGTCGCGCGCCTTAGTGCTGGAGACGCGGACGACTACGACAAGGTGAAGTCCAGCCTTTTGAAGCGGTACCGCCTTTCTGCCGAGGCGTTCCGTCAAAGGTTTAGAAACGCATCCAAAAAGAGCAGCGAGGGCTACTCGGAATTCGCGTACGGGCTTAAAACCAACCTGATAGAATGGTTGAAGAGCGAGAAAGTGTACGAAAGCCGAGACAAGGTAGTCGAGTGTGTGTGCCTCGAACAATTCTTTCGTAGCATTCCGCAGTCAGTCAAGCTCTGGGTGCAGGACAGGGTGGGAGTCGACTCTGTCGAAAGGGCCGCTGAGCTAGCCGAAGAGTACGCAACGCGTAGAAAGTTGAGCGGAGAGGAAAGCGAATCCGGCCGGAGCGATCAGCGCAAGACCTTCCGACACGGAAATGACTCGCGAGAAAACGGGCCCGAGAAGCCCGAAGCAGAAAAAAAGGTCCCAGACAAGAGCGCCGAACACTCGAACGGAGACGAGGCGCGGAAAAGCCCAACAGGGCAGTTCGAGGCACGGAAGCCGTTCCTGTGCTACAACTGTCAGGAGCCGGGACACACAGCGGCCAGATGTAAGAAACCGCGGGTGGTGTTCTCGTACGTGAACGGTAGTGACGAGGACCTGAAGCTCCTTCGTCCCTATCTTCACGAGCTCCAGGTAAACGGAAAGCCGTGCAGGGTGCTTCGTGACAGTGCAGCGACGATGGACGTTGTCCATCCGTCGTATGTAACGCCATCCGATTTTATGGGAAAGGTAGTTTGGATCAAGCAGCTGCTTGAAAAGCACAGTGTCTGTCTGCCTATGGCGACAGTAAGGATAACTGGCCCGTTCGGAGAGCTAGTGACAGAGGCGGCTGTCTCGCAAACAGTCCCGTTGGAGTATCCTTATTTGTTTTCTAACCGGTCAGATTTCCTGCTGCGCGAAAGGGGTCAACAACTGGGAAAAGGGCTAGTTCAGTCGTGTACGAGGTCCAAATCGCGTCAGGTCGCCCCTTTGTTGACGAGGGATCCAGAGCCAGAGGCAGCTGATGGGGAGCAAGCACTCCCAGAGTTGGAGGCAGAAAACCGGGATGAGAGGGACCAGGTTGTAGAACAGCCTGACCTCGCAGCGCTAGAAAGCGTCCCAACGAGCCGGCGAAAAAGGCGGAGGAAGACGGGATCATTGAAAGATCTCTCGTAGCTCCGGCGTCGCGTAACTTTGGTCCTCTGCTACGAGTAGACAGAGTGTCTTTGACAGTCGAGCAGAAGAGCGACCCTAGTGTGTCAGGGTTTCGCGATACAGCTCAGGAGATTGCTAGGACCAATGTGACGGGGCATGAAAAAGGCGGATTGTTTTATCGGCGCTATAAGGACCGCATTTTCACGTCTAGAAATCACGTGAAAATCGATCACTATGACTTCAGCGTAAGAAAAAGGAAAGGCAAATTTAACGGCAATGCCGATGGGTTGAGCAGATTTTTCTGACATCACGAAAATTAGTAGGGTTGATCTCAGAGGTCTTCGTCATCCACGGGAATGAGGATCTAAGTGGGGGCACTTCGTTGAAACCCCAAAATGACCTCACAAATTGCGAAGAGTTTTTGTCTTTTGTATTTTGTTCTTAGTGACCTCGTTGGAAAAATGAGTTTTTTTTGGCGACAGGGGGTCTCGATACCCGAAATTGTACCAAATTTTGGTAATCCGTAATCCAGTCTGGCGGGTCTTTGGCGAATTCCGAGCGTTTGACTGCGGTGTGGCGTGGTGTTGTGGGGGACGTTTCCGCTGATGCCTCCGTTGTGAGAGGTTTGGGAGTTTGTTTGGTGCTTGCAGCGTCTTCTCAAGGCCTACTCCAAGCCCACCTCTTCAGGCCAGCGATTGTACCACCGGCCATTCGAGGTTTCCCTGGCCCCGGAGGGGCTGTTAAGAATGGAACCTTCGGCAACCTTCTTCCGAGTTTCAACGCTGCGGAAACGAGTCCCAAAACGAGTCCCGACGTGTTCAGGACTGACGCCCACCTGTCGAAGGCTGCCCAAAACGTGTCTCAACGCGTCCGTGACGTCAACGGGACGTGTGTGTGTGTGCGTGTGGGTTCGTGCGCTCCGGAAGGGGAGAGAGGCCTGGCCTAACTGCGGAGAACCTTGGCTATGACTCATTTCTGACTACGTCTCGACGGACCCAGCTGCAAAGCACGTGGCTGTCGCACCTGCTGCCCTGGCGGAGAGAGAGGGAGAAAACGGACCCCTATATAAGGCGGGGCGTGAGAGCTCCATTTGTTCTCTTGGATTTGACGACTGTATCGCTACCATGTAATTAAACCGTTCGTTTCGTTACCAATTCTCCCACCTCCACTGGACCCCTGGGTTCTTCACTTCGGGGAATGGTCGTCGTCACGAACCAGGAAGCTCCCGGACGTGCGGCCTAAGCCCCGCCTCGAACAAGACGTAGGCTATGATCAAACCTTCCACTCAGCTTTATTATTTGCATTGCTTTCTTTCATAGCCTCCGTGATCGTATATGTTTCACTTTACGTGACAGCGAAGCCAAAGCTACTTGCAAAAGCATGTTCCCCTGAACGATGCTCGCACTGCACGAGTGCGCGTGCTTCGCAAGGACACTTAAAGCTAGGAGCTCGCTCTTGTAGCCTCTGTTACGCTGGTATACTTATAATAAAACGGAGTATATTAAAAAAAAATGTAGTGGGGACGCGTAAATATGGCATAATGAAGCATGTTCAAAACGCGACCTACAAATATTTTATTTTGCTCGTTTGGAGCGCTGCTCAAAGCTTGAGAGCTACGGGCCTATACCTTTGTATAGACGTTTTCTGTTTCCTGTCGTTCTCAGTCACGTGGGTTCCGTATCTGGTATGCGGGACGAAAGAATAATAAAACATCGCAACCTGGAATATGCGAGAAAATATAGGCAAAGCTAAACAAGAATGTGTGACGATCACGGATTTTTCGTAAACACCTTCCAGCGGCGAGAAAAGGTCAAAACGATGTTTTACCGCATACCAGAAGTGACGACATTCAAGATGGCTGCGGTCTTGTGGAAAAGGTGTATACCCATGCCCAAAGGAAAATAGTGAGTTTTAGTATTGCGTATACGTGCAAACGTAAGCACTGGGCGTTTGCGCTAGCGTTGCGTGTTCCACACTGAGCGTGCGCGGATCTTCAAACATGCGTCTTGGATTGGCGAATGGCAACGACGCGCGCAGGCTAGAGCACGCAACGCTCACTCAAACGCACAACACTGGCGTTTACTTCTAAACGCAATTCTAAAACTCTTTAATAAGTATAGTACACTGGCTGCACGCGATCTCTTTCTCTGAATAATTATATACGACTACAAGTATATACGACTACTTTTGAGACGTGTATTTACGCCATCAAGATTGCCGGTCTTAGCAACCTATTTAATCTGAGCTTGTTCAGAGCATGCACTCTAAACAGCGTACCCAAATATGGCGTCCGGTGAATACCTCCTATTGTCAATGGTCTGTACTATAGCTTAAGAAATCAGGAAGAAAGCTTGGCTGTGGGCTAAAATTGCGCATACCTATAATAAAGAAACGCATGTTTCGCGTTCTTAGTTCCAGGGAAAGACAGCGCGGCACCAAGATGGAGGCACTGCTCGGCAAACCGTATACACTGTACCCCAGACGTTTCCGTCGTCTCGCACGGCGGCTACGGGTGCCGCACCCTTTTAGCCGATGCAAGCGCGGCCGACAGCAAGGTGGACTGCTCGCCCGAGCGAAGGAAGACAAATAGCGCGGGGGCGCGTGAAAGAGAGCCCTCGGAAGGGTTGTCGCGTGAGTGCGAGGCCTGCGAAAGGAGAGCACTCCAGCGAGGTGCGCCTTTCGGCAGAACCGAATGTCACCGAGCCCGCATCCCGCGAAAAAGAAGGAAGAGACCTACGTTGGTGACACGGAGCAAGAAGAGAAGGTGGAGGGAGAAGGGGACGGCAAAGTGGCGGCACGACGGAAGGGCTTCGATTGCACAATTGCATTAGGAACGGGAACGGAATATACAATTAGGTGGCCGCTCGGAGGGAAGGGAATGGAAGGGGGATGTGGGGAAGGTGAGCGCTCGGGCAGCTCGGGGCCGTGTTTTCCCGTTCTCTCGCTCGGTGGTTCGATGCTGGCTCGTTTTCATTCTGTTTTTCGCTCTTCGCTGCTGGTGGCTCCTCCGTACAGCAGCAGAGCCCGTCGGGCTTTCTGGCGGGGACGCGCGCGAGCGGTGTCTCACGGGAGAGACAGAAAACGAGCAAATTGCGTTGTTTTAAACTGATTACGAGCTGCGGTTCCGCGAGCTTTTGCCTCTTTTTTCGTGCCTCGTCCGAGCAACGACGCTACCGTATTCCCCGACGTTCCCCGACAGTTGTTGTAGTACCTCCGCCGGTGTCTCCGTGTCTCCGCTTAGGTTTCTTTTCTTGTCTGCTTTTGATTGCGAAGTGCACGGGCTGAAAACGGATGCCACTGTTCGGCCTGGTCTTGCATTGCTGGTGACGAGCGCTGTAGTACAGGTGCCTACGCACTCTGAACCGCTTGGTGAAGAGGGCGTCTACAGCGCTCTTTAAAGGGGCGATGCAACAATTTTTGCATTTTGCGCAAATACCGCTTAGAACAGATCCCTGACGTTAATGACCTATGAAACACGCGTTCGTTTTTCACCCCACGCAATAAAAGTCCCATTAACAAAACTTAAAGAAAAACGAGCAGCGTTCACCCCCTCAACTCGCAGCCAGAACAAGTGGCCACGTGATCTGGAGCCGATTATATGCCGCCAATGTTGATCATAGCCACGCGCTGGGGTTGGCAAAGCACAGGACACGCGCTGAGTTCCAGTACATTGTTATGGCTCGGCTATTGTCGTAGTTGCAGCGATTGGACACGGGCCACTACCCGAATGCTTCTCGAGCTAGTAATTATCACGAGCCCAAATCGAGTGCCCACGCAATGCTCGGGTCCAATCTCTGAACAGCATTCAAATATCGTCATATGGGTGTTCTGCGATCCCCACTTTAGGTCATCAAACGTCATCAAATTTTGCAAAGGAGAGATTGAATGAAAATGATCGCTTTTGTCTCTGAAATTACGCCGCAACAAAGGAGTTTCTTGGCCAGTGGCGTTGCGTGCGAGTAACCTTGAGTCCCGCTAGTTCCAAGTAAGCTCGTGTAAAGTGAAAAACATTCCAATTGAATATCGTTGCACCGCCCCTTTAAAGGTAACGACGCCATTTGGTTACCCGAATATTTATCTAATGCCGGATACTCAAAGCTAAATTGGTCACTGCAACAGCTGGGATGTTTTCGCCCGGGTTGGGTTGTGAATCTTGTGATCGAGGCGTCAAAACAGTTTTCCCCCTGTAGTTCTACCGTTGAAAACAAGAAAAAAAAACAAAAAAACAAAGACAGTGTTGTGCTCATACCAAAAGCAAGTAACAAAAACAGCCTTACTTCTTAGTTCGTAAAAAATTAGCTAGTTACTGAGATGCGCACGTAGCCAGGATTTTGTTTCGGGGGGTTGGGGGGGGGGGGGGGGGGGGGGCCTGCCTATGACAAAATGCTGTGTGAGGAAGAGGGGGGAGAGGAGGTCCCAGCAAAATGAAAGATTTCGGGGGGGGGGCGGGCCCCCCCCCCCCCCCCCCCCCCCCGTCGCTACGTGCCTGAAATACCGGTACCGTTACTCCCAAAATCTAACTAACGTTACTTTTACGTTTCTTTAGATTTCAATATTTGGGAGTGATAAGACGCCGGTCACAAACTTCAACAGCACCAATCACTCCATCTCTGGCTGGAGTGATTAGTAGGTAGGCCTAAGGCCAGCTGTTTTTGTCTCCAGTGCACTCGTCAAACGCGTTCGAATGCAAGAGCCAAGCGCCGGATGCCGGCGTTCCATATTCTAAAGGCCAGTTCTGACACTCGCGTTTGGGTGCGTTTGACTGCGTTGCCTTGAGAACCGAAAGCGAGTCACCGGCACATCTGTGCTTAGTATGAAGCGTGGAATCCAATTCAAGGAATCATCTTGGCACGCGATATAAGCAGCAGGGATGTCCTGGTTTCTCGCAGCCGCAACGCAGTCAAACGCAGTCAAACGCAACTGTCTGAACCAGGCTTAACGCGTTCAACGAGTGCAGTGGAGACAAAAGCAGCTCGGTTTAGGCCTCTCCACTAATCCTCCGAACCAGAGCTGGGCTTTCTGAGGTCCCCGCACGCTCTCGTCTCCTCCTTTCTCTCTCAGTTTCTCGACGTCTCTCACCTCTTGAGAATTTCGAGGTATTATTTTAGCAGCACGCATCAAAAGAACCGCAAAATGTCCCAAACTTGTTTCGTGGTTCTTTTGATGCGTAAAGCGAAGTAAAGGCATAAAGCGAAACGCACCAAGCAGACGAGAATGTGAGTATGAGGAATTGCGTATTTTATTATATGAGCTCTGCGGCGTGCTCAAATCACTCGCTCGGAGAGACGGACAATGCGTTAGCGAGGAACTTTCTTGGCCTTTAGGGGACGGGGTTGCAGCTTTTAAGCTGCTCACAACTATGGGGTAAACCATTGAGTGAGCTTCGAAGAAAATGACGGTAAAAGACGTAAGATAAATCGAAAAGTTGGTGGTTTTGTTTTGCTTTTAGCGTCGGCTTTGCAGCCACTTGATTTTCAACGTTCGTTTTTTCGACGTTCGCTTGCTTTTTGAAGCAGCTCAATTGGTTTCTTAATATCGGTGGGTTAAGCAATCATACTGCGCCATTGCGAACAGCTTCTTCTCAGAGCACCCCAAACGTGCAACGATAGCATCGTCCGTATATTCACAGCCCTACAACGCCTGATACGGTAAGCGAACGGCTGTAAGCTGCGAACAATATTGGGTGTGTTTTATAGCCTTAAATATAGTCTTGAAATTAGTCGCGCTGCCCGCATTATTTACAATTAAATTAATATGTACATTCGAGGACAAACAAGAAAAAAAGTATAAAATAAATGCATTCACAAAAGCGCCTGGGTATAGTTGTGAGTCAAGTGGTATCATTGGTCAGAGCTATTTGACCTGTGGCTAATCCAGGCTTTTATACTCCGTTCCACCAAACGATGCACCACGGTTTACGCAATGAGCCATCGGAACCAATCCCATACCGCGTTACTGTCACGTGACTTTCTGGTGTACTCACGTGATATATACGTTTGCAGTGACGGGATTGGCTGAGATAGTTCGTAGCGTGAACTGCCCTCCATCGTAACGTGAAACGAAGCGTGTGCACGTGGGGCGGGGTTTCTCCTCGTCTTCAGCGGGTGAAGTTTGTCGGTGATCCGATCCCTTGGTCGAGCGTCATGTTGATCATGTGCAGGGGCTGCTCCTTGCTGTTGTATTCGTCGCGGGCAAACATGAGGCTGCCGATGGTGTTCATGGTGAGCACCACGGTGACGACGATTACCAGCTTCAGAACAAGACCGGTCACAATCTGCGCGTGTCACGAGGAAAAAAATAAATAAAAAACAGCGTTGGGAAAAATGGCAGCTCAATCGAATGACACCTGCGCGATCGGCGAATCCGTCGCGCGTGGAACGCGCCGAGCCGGTAATGGCGCGCTGATTGGTGTATCGCTTTACAAACAAACCACTCCGTATCTCGAGGTTATCTCTACGGTTATATAAGCTCCAGTTCTCTAGCTACATCTTGGTACTATTTTCTTTGCTGTCCGTCAATTCTGCGATGTGTCCTCCAAATGAATTCAGGGCTGTTTAGAGCAGTAAAGAGGTGTTTCTCGCGCATAATGATAGAAAATGAATTAATATTACAATAAATAGTACATTATAGATGTGAATTATTCATTCTTAGCACATATTTACCAAAACCCGGCGTTCGAACCTAGGGTGCCTGAATAAAAAATATAAATAAAATTCGAATTCAGCTTTTGACGCAGCAGCGATTCTCACTGTCACGGCCTATACAATAGACCCTTCTCAATACTCAGTGGAGCAACATTGTCGGTCACCATTTCTAAGGCACGAAGCGTACGTGATTTCGTACGAGTCCTTGACGAACGCCGGCCTCGTGTCCAGTACATGATCAGGAGTCAGAAATACGTTCCCAAACACTGGCAAACTCTGATAATTGAAAAATCAGCCACTCTATAAGTGGCACGCACTTGTCTATTGGAGCTATAGGTATTTGGGGTTGTAACTTAATACCATTCAAGAAATAAAAAAAAAAAGTATGCACTAAAGGCGGTCTTTTGATTCTCTGACCCCCGGAGGTTCGGTAACCGTAAACCAGTCGGTGTAGGAATGGCAACACAGCCGACAGTGTATACGTTGCGCTCTCGCCTTTCGCGGGTGCTCACCATTCGTGAGCAGGGGATGTCGAGTGATTCTCGAAGCATGAGCAGCGGCAGAGACACCGGCAGGATGATGTTGGCAGACGCCGCCACGCCCACCGGAATCACGAAGAACACCGGGTGCGTGTTCGAGTCCGACGCCTGCAACAGAGTTGGTTGTTTCTGCGTCACGGCGTCGACCGGATTGGGCAGATAGGGAAACGAAGCAAGTTTCCCCTCGCAATATATATATATATATATATATATATATATATATATATATATATATATATATTGGAAAGCTCCATGGGGAGAATGCGTTGCACTTTGACCTGTCGATCGACCTTCTTGCGCGTCACTTCTAGCTTGGTTCACTGGCAACTTATGAAACGCGGATTATTATATTTACGCTTCTTGGTTCAGTTCGTGTCTGCCACAATCTAATTGTCTCCCTAGGAAAAGATGATCACACCATGCCATGCGTTTCTTAAGTCGTCAGTGACCAAGCGGTATACGTCTCACCCATAATGATTTGGTGAAGCTTTCGAGCGCGCAAGCATTGTCAGCTGACCAACAGTGACAAGCAGCTAATATTCGTGGTCAGAAAAGTTCAAAACTGTGGGACAGATCCAGATTCGCTTTTAGAAAACATTTCATTACCAGGCGTCGTCCGGAAGAGTCTTTCACCGGTTTTCAGCCCATGAGATTGTGGCGTTAACCAATGCGCCGAAGAACTAATCACAAAGCAAGAAGGATGAACGTGATAGCTCACGCCCAGGGTTTCTTTAGCTTTCGGTGATGGTAAATAGCTGCGGATACAGGAATCCGACCTTAGCGCGTAGAACCGAGATATGAAGATTGGGATTGGCTAGAGGAGGAAGGAAGCAGAGGGACTGGGCGCGTGCGATTCGTTCCCTCGCAATTTGATGCGCTATCTGTCGCATCCATGTAAACACAACCCAAACACCTCGCTCATCCGGTTCGGCTGGCATGTGCAGCGTGACTTGGCAATACTGGTTCAAGCTTTCTCTAGTCTGGTCAACACCACCTATACTTCGTCTCACCCTAGCATGGACTAACCACGAAGGCTGTGCTAGCGCGAGCTGCCAGCCTTGACTGCCTTGATTAGAGCACTTGCTGCACGAGTGCTCGTGCAGCCGCCGCGGCTTCATTCAAAACGACTAGCTCGCGCTTTTAGCACGCGCGGCTAACAATAGTCCATACTAAGGTGAGACGAAGTATAGACCTTTTTCGCATAACCTCAAACCAGCCAGTAACTGACGTACCCTCGACCTGGTGCATTTTTGGATTGCCCGCTGACACAGGGTATGCAACTGCTAAGGGTATGGGCGAAAAGGCTTAAAAACGGACGTCGTGCATGAGTTAGTTCCGAGTGCTCCTTTTTACCGTGCTGCAATTTCCGAAAATCTACGGTTGTCTTTGTACCACTGCGTGGTCGTCGGATGGATAAATAATTTTAAAAAGCATAAGAGCAATAACAGAAAGTGTGCCATGAGCACAAGAAGCTGCAGCGCGAGTGTGGCTGCAATGTTATCGAGCCTCGCATTTTCCCGAAGAATCCTTATTTATGAAGTCAGTCGATTGCGAGCTTGAATCGCGAGAGATTCGTATCAGACTCAACTTCACGTTTAAGCTCACGACCACTTCGTTTACGATAAAAAGACCGATTTTAATTCCCGGTGCAGGTGGTTCAATTAGGTTATCACTGCAAGCCCCATGGTATGTGAAATTTATGAAAACGTCTACATGCCACCACTCAAGATGGAGCTATCAAATGCCGAGAGCTTACCTGCATAGACTACATTAAACGGCTAATATATTCTCTCGTCGTGGAAACTCAATCAAAACACCCCACCGTCTTTGTCGTCGTTCTCTCGAGGAGAAAAGGTGATGGCCTGTGAGTAGCCAGCTGGATTCAACCGGACAAGCTCCAACCAAGTTATTGCAGCCCACCATAGCCAAGTCTAGCCAAGTTCCCCCCATACCCACACCGTTGCCTACCCAGATAGCTGTGCAGCCAGAACTAGCCGGTATTTCTTTTTCTTAGCCGCTAGACGGCGTCGTCGGCGCCGCAATTCTCAAGATGGCGGCGCCGTTAAAGAAAAGGTCTATAGACAGAAGGCCTCCGCATGGCCTCCTCTCCCTCTACGAAACGTCATCAGAGTCGGATCTCGCTAACTCGGCTATTGGCCCCGAGCCGGACCTTGGACGCGCTGATTGGACACGAACCTAAGCCGAACAGTGACACAGCCCTCGTGCCCAATCTCACGCCTCGATCGATCTGACTGTGATGACTCGTGCGGAGGCCTTGTGTCTTCGTGGTGTTGCTCTGGTGGAGGTCTCACGCACGATGTTGATGACGGTGGGCATCATGAGGTTGTTGAGGGTGGTGTTGCCCACGAACTCGGAGAGGAAGGCGGCCAGCAGGCAGAGGAGCAGCTGGTTTGTCTGCACCGACTTGTACTGCCAGAACCTACGGCCCACCCGGTCGAAAATGTACTTGACCACATTGTGCTCCTGGAATGGTCGAACACGAAAAAGCGACTCAGTTTGGGTGTTGGGGATCAGACTAAAACTTCGACATGGGCACGAAGTGTCTCGAGTGATGTGTGCGACGAGCTGCCTCTGACTTGCGCGTTCTCGTCGATTTGGGTGAGCATCGTACCGGCGTGCGCGGTCGTGTATCACTACTGCGTGATGCACGTTAAATACCCCAGGCTAGCGTTGGTACTTCACTGGCCGAATTTCACATCTACAGCTGAGACATCAGCGGCCCATTGGGACGGACTTCTTTCCGGCTGTTTAAACACACTCAACACACAATTACAATTGCGCGCTTTTGTTTAATTACATGTAACCATTTTCTTAAATGGTTACGATGAGTATGAGTATTGGCAAAGGCACGGGCGAGGGCGTGCCTCAGCAGAATGCTTTGCATGTACGAGCAAGGGCTCTGATCTGGACACTTGGCGAAAAAGTCGGCGAGAAATCCGGCTGCCGTGATCGGCCGGTGCGGATTACGACGGCCGGATTCCAAGTGTCCCAATTAGCGACAAAGTACTGTATAGAAAGCGCCCTTGAAAACGACGCGCTCACGCCTGCCTCTGCCAGCAAGCAGTAAAGACAACCTTTGAGATGGAGTGTATACAGTTTAAGGTTCACTGATTCGAATGTGCAAAAACTGCCCCGAGCTTCATTAGTAAGCTTGATTTCTACCATTACTGCTAGAAAGGTGACATCTTAACAAATAGAATCAATTGCAAGAAAAATATAAATAAAAATATGCACTGATTGATTGTTTATTTACATGGTGGCGGAAAGACGCATTTGCTTCCAATCAGAACATTGCGAAGCCTTCCCAGAAATATCCTTCGTTGCAATAAAAGAAATGCTTGAGCGGCTCCTTTGAATTCACTGAAAAACAAAATGGCGTTACTACTATACTCCGCGCGATCGTACCGTTTCTGTGACGTCACGAAGAAAGAAAGCACCTGCTGGGTCCATTCTTTTTAAATTTTCTTTTCAGGGCACACGTCTATTAAAACAAAGCTCGAAACACTAAACTTCACGCAGAACTTTGTTTTTTAGCGATAGCTGTTATTATCGACGCGTGTGCCATGTCTAAGAGTTTTACGATGCATTCTGTATTAGAAAGCAGGGGGAAACCAACTGCTTAGTGCCTCGTCAGTGCACCTGACAGATAGTTTTATTTCCTAAACGAATAACCAGAAAGATGGTATTAATAGTGTGTGTTTGTTTCAATAAACCTTCATTTGAGAGTGCTTTTCGTCTTGTCTATTTTATCTCCGTTTATTCGGCGCTTTTCGTTTAGCACGTGTGACTATTTCTACCGAGGTGACGTAGGAAAACACGCTCCTCTCTAACGCAGACAGCTGAAATGCTCTCTACTTCATACACCCTCAATGGTTCCAAAACGCTATGGAATTTTCGTCCAGTGTGTTACTTGGTTTAACACAAAACGGGGCCCATGCGGACTCTATGGTGCGCGCTCGCACCTTTACCGTTCATTCAATTTGTCTGTTCCGAAATGACACCTTAGCGGCTCCGACGTCACACCTCAGCTGTCGCTGTGTTTCACCTTATGGGTTGCGTAAGTGTTTACAATTTTTGGTTTTACAGTGTATGCGGAACTTTTCTCGAAGTTCTTACGTTGCGAGGTTATACAGACTTTTTGAACACGGTCGTCATTACCTCGAAGAGCAATGGACCTTTTCCAGACTGCTGCGCACGAGCGCACTGACTTCCTCTTAGTCACGTATTAGCCCCGTGCGCGACCGAAAGCGTCGCTGTGGTCGGCCTTCCACGATTGGCCGAACGCTGACTATGACGTCGGAAAGGGGATTTATCATCGACGGAATAAGAGGAATGAAAGAACTTTAATTTTGACGGTGTTGGCAGTGTTCCTTTGAGAGCGCAATGATTTCAAGCTTCCACCATGCAAATAACAAACACCATCGAACTTGTTGTTTGCAAGGTAATGACGTCACAAGGGGGAACCACAGGAGGGCGCCACCAAAACTTCTCGCCGCTAATAGTCAACTGTCACGCGCCCCCTTTTGTGCATACTGAAACCGATACTTCTTTTTCGCCTACCATTGACCGGGACGTGGAAAGCGTTCCGGTACGTTTCTGAGGGTCCGGCACAGCCGGAATAATCCTGCTGCGTTCGACCTGTAATAGGCTGCTCCAAGAAGTTATTCCCGAGGCCGAAATTCCTTTAAAAAGACGTTCACGAATTAGCCGCTAAATGCCGCCTTAATTTGAAAAAAGAAAAAAAAAATTGTGTGCGTCAAAATGTTTAGTATTGCCTATAGGAGCCAACGCAAGCTCCGCGCTGCTCATGCGTGTCGTCGTCATGCGCCGATCCAAGACCACAGTTATTTGTAGGCGCACGCTCAGCGTGGAACCCGCAACGCTAACGGAAACGCACGGCGCCTGCGTCTGCTCGTATACGCAATACTAAAAACTCCTTAATGAGAACGAATACGCGGGCTGCCAAAACTCGCCTCGGCCAGAAGTGCGAGGGTCGAGACGGAGCCGTACATGACGATGACACTCCAGGGCATACGCGACTTGATCACGTCCCAGGGCGCCAGCCGGTGCCGGGCCCAGAACCACCTGCTTCTGCGCGGCAGCATGCTCATGGCGATGGCCGACAGACCCAGGAGCGGGGCCTCCAGTTGTCTGCGTTCCAGCTTTCTTTCAGGTATCACGTGGGACTGCCAATAGGGGGCACCGACGCTTTGGGTCTTCCGAGCAGCTTGGTGCGTCGCACTGCGCAAGATCTGTGCTTCCCCGCATCCGCACTGCGCAGCCCCCAAGCTGCTTGGGAGATCCAAAGCGTCGGTGTGTACACCCTATTCTAAAACGTTCTAGCGAAGTGGAAGTGACGTTCTCTTTGGACCAAGTCATACGTCTACCTTTCGCTACGTGAACATGCTCGTGCTCACATATATATGCCGATTGCGGGATAAGGTTACGAAAGGCAGGCGATTGACTGGTGTGTCGAGCCATAGCCTCCTCTATACTGACAAAGTCTGGCAGATCGCCACGAGACGCGGCCGCCGAAGGTGAAAAGGCAGAGCGGCAGACGACGGATGAGAGGAGAGTCATGTAACGGGCGTCCCGCTGTGGCGAGACGCCAAAACACATTTCTCCCGAGCGATGGAATGTCCGCTCGTGCTCCTCGCGTTCCTCACGCGTCCTCGCCGCTACAGAAGCTGTGCGCTCACTACCAGCTTCCCCGAGAAATGCTCTGTGCTACCAGATCCTCGCGCTCCAAATCTGCAACCGGGCGCTGTATGGATCTGTTGTCGAACTGCCAGGGTTTGTGAGTATAGAGGAGGCTATGGTATAAGTATAACTGAATAGGAGTGTGCGAATAGAGGTTCGAGTGGAACAGCATTTACCGCTCATTTACACTGGAAGCAGATCCGCGTTCGCAAAGCGGTTGCGAACGCGGTTGTATGAAGATTTAGTACAATTTCACACGCATTCGATGTCATCAAGTGCGCGTGAAATTGTACTGGATCTTTATACAACCGCGTTCGCAACCGCTTTGCGAACGCGGATCCGCTTCCAGTGTGAATGAGCGGTGAGTCCTTCGTAACCTTCACATGGGCCTTCATGCATTCCCAAGGGGGTGCTGCGAAAAGGGACTTGTTAGGCCTTGTTTTGGGTAGTACAAACGTTAGCGTCCCAAACTATCACGCATGCAGAAGCGTGCCAGCTCTGGTGCCGAGCGCGAGATCACGATGAAAATACAAAGAAACAACAAAAATTCGAACGCCGTCAAAGCTAAGACGCTAAGCGCGTGAGCCAAGAACTGCCGTTCCACGCGTTCCAAAGTAGACATGACAAAGAAAAAGAAAAATTAAAGCGTCGCTTCACAGGTGTTTTGACGTCACCACCCAGAGATAAGAGACGCGTTCCCTAGCGGTGGTGTCATGAATTTGGCACTTTTGATTGTCTTGCGACGTTGAGTCTGGCCGATTTCTGGCGTCCAAAAGTGTTTTTTCGTTCTTCAGCACAAGACAGAATTGAAAAAGCTCCACCAACGTGCCATAAGTAGTGCGAGGCTCAATCAGGTGAGCTTGTACTACCCAAAATGAGGGCGCTACAGTTTGTTCAAAGCTTCAGCGCAGGAGGCCTATTGCGAGAAAAAGCCACGGAGACCTCAGGGCCGGCTTGCTAGAAACAACGTCTCGGCTGAGACTGGGGGAAGAAAGCACAGCCAAAGCCAGCGCACGAGCTGAACGGGACTCAAACCACGTCTCAAAAGGCTCGCGCGCCCTAGCCTTTGCTTTCTTTCACCCAGTTTCAGCTGAGACGCTGTTCGCCGGCCCTGTTTTCTTGCTAGTGTTGAAGCCAGCAATAACACTGCACCATTCGGTACGAACCGGTATTCACACACCCCTGGAACTGAAGTTATATCACTCATGCGTAATCTGTATGTAAATATCATAATAAGCACGCTCGTATTTCTAGCAACGTACCTGGGTATATATACCCAATTTTTTTTTGCAGTATAAAAAAGGAAAACAGCTCATGAACGAGCGTTCTCTGTAAGGCTACACATCCTCGCTCAACATTCGTAAAAAAACATAAAAATCTGGCGTTTTGTTGCATTAGTTTCGTTTATAATACTTGTGGAACTACGTCACTTTCCTAGCCTTGGTTGCTTTGAGAAGTAAAGGCAGAAAAATCTGGTTAGCTGTGGTTCCAGCGTTTAACAAACTGGAGTCGATCTAATCCAAGGCAACTTCACCCTTGAATATGAAGAGCTATTTTACGTACTCTCGTGCTCGTTAAAATAAAATAAAAAAACTGCGGTGTATCGTACTCTACGTCATAGGTTTTCGAGATGTTGGACACGTAGTAAAACGGGAAGAGCAGGAACCAGTAGGCCACCAGGGCCTCTTCAAACCTGCAAAACCGAAAAGCGTGTCACCAGCAATAGCGGATTGTCGCGCTAGAACAAAAATAAACACGATAATATAGGATTTCTAGTGGGGGAGTTTGAATCAAATAGCGCTGCGTCATTTATAGCATGCATTTATAGCATGGTGACGTTTCGGCACCGTGCCGAAACGTCCTCGCGGGGCCACGTGACCCCCCTCGGGGGGGGGGGGGGGGGTCAGGGGGTAACGTGACCCCCTGAGGAGTTCACGTGACCCCCCTGAGGGCACGTGACCCCCGTGAGTTCATGAGGGTCACGCAACGTCAGGAGGGTCACGTGACCTCACGGTTACGCCGACGGCGACGGCGACGCCGACGCCGCTCGGAGGGAGCAGCAGCATGATGAGGAGGTGAGGAGGAGGGAAGAGGGATATACCCTCCCCTCAGTACCCTTCCCTCCTCCTCCTCAAGAGCTGTGCTCTAATTCGGCATTACAGGGAGTTGTAAACTGCTTTCATTTTAGAGCGCAGCTCTTAGGGGCCCGTTTCCGGCTTGAGCGGCGCCGGCGTCGCCGTCGCCGTCGCCGTCGGCGTAACCGCGCGTTGCATGCAACCCAGGTTGCATGCAATCCAGGTTGCAAGCAACCGGCGTTGCATGCAACCGACCAACATTAATGTAACCGCGCGTTGCATGCAACCCAAGTTGCATTCAACCTAAGTTGCATGCGACCCGCGTTGCATGCAATCCGCCGGAGTCGCCGGGGTTGCAAGCAACCCGGCGACGCCCCCGAGGTCAGTCACCCCCTGAGGTCACGTGACCCCCAAGATTACGTGACACCCCGAGGTCACGTGACTCCCGAGGTCACGTGACCCCCTCTCCGAGGTCATGTGACCCCCCCCCCCCCCCCCCCGAGGTCACATGACCCCCTCAGTACGCTTCCCTCCTCCTCCTCAAGAGCTGCGCTCTAATTCGGCGTTACAGGGAGTTGTAAACGGCTTTCATTTTTTCTTCGAGTATTACCGCTCGGTGGTCACTTTAGGGTCGAACAGGGATCGCCTTCGGATGTTGCTCGGCTCAGCCAAGTTGGGACTTAGGACTGGCGGCAAACAGCCGTCTTCACGTACCTGTAGCCCCGCAGCTCTTTGAGCCTGGCCACGGCACACTTGTTGATGTCTTCCTGTAGGCTATCGTCAAACTGCTCACTGCACATGTGAACCACATGACCCCCGTGACCACACCCGCGACATACAATTTTTGCACGCGCATTGGGTACTCGCAAATTGATTTCATTCATGTTCACCGCATTGGGCGCGCCACCGCTAATATTTACTCTAAAAGTAACTTTAAAAAAGGAACGCTTACATCAATGTTTTTTTTTTTTAAAATTCTAACATGTAGCAGACATATATCGCAGCCAATACTGGCAACATTTTAACTTAAACATACGGTTTATTGTCCTAGAAGTATACTAAGCAGTGAGTGAATTGATCTTTATGCCGCGTGAAGAGTGAGGGAACACAAGGGGAATACACCTAGGACGAGATTTGTCACGTCACAACTACCACCTCACAACAATATTCAGTTTTTTTTCCCTTTTTTTTTTGGAAAAAGGGGGGGGGGGGGGTTAGAAGGGGACGGTTCACGTGCTTCATTTTGTAACACTTTTATTTGAATTTTATTTTATAAGCTCGGAAGGAAAAAGCTTTACTGATTGATATACAAACACATCACTCCAAACAAATTAACTAAAACTGAGCAAAAAAAAAAAGAATGTAGAGCGCATTTGTATTTTTTTTGTGTGTGTGAGTCAGAGAAGCTTTAGGACCCGGCTCACCAACGTGCCTGACAACTTACATAGGGACGAGGTAGATGGCGTAGATGAGACCAAAGGAAACCAGCGAGCAGGCGGTGGCGACGGGGATGGTGACGATGAACCAGCTCCACGCACTCACCAGCTGGTACCTGCGGAGACGTCCGAATCACATTGGGCGTTGTGACAGATACCTGCACGCGTTTCTTGTGCTGCGTTCGCTCAGTAGAGCTCTGCATATCCGCGGATTATCCACGGATCATCCGCGGATATCCGCAGTAAAGCTGGCGGATGCGGATAAAAATAAACCAGATTTTGCGGATTGCGAATCGGATGCGGTAATCCGCGGGTCCGGATATACATTTTTCGCCAAGGCGGCCCATAAACGTGTGCGACCGCAGAGTGAGTGAATAAGTTAGTGAAGGTGCATTTGCTGGAGCCAAACTACTCTCTAAAGGCCGGTTCAGACACTTGCGTTTGAGTGCGTTTGACTGCGTTGCGTCGAGAACCGAAAGCGAGTCACCGCCACATCTGTGCTTCGTAGGAAGCGTGGAATCCAATTCAAGGAATCATCTTGGCACGCGATATAAGCAGCAGGGATGTCCTGGTTTCTCGCTGCCACAACACAGTCAAACGCAGTCAAACGCAACTGTGTGAACCGGGCTTTAAAGGGTCACACAGCTCATACATCGTATACAAAAGACAGTCTGCAAGCGCGAGTCACCGCAATATCCGTGGTTCGAATGCCTCGTGCCCTAGTTTTCTCCTTGAACTCATTGTCGTGCGTCGTTCGAAGCACGGATCTCGCGGTGACTCGGGTTCGAATCTGTATGAATACTGTCTTTTGCATGATATATAAGCAGTGTGACTCGGGCTTTTAAGGCTCGTCCACACTGTTCCGTTCGAGTGCGACTGCAACCACTTGATCCTTGTTAGGACTGCTTGCGTCGATCTGTTGCTATGGCGACACTCACGACGAGCCAATGGGGAGGCGCGGTGCTGCACGACGCGATGGAGCGAAACGCGGTCGACGCAAATCTGTGAACCAGCCTTTAGATAAACAGGTCAATCGCGGATAAAATTGTTCTTTCCCTCAAAAAACACTTGATTCCCCCCAGAGATCGTTTTAGAACGTTCTATCTCGTCAAAACATTATTTCTAGGGGTGTGCGAATATTGAAATTTCCGAATACGTATCGAATACGAATAAGACAAAAAACGGGCTTCGAATATCGAATATGTGTCTAGTAATAAAAAATGGCAAAACAAGAGGTAACAGCAGGTTTTATTGCCTTTTTAAAAAAATAAATCAATGCAACGGCATTTTACTGGGCTGCAGCAGGCTAAAGCTACTTGTAGTAATGCACTCATTTCAAATTATCGCCTAGGAAAATGAACTGCTCAACGCCCCCTACGCGCCGTGACATTATTTCCGCTAGTAGAAAGACCCGTACATTTGGGAAACCTGCGACATTTCACTAAAGTTCGAGGAAGTTCGTCTTATGGACAGTGTTGCCCGGCTGCTACACGAATATTTTGACTTTTGGGAAACAAGTATTCAGAAAGTACTTAGTGGTTAGCAATGTTTACACCATATAAAAGCGAAAAATTGCTCTTTTAACGCTTTCATTAGTTATTGATGTGAACCAGCGATGCCAATAAACCCAACAGATATGGCACTTTTCCTCCGCCAAGTGGAATCAACTAGTTTTTTTTTCGTTTTTTTTTTTGTTTTGTTTTTGCGCATGCGCACTAAAGTCGAACTTCAGTCGAACCTTTGTCGAACATCCCGTTGAAGGTTCGAAAAAGTCGAACTCGGTCGAACTAGAACCTGGGCAGGTTCGCGACATCCCTAGTTTTGATACCGCGGAAGTGGCAGGAGTTGTTTTCAATGGCGATGCAATGTTCTACTCGCACCTAGCTTTTTCTTCTATTTTTTTTCAAACATTTATATTAGATAACACTCTCGATATTTATTTTATATTTATATTTCACTCTCGAGGTTTATTTTATTGTATCAATTCATAGAACGCGCAATTACATCACATATTGCTATAAAAGTGCCACAAAACAAAGGGCTTGGTGAAAAAGAAACCGAAACTGATTTTGTCTTGCTGCCATCGGACAGATAGAAACAGAGCAGAACGATAACACACGCATCATACGCCTTTCTCGGTGAATAAACATATTCATAGGGGAATGCGTGTCAGGCAAGTTATTCGTTACTTGATCCAAATTTTGCGAATATTCGCCGTTTTTTCCGAATATTCGGGAACTTCCGAATATGCGATTTTCGAATCGAATACGTTTCGAATAAGAAAAATATTCGATTTGTATTCGAAATTTCAAATATTCACACACCCCTAATTATTTCCCTACTTCCCGGGAAAGCGTGTTCTTGTTTGGCAGGGAAAGAGCGGAGAAGGCTCTTTGGGCAAAGAAAACCCAAAAGATACAAGCCACAAGAAAGTAGAAGAAGCCTTCAAGTGGCTTCTGCGCCTCTGGAGTGGTGGAACGTGCGCGAGCACGAGCTTCCGGACCGTCAAGTGCACCATCGGAGAGAGACTTCTCATTAGCGGGTATCAATTTAAAAAAAGACGAACCAGTCTGAATCCGTCCATGTCGACGATATTCTCTTTCTTCTACACAGCAACCTCGACAAGCGAAACGTTACGTGTATGTGCGTTTTCTTGCTCTCGAAAGTCGGCACTGAATTGTTCTGAAGTATATGGTTCCGAGCGTGCAGTTGATAGTTTGTGTTTAAAACTGAAACCGATAGGAGGTGTTGCCATTATTGAATATTTCGATATTTGCCCAGTGGTGTACTCGCGCCTTGCCACATATACTCGACTACTTTGCTGCGGTAAAAAACAACGGCATAGCCAATTGTTCTTTTTGTTTTTGAGGAAAAAGAGGGGGGGGGGGGCGGCTGATGTGACTGGTACGTCCATGACTTGGGGTGCGGAAAGGGGGAGAGGGGGTGAAAATGCATGTGTATATTATAGGGCCGGCTGAAGTCCCATGCTGAAGTCCCATAAGCATAAGCCCCCCCTCCCCCCCGGCTACGCCCCTGGTGACCGAGCGCCTTTCCTGTCCCACTTTTTTATTGATTAGTCTGTCCTTTGATAGTTTTTATGTTTATAAAATATGCATCTGCTTCAAGTGGGTTTTACGAAGCAAAAAGGAAAATAAAGATTACTATTACTTTCCTTTTGAGCGCATCTTCTGGATAGAGTGTCTGTGTCACGGACTGCCAAGACGATCTCATAACTCCGATCCTCTTTCCAACGATGCGAAGTGTCGCTTATTTTATAAATATAAAAAAAAAACTAAATACGATAAAATGACTGCCACCATATTCTAACACGAAAAGTTCTTTGTACAAAGGTAACCAGGCTTATAGCATACCATCGAGATGCTTTTCTAGAGCGCAGCTCTTAAGGATGAACTCCATAGGACAAATATGCTGCGAAAAATCGACAAATATTGCCCGGCGGCCTTCGCTTTTCGTGAGGAATTAGCACAGTGGCTGCTACTCTCTTAAAAATGCCCGTGCGTCTACTTACCCGCAAAACACTCAAAGAGCCAATCTCTGCGGTCTACGAAATCAGCTCAGCGAATGATGAGGCGAAACATCCGTTTAGAACTAAGAATGAAGTCTGCGCTGTGGCATTACGCAACGCAAGCATGACGCTTTACATTGGGTAATGCCACAGCGCAGACTTCATTTTTAGGTCTAAACGGATGTTCCTCCTCATCATTCGCTGAGCTGATTTCGCAGATCGCAAAGATTGGCTCTTTCAGTGTTTTGCGGGTAAGTAGACGCGCAGGCATTTTTTAGAGTGTACGCCGCGCGCAATGCGAGCGTGCCGTTGGGCGACGTTCGGCAGTTATTCACCGCATAATTCGCTTCATGGAGTTGAGCCTTTAGGTGCCCGTTTCCGGCTCTGGCCGGAAGTCACCATGCGGGACGTACATTCCTGTGTTGTTTTGTAAAAAAAAAAAAAACATAAAAAACAACGGACAAGAATTTGCCTTGTCGTCAGAACGCCGCGCTCTGGTTGTACCAAAAGAGTCAGGAATGGTTTGAAGACATGTGTTATCTACCTGCTTGGTTCGTCTGATAATGTTGATAGGTGCCGTAAAAAATAAAAACCAGACGCCGTGGGACCACGATTGCTTGGGCGGGAAGCACTTTGGGTTGAATTCACGGATACTTGTGGTCGTCAGATTTATTTGTTTTGTTCGAACATGAACGTGGGAAAACTGCTAAGTTGCACGGACCACCTGCGGACTACGTTCAGTGCGTCTTCAAGTTCAAACGGCTGCTCGATCGTTCCAACTGTCACCTGCTCTTTCAAACGTTTCTGCTTCTTGTCGCCTGCCCGTTCAAACGACAGCGGACCGTAGACTAAACGTTGACCCAGTAATTGCGATAACGAGTGAGTGCAGGCCTCAATATACATTTAAGTTTGACGGTGGGTTGGGATGAGTAGGTTCTGTGTAAACAGTATATACAAGGAGATGATGATCATTGTTACCAGTGGCCATCACCGACTTCTTATGCATGATTTACTTGGTTCGATTCTGCTTGCGAGTTTCAGTATCAATGTCGACCATCACAGAAACGGTCCTCTCTTTTGAAGCCCGAGCGACATCGCGACTGAAAATAGCGAGCAGAATCTCATGCGAGTCAGGCTTTAGCGCCCATTCTGCGGAGTTCACGCGGAATGAATCGCCGCATGTCACAATATTCACGCGACGTTTTACGGTGTAACGAGCCTCGTTAATTTCGCTGAGGCCGCTAAAGTAATGAGACATGCTAGAAAGACGTGGAATCCACAATTCCAACTGGAAAAAGAGCTCGGGGACTTACACCGACGCCGACAACATCGCCTTCCAATGATTTGTTTATGGGCGACGGCGAGCTTCTTGCCCACACTCCATCGCGCATGCACGGCCCCGGTGGCGCCCTCTAGGAGCGCTCCGGTTTGTTTGTAAACATGAGTTGGTCTATAGTCGGTGACAGGTTAAGAATTGAGTGCGTGCTCCGCCTCAATCTCGAGCTTTCGGCCTTGGGTAACATTTCGTCGCTCGCGCAGCCGAAGCCCGGTGAAAAGCCACAAGGTATAGCTTCCACCGAATTCTTAGCCTGCCACTGAGTACAGTTAGTATAATTTATTTCCCTGGTAGTATCTGACCGAGGACATGTATCCGCCTACTTGTGAATACAAGCGTATGAAATTTTAAGCCTGGTAAAGAATCATTCGCACAGATGATGCCCGTGTTTGCACTCTTGGTCATTAAAAAAAAAAAAGAAGCGCGAAAAGTAGTAAAAATAAGATAAAATCAAAACCCTTTACTCAACTTCACAACAAAAAACGCTCAGGCTAGGTTTTGGCTTGTTCCCTTATTGAGTAAAACTTTAATTAATTTTTTATAGCTTCAGTCGAACTCTGATGTATCCGTTCCGAGGCTTAATCGAGTCAGTTCACGTCAGACTGGGCCGAATTCAGCCAGGTCGTTTTGGGTCGAGCGGGATTGAGCAGATTCGAGACGGGTCGGGTTGGATCGGGTCGGATTGGATTGGATTGGTTTGGATTGGATCGGATCGGATCGGATTTGATCGGATAGCGTCAGGTCAGGTCGAGGAAATTGGGTTGGGTTGGATAGGGAAACTCCGACCTCAGTGGGTTTCTCATCTGGGTGGTGACTAATTTTTTTTTTTTACTTTGTTGTAATTCTAAGGGAAATGAGTAGAGGGGAGAAGGGACACCGTCCCAGAAATCAGTCAAAACTGAACACCTAATGCGTGAACATGTATTGCGTAGTGCAGTGGTCTCAAACTCATTTGTGTGTCAGGGCCAGATAGCCCACACCGGAAAGGTCGAGGGCCTACGTGAGACATGGGGGGAGGGGGGGGGGGGGAGGGAGAAAGAAAAGGGCGAGGGTGTTCAAACGACTTTAAAAGTAAGACCTCGTGCTCTATGCTTTTTGAAAACTTAGTTTTTCCAGTGACATCTTTAGATTTGATTGGTTTATACGACTACTTTGGGCCCTCACCTGATGTGATAACAAGAATTAAAATGACATCGCCCCACCAACCTGCTGGCGGTTTTGCTAGAACAAGACAGCAAGTACACTGTCTTTCCCGTTGTTCAATTTACTCAGGAATGAACCAAGATCAACACGTCTCTAAAAAGACAATCGGTTAACTTGACAGATCTTGGTTTCCTGACGATTTTTATTACAACTCTCAGAACAAGTACTTGTTTTTTAATGGTGATATTTGTTTGAAGGCGAGAATCCCGAGGTCGTGGTTCTTTATCTTTGGCAGTTGCTCCAGCGGATTGAGAGTTCGCGCAGCCGAGATGCATCTTTCAAAGAATAGCTCGCGCTTACAGCCCAGGAGCGGAATTGTTGTACTTTACAAAAAACAGGTAAAGCAAAGCAAAACAAAGGGCAAATGAACACAGATAAGCATAAACCTTGTGCATACGTTAAAATGAGCAGAGCTACTTTTCGAGAGGAAATGAGTCAACGAGATGAGATCACTATGGCGCGTGCCATTTCTAGCGCTCGAGACATGGAACCGGGACTCGAAGCCGGTTGCCCGCGGGCCGCGTCCCAGCGAGTCGCGGCGTTTGAGACCTCTGGCGTATTGCGATAAGTCTTTGTCTTCCCAACTGTTGGCTACACACTTACTTGCTCAAGTGCTGCAAGATTGCTTTTCGGGCTGGGACGTTCCAGAAACTTGCCAGGTTGCCGAAAATTGCAGTCATGGCGGCGCCGAGCAGAAGGGCCGTGCGCAGACTAACGCATACTCTGAAATCAGTGGGTAATAAATTAGTCTCTGAGCATAAAAAACACAGACGTAGCACAAAGAGCTAGACTATGATGGATACGAGTTATTTGTGTAAGCTGTATTTCTTGGTCAATTGACAAGTCGCATGCCTCTAGAACAGGGGTCTCCAAACGTTTTGGCTATAGGGGACCGGATTGGGGACATGTTGCAGTCTTGAGGGCCGGAAATTAGGTAAGAAACTATAAACGAAGAAATAAAAAATAAATAAGCCTTAATAAGCGTTTCAACACAAAAATATAAACTAGAGCAAGAATTAAAAAAAGGGAGGTGGACAAACACATATATTTAATTTTAAGTGCAATATTTTACTACTTATGACATTACAAAATAATCGTGACCCTGAAAAATCATCAGACATTAATCAAAGCGCATAGGAACTTTGAAGTATTCACACAGGGCAGAATACTAATCAAAATGGTAGATCAAATCACTACGCACGATATTCATGTGAACGCCAAGGAATTATACGCAGACATGAAGCAGGGAACTAGGAATAGTAAATCTGGTGATTACAACGTACAATAAATATTATAGCGGGAGAACCGGCGTTTCGATGCAGTTTTATAGATACGTGTGAATAGGGGATTTTGAGTTCGAGGCGTTTTCGAATCAAATATCGAATAGTGTCTTCGCGCTTTTCGCTACTGCACCGTGCCCAAACGAAAATCCATCTGAACTCGTAAAGGTTGTTCCCAAGCTTCCACTTGTCCATATATAAGCTAAGTTCATTCTAGTCTAGTTATATTTATGAACTGTGACCTCAGAAAGTCTTATGCTTGATCATGTTGTATTACACCTGAGACTGCGGTGGATGAAAACGGAAGAACTTTCAGTAGAAGGAACAGACACAGAGAACGTCTCAAACTCAGCTAACTGGTTTATTTCTCAAACAGCCTTTAAGTACCCACGGAACTCTTTCCCATCCACACTCTACAGATAAACTCCTTTGTTGCACACATTTCGAACCGGATGGGACACGCACAAAAGATACAAAACAACCCCACATGAGACGAGGACTTAACAAAGGGACACTGCGGAACATCGCAGTGACCTTGAGAGAGATATGTCCCGAAAAATCCTAACAGTCGCGTCAAAGCGCACAAAAAAAAAACAAAAAAAAACACACACACAAGTGGCCTTTAAACACACACACAGGTGGCCTCTATGAAAAAAAAAATATACATCGTCTCTCTCCCCTTTCCTCGTGAACCGAATGCGTTCGTTCAAAGTCTGAGAAACTTTTTGGAGTTGCGTCCAAGTTGCATTGACGCTTGGCTTATGCAGTTTCCAATTCGCAACTTTCACGACCTATAGGGGGCGCGCTGGCGCCTATCAAAATGGCTGTCATCTGGATGATCGTCGTAGAACAGCAGTACGAGGAGGGGTCTTCGACGCGTGAGTAATTCTAGTTTTGCTATGTACGAGCAATATTAGAACCCTAGTTTATTTTTTCACGTCAGGAAGGTGTTAGCAAGCATCTTTATTGTGAAGCCGATCATCCAGGAGCTAGGGAGCGCGATTCTCACACCGCGGTACCACCATCGCTGAAAGTTGCGAATAGAACTTATTCTTATTGTTTCTTTAACGACCCTCTTAATGTCATTTCGCTCATTATGCAGAACCTCTGTCTCTGACCAATGCGCATTACAATTATTGCATTCCTCTATGTGTTTTGCTATTTCGGAGTTCGGCGCATGCAGGCGTACATTCCTCTTGTGTTCTAGTAACCTCTCATTGAGGCATCTTGAGGTTTGTCCCACGTACCTAAATCCACACGTCAACGGTATCTCATATACTACACTCTCCTTACAAGGAAATGAAGGTTCCCGATGGGCCTTCTGACAGCCCTTGTGGCCTGACAGGAAGGGCGTCAATCTGCTCATTTTGAAATCTGAAGAGAACACTACGTCCACGCCGAACTTTTTTGCGAGAGCCTTTAGGTTGTGGGAAATCCCGTGGTAATACGGGATTACTGCTATCTTCTTTCTTGCTTCCTTTTCCCGTGGTTCGTTGTTAAATTTCAGTTCTAATTGTCTTTTAATGAATTCTTCTTCATATCCTGCAGATTCTAACCTCCTCCATTGTTCTTTCACAGCACTACTCATAAAATGAGCGCATGATTTACTCAACGCGTTTGTTACTAAGTACTTAACTACCCCTGCTTTAACCGACTTGGCGTGACAACTCTTTCTACTTAACACAGGTTTTCCGGCTTTTTTCCCGTATTCCCAACAAAGACCTTGTTCGACATGTACGCGTAAATCTAGAAACTGCAGGATCCCATTTTCAGGTTTTTCAGTTGTAAACCTAAGCTCCGGAGCTGCTGCTTTTATAATCGATTCTAGACCCTGAGCATCACTCTCTCGAAAAGCGCAAATAAAAATATCATCCACGTACCTTTTAACAATGCAACCATTCAAGTTACTTTCTTTAAGTGTTTCACTTACGCAACTATCTAAGGTGTTAAGATAGATTTCCGCTAACATCGGAGCCACCGAAAATCCAATGCTGAGTTTGAGACGTTCTCTGTGTCTGTTCCTTTTACTGAAAGTTCTTCCGTTTTCATCCACCGCAGTCTCAGGTGTAATACAACATGATTAGCTACCACCAGCTCGCCTGCACTCTCACCGTCTTTTCTCTTATTTATTTATTTATTTTCAGTGCCTACCAACGGCCAGAAGCCTAGGAGGGGTAGAGCACCAAGTGCTCTACCCCTCCTATGCTTGTGTAGCGTTGAAGCTACATAAACATTTACTACGTTATTTTTAAAATACACCCAGTTAGAACCACCAGTCCCGACGAGATCGGTTCCTCGAATCTTCTGTCTCGAGATCTCCTCTTCTTCTTCGTCCGCTTCGGTCTGGCCGTTCACTACAATATTCCCCCCCCTAGCGAGGAAGCGTAGCGACCAAGCGGTCGTCTTTTTTTTTTTTTTTTTTCTTAGACGATGCAAGCGGGGAGGGCTTGTTAGTGCTTTGCGTAAAATGAATGTCGTTTCTTCCACCTGAGGTTTTATGAGTCAGATGGCACCGGTTGCACTGTTGGAGTCCAAGTGGGCGGGCTTGACCCGGTCGATGGACACAACTTGTTCTTTGTTTTTGATTAGCACAGTGAACGTCTTGGTGTCACGACAAACCACCGGAAAAGGGCCATCGTAAGGAGGTTGGAGAGGCGCTTTGACACCGTCGTGCCGAATGAATACATGTGTACACTTTGCCAGATGAGGGCTGACGAAGGTACTCCGTGTGGAGGGAATTCTTGTAGCAACGGGGCGTAGGTCTTGCATTAGGAGCCGCAAACGGTGGGCGTAGTCCTCGGCGCTGTCAATTGGGAGATTGAAGGCTTGTTGGAAAAATTCTCCTGGTATTCGGAGAGACGTTCCATAAACCAGCTCGGCTGCACTGCAGTTCAAGTCAGCTTTAAACGCTGTGCGGATGCCGAGCATTATCAAAGGCAGGGTTTCCGTCCATGACGCAGTCTTGTCCTGTGTTTTGATGGCAGCTTGCAATTGCCGATGAAAGCGCTCTACCATTCCATTAGACATTGGGTGGTATGCGGTGGTGTGAACATGCTGTGCGCCGAGTAAGTGAGAGAGGTTTTTAAACAATGAAGATTCAAATTGTCGTCCGCGGTCGGTGGTGATGGTTTGTGGCACCCCGAAACGACTCACTCACATGTCGACAAGCGTCCCAGCGACCGTCAGTGCCGTTGCATCTTTCATAGGGGCGACCTCCGGCCATCGCGTAAACCTGTCGACACATGTCAGGAGGTATCGGTAATCGTGTGATGGAGGAAGTGGGCCCACAATGTCGACATGAATGTGGGCAAAACGAGCGTCAGGTGGATTAAAGGAGGTCAAGGGGGTTACCGTGTGACGTTGAATCTTGCTGCGTTGACAGTCAATGCATGTTCTTGCCCATTCGCGCACGTCAGTGTTCATACGCGGCCACACGAACCGGGAGCTGACTAGTCGTTGGGTGGCTCGTATGCCTGGGTGGGCCAATGTGTGGATGGCATCAAAAACCTTATGCCGAAACGAAAGAGGAACGAACGGGCGGGGTTGACCAGTCGACACGTCACATACCACGGTGTCAGAAGAACCCTGCCTGGGGATATCCTCAAAAACAAGTGTCTTAGATGATGTCCGTAAGCGTTGGAGCTCCGCATCGCCTTTTTGACACGCTATCAATTCGGTATAGTCCAACGAAGCACCTTCGGAGAGGCAGAGGTTGACGCCTATTCGAGAGAGAGCGTCCGCTGCAGCATTATTGGAGCCCTTAACAAAGCGAATGTCGGTGGTAAATTCGGATATGTAGAGCATTTGCCGGACCTCTCGTGGTGTGTGCGCCGCGCTGGACGACGACAAGGCGTACGTGAGCGGTTTGTGGTCTGTAAGTACAAAAAATTGACGGCCTTCGATGAAGTGTCGAAAGTGTCGTATGGCAAGATAAATTGCAAGCAGCTCCCGACCAAAAGTGCTATAGCGCGTTTCTGTAGTACTGAGGCCTTTAGAGAAGAATGCGATGGGATGCCATGTGTCCCCAACAAGCTGCTGCAGGACCGCTCCAACTGCCTTGTCCGACGCGTCGACGATGAGGGAGGTAGGAGCGTCAGTTCTCGGATGCATGAGCATGGTAACGGTTGCGATGGCTTCCTTGATTTTAGTGAAGGCGCCGTCTGCTGCGTGCGTCCATTGTAGCGGTGTCACTTTTGGTTTTGGGTTCTGCAGCAGATCGTACAAAGGCTGGGAAATATGAGCGCAGTGGGGAAAAAACCTACGGTAAAAGTTGACCAGTCCCAAAAACTCTCGTAGCTTTGTAGCCGTTGTAGGCCGTGAAAAATTGCGAATAACGGTCACTTTGTCAGGCAGCGGTTGGATTCCGCAAGCATCTACGTGATGGCCGAGAAAATCCAGTTCCTTGACTCCGAATTCGCACTTCGCGGCATTTGCAACGAGGCCGTACGACGTCAGGCGCGTAAAAAGCTGTCGAAGGTGACTGGCATGTTCATCAGGCGTCGAGCTGAACACGAGGATATCGTCCAAGTACGCGAAGCAGAAGTGCAGTCCACGAAGGACTTGATCTACGAACCTTTGAAATGTTTGAGCTGCGTTGCGGAGGCCGAAGGGCATCCGCAAGAATTCATACAGCCCAAATGGCGTTGTGACTGCAGTCTTGGGAACGTCTTCGGGTTCCACTGGAATTTGATGGTAGGCTTTAACAAGGTCGATTTTGCTGAAGATTGTCGCGCCTTGAAGCAACCCGCCAAAATCTTGTAGATGGGGTATGGGATAGCGGTCAGGTATCGTAGACTGGTTGAGTGCTCGATAATCACCGCATGGCCGCCAGTCTCCTGTCTTCTTCGGCACCATGTGAAGCGCTGACGACCAGGGACTGGAAGACGGGCGTACATAGCCTAGTTCAAGCATATGTTCGAATTCGTGCTTGGCTATCTGAAGTCGGTCTGGTGGCAGGCGACGTGGACGTGCAAAGACAGGGGGGCCTGTAGTCTTAATATGATGGGTGATACTGTGCTGGATTTTTTGTGGAAGGGCGTGTGGCCCAAACACCGAGGGGAACTCGTCCGTGATGCGCTTCCACTGAGAGCCCATCTCCACACGTGGGAGAAAAGGACGCAGTGGCGGTGTCTTTGACATCAGCACTTGGACACTGAGCTGCGTCTCGGTATCTATAAGCTGGTATTGCCGCAGGTCGACAGTGAGCCCGAACCGTCTTAGAAAATCCGCCCCGATGATGGCTTGTCGCACGTCAGCGATGATAAAGATCCAGCGAAATGTCCGCCGGAGCCCGATCTCTAAGGTCAACGACTTTTGTCCATACGCCTTTATGGTAGCTCCGTTGACCGCTTGCAGAGGAGGAGTTTCTTAGCGATACCTACGATCTTCCGGCGTAGGGGGTACTACGCTAACTTCAGCACCGGTATCTACTAGGTACCGAACCTTGGTTAAGCGGTCGGTCACGTAGAAAAGACGGCTGGATGACGAAGGGCCCTCGATGTTTGCCGCCTTCAGTGAGTGCCCTTGCCGTTTCCCGATTGAGAGCATGGCTGTCTGCAAAATCGGGCGGCGTTCCCATAACGACTATGGTACCAGCACTGACGTTGGTTAGTAGAAGTGCCAGGCGAGCAAGTGGTTTGGTGTTCGCTGTTGTCTCGAGTGTTTGCGGTAGTGACCTCCGACCGTAGCGTCCCTCTTCGAGAGTGGCGCCGCATGTTTTGGAAGTCGCGACTGAGGTCGTCAATTTTCTTTTCCATACGTGCGTAGGCCGCGACCAAGTCAGGGCTTTCCCGCTGGTAGTCGTTGTCGGGAGCAGGTAGATGGGACCTGGGCTGAGCCGTTTCGTGGTGAACCGACGAAATTTTAGGCGAGTAGACGTCCATTATATCGTCCGCTTTGCGGGCCAGCGTCAGAATGGAGTCCGTGGTTTCCGTGGTTAGGACCATCCGGACTTGCTGAGGTAGACGCTGGAGAAAAAGTTCACGCATGATGGACGCATCCATCGTCACCGCCTTACCTCCGAGCAGTTGCTCCATTCGTCGGAGGAGTTCAGTGGGTTTTCTGTCGCCCAACTGTTCCGCTGTCAGCAGCTGCTGAAGACGTCGGGGTTCTGATTTTGTTGTACGCCGTATCAGTTCCGTGCGTAAAGTCTCGTAAGGTTGGTTCTCTGGTGGGGACCGTAAGATGTCGCGGACTACGGCCGCCGTCGACTGCGAAAGAGCGGCGACTACGTAGTCGAACTTCGTAAGCGACGCTGTGACTCGATGCTTCCGGAAGACGGATTCGACGGTGAGAAACCACAGCTCAGAATCTGAGGACCAAAACTCTGGAATCTTAATCGGGGCCGTGGTGGCTCCTACCGTGGGTGTGGCCGAGGAAGTCGCGTCGCCTTGAACATCCATCGTTGGAAAAAGGCAGTGGTACGTCCAGCTCACCTCAAACCCAGGGTAAGGAAGGTTGTCGATGTTACTTGTTTCGGGTCACCAATATGTAGCGTTGAAGCTACATAAACATTTACTACATTATTTTTAAAATACACCCAGTTAGAACCACCAGTCCCGACGAGATCGGTTCCTCGAATCTTCTGTCTCGAGATCTCCTCTTCTTCTTCGTCCGCTTCGGTCTGGCCGTTCACTACACTTGCATGGGAATGGCAAGTAAGCGATGCATTGAACATAAATTTAAACCTATAGAGATGCAGCTGTACCTAATTAAGGGGACTTATAGATCTTCTTACTATATACAAATATCCTTAATTTAAATCTAGAATGTGATAAAATGAAAAAAAAAAACAAAAAAAAAACATGAAGACAATCATGAATGGTGAATGTAGGTTGTCAGGACATCTCTGCCGAATATATACTAGTGCATAATAGCCAGAGATTAATTTTGAAAATGTTACTATAGTGTAGACATTCGACATTCACGAAGTTTATGCGTCTTTTTACATACGCCATGCTCGCGTGTGCACCATCCGGCTTCGAAAATGGGCTTTCCTCTTAAGAATGTGGCTGCCATATTTGCACTTTTCGAAGTGTTGGTCGCGGCGGGTTAGCCCCGCTGAGCGCTCTTCTTTCCGACCACCGGTGCACTGCTGAGAAGCAACACCCGCAAATGCGAGCTCCGCAAGTATTGCTTCTCTGCAGCGCACAGGTGCTGTGTAGGAAGCGCGCTCAACGGGGCTAACCCACCGCGGTCAACAATCGAAAAATGCGAATGTCACAATTTTATCTCGAAGCGAATATTGAATAGCGTATCATTCGCAACTACTATTCGAAAATTCGGGTATTCGCGCAACACTGCAGTTTTCTTTCATTCCTTCTGATTACTTCGCGCCGACGATTTGTTTACGAGCGCGTTTTGCGTCGGTTAGCAGCGGGCCGGTCGTCACTGAAAAGACCGAGGCCATCCGCGGGCAGCCCGGAACGCCTCCGCGGGCCGGATTTAGCCCGCTGGCTGGGGTTTGGAGACCCCCGCTCTAAAGCAAATAGTTTTATTAAAAATATGACCGATGATTTGTTCGAAGTCTACATTCATCCGCAATCGATCCTTGTTTGAAAAAAAAAGAGAAACAAGATTAATTTTTACGAAAGTTGATTGTTTCACCGAGGAAGGATGTCGGAAAATTATCTGGAATTTGAGCCACTAAATATGTGCGAAATTTCAATATCTGTAAAAAAAAAAACCTTCACGCTGATCCGAAACTCAGTCAACAAAAGATAATGGCAGGAACGAAGTGTCGGAATATAGCAACGAAATTATCGCATCAGGGGTTCGATTTTCGACAAGGTGAGAGCAAGAGCTTCCTCGCCAGCTGAATGGACGTGGCACCAAAGCTTGCGCATAATCAACCAATAAGACGTTTTAACCCGTTCCCGAGTTCCCGATTGGAGAAAAATTTGGTGAGAACGTCTCTCGATTACACGAATAACGTGGGTGGTCTCTTGGCGTCTGATGTGCGTGTCCTCAACACTACTCCATCTATTGGTCGATGCCAGCTTGTGTGCGGCAGTAGAACAACCTGAGATTTGCAAACGAAGAGCGGATTGCAGTCGTTCGATCTCGCCGCGGCGGTCGGTTCGCGTTGTACAAGTTCAACTCTTTTTTTTTTTTCCATCTGTTAGCAGGCGACGTCCGGTGTTTAGTTTTACTTCCGTCGGCGCATGACAGTTGTAGCGGACGAGCAGCTTCTTCGCTCGCGTTAGCAGACAAACGCTATCTTAATTCGCTCGCTCCGCGCGAAGGCAAATTGGAGCTGTCTCCCGCTCTTGCATTGACCAAAATCGAACCCCAAGAAAATGTTTGTATTATTCGCGACTTTTAAACTAACGTTGCGATCTTGTACGATATTCAGCCTGCATTTGGTAAATATTGCCCGAAAATCAACTCCGGTGTTTGAGTGGAGGGTGTGTTGACACTTGACAGTGCCTTGTCTAGACACTGTGAACACAATGTAAAACCCAGCGAAAAACCAGAGAGAGGTTTACTGAAATATTTGCGCACCTCGTAAATGAACATTTTTTAGGGGCGAAGCTCCTTAGGGGCTAGCCATGTCCGTATGTCCGTCCGCCGTCCGCCGTAGGCCGGCGTCCGGTGCTCGTGCTTCTGCTCTTGAGATCACGTGCTCACAGCACGTGAGCACATGCTCACGTGCTCGTGTAGGGAAAAAAAATTGGAAAAAAAAAGATTAAAAAAATTAAGAAAGAAGAAAAAAAAGAGTAGGGGGTTCCGAGATGCCATCCCATGTCTTCTTAAAAAAAGAAAAAGAAGAAAACCACACATTCTCCTACTGATATGAATGAATATGATATGAAAAAAATTATGAAAAAAGAAAAAGAAGAAAAAAAAAGAGTAGGGGGTTCTGAGATGCCATCCCATGTCTTCTTAAAAAAAGAAAAAGAAGAAAACCACACATTCTCCTACTGATATGAATGAAAAGGCTCGGCATGCTGCGGCTCGGCGTCTACGCAGACAAGCACCACCAGAGCTTCGCCCCAAGCAACATCATTCACCACGTGGAGATGCGGTCAATTTTTTATTTATTATTTTTGTATCGATTTTGTGCAGATCCCCGAAGGAGCTGATATGATTAAATATATGTAATATATTCACGGGCTAATGAGAAATACAGAGATTGATCAAGAAATTAATCCTGTTTTTTTGACCCGCACAAATAAACTACGCATCACAGAACTTTAATACTCCATGAGAATGTGACGCCGGCGGTGGTGATCAAATGCGTGTGAGTACATAACCCTACCTGAATAAAAATATTTTAAAAATATTTTTCAGCCGACGTCCACCTAAGCTAAACATTCATCAAATAAAAATTTGATATTGTGAGCGCCTGTATTTCAGTGAAAAAACCTTTCAGTTAGAAATACGATATTGTTTTCCTTCTTCCTGCCAAGAATCTTTCTTCTTTTTTTTTCTAGAATAAATGTTATGGGCGCCCATATTCACAAATTTACGTTTGATGAGATGGGCCAGGTGAGTGTCGATCGGCTTATAGATATTTTATTTTCTCGTGTTTTTTGATCCAGATAACGCTGTGTGCTCACCACCGCTGGCGTCATATTCTCACGGAGTTTAAGCTTTCCACGATGCGTTTCAGATTTCTACGATGAGGGCCGAAAAGCCGGGTTTCATTTTCTCGATCGATCCCTTTGTAAGCTAATACATACGTTTGAAGTTTAAGCGTCTCGGACGATGAGATCTGCTGCGACTCAAAGGATAAGGCTGAAAAGAAAAAGAAGAAAGAAAAATCGTGACCAGAGAATCTTTCGGTCACAAAATCGGTTACAACTTCTGCCCTCTGCTTAAATGAACTACTGTAAACGACTAAATTTTCGCGAGGACCTAATTTTCGCGAATTTCGCGAATCGCCTACGATTCGAGAAAAATACGTCCCGCGAACAATTCGGGCAATATGTACACGCCACGGAAGCTACATTCGATTCGCGAGAATTAGAACCCGCGAATACTTTCAATTTTTCAGCTTTGGGCCGATTCGCGAAAATTTGAGCCCGCGAAAATTAAGTCGTTTTCAGTATATGACTCGTTGTTTATATGTCGTTTTACCTCGTGTCTCAGTTGCACTAAAGCGTGTGCAACTGAAACGCTAGAACGAACCACAGAAAGAGAGTACTTGTAAATAGAGAATAAAAGGTCCTCCATCGTATCACAGAGCCTTCGAACTTTCGCTGTAAATTAGCAGGTTAAAACAAGCCCATTTCTACTTTCCTTTTTCTTCTTTTGGCACGCTATCACCTGTAAGCTTTGCGCCCGGTTTAGACTTCGTAATTAAGTTTCTTTTATCGCGTAAAAAAAAAAAAAGCTTGCCAGTATCACACATCAATATGCAAATCGACATAATAAAAAAGCCGAGTGAGGAAACCAAAAAAAAAAAAAAAGACATAGAGGCTAATGTCTAATGAAATCAAAACGTATTCGCTGCCACTGGACATTAGGGAACTTTCGTAGACCACGTTTCCCCCTCCGCTAATCCCTCCGCAACGAAGAAGCCACTACTGCGCCTGCAGCGCCGATGGCCTTGACTGTAGAGTTCCGGGTATCGTAGCGGGTTACGGAGAGCGTTGCGGGACGGCAAAAACGATCTACGAAAACTCCCTATTGAATGACATGCGACGGGGTGTGGTAGCCGACCGTTTCGAATTGGGGAAAGGGGGGGGGGGGGGGGCTTAGGAATGAGGGTTGCACTGTGGGGCCACAGAATAAATGCTGCAGAGTTCTGATAGCTACGCAACAAGAACGCACGGGGATCTTAAAGTCTCAACGGATCCGTAGTGACCTCGTTTAGACTGTAGAAATATATTTAAAAAAAAGTTGACGAATTCGCAGATTTAATTGTACAGTAATACACACCCAAAGAAACCGTACTATGTTTCTTGGTGGAACAACCCCGCTTTTAGCAAAGAGAGTACCGAGCTAGGAAAAACATCTGTGCCGATAATGTTTGTTCGGTTTGTTTTTGTTAGAATCATTGCACGATGAAATCGTCTGTCCGACTCTATCGGAAGTGCAAGTGTGCTGTCCTGCAACCCCCCCCCCCCCCCCCCTCCTCCTCTTGTTATAGCGCCCTCGCGCACTGGGGTGTAGTCTTTGAATAAATAAATAAGTGATCCTGGAAGTCGAGTCTTCTGTGAACATTTCACCAAGCTCAATAACGTTATCTCCCAGTAGACCCTTCTCGAAACCCCATCAAGCAACATTGGCGGTCTCAATTTCTTGAGTACGAAGCGCGTGATTGGGCCCGAGTTCTCGCCGAACACTGACCTCACCCTCGTGTCCGATACATGCTCAGAGCACGTGACCAATCAATGGCGGGCTCAGGCAATTGGCGAAGCAGCTGCTCTAGACGGCGCGCACTTTGAAAAGGACCCAATGCGTCAGCAGGTCCAGACGAGATTCCAATTATCGTAATAAAAAAATATTTTGGCCCAAAATATAAGGCAGCATTAAGGGAGGTGGTGAGCACATCTCTTACTATTCATGGAAGCGTCCCAGAAGAATGGAAACTAAGCCGAATCAGTTTAAAATATAAAGGAAATCAAGACCGAGCTGACATCGTTATCGTCCCATAACGGTTGCAACGGGAGTTTACCGAATAGTAATGCAGATTATTAAGGACGGATTGTACAGGTGGGTAGAGAACGAGAGAGTGCTGGCCGAACTACAAATTGGATTCCGCAAACAAAAAAACGTTGGAGGACTTTTTTTTTTTCTTCTTTTTTTACACAGTGCATTGAGGTCGCAGAGGAACAAAGTGGACAGTCTGTATAGCATTTTTGGGAGCCTATGACAATAGTTCAAGAGTGCCTCTGGGACACATTGAACAACTTAAAAGTAGAGGAGGTATACTGGAGTTGATTACACATGTTTATTTTCCTTAACAGAATGCTTTGAGGTCGCAGAAAAAGAAAGTAGGCCACTCTGGATAGCAATTTCGCATATAAAGGAAGCATGTGACAATGGTTCAAAAGTGCCTCTAGAACCTTTGAACCATCGTGCTGAGTGAACTACAAAATGGATTCCGCAAACAGAGGAAGTTGGAGGACAATTTATTTTCCTATCGTGTTTTTCTTGTTCCAGTGTGTGTTGCTTTCTTTTTTTCTCTCTGTATATTGCCAGGGAGTGTATATGCCCATTCCTAGTTCCATGAGCGACCGATAGTATCTTGAAATAATAATAAAACAAGTTATAACGTTACAGAAATAACAGGGTGATATTAATATGGGAAGGAAATGCAACAGAGCCAATTGAGGCAATGCGAGGTTTAAGACAAGGATGCCTTTTATCGCCGTTGCTCTTCATGCTATATTTACAAGGACCAAAGAAAAAGCTGGAGAATAGTGGCCATGGTTTTGACCTGTCATGCCACAGGGGAGGCCAAAAGATTAAACAGACATTGCCAGCTTTTATATATACGGATGATATAGAACTAATCCCTGAAAACTGCAGATCTGCAGGAATTAATGAATATATATGAATTCGAGGGGAAAAGGCTACGCCTAAAATTTAGTAAGAATAAGGCAGCAGTCATGATTTTTATTGATGACTCGAAGGAAGACCTTACAATACGCGCCTTCTTGGTTAAGAGTCAAAAGTAAGAGTTCTTGGGTAAGCCTGAGCACCTAGGGGTAAGGATTCATGACAGTCCGGATTATCTCAGTGAGCATGAAAAATATGTAATTGGAAAGGGCAACTGAAATGCAGCTGTAATAATCCAAGAATAGAGCTTTGCGGAATTCTAACAGGTATAAAGTGGTAAAGGAAATTTAGAAGGAAGTTATGGTGCGGAGTTTAACTTTTGGCAACGCAGTCCTGTGCATGAAGTGTGCCATCCAAGCAAGGTTAGAAGTAAAGCAACGCGGCGTGGGTAAACTGGTGTTGGGAGCGCATGAGAAAACACCGAACCAGAGGGCACAGGGTAATATGGGATGGTCATGATTTGAGTGCAGGTAAGCTAGTAGTAAGATTGAATTTGAAGAGAGGCTAAGAGACATGTAGGAGGAACGATGGGCACGGAAAGTTTTAGTTATATGTAGATGAAGGGCGTCAATACAAAGGGAAGGGAGCGTACAAGAAAAGTCAGGTCGGAACTTTTGGACAAATAAAAGCAGGCAGATCAGGAAATGACAGTTAAGAAGAAAGTTAAAGCAGCGGACAGGGAAATATCTGAAGCAAAGATGCAGATTAAATCGGCTCGGGGCTCTCATAGAAAATACAAGATGCAAATTGCTAAGGCAAGTATCTATGACAATTAGGAAGCTCGTTGTTGTTTGAGTTCATGAGAGGGGTGTTATGAACTAGTGAGGGGAGAGGTAAATATTAAGACTTAGAAACAGTGTATGTGAGGAGGAAAAGGAGACGCCGGAACACTTACTACTTTACTCTAAGGGATTTGCCCTGCTGTTGCTTAGGGTGATACCGATTTAGTACAGGCTTTGAAAAACACGAAATAATAAAAAATGTAGGGACGAAGACAGACAGTACAGTTCCTTCAAGTAGCAACCGAGATTTAACGATGCCGCTCTCAATGCGTCAGCCTTTCCTATTCACTGATCCTAAAATCTCTCGGAAAAATAAGAAACACGGGAGGATGGAGCGTCGCTTAAGGAAGGGGAGAAAAAGAAGAATGTAAGGGAACTGTTAAGGTTGCTGTTAATAAACCTGTTAAAATAATTTAAGAAGAATGAAGGAAAGGAACAGAAAAAAAAGGAAAAGAAAAAGAAAAGGAGCTGACTACTTCAGCTCCTGCTTTAAAAATTCTGTTTCAGTCATGATTGACCTAATGGAACGCGAGGCAAAGTTCAAATCATCACAGCCCACCTGATAGGACTCAAATATTTCTCTGCCTAGTCTGTCCGTGTTTCCCAATAACTCGGGTTGCATGAAAGGGCAGCTCCCAGTTTCAACAAATGCGTTTATGCTCCACAATAGGATGAAAGGAGTCACTGGATGCTTGGGTTACTTCGTGGGAGTTCTCCTTGAGGCGAGTGTTGAGGCATCTGCAGTCTGTCCAATGTACTTATCTCCTCAGGTTAAGGAAACGGAGTACTCCACTTGCTCTTGCAGGGGACCAATAGGTGGACGTGTTGATGGGACAACCTTTCGGATCACTATTGTTTTTGACCCTTTCGGAAAGTTGTTTGAGGCGCATCTTGTTGGAGAAAATAACTGAATCAAACGTGATGCGATGGCCTTTAAGCGGTGAACGGAGCTATGGACATAAGGGATGGTGACTACACGTGAAGCATTCTTTCTGGGGGAACGACAGCTTCCGGAATCTAATATTAGATGAATGAGGTGGAAGTTAGAAGATCGTACGGGTACCCAGCCTTGAGGAGGTGTTCTTGCTGCGTTGATATGCTGAACGCAACTACTCGGCCACAGTACTTAGCACGGCAAAAGATAAAGAGAGACCGAATTATTCCATGCTTGACAATTTTAGAGTGAGAACTGAAAAAAGGAAGGAAAGGTTTCTTCGAACGTTGCTGGACAGCCCATAGACCGGACGGGAGAAGATAAAGGTGAAGATCTAGGTACTTTGATCAAAGCCGCTGTAGACCTTCGTGCATAGGGTGTTCTCTCGGAAAAATTGCTAGCTGAAAGAACTGTACTCTGTCTTCGTCCCTGCATCTTTTATTATTTCGTGTTTTTCAAATAATTTTTATCGACCCGCTTTAACTTTATTTTAGTACAAGCGTTGAGCTTTAAGGACAGCGACGAGAAAAATAGACGTTGGGAAAGCGGACATCTCAGAACACAGGGCAAGTGTCATAGGTCAAGGGGAAGAATAAAGTTAGTTATTATTTTCCTTTCAATCCGTAGGGCGAAAAGTGCGCGCACCGGATTGCGAAAAGGCATCGCCGTCACACGGATTTCGGTTGTGGAAAATGGTACGTGAATGCTTGTGCTTAGCGGCGATATCACATTCTTTGCCCTTCTCAATTAAAGCAAAATTTAATCAGAGAGCATTTAATTGTTTGATTTAGAAGTTCTGGCTAGGTGGCGCAAGCCGCCGCCCAATTAAAAGGGTTCTACCGTATCCATCCGTCCATCCGGTCTATTTGTGTATCTCACTTTCTTGCTTCAAGAGAGTCACATGGGGTGCTCCCCCTGCGTTCCTGGGACTCTCGACGAACATCCTGTTGGCCATGCCCTGGACCATCTGCAGGGGCTTGAGTCGCCTGGTGCCCGCGATGTCTCCGAGCTCGGCCAGCCTCTTGTCCAACGGTACCGGATCGTCGTCGCAGCTGGCCAACGAAGCCCGCTTGGCTCGGAAGTCCGACGGGGGCTTCAGAATGGATGGACGTCGAGTGGTGGGCTCCTGGGAGGGAAATGTGCACGCCGTGTTAAAGGGGCGGTGCAACGATTTTAAGATTAAAAGAATTTGCATCTCGTCATTTTTACGTTGTTTGTCGTGTACCAGAGAATACAGAAAACATCTCCTTCATTAAAAAATGTCACGATTCCGCTGCATAATCGCAAAGCAAAAGTTGAGCTTTTTCTCCCACCTGCAGCCGCGAGTGACAGCCGAAGGAACTACGGCGAAAAGCTGACGTGACCTCGCTCGGCTCTAAGCTGCAGCATAACGCCCGCTATGTAATATGTAATTGGAAAGGGCAACTGAAATGCAGCTGTAATAATCCAAGAATAGAGCTTTGCGGAATTCTAACAGGTATAAAGTGGTAAAGGAAATTTAGAAGGAAGTTATGGTGCGGAGTTTAACTTTTGGCAACGCAGTCCTGTGCATGAAGTGTGCCATCCAAGCAAGGTTAGAAGTAAAGCAACGCGGCGTGGGTAAACTGGTGTTGGGAGCGCATGAGAAAACACCGAACCAGAGGGCACAGGGTAATATGGGATGGTCATGATTTGAGTGCAGGTAAGCTAGTAGTAAGATTGAATTTGAAGAGAGGCTAAGAGACATGTAGGAGGAACGATGGGCACGGAAAGTTTTAGTTATATGTAGATGAAGGGCGTCAATACAAAGGGAAGGGAGCGTACAAGAAAAGTCAGGTCGAAACTTTTGGACAAATAAAAGCAGGCAGATCAGGAAATGACAGTTAAGAAGAAAGTTAAAGCAGCGGACAGGGAAATATCTGAAGCAAAGATGCAGATTAAATCGGCTCGGGGCTCTCATAGAAAATACAAATGCAAATTGCTAAGGCAAGTATCTATGACAATTAGGAAGCTCGTTGTTGTTTGAGTTCATGAGAGGGGTGTTATGAACTAGTGAGGGGAGAGGTAAATATTAAGACTTAGAAACAGTGTATGTGAGGAGGAAAAGGAGACGCCGGAACACTTACTACTTTACTCTAAGGGATTTGCCCTGCTGTTGCTTAGGGTGATACCGATTTAGTACAGGCTTTGAAAAACACGAAATAATAAAAAATGTAGGGACGAAGACAGACAGTACAGTTCCTTCAAGTAGCAACCGAGATTTAACGATGCCGCTCTCAATGCGTCAGCCTTTCTATTCACTGATCCTAAAATCTCTCGGAAAAATAAGAAACACGGGAGGATGGAGCGTCGCTTAAGGAAGGGGAGAAAAAGAAGAATGTAAGGGAACTGTTAAGGTTGCTGTTAATAAACCTGTTAAAATAATTTAAGAAGAATGAAGGAAAGGAACAGAAAAAAAGGAAAAGAAAAAGAAAAGGAGCTGACTACTTCAGCTCCTGCTTTAAAAATTCTGTTTCAGTCATGATTGACCTAATGGAACGCGAGGCAAAGTTCAAATCATCACAGGCCACCTGATAGGACTCAAATATTTCTCTGCCTAGTCTGTCCGTGTTTCCCAATAACTCGGGTTGCATGAAAGGGCAGCTCCCAGTTTCAACAAATGCGTTTATGCTCCACAATAGGATGAAAGGAGTCACTGGATGCTTGGGTTACTTCGTGGGAGTTCTCCTTGAGGCGAGTGTTGAGGCATCTGCAGTCTGTCCAATGTATTTATCTCCTCAGGTTAAGGAAACGGAGTACTCCACTTGCTCTTGCAGGGGACCAATAGGTGGACGTGTTGATGGGACAACCTTTCGGATCACTATTGTTTTTGACCCTTTCGGAAAGTTGTTTGAGGCGCATCTTGCTGGAGAAAATAACTGAATCAAACGTGATGCGATGGCCTTTAAGCGGTGAACGGAGCTATGGACATAAGGGATGGTGACTACACGTGAAGCATTCTTTCTGGGGGAACGACAGCTTCCGGAATCTAATATTAGATGAATGAGGTGGAAGTTAGAAGATCGTACGGGTACCCAGCCTTGAGGAGGTGTTCTTGCTGCGTTGATATGCTGAACGCAACTACTCGGCCACAGTACTTAGCACGGCAAAAGATAAAGAGAGACCGAATTATTCCATGCTTGACAATTTTAGAGTGAGAACTGAAAAAAGGAAGGAAAGGTTTCTTCGAACGTTGCTGGACAGCCCATAGACCGGACGGGAGAAGATAAAGGTGAAGATCTAGGTACTTTGATCAAAGCCGCTGTAGACCTTCGTGCATAGGGTGTTCTCTCGGAAAAATTGCTAGCTGAAAGAACTGTACTCTGTCTTCGTCCCTGCATCTTTTATTATTTCGTGTTTTTCAAATAATTTTTATCGACCCGCTTTAACTTTATTTTAGTACAAGCGTTGAGCTTTAAGGACAGCGACGAGAAAATAGACGTTGGGAAAGCGGACATCTCAGAACACAGGGCAAGTGTCATAGGTCAAGGGGAAGAATAAAGTTAGTTATTATTTTCCTTTCAATCCGTAGGGCGAAAAGTGCGCGCACCGGATTGCGAAAAGGCATCGCCGTCACACGGATTTCGGTTGTGGAAAATGGTACGTGAATGCTTGTGCTTAGCGGCGATATCACATTCTTTGCCCTTCTCAATTAAAGCAAAATTTAATCAGAGAGCATTTAATTGTTTGATTTAGAAGTTCTGGCTAGGTGGCGCAAGCCGCCGCCCAATTAAAAGGGTTCTACCGTATCCATCCGTCCATCCGGTCTATTTGTGTATCTCACTTTCTTGCTTCAAGAGAGTCACATGGGGTGCTCCCCCTGCGTTCCTGGGACTCTCGACGAACATCCTGTTGGCCATGCCCTGGACCATCTGCAGGGGCTTGAGTCGCCTGGTGCCCGCGATGTCTCCGAGCTCGGCCAGCCTCTTGTCCAACGGTACCGGATCGTCGTCGCAGCTGGCCAACGAAGCCCGCTTGGCTCGGAAGTCCGACGGGGGCTTCAGAATGGATGGACGTCGAGTGGTGGGCTCCTGGGAGGGAAATGTGCACGCCGTGTTAAAGGGGCGGTGCAACGATTTTAAGATTAAAAGAATTTGCATCTCGTCATTTTTACGTTGTTTGTCGTGTACCAGAGAATACAGAAAACATCTCCTTCATTAAAAAATGTCACGATTCCGCTGCATAATCGCAAAGCAAAAGTTGAGCTTTTTCTCCCACCTGCAGCCGCGAGTGACAGCCGAAGGAACTACGGCGAAAAGCTGACGTGACCTCGCTCGGCTCTAAGCTGCAGCATAACGCCCGCTAATGTCAGCAGAGAGAGGGAGGGGAAGCGTCCTCCGAGAGACCACACGGGAAGCTACACGGCACCCCGAATTACGTCAGCAGGAGGGGGACCATGTGTGACCCAGAAGACTGGGAGTGAGTTGAGGGGTGCCTAAAGTGCCAATATTTATCTTTTTTTTACACAACTAGGACACGCAGGCGAAATCTGTTTTCTGTTCTTTACTTTAGAAGTGCCAGACGGCAACTTCCAGAAGTGTTTGACCGAAGTCCGGAAATCGTTGCCCCCCCCCCCCCCCCCCCCCCCTTTTTTTAACGCCTGTGCCAACCGAAGATGGTTGTCGGATCCGACATTGGATTTCGGCAAGAAAACCGGCCCGGAGAGGAGGTTTCCTCCTCTCCAGACCGGCTTCCGATTTTTGACGGACTCGGCCGGTCTTGGTTCGGCCGTGCTCAGGTGAGGTCCGGCTTGTGGATACGTGCAAACCAAAACCAGCTTTCGATGTGCCCGCCTCACCTTTCTTCTTGCCGAAATCGGATGTCGGATCCGACAGCCGATTTCGGTTTGCACAGGCCTTTATACCACGTGTGCTACGGTGGCAGCCGTTATTTGCCCGAGGTTTCGCAGCGGATCTCCGGGTCGCCGTGGCACGTTACGTCAGTGTCGCGTGACATTAAGGTGTCACGTGACGTCGTGGTGTAACAAGAGGTCACGAGAGCACGTCACATCACGTGGTATGACGTCACGTGACATTGTGTGTTTTAAAGCGTTTCTGACATCACATCATAAATACAGTTTTTCCGCAAAATTTAGTGGAAACAATTCTCCGCTAAATTTAACGGGAAAATGCCTGTGGGCAGCAGCGTCATTGTGCTGTAGGCGTGCAGCAGTGTCCACTATTCTGTGTGTCGGCTGTCGCCGCAATATATTTGCAGGACACGTGTAGGAACCGGGGATTTTCGTTGGTCTCATGTAAAACATTTCAGGCTGCGATAGGGGTCGATGGATTCGGTGTGAATAAAGCGTGAAATGGAATTGACTCCTCATTGCCTGCAAGTGTTGGCGAACCCGAGCGTTTCACGTTTTTGTCACAAGTCCGTAACCCCTCCATTTATGGACATATATTTTTTTCCCTTTTTTATTTATTCAATTACAAACCGACTGGTATCGTCAAACCCCATTGAGTACATAAATGAATAAATATTGAAAGCTTTCCCAAAAGCTCTCGAAGAAAATTATATTCATTAAACAAACTTCCCGTGCCACTGAGACACGAGAAAGACTGCTTAGGAGTGTTTTGCCGCGCTTAGTAGGCCCAAAGTCGATTTGTCCAAAGTCGATTTGTCACTTTGAATTAACTTTAAAACTTCGCAGGCTGGTCGTTTTTATATTCATTTATTACATTCAACCGACATGACACTAAAGAAGCATGTTTTGATTCAGTTAACGAGGCACTATAATTAGAATCCAGTCCCCAGGTCTTTCGTGTGTTTATGCGACCATATCGCAATATCTGTCCTACACTTGCCTTTAGGATCGACATCTTTCTCTCACTGGTCGGTCCGGAGGGTGAGGTTGGCCCGGACTGAGCGGCGGCGGGGGAACCCACCGTGTTCGGCTTGAACGAAGGGGACGACCTCTGTGTCGAGCCGGTCGGTTTGAGAATCGATGCCTTCCGAGTAAATGGCACCTCCGGGCTGCGCGATCTGAACAGGACGGCAAGTGTCCAGCAGTAACGCCAATCAAATTCCACAGAAGATCGCGGTTCTGCGCCTTTCTGAGCAGAAATCTACGTGCGCAGCGACGCGCATGCCAGAAGACCAGTCGTTTACGCGTCTGTTCCCCACTGGAAGCGCATCGGATACCAGTATTCAATGATGTTCGAAAAACAAAGTTTATTTCCAGCATACTACGCTTTTGTCTCCCTGAAAAAAAAAGGTAAAAAAAAAAGTTGTGAAGACAGCTTGACGAGACCAGGAAGGTCTCGCCAAGCTGCAGCGATCTTTTACAACTCCTTAATTTTTGGTCCTAAGTCCTAACTGAAACAATTCTTGTCCCAAATATGATAATAAAAAAAAGAAGAAAAAAAGATCGTATTGGTGGCGCGACGCGTGGAGAAATGAAAACGGATTATGTTTCCGTCTCACATATAGTCTCCGTTGTCGCGTAGACTACAGTTGGCGCGGGGTTCAACTAAAGAGTCATATCGCGTCTCCAGCTCGTCGCTCCCCCTCCCGCGGCGGAAACGGGAAGCGCTCTAGTGAGGAAGCGCTCCAGCTCGTTGCTCACCCTCCCGCCGCCATCTTTGCCTACTGGACTGTGGAAGGCGTTCTGAGCATTCCCTGTAGCTTTCTCGTAAGGAGTATCGCGCGTGTGTTTACAGCAGAGTGGCTCCGCATTTTTCGCTCGGGTGATAGCTGATAAGCGATGTAAAGTTTTATATGCTGCAGTGCAAACGGGATCGATGGTTCGGACCGTACTTGTCTCCTCCGGAACTGTCGGGTTTCGTCGGAGACAGGTCTGGCGACGCCCCGTTTCGCCCGTCCTGGTGTCCTTGAGGATGGAGTATCGCTTGACGTTTCCCTGCCCCGAGAAGGACTGGATGCGGCGGACCGGTAGTTGAGGCACCGACCTCAATGGGAAAGGGTCGAACGAAGTCTTCCTCACTGCTCTATTGGGTTCCTAGAATATTTCAAAACGGGCGGAGAATCACAACGAAAATAGGTACACCGAGTTGGCAAAACGTATCTGTGGTACAACACGAATTCATCGGACGCTTTTCGTCCCATGTGCGGGAGGCATTATCAGTATGGGCGCAGAAAATGCCAGGTCTCATTGGGCTTTGTTTAACGGCAACCGGTGGTGTTCCGGGTAGCATATATAGATGTCGCCGTAGCAGCGAATTTCAGTCAGATTACGATATCGGAGAAGCTATACGCTCCATTTTGCGAGTCGACAATGGCACGCAAGCATTAAATCATTAAAAAAAATATTGTTTCTCGAGGAACCGAGGCAATAGAAATAATATCAACATTGATATTGTTTCTATTACATTGCAGCACTTGCGCAATAAACGGACGAAAATGAACAAATCAATTTATGAGACGTGTTTAATTTTGAGAAAGCCAGCTTTGTTATGTTGGTGTTCTCGCTGTTTTCTTTTACGCTGTTGCTTTGTTTTTGTCTTCTGTATGAGACGGCAAAGGAGCATAGGGCTTCGTCAAGATGTTCATACAGCTTTTTCTCTTTGTTTTCTTCATTTATGCATCGGAATTGAAAAGAAAAAAGTTTTATTATTATTATTATTGTTATAATTGCCGTGATACCATATATAACACACCTTTTAAGACCGGAGGCTGGATTTGGAATCTTACGTCAATCGACCCTTGCATAATAATATACACGTACTTCTGCGTGTAATCGGCGCTGGATCAATATTGTACATATGTCGGCCAAATTGGTCATCGAGAAAATTTAAACAAGAATAGGTTTATTCTAACCATGTACTCCGGATGTTCAGTTGTCTAGCCATTTTGTTTTTTAGATCTTATATTCAAATTTGGTGCATAAAAAAACAACCTCATACCAATTAAAAAAAACGACAACGAACAACGCAAAAGAAAATTTCACACTATGAAATCAAAAACAAGTATAGTCTTGGCTGCGAAAGACAATCCTACATTGTCATAATCAGTCTTTCAGACATCGTGGTGCGGCAGTCCAAATTGTCGCTGTTGTCATATAAATTACTTTCTCGTTCCAAAATTACGAGAAACAGTTGTTTGCTCGTTAAATTTGTTTACTATTTTACAATACTGCCTTCTCTTATTTTGTATCCCAATTTGAACTTCTGAAACATCTTAATCAGTATTGATCTGATATCTTTTTTTTTTTCAACTGATACCCCAGTTTTTGGGGTAGGGAAAAAACGCCATGGTCTAGCCGAGGTCAACGTCTCCACTCCTGACACCGACAACTATCTCTATTGCTAGGGTCAGATTACGCTCGCTGCGACCCTGACTCTGGTTACTTGAACGGAGTGTTGTACAGAACGGTGTTCCAAGGAACGTCGTTCCTCGAACTCGTCTCTTTTAGGGGTCCCACAGGAACGCCACCATCTTGCATCGGTGGAACTGGAACGGAAACTCCTTACGTTTTCTAGAAAACGGCGTTCTTTTTTTTTTCTTAATTGTCATTTTACCCAAAATTTAGTAGGCGTTTAGACTTTTTTTTAATACGGACTATTTAAACCTCCTACTTCAAGAGATGGGTAAGTGTCCGGAGAGAGAGTGTCGAAAACAAAGAACTGGAACAAATGTGATCGTGGCGACTCGACACTTAGATCGATGTAAATATCTTCACTTGCTCGCGTCTTTTTTTTTTTTTTTCATGTATTATGCAGTGCAACAACTAACGGTGCGTTCCAATTTTAAAAATGTAACAAGAACGCGTTCCTTTCGAAGCACAAGACCTGGTAACGGGAACTCACTCCAAGATTGAGAAAGAACGAAGAACGAGCTTTTCGGTTCAAGTTTTGGAGGAATGCGAACAACGCTACGGCTGGACCTGCAGTGGCCCATTTTTTTAATAATATCGAGCGAGCGTCGACCGCCGGGGCGGCCAGCGCTGTGCCGCGGAGAAATGCAGCGTCAGCGGGAGAGATTAGGCGCGTGCGCACAAAGCTCTTTTCGTTGCAAGCGTCATCTGCTAGGCTATTCCGTTGACCGCACACAGCCCCTGTTCAATAGCGAGTTTTAGAATAGGGGGCCCCACAGCTTTGGGTGCCCCGAAGAGCTTGGGGCGTCCCAGTGCGCATGCGCAGAACTTCTGCGCAGGCCCATTGCGATGCCCCAAGGTGTTTGGGGCACCCAAAGCTGTTGGGCCCCCTATTCTAAAACTCGCTATTATCTGCTGGCATAGCTAACCGCCTTTAAGCAAAGATCTGAACAGCGCTTGCTTTTATTTTCTTTTTTTTTTTCGATACTGCTCAGGCGTGGCATAAACCGTGCGTCATCTTCGAGTTTAATTTACTTTTTTTATTTCATGTTAGCGTTTACTTTTGTGAACAACAAAAATGAAAAATACGGTGACGCGTGACGCGACAAACTGAATGTAACGATGCATTACACTATATACCGCCATCAAACCAATCCAGTGCTTTGACCCTGCCCCGTGACATCGTGCTTTCACGTGCAGTTGTACCCAACGGGAAGGCCACGTGACACACTTTTAGCGACGGACTGGCCAGGATGGCTCGTAGCGTCGGCTGCGGTACAACGCAAAGTAAAACGGAGTATAGACCCCTTTCAAAATACGGTACTCTGTTCGCAGCTGTGAAATCCCTGTACAATGGCGGACTAAAACCTCAACGTCACGGCACACTAAAAAAAAAAACACCCATGAAAAAAGGTGATGATCGCAGTGACGTTGCACTTTCGACGCTGTTTGATTGGATGGTCCACTCGTAGTGTTGACCGCGCCCCGACGTTCGCTATCTTATGGAATGACTTGCACGTTCCTCGATGCAGTCGCTCCGCCATTGTAAAGTGGTTCCGACCCTCTAATAATCGGCACGTGATTTTTGAAAGGGGTCTATAGACAGGGTTTCCGCCTGGTGTTGTGTATTATCAACTGCGTTGTTGCTGTCGTCATCTAGCCTATGTAGCCGGCTATAGACACACTTTTCTTTGACCAGCGGGCGCGCGAAATTTTTATGCCTCGAGTGGCTACAGAAACACGGGAACGTGTTGTGAGAATGTCGATGGGCGGTATGACGAAAATGGATATAGCAACAACAGTCGGAGTTATACAGGCTACCGTCAATATGATTGTGAACGTATTCCAAGAGGAGGGGCGTATCGGCGATGCACTTGGACATTGCAAGCGCCCTGCCCTCCTTTGCTATGGAGCAGGGGCTGTGTGCGACCAACGGAATAGCCTAGCAGACGACGCTCCTAACAGAAGGGGCTTTGTGTGCACGCGCTTAATCTCTGCCCTTTCGCCGCACGCCTCCACGGCACGGCGCTGGCCGTCCCGGCGGTCGACGCTCGCATGATATTATTAACAAATTGGGCCACTGTACATCGTCCTTGGTGCCGAGAAGCGGCGCTGGCTGATGAACCTTGTACTGCTTGACGAGGAGGGGCCCGATGTCCAGGAAGGGGGGCGAGCCCCACTCCCTGGACTCGCAGGTTGACTGAGCGGACGTGTCACCGTCCCTCGCCGGGCTGAACGTGGCCAACTCGCAGCCAGGACCCAGACTCACCCGAAGCCTCTGCGTGCAAAATACACCTTTCTTGACGCTTAGCCTGCAGTGTTGACAGGAATGCGTTAAACGTAACGGCGTTACCGGTAATACGTTTCCTTTTTTTTTTTCTGGTAACGTAGTAACTTAATTGTTAAATTTTCTGAACAGTACCGGATAGCGTACTTACGTTACTTATTACGAATCACGGGTCACGTATTGTTCAGTCACTCGTTGACTTAACAATACGTGACCACTCGTTGACTTAACAATACTTGAGAGACTTAACTTGTTAAGTCACTCAAGAAAACATCAAAATGCACGTCAATTTTTTTTGCGTGTTTCGAGGCTTTAAGTAAATTCTTGCACTCATCCACACGCCTTCATAATTTTGCCTCTTTTTTTCCCCACAAAAACGCTGCCACTTTAGATAAACCCCAACGTCCACGCTTTTTGTCCCAGTGTAAGAAAACACTGTCGCCGTCTATCAAAAAAAAAAAAATGAACGCAAAATTTATATGCGTTATTTTTTATCGGTAACGGTAACCGTTTCCTTTTATTTTGAGGTGAAGTAGGTCGGTAACCCGTTGCTTTTATTTGCAAGTAACGATTGATGTACGAGCTATGATCCAAAAGTTCTGAGACTGGTATTATAGCGTAAAAGGCGAGGGCAGCACAGTGATGCGCGCGCAGCAGTCGAAGGAACGGATCTTCCTGTCTCGTTATACAAAAGGGCATCGCCCTGTGAGCATTTGGAGCTGCGCTATTCATGAAACACGCGGACGGGCACAATGGCGATTTCACCACAAATTGCAAACCAGAGCGAGAACGAACATCAATTCTGCATCAAACTCGGCAAATACAAATACCGTAGATCGGTAACCCGTTCCTTTTATTTGCAAGTAACGATTGATGTACGAGGTCTGATCCAAAAGTTCCGAGACTGGTATTATAGCGTAAAGGGCGAGGGCAGCACAGTGATGCGCGCGCAGCAGTCGAAGGAACGGATCTTCCTGTCTCGTTATACAAAAGGGCATCGCCCTGTGAGCATTTGGAGCTGCGCTATTCATGAAACACGCGGACGGGCACAATGGCGATTTCACCACAAATTGCAAACCAGAGCGAGAACGAACATCAATTCTGCATCAAACTCGGCAAATACAAATACCGTAGATCGGTAACCCGTTCCTTTTATTTGCAAGTAACGATTGATGTACGAGGTCTGATCCAAAAGTTCCGAGACTGGTATTATAGCGTAAAGGACGAGGGCAGCACAGTGATGCGCGCGCAGCAGTCGAAGGAACGGATCTTCCTGTCTCGTTATACAAAAGGGCATCGCCCTGTGAGCATTTGGAGCTGCGCTATTCATGAAACACGCAGACGGGCACAATGGCGATTTCACCACAAATTGCAAACCAGAGCGAGAACGAACATCAATTCTGCATCAAACTCGGCAAATACAAATACCGTAGATCGGTAACCCGTTCCTTTTATTTGCAAGTAACGATTGATGTACGAGGTCTGATCCAAAAGTTCCGAGACTGGTATTATAGCGTAAAGGACGAGGGCAGCACAGTGATGCGCGCGCAGCAGTCGAAGGAACGGATCTTCCTGTCTCGTTATACAAAAGGGCATCGCCCTGTGAGCATTTGGAGCTGCGCTATTCGTGACCACGTGGACGGGCACAATGGCGATTTCACCACAAACTGCAAGCCAGAGCGAGAACGAACATCAATTCTGCATCAAACTCGGCAAATACAACATAAAGACCTTTGAAATGATCGAGCAGGCTTGTGTCAAAAAACAGTGAATTTTGCCAAGTGTTCGAAGCGGCACTCGCGCTTCAGGAACGACAGAACATCGTTGGAAGACGAAGAGCAGTAAGGCGACCTTGACCGACCGCTCCTTGACTTCAGTGAAGTTCTGTCATTCTTAAGGCGCTAGTGCCACTCAAAACACCTCGCACACCTCACTGCTTTTTGACATAAGCCTTTTAGATCATTTCAGAGATCTCTGTTTTACATTTGCCGAGTTTGTCGTAAAACTGATGTTCGCTCTCGCTTTGGTTTGGAATCTATAGAGAGATCGTCATTATGCTCATGCACGTGGTCAAACAAACTCGTGTAGCGCAGTTCCAAATGTTCACAGAGCGACGCCCTTTGACGTGATGACGCGGGAAGGTCCCTGTCTTCGACGGCTGCGCGTGCTTCACTGTGCTGCTTTTTCTTTTGCCGGAACGTTTTGATCACACCTCGTATTTGGGTACTTTTTTTTGGTAACGCCTACTGTGATGTGATTTGTCCGAGTCATTTTGAAGCACCTTTTGGAGCCGCCAAAAGTCCATTTTGGAGCAGCGAAGTTAAGTCTTGGAGCAGTATGCGTACATTTTTGTTTTTATTTGTACCAGTGAGATTAGCATGTAAGGATTTATACGTTTATGTCTACTTTGCTTACCTGCTTCTGTGCAACTTTTCGATACCCTAGCTTTGAGTTTAATTCCGCGTAGAAGTACAAGGCACAGAAACAAGATGCTTATTGATGAAGGGCTGTAGTAGTACGAACCGATGTGCATAATTCTTTTAGGTAGAAACCGAACGTATACCAAACAGAATATTCCACTGAAATAGTTTTAGAATATAATAACTTCGAACACCCAAGCTGATGTTTTTTTTTTTTCGAGTTCTAAAGGTTGTAATAAAATTGCATTTCTGAAATTTACATAAAAAAAAAAGCTTTTGTTATTTGATTATGAACATCTATAACATTTTATATACAGAACTTCATGATAACGAAAATCAGCATGTGAACGATAAATATGCTTTCTTAAAACAAAACTTCCGCCGAAATCGTTAAGGTTATTCCCAAGCTTGTATTTACTGCTCCAGCTAACTTACTTTTGAATTTCTGTATTTACTGAGCCACCAAATGGATGGAACTTAGATAGAAGTAAGAACTAAATGAAGGTTAAAACAACTAAACATAAAGAGCAGCCCATAAAAGTTTTCTCGCAATACTCAAGCATCGTTGATGAAACCCAAATGTGAAAAAGATAAAGATATCGTGAGATTAACGAGGTCTATAGTATATAGTATATACTAACCACAGTTTTCTTCAGAAAGCGTGTGTAACATCTCGCTTTGAAGAAGTACTTTCCCCTTGGCACGCGGGCGCGCTGCGGCGAAGCAAGATACACAAACTCAGGATGCCTACTAGGCGGTTGTCGCTTCGCTGCAGTACACCACTGCGCGGTGACAAGCTCACTCAACGAAGCTAACTAACCAGCCAACCAGAAAAGACAACGAACGTGAGAAATATTGCGTAACTTCCGAGTACTGTCAATGGTTGATACGGAGATCACATCGGATATATGATTTTCTCTGAGGATATAATCGAAAGTTCTGAAAATTCGTACAGGCCTACCGTAACGATCCGGCCGTGTAGCGGGGCCTGATTTAATATATTTTAAGTCTTAACAAAGCGAAAATAGGGATTGGCGCATTGTTGGCGCCAATGTCTCATATTTAAGGAAAATGTAGCAGGATGTAGCAGGGTAAGCGCTTTAGCGCTGTTTGGCGCAAATGGCGGAGCCATCTCATTACTGTGCTTACGACATTGTGCTTATAGTCCGTTGCAACTCAAGAAGGTAGGGCGAGGGTAAGACGGGCCGGGGAGGAGGAAGCAGACGGAAAGCTGGAGAAGAGAGGGGGAAACCTCCTTCTCTCTTTAGCGTTTCGTCTGCTTCCTCCTCCCCGGCCCGTCTTACCCTCGCCCTACCTTCTTGAGTTGCAACAGACTATAGGTTGTTCACAGTGAGTACATAACGGTAGCAATCTTCACGACAGAACTTTAGTTCTATAGGAAACACAGGAAAAAACGAAGATTGCTTATTTGTGCAAACGGTATCAGGTCGTGTACACTGCTCGATAATAGGGAGTTTTCGTAGTCCGCGTTTCCCTCTCCGCTAAGCCCTCCGCAACGAAGAAGCCGCTACTCCGCATGCGCGTCGATAGCCTTGGCTGTACAGTTCCGGGCATCGTAGCGGGTTGCGGAAAGCGTTGCGGGACGGCGAAAACAATCTACGAAAACTCCCTATTGTTAGCACGCACACGACATCGGCGCCTTTCTACATGTTACTCTGACGGTGTATTGACGGGCAGCAAAATTTACCACTTAGGTTATTGCCCTAAATAGTACTGTAGTGTTACTCATAATTGGCAAATAAAAGGAACGCGTTACGAACCTACGTTACATAAAAAAAGGAACGCGTTACAGTTACCGTTACTGATAAATGAAAACCAACGTAACTTTTGCGTTACTGCCATTCGCGTTGTCTGGCACTGACGGGGACAGAGTCTTTCGACACTGGGCAAAGGGAAAGGGGCGTTTTTTAATGTGGGAGTGTTTGTGTGGGAAAATAAAGATCGAATTTTGAAGGTATTTGGATGAGCGCAATAATTCACATAGACCTGGGGACTAGAAGCACAAAAATAATCAAAATGTAATTTTTTTAAGTCTTGGGAATATCTAATAAGTAACCTAACTAATGTCTATGGTTGAGAGTGTTGGTTTCTAATTTACGATAACGAAAGAGGGACATTGAAGACAAACAAACAATAATGTCCCTTTTTCGTTATCTACTACGTTACTTGTTACTAAAAATAAGCAACCTAAGTACGTTATCCGTTGCTGTCTTGAAAATGTGGCGAGTACATTACTATATTACAGAAAAAAATGTAGCGCGTTACCGTAACGCCGTTACTTGTAACACGTAACCCTCAACACTGCTACTTAGGTTATTGCCTAAATAAGAACTCTCCTCTCCACTAAAATTGTCCACTTAAAAAAAAAAAAAAAAACTGACGTCGGTTTGGTGATTGCTGGTTGGCACAACCAGTGTGGCGCTATGGGTGCATGCATACCTTTTGCCTGAATCCCGTCTTGGCGCTCGTGTCTCCGGAGTGGTCGGTGGTGTCGCTGCTGTAGCGCGCGCGGGAGGCCCTCGACCAGCGCTGCAGGTCGGTCCCCCAGAGGTCTTCCTCGACGGTGCTCATGAAGCGCTCGACAAAGATGGTGCTCAGGACCACCACGAAGCCGCTGGGCACCAGGAAAGTGCTTAGCAAGGTGGTCGCCATCAGGCAGGCGAACAGCAGCGGCGCCTGGAAGCCCACTGTGCACAGCAGGCGCAGGGCGACCCGCGAGAACACGGGCGTCTGGTCGCCCGCAATCACGATGACGAAGAGCGTCGACGCCATCAGCACTTCCAACTGCGGGAGGGCGGCGACGAGGGTGACGTTGACGCCGAAGTTGGGTCAAGTTTTAGTGTGATGGCCATTCTCGACAATGTTTCGCAGCGCATTCCCTCTGTGTTTAGTGGGCAGCTTGATACTTTAGCCTCATGGTCCAGCAGAAAACCAAAAACTCTTCAGGATAGCCATAAAAACATGCTTTTCGTGTAGTGATCGCCAAACATATTACGCGTTGTAAAAATATATTAACCATCTGCGTTAAGATCTTAGTTTGAGCTCTTTTTGTTCACGCTATGCTCATTAAAAAGCGCGGCGAAAGAGCCCTAGAACGCACCTGATTTTGCCACAGCGACACCTTCTTCTGCACGATAAGGTCCGCCTGTTATGATCACCGTCACTATGGCAACGAAACGTCTGCTGAATGAACTCATACGCGAACGCAGCAATTGAAGCCGTAGCAACGGCTGACGTTATTTTGCGAATTACGTTTCCTAACGCCATTCGTACATCAACTTGGTTACAAAAAACTATCAGTTCCCCGTTGCTACTATTCTACATCCATTTCAACTTTAGACCGCACTAAAGATAGTGCATAAACCGGGGCATTCAGTTAAAAAAAAAAATACCTTGTAAGTTGTGAGGAAGTTTGAACTGAAACAAAGACGCAGGCGTCAAGCAGACGGCGTGATGGACTACATTGAACTCAGAGTCCGCTTGGTTCGAAGCGAGGTCCGAACGGCGACCGCTGTACACCGAGAGGGCTTCGTGCACGGCTCACGTTCATAAAGGCGGAGCCCAACTTCTCCGGTTCCATAAGGCCCGTGAGCTGGACCAGGACGATAGGAACAAAGGCCGTCACTGGCACAGGTAGGACGTCACTCGCCATGGACGCGACTGTCACCAAGATGCAGTAGAGGCTCCTGGTGGCCTGCGGTGGGCAAGAGTAGGTCACCAACGCCTCCAGCGGGTGCGCGCTATGCATACATGCATAGCACGCAGGTCGTGTCGTGTCATGTATGTAACGTCTCTTGATACTTCCTATTAAATAATATCGTGTTTAAAATAAGGTATCAACGGACTTTAGTTCTCAGAAGTAGCGGTATCCTCTGAAGTGCCGACTGTGTCACGTAGTGCAGGCTTTAGAAAGTGACTAACGGCGCGCTGCAGCTGGATAAACAACAAGACGCTATTTTGTTCCTACGGAATGCACTTTGTCATGCCAAATACTTCTAAATGAAAGTATCCAAGGGCTTTACTTTGCACAAGTACCGATATTCTTTGAAACACCGACGGTGTGATGGAGCAGCCAGGTTTTAGAAAGCGAATGGAGGCACACAGTATCACGACAAATTGAAAGACGGAATCTTTTTACCCGCTGAACGTGCTTTTTTGTGCGGACTGGTTGTCGTTACTTATAAAAGAAGGTATCAAGGGACTTTGTTGTGAACATAGTTTGAAGTCTTCATTCACCGAGCTCTCTCCGTAGATCACAGTAATCGGTCTTCAGGTTGCTCTGCTCGACAGCTTACAAACGGGCATTTTTGAGTGTGCCGAGCTTGACTACAGGATGCTGCTGTAAGAGCCAGCACATTTGGCACGCCTTGCAGAATTCGAATTATAAAACGAACATACCAGAAATTATGCACGGGAACATGGTTTTCAAGAATGTTTTATGTTTATTTTTTTTTTCGTCTGCTAAAGTCAGAAGTGGAAAATATAAAAAAAAAAAATACAGCAAAAACGGCTGCCGTGCATTTCCTATGCCCTCTACAGGATGTTCGTCGTCTGCAAGCTGGTTTCTGAGCTTGCTCCTAGGTGATTATTGTCCATACATTTCGTTGAAAGTATTAATTATCGCGATTATGTTGCTCATCGCCAGCCCCTATTATTGGTCTTTAGCGGTTTTGTGTTCCGCAAGCCACCCGGGATCGAGCTCGTAAACCAGTGTGCAGACGACAAACAGTCTGGTAGAAGAAATACACGACCTCAGAATTTGTTTTTAATTTTTAGCATTTGACAATTTCCAAGTTTAGCTCTAAAAAATATAGACATAAAACGTGTTGAGAAATGGACCGTGTCACAAAGTCAGTGCCATCTGGTGGATCAAATATCAGTCTAAATTTTTGTATGCTAGTGGCGGTACTTCGACAGTGACACTTCTATTGTGTTCATGGAAATGAATTCCAGTTTTTGAATGATCGGGTACTAAATTGATCAACTTTTGTGTGTTGCTGCCTCGCCTGTGTGTGTATATATGCTTTGTCTTTCCTGAATAAAACTAGTTGAAAGTTAGCGCTTGTCCTGTATACTTCTTGTCCTTGTCTTTTTTGCGCTATTTTCTATGTTTTACTAAAATTGAGTACCTATGCGTGAACGGCAGACGTGCGAGAGTTACGGTTTTCTTCGCTGTATAGTCATTTCTCGACTTGTTTTACTCCCAATGGTGTGTACCACAGATCTGTACGAAGCAGCAAAGTGGAAAGTTGGGCCAGTTGGTTCATGGTTCTTTAAATAAAAGCGCCGAATAAGACAAGGACAAAGAAGTGGAACGACACTTGCCCTTGTCTTATTCGGCGCTGTACGAAGCCCTTAGGTGAGTAAAACTATTGATAAAGGTCACCACATTCTATTGTCATGAGCTCTCAGGGGAGGGCCGAAGCCGAACATTCCAAAAATTTATAAGACCCCCCCCCCCCTTTCCCCCCCAATGCGTAGCTTATAGAAGCATCTAAGTCTCGTCACGGTGACATCGAACAATACAGCAAACTAACGTCTGGAATGTTCAGGCACCGCATCGGTGCCTGTCTCTACATTCTTCCTTCACCAGCCATCAAAAGGCCGCCATAAGCATGTAGAGAGGATATGGACTTAAATGATGATACTTATTGAAGTGGCCAGACTGAAATTCTAAAAGGGTCTATTACGTTCCCGTGCCAAATTTCAGGTTTGTACGTTTAGAGTTCGAATTTTGCGAGACTTGCGAAATGTGTTGGTCTTTACGCCCGCACCCAGCACGTTTGGTTACGTAACGTTGAGGTACAGCTTTCAGGTACAGTGACATTTGTGCTTCGCATGCCGTGAGCCACGAATATCCGATTTTTCTCGTGAGTGGAGCTGCCCAAGGCCTGAGAGCTACAGACATCGTGGGTTTTGTAAAAACAGCAATATTAGTTTGTTTGTTTTTTAGTAGAAACAAATATATGTCCACGCGTTACATATTTAGTGCGTTAATTATCAAAAGCAAAAAGTCCAGAAATATTTGTGATATTGTCTTTCACAAGGTAGTGTACATACATTGCCTCCGAGTAGAAATGGGATCAGGTAGATGGGCAAAGCCCTCGTCAGGAGGCCAGGTATACGGTTTCGTATCCTGTCCGGCGGCGTGAACATTCCGAGCCACTTCCAGTCTGCGACACAGAGGACGGCACTGTTAGTCGCCGAGACCGGGACCATGGCCGGCTTTCTAGAAGCAGCATCTCAGCTAAGACAGAGTGAAAGAAAGCACTACCAAAGCTAGCGCACGACTGGAGTGGCGTCTCAAGTCGAGTCCCAAGCACTCGCGCGCCCGCTTGGCAGGCTTTCTTTCACCCAGTCTGAGCCAAGACGCTGTTTCTACACTCCGTTCACCCTTAACCTGAGACTAGAAGCTCCGCCTTCAGCGCGAGCTTTCTGCCCTTGTTAACACAAGTGTGAACGCTCAGGCACGCGCAACCAAAGCACCGCGGAAGCCAGCGAGCTCGCGCTGAAAGCATAGTTTCTAGTCTAAAGGCTGAACTCCATGGGACGAATATGCTGCGAATAACCGACGAATTTTGGCCGGCGGCTTTTGCTCTGCGCGTGAAATCAACACAGTGGCTGCTACGTCGCACGCAAAACGAGCGTGCTGTCGGGCGGCGTTCGCCAGTTATTCGTCACATAATTCGTTCCATGGAGTTCAGCCTTAAGGGTGAACAAGAATAACAAGCCGGCCCAGCAGCAGCGACGTGGAACTGCCACGGAGCATCCTACAATAAGGGCTGTAGGTTTTCGGGCGTTTAATCTGAAAGGGCCGGATTAATCGCTCGTTTTTTCTACAGGCTCGAATACAGCGCCTGGTCGTTGTTCAGCCGTCGGTAGTATTTAGTGGACGCCATATATTTGAACGCGGTCTTTACAGCTTTTCACTACCCGTCCGCCAAGGTCGGTAATCTGAAGCTCTATGTTGGACACTCGGCGAAAACGTTGGCGAGATCCCCGACCACCGCGTACTCGGCTATGACCGCCGCCAGGAATGCTACCTGAAGGTCGAAGCATATATTATCAGCCTCTTGGTATCATCGTCGCGTACACCCGCAGGCGATATGAGGGTGAACGCCGGACCGTCGACCGGTCCGTGCTATCAGCGCCATGACGCGGCTGCCGTGGCAGCTCGCTTTCTTATCGCTCGCTTCGCCGATACTATACTTGGTTTCAGCTTAGGTCCGAGCGTGGCCGTTGTTGTGAGCTGAAGGTCCAATCAAACAGCGCGAAAAGCGCAACGTCATGGCGTTCTTCGCTCTTGATAGGACGAGCCGGCGGAGGAGCACGCACAGAAAGACGGCAAACACCACTGGTCCTATCAACTGCGGAGAGCACGCCATGACGGTGCGACTTTTTCGCCATTACAATATAAATATATTGTATTGGCAATATCATTACAATATATAAATATATTGTAGTGGTTACAATATATTCAATTTAAATCGTAGTGATAAGGTAGGAGGGGGTATAGCTATGTATGTGAAAAAACACTTCAAATGTTCTGTTATTACTGATTTCACTATAATTACAAATGACTACGAAATCTTAACTTTGCAACATGAAAAATCTATATATTCAGTAGTTTATCGTCCGCCTTGTGGGAATATTTCTTCTTTTTTTGAAATCCTCGAAGTGTTCTTTCGGTTTATTGGTGAAAACGGCTTTACTCTATACTTTGGCGGCGACTTTAACATAGATATGCATGGTCCCTCTTATCATAAACAAGAAATGATGTCTTTATATCAATCGTATGGGTTGTCCAATGTTATTCTTCAACCTACTCGTGTAACACCTGTACATGAGGCGTTACTAGACTTATTTTTAACAAACCTTTCTACGTCGGAAGTAATTGCCGGAGTAGTTGGAGAAACAATTAGTGATCACCTTCCGATATTTCTACTTTATAATGTGAGCTATAACTTAAAAGAAACTCGCGGTCCTGAAGTATACTTTAGGAATATAAGCGCTAAAAACCTTGAACTTTTTGAGCACCATATGAATTCTGTAAACTGGAGTGCGGTACTGTCCAGCGTGTCGGCAGATGAGGCGTTTGACTGTTTTCTTGAACAGTTTAGAATCGTGTACGACCGCTGTTTTCCTTACAAATTTCAAAATGTTTCCCGAACATCTCGTAAACCCTGGGTTACTACACAAATTTTAAGAATGATAAATAAAAAAATTGCTCTTTACCACCATTTTGTGCGCACTAAACGACTCAAATATATTGTCTAAATTCAAAAAGGAACGAAATCAACTAACAAAGAATTTAAGGCAAGCTAAACGTGCTTATTTTAACAATTTATTTCTAGACACTAAGTGACCAGATGTTATGTCAAAAAAGTTGAATGGCATAATTAAGCAAGGATCGTATGGGCATCGGATCACAGAAATGAAAATCGGAGGTGTTAACCTAACGGGATCCGCTTTAGCGGAAACTTTCAATGAGTATTTTGTTAACCTTGTTCAAAGTCTACACTATGCGGATGCTTCTAGATCTGTGCAGAGTATTTCTCCTAGTCTCTTCTTCTTCCCAACTGACGAAGATGAAGTTTACTCAGTTTTCCAAAATTTAAAGAATAGTAAAAGCACTGATATATATGACCTTCAAATTAAACCTGTAAAATATGTATTGCGGTGCATTGCTCCCTGTCTGACGTATATTTTTAATCTGGCGCTAGAGAATGGAACTTTTCCTAAAAACATGCAGGTGGCAAAAGTAACGGTACTGTACAAAGGTGGGGAAAAAAACAACTTGGGAAATTTTAGGCCAGTGTCCGTTCTACCAGTATTTTCTAAAGGACTAGAAAAGATTATACATAACAGGTTGTATAGTTTTTGTGAGAAATATTCTATTCTTACCGATTCTCAATATGGATTTAGAAAAGGGAGATCTACAGAACTCGCATTATTAAAGCAAAAGGAGTTAGTCTTAAGCAATATAGAAAATAAGCTGTTAACACTTGGAGTATTTATAGACTTTTCAAAGGCTTTTGACCGCCTCAATCATAATACTTTGCTCTAAAAGCTTTATATGTACGGTGTGCGTGGTAGATCCCTAAGTATGGTTAAAAGTTATCTTCAGTATCGCTACCAGTGCGTTGAAATAGATAAAAAGCGATCTCAATCGCAGCCATTAACAGCTGGAGTGCTACAAGGTAGTATTTTGGGACCACTCCTCTTTAACTTGTATGTCAATGACATGGTAAATATTGATGACAATGTACGTTTTATTATTTACGCGGATGATACCAGTGTATTTTTTTCAGGTACGGATGCAGAGCAGATTATAAGTACCGCAAATAAATTTCTAGATAAATTAAATACTTGGACAGTGTCTAATTCCTCGCAAATTAATTGTAGTAAAACTAAAGCCGTTCTTTTTAGAGCAAGAAATACAAATTGCTTTCATACCTCTGTTCTCTCCCTCGGTAACCATAAGATAGATATAGTCGAAAGTGTTAGAGTTTTGGGTGTAATATTTAATCAATACATGCTATGGGATGAAATGGTACATTTTACATGTCAAAAACTCTCAAAGGTCGTAGGTGTTATGTACAAACATCGTCATATACTCCCAATGCCAGCAATGCTTCTTATATACCATTCTTTATTTTATGTGCATTATGATTACTGCTTCTTGGTTTGGGGAAATACAACGTCCACAAATCTTAAGCAGATACAAATTTTGCAAAAAAAAAAGTTGTGCGTATTATATGCCATGCTCCATACGATGCCCATACAATACCATTGTTTAAAAAACTTAATATTGTACAGATTCCAAATTTCTATAATTATAAACTTTGTATTACCTATAAAAAGTCGTTTCATCACAAAGAAAACTTATTTCTGTCTATCTCACAGATTGCAATTAGAGACACGATTTATGCTACACGTAGCGCCGATACGTGGCTAGCGCCGCACTCCAGGACAAATTATGGAATTCAGATGTTGCGAAATACTCTTCCTCGTCTTTTAAATCGTTTGGGGGAATTAAACATAGAACTTTTGACTTCGGTAAACAAATATTTGCTTTCATTTTTTGTTGAGCCTTCAGTGTTAGTGTAGGTGCAAGACGTGTGGTGATTTTTCTTTTTTTGCTTTTGTTTTATATCAAACGAATAATTACATAAACCATTTCTTTTTTGTGTTAACTGTTTTGTGTGCTGTCTCTCCTGCTGCTGAGGGGAGATGGAGACCTGTCAAGCAACTGTTATGTTGCTTTTTTCTCTGTCTTCCCTCTCCAAATGGAGAAAAATAAAGCATTTTTGATTAGATTGGACCTTCGGCTCATAACGTCGGCCACGCTCGGACCTAAGGTGAAACGAAGTATAAGCGCTTGGATCGAGTGCTGTTCTCAGCTCTGCTGCTACTCCTCACAGAAAGCGCGAGGATTGCGGAAGGTGCCTTTCAGACGCTATCGGTAGACAATGTGATTTAGTAGTGTTTTTTTTTCTTTGTGATATGTGCTAAACTGGAAGGCTGCGGAACAAATCAAAGAGTAACTTATACTTTCCGTTTCTTAAAAAGAACAGTTATTAGCGTTCGCGGTTATTAGCGTTTTCTCATGAATGAAGAAAAACGGTTGAGTCACTGATAAACTGTGCCGAACAACGTCCGCTCTAGTTCACGTGCAATGTGCAAATCAGTTGCCGGCAATGGCGTGGGCACGGCGCCCACAAAAATGCGATGCCGAAATCGAAACCCACTTCCACGCTTTCTGCGGGGAGTAGCAGCAGAGCTGAGAGCAGCGCTCGATCCAAGCGCTTAATCTCGGCGAAGCGAGCGATAAGAAAGCGAGCCGCCACGGCAGCCGCGTCATGGCGCTGATAGCACGCACCGATCGACGGTCCGGCGTTCAGCTTCATATCGCCTGCGGGTGTACATGTGACGATGCCGCCTCTGGACTTGTTCTTATCCTTCGTGGCGGCGGCCGAAGATTGAGCCTTGTGGCGCTGCGTCTCGGGTGGCTGCGAAGCGACCTTCTGGTGAGGCGTCCCACTGCTGGCGCGGTACTGAGGATTCCGGTTGATGGGCACATCGACCATCGGCGGCAGCGCCATCGGCGAGACGGACGAGGAACGACGGGGACGCTTGGCCGCCTTGCGAGCGCCCATGCTGTTCTGCAACGCTTCTTCGATCTCGGCGAGGCACGTGCTTGCCGAGGGACCTCGCGGCGTTCTACTAATATGATCATTGTCGTCGTCGCGCCCCGTCCAACACTCTAAAGTTAAATTTATCAACGAAACGTGAAGCCGTTTTTCTACTACTGAATCGAAAGCAACACCTAAACGACTTTTTTAAGTTCCAGTCTCTCTGGTAATTTTGTTAAAAAGAATAAGTACCGCAAAACTGGCCCGGAGGAAGCAGGACATTAGGCTAACGCCATGTCTCTGCTCGTGCGGCAACACAGCAAAAGCTAACGTTTACGCGTACGTTGCGCCTGCTTGTACGCATGGGGCACCGGTTGGGCCGCAGTACTTGCTCTCCGCCTTTTTCTGAAATTGGCGGTTCGAACTTTGAAGTGTTTGGGCAGGGAACGCGCATGAACACCACAAGCGCTAGCACGAGCCACACTCTTGAAAGTCTGTCTATTGTCGCTTGTGCATTCGTGGAACGTGAACGTGTGTTTTCGTACCAAAAACTCTGAAATTACGATTAAAAAAAAAGGGGGGGGGGGGGTACAATTACATCTCTTCTGGTGTCAGAAAGCAGTCTAATGCCAGTGATGATTTCTGGCGCAGGTGTAATTTTTTCTGGCCGTGACAGAAAGCACGTGTAACGTCAGATGTACCAATGCTGCCTTCATGCGCATGTTGCGCGTGCTTGCACAGATAGGGCGCCAGTCAAGGCGCCCCCCGGACGTGGAGAGCGTTGATCTTGGGAGGAGTGTTCCTACAGTTTCTACGACCGAGCTCCCGAAATAACGACTCGGAATTGAGTTGTTAAAAATAAAGTTTATTTTCTCTATGTCCTGAAATATTTCTTGTTTCAAAAAGCTCTTTTTTCTTGTCGTTGTCTAGTTTCTATGGTATAAACACATAAGGGGCATGTTCCAAAGATGTAAAACTACGCACGCTTTCCCGTAGTTTTGGAGAGAACAGTTGTGCGAGGTTCGTTCACCAATGATGGTGCCTCCTTAACTCGCAAAAGGGCCGGTCCAGTGAATGAAGAAACTTAAAGGACACATGCAAAGAAAAAAAACATTTTTTTTTAAACAGCTTAGATGGAAAAAGGATATTATAAAACGATTATACAACGAAGAAAAAAAATTTTTAGAGCTATATTTACGGCGCTATACGAATTTGTAGTTGGCGCCCGCTGGAGCCGCCGCTGGTCACGTGGTAGGCCCGCGCGCCGCCGCCCTGCGTCGCCGAGCCGTAAAGCGACGCCGCCGCCGCACGCTGAGCGTTGTGCGAACGCCGCTTCAACGCGTTTCTCCACGCCGCCGTCGCCGCCGCCGCAGAAGTTCGTCTGGTTCGGGGCGCCGCCGCCGTCATCTGACCGGCGCACAGGTCGATCACGTCTGCTTGCGCTTTTTCAGGAGTTTCCTTTGGGCTCTAAAAGTTACTTATTCATCTTAGTTTTTTGTTATACTTCAAACAAAGATGAATAAGTTACTTTTAGAGGCCATAAGAAGCTTCCGAAAGAGCGCGAGCACCACGTGACAAATATGGGCCCGTCACGTGACGGGCGCCAACTACAAATTCGATAGCGCCGTAAATATAGCTCTAAAAATTTTTTTTCTTCGTTGTAAAATTGTTTTATGATATCCTTTTTCCATCTAAGCTGTTTAAAAAAAATGTTTTTTTTCTTTGCATGTGTCCTTTAATGCAACGATCCTTCGGTCATTTGGGCGACGTAGATTTGTGCTAGCACTCGGGAATATTGCCATTCGATATGCAAAAGCGATTTGCAAATCCTACAAGGGAAGCAGCTTGTTTGTTGTTTGTTGCAATGTATGAATTTCAGAAAAAAAACTGCGCCTCCGAATTCTCGAAACAAATGAAGCCAGTAAAAAAAAAAAAGATAAGTTGACGCTATTGTTTCAGGATTAACGCCCTCGAGAACAAAGCTCCGTCATGCCCAATGCGTCGTTAAATTACGCGTTGTATTTTTTTTTTGTGAATGGTGTTTTTTGTTGTCTGTTTAGTTCTTCCGTCAACACATAATAGCCTTAACAAGGCGCCAGCGTCGGCAAAACTACTAAAGTAACGCACATGAAAGCAAATGCAATCGACCGCTCTCGCTTCACTTTTTTTTTTTCTTTTGCGGTTGTCTTCGGGTATCTTCCATCATAAGCCGGTTTCATCCTCTACCGCAGGTGATTGGCCTCACCTGCTCGTGACACATCACGTTCCCAATTAACATTGTCTTTAACTAGCAAGCCGCGCTAATTAAAATACTCGCATCTTGACAGTGATGAATCAGGCCGCGAGCAACGTAGAGATTTCGGAGATAAACTTATGCAGGAGATGGAATCGAGATCGCCGGAATCCTATTACAGTTGCACGCTTTGAGGTAGGTACCATTAATAGTTTGTCCAGATTCTATTTGAACCTACCGGCCAGAATTCGCAACTTCAAAGCCGTGAAGTAGAGAAGCGGAGTACGCCTATCAAAATGCACAGCAGAAACTGTCGCAGCTTGGCGACCGAAATATGAAACAGGGAAAACAGGATTTAAGTACACGCCGTTGGAGCTGGAAATACAAATCCAAAAAAAGAGACAAAAATGATGTGGAATTTTAGTGTTAGCCGTCCTTCTGCAGTGTTCCAGTATTATATTCGAATTACATTCGTAGTACTGCAGAAAAAAGCATTTGACTGGAGAAAAAAAAAAGACTATTTAAAATGCTCTTGCGTCTATTTTCCTACTGAGCGATCGGAGAGCCAAATCTATGCGATCTATGGAGATATCTCGCCGAGTTAGGTCAGAAGATGACCTCTCTGATGTGGCGGCTAAGTGCGATGTTTCATGCGCTCACGTCACGTTTATTTCGACACTGCGTTATCTTTAGGTCAAACAATGCATATACTTTCGCCTACCTCATTCACCGCGTGCTCTCTTAAAGCGTGGCGCCCCCCCCCCCAAAAAAAAAAAAAAAAAAATGAAGTGTATCTTTCACCGCGGGCGCTCGTTCTCTGCCCAAATGTAGCCCAGATGCCAAAACTACAAAGTGTCACAAAAAAAAAAAAGTTTTTTTTTTTTGAAAAAATAAACTAGGCATGGCCGAACGCTCATTCTCCGCCCAAAGGTAGCGCTAGAGGTCACAACCAGATGCCAAAGTTTCAGCCCGATCCGATACCTTATTCAAAAGTTATAAGTGATTTTCTGAAAATTTCAATCGGAAAATGTCGGCTGACCGAGTTTTCGAATACGTGGGGCTCTATGACACCAGAAACCGAAAACGGGCAAAAATGGGCTCCCTTTTCCCATTGAAATTTTCAGAAAACCCCTTATAACTTTTGAATAAGGTGTCCGTTCGGGCAGAAACTTTGGCATCTGGTTGTGACCTTTAGCGCTACCTTTGGGCGGAGAATAGCGTTCGGCGACGCTTAGTCTATTTTTGCAGTAAAGAAAACCCTGTAAATGTTTTTGTGACACCTCTTTAAACTGTTACAAGCGATTTTCTGAAACTTTCAATGGGGGATGCGTGGAGTTATTAAAATGTGCGCTGCAGGTTCAACTGACTCTAGTGTCTATGCGACCTCCGGGAGGCAAATTGAAGCAGACAGCAACCAGTCCCCTTTTGCGGTGCTCCTGTGCATTTCTATGGGAGACGCGCACTGCATTTTGTCTCTTCGCCGGAAAATGACGTGGAACAGTTTTGTTATTTGGGTTGTACCGAATAGTATGTACCTTGATGAACATTGTAAAAGTGTATTTGTTTTAGTTAGCGCATTTTTTTCATCAGTAAACTATGTTTAACTTTGCTATATTTCAGGCCCAAACCTTTGTTCCACAGAGTGCGTGCAAAAACAAGCGTCGATTCTAAGCAAAATAACAGTATAAAGGAATGTACAGGGTGATACAAGGAGACGCCTGGCTCTTTAAATCGATCGGAAAATTCGGTTTCTTAACCTATCGCGCTACGACTTTGTGCAGCGTTGCCCACAGATGGTGCATTTTGTTTTGTAAAATTTGCAAAGAGCGAGCTTACCTGAGGAAAAAGTAAAGAAAGAAAAAGGCTTAGTTCCTATTAGAGTTCCTGTATAGGCTCCCTACGGGAGCCAGAGTTGCGCGTTCACGCATGGCATGTGGATCCAGCTCCTCACGTGACTGAATTCGGCGAATAGCAGCGCCGCGCGTTCGAGGCGCGCGGCGGGCTCAAAAGCCTGGGAACGTACGCCGGGGCGCGTGCAACGTCTACTTTGCTGCACGACACTTGATACGGCTCCTCACGTGATCGGATCTCGGCGAATAGCGGCGAGGGCGGCACGCGGCATGTGGAATCAAACGCGCAACTCTGGCTCCCGTAGGGAGCCTATACAGGAACTCTAGCTCCTATGGAAACGCAGCGACGCCACCGGTCTGCAAACAACACGGCGCCGTTTCACACGGGAGACAAGAGATGGCGCAAGCGGTCGCGACGCCAACTGCGGCCAACGAACGAGCATACGACGCCGAGAGCCGGCGTCTTTTCTTTAGCAGACGATCTTTTCGAATAAAAAGCGGCGCGCGTTCCGCAGGGGGCGACAGTCGCAGAAACAAAAACACTGATATGAAAAAAGCTCGCGCCGCTTTTGATTCGAAAAGATCGTCTGCTAAAGAAAAGACGCCGGCTCTCGGCGTCGTATGCTCGTTCGTTGGCCGCAGTTGGCGTCGCGACCGCTTGCGCCATCTCTTGTCTCCCATGCGAAACGGCGCCGTGTTGTTTGCAGACCGGTGGCGTCGCTGCGTTTCCATAGGAGCTAAGCCTTTTTCTTTCTTTACTTTTTCCTCAGGTAAGTTCGCTCCTTGCAAATTTTACAAAAAAAAAAAAAGCACCATCTGTGGGCAACGCTGCACAAAGTCGCCGAATTTGCCGGTCGATTTAAAGAGCCTGGCGTCTCCTTGTATCACCCGGTAGAGTGTGTTCAAGGCTCGTCAGCATTTCTGTGATGCTTGTATATTGATAATATGCCATTCCTGTCATTATATGAAAATGACCCTATCTTGCATCTTTACGAGTGCTTAAAAACATTCAAAACGTACAGAATACAGTAGGTCAGAGCCGTATATGTAGAGAGTTTGGTCAATAGGAGGCGCGGGCAGAGCCAGGGCGTGCGGCAGACTCGGAAAGAGGGCTTGGCATGCTCTCTTGACCAACCAGAAGCCGAAAACAATCCCCTAGCGGTGGTAGCGAGAAACAGTTCTGATCAAAGGTCTATGTTCGTAAATGGTTTTAATAAGCGCGTAAGAGTGAAGTGTAGTGACTCTTTGTGGTTGAAAATAGGGTGCACGTGATGTTTTGATCATGGTCATACAGAAAGATGTAAGAAACGAATGCGCCGCTCAACTCTGTTTTGCTCGGATAGAGTGTGACCGCTCGGACGGCAGATTCCCGGCCCTCGGCGCTTGGCGTACGGATTATGTCGATCGTTCCGCTAGTCGCACTCTTCCACCATCATTTTGGATAAGCGGGATTGAAACATCACGTGTACCATATTTTCAGTCATCGAGAGTTACTCCAATGCAGTTATCAGGTTTGTTTCTCGCGACCACCGCCAGGGTATTATTCCCGGCTTCTGGTTGGTCACATTCGAATTTCTGAAGACGCCCTGGAACACGCCCAGCCCGCTTTCGGCCAATGGCGCCTTCTGATTTGTCTCCTATACTTCCCAACGAATGGCCAAACTCTCTACATATACGGCTCTGCAGTAGGTGGGTTATAAAAGGTGTCTCCTTTTATTCTTTTCTGTGCCGGGCAACTTTTATCAGGCACTTGTTCTCTAAGATTTCGAGCCTGCGGGTGATGTTTTGAACGTAAAACGTTCATTTTCGCACAGAGCAGAAAGAATGCTGGAGTACTTACTTATTGAAAATCGAACTATATTACGTGGCCTTCAATTTATTTTGATCGAACATGCACAGCAAGTTACTGATCCAGTGTTACTGCGTAGTTCTGGCCGTCTCTCTTGGCTTTCCAGATGTCCTCCGTTTCAAACGCGCCGACGTCGAGTTCGCGCTAACAGTGTCCGACAGTGCACATAAATACACGTACGATGCACTTTTAGCCCCGTTTTTAATGCAATGAATTTGTAGAAAAAACGCCCTGACCACATATTTCGTCTCTCTGACTGAAAGATGCTTCAAGCTACCTAGTACGTATGAATTATTCGGGATATTTGCTCTTATAATCGAGCGCAGGGAGAAAATCCACTCACTCTGTCCCATAGAAATGCATTATGCTTCCGGAAGCCAATTATCGACTGGTTTCCTACGGTACACTAGCGCCAGTTAAACCTCTAGCGTATATTATAATAACTCTATAGGAAAATTAGGCAGTTTTCGCACGCTTTTGGTCCCATGGCGCCATTGAGCTCAATGAATTCGAGAGCTCCATCGGCCGCTGCTTTCACATCGAAAATTAACCTTTGAATAGATAACGGTTAGTTCTGAAATTTTGGCATTTGGTTCGGACCGCTAGCGCTACATTTAGGTGGAAAATGAGCTTTTAACAATCCGTAAATTTATTTTGCAACCCCCCCCCCCCCCCAAAAAAAAAAAAAAAAAAAAAAACGGCAAATACTTTTTTTTTTTTTTTGGGGGGGGGGGGGGGCAGCTTTTGCAGATATTGAGTGTCAGAGTGTTCTGTGGGGAAGTTATTACTCTGTGCACTCGTAAATACGCACGGACAATTTTAAGAGCGCAGACAAGTTTCTGCGTACCGCACGGGTATCTCAGTTTCTCGTGCATTCGTTGCTTACATATTTTTTTTTTTTGGTTTAACTCCCTGGAAATTAACTTCAACCGATAGCGCAGGCAATTTTTTGCGACACGGCGTCACCTGTACTTTGAAACCTGACTGCACAAAGAGGCCACCGAGCTGCAAAACCGTCGTATGCACCTTTTTTGTTTAGCCTCGCACCCAGCCACGTTGTCCCCCTATCCGGTATGCATTCCGAACAAAAAGCAAGAGATTACAACCCCGAACAAGTAAAAAAGAATAGAACGGTCATAACAAGAACGACTGACGGTTGCAATTAAAATGTTAATATGTTCTACTGTCGAGGCGAGAAGAAAGCGATGTTTTCACGCATACCGGAAGTTCCAGAATTGAAGATGGCGGCGCCCACGTAGAAAAGGTGTAGACGCCGAGGCCGTATGTTATCGGTGGACGAATATACCACACGCAGAGCCGTATATGTAGAGAGTTTGGCCATTCGTTGGGAAGTATAGGAGACAAATGAGGAGGCGCCATTGGCCGAAAGCGGGCTGACGTGTTCCAGGGCGTCTTCAGAAATTCGATTGTGATCAACCAGAAGCCGGAAATAATATCCTAGGTGGTGGTCGCGAGAAACAAACCTGATAACTGCATCGGAGTGACTCTCGGTGACTGAAAATATGGTACACGTGATCTTTCAATCACGCTCATCCAAAATGATAGTGGAAGAGTGTGACTAGCGGAACGATAGACATAATCCTTACGCCAAGCGCCGAAGGCCGGGAATCCTGCCGTCCGAGCGGTCACACACTGTCCGAGCAAAACAGAGTTGAGCGGCGCATTCGTTTCTTACATCTTTCTGCATGATCATGATCAAAACAACACGTGCACTCTATTTTCAACCACGAAGAGTTACTACACTTCACTGTTACCCGCTTATTAAAACCATATACGAACATACACCTTTGATCAGAACTGTTTCTCGCTACCACCGCTAGGGGATTCATTTCGGTTTCTGGTAGGTCAAGAGAGCATGCCAAGCCCTCTTTCCGAGTCTGGCGCACGCCCTGGCTCTGCCCGCGCCTCCCATTGACCAAACTCTATATATACACGGCTCTGACCACAAAGACGTACACGGCTGAACCTCTTAAATCGGGATCGGCTTGCGCCACCTATCGAGTGATTTTACAAACACCAGAACAGCGTTTCTTTTTTTGTAGTTGTCAGTGACTTATGCGGGTAGAAACTGAGGGAGAGGAGGATATGAGAGCGCGTGGAGACGCCTGAGCGTCCACTCTCATTGGCTCCGATGAAAGGATAGTGGGTAGACCTCAATGCTAGCTGCGTCGAGGTCTACCCACTATCCTTCCAATCGGAGCCAATCAGAGCTCGACGTTCTGACGTCACCGCAACCCCTGCGAATGAAGCGGACGAACTTCGCTGCGCATAGCTGCCTTTGTCTCTACTCATTGCTCGAACGCGTTGGAAGGCGGATGCTGAGCGCTGGACGCCGGCGATGGACGCTCAAATGGTTTGGAACAGCGAGTCAAAGCTAGCACACCCGTATATACAGAGAGTTTGTCCATTCATTGGGAAGTATTGGCGACTCCAGCGAAATCGACGCCGCGTAGCGGCAACCCCGCGAAGCTCATGAGAGGAGGTCGTTTCAACTCTGTCGTCTGCTATCGCTGCTTGGTACTCGTAGGCAGCATAGAAACAAATATCGTTTCCAGTGAATATTTTTATGCTTCCGCCGTGTCATTACTACGCATTGACTAGAAGATGGTATCTACAGTCGAAAAGTCGCTATGCTTTCATGAGTAACACCGATTTTACGCTACAGTGCAAGAAATTTATGGTGGTCCGCGTGCTGAACGACGAAAACGACCTCCTTTCGTCCGCCATTTTTCCTGACCAGCGCGCCTCCTGTAGTTCGCTGGAGTCGCGAATAGGAGGCAAATGAGGAGACGCCATTGGCCGAAAGCGGAAGGCGTGTACCAGGGCTTCTTTTCAAATTCAAATGTGGCCAACTAAAAGCCGGAAATAATACCCTGGCGGTGGTCGGCAGAAACAAAATTTATAAGTGCGTCGGAGTAAATCTCGGTGACTGAATTATATGCTGCACGTGATGTTTATATCACGGTCATTCAAAATCACGGTGGAAGAGCGCGACTAGCCGAACGATCGACATAATCCATATGCCAGGCGCCGAGGGCCGGGAATCTGCCGTCCGAGCGGTCACACTCTGTCCGAACAAAACAGAGTTCAAGCGGAACATTCGTTTGTTACATCTGTTTGCATGATCATAAGTGAAAAAGTCACGTGCACCCTATTTTCAACCATGAAGAGATACTAGATAAGAGCCCTTAGGCTCTTCTTAAAACTGTTTCTCGCTACCACCGCTATAGGGGATTCTTTTCGGCTTCTGGTTGGCCAAGAGGGCATGCCAAGCCCTCTATCTGCGTCTGGTGCACGCCCTGGCTCTGCCCGCCTCTCCCATTGACCAAACGCTCTATATACATGGCTGTGGTAGCTAGCTTCGCGTCTACACGCTAATCATTCCAACCAGAGCTTGACGGTCAATTTCTATCTGCATAACAGCCCCAGGTTGGCAAGGCAAGCCAGCGAGACCTTGTTCGAACCAGCGTTGACGCATTTTGTTGCCATTTTGCAGACACTTCGATCCACATCAGTCAGAAACTCTTTCAAGGCACCATGTATTTACTAGGTCGAGTGACACCACTGGGTGCCATCGTTTGACGCCTTTCGATGGGTAAGACCCACACCTCTTATGATAACGATGTAGTTTTGTCTGTTTGTTTGTTACGTCACCTGTCGGGGGGCCAGCGCAGAATACACGTGGGACTCAATTGAGTGCCGCCGCGTCAGTCCAATTCCTTTCGTATGTAGGTTCAGTCGAAGCACGCGAGGTGGCCACAATGCTCCCTGGAAATTGAGATGAAATTCTCTGTTTGAAATCGAGTGACGTAAGTTTTAGACAAAATAATATATACCAAGTTCAGCGAATATGAAATTTGAGAGCGCGTTCTGCCGCATGACGCTGTACCTGGGGTGAGTGTGTGTGTGCTGGCTTTATTGATGAAAGTTTTGTGAAGAATAAAGTATGTGCGTGTGTGTGTATGTGTGTGCACGCGTGTGTGTGTGTGGAGGGAGGGAGGGAGGGACGGAGGGGGTGTTCAAGATATATAGCGCAAGAGTTGTATAAGAACATTTTCGAAAAACAAAAATGGAATGTGTTCCACGGCGAAGCAACTCGAATGAGAAAGTTTAAAATTGAAACTTTGAAGACCGAAAATTAGGAGGTTTTCTCTTCGTGCGAGTGTCCGATCGCCTGGTTTCAACATGACGAAATTGCCAAGATACTCTCGAATACACTTCGTGGCCTACGGTTCGTTTACGTATACAGATGATAAGCTTTGGTCCTGTTTTTACTCCCCATGGCATCGTTCTTTGTTTTGTTTTGTTCAGATTCACCGGGACTGGGCAGTCCTGTGTTCTCAACTTGCGCACGGCACCGCGTCGTCTTTATTTCCATCCGAGAGAACTCAAAACAAAGAAGAACTTCACACAATTCAGCAGCCGCTTTGTGCTGAGAGACGAAATGAAGAAAAAAAAAAAAAAAGAACGGGGAAATGAAGAGAGGCAGGAGGAAGAGCTGCTCAGAGGGGCTTTATCTCGGTCAGAGGGGCTTCATCTCGGTCTACCTTCCTGGCTGCCAAAAACTCGAAAAGCATTTTTTGTTTTGTTTTGTTACATCCAGGGATATACAGGTAGGAAGGCATAAGAAAACCGTCTCCGGTGTATGGTCGTTGAGTTCAAACTTCTCGGCAGACGCAGAAGGGACTACTCGGATGGCTTCAATTCCGGATATGAACGGGAGCGTTTGAACCAGGAGGATGAATAAAAACGGATGTGTGTTTGGGCTACCCTGTTGCTTCCTATTACTATTTTTTTTTTTTTTTCAGGTTTGGCAGTCCATTTATCTTTTTAGGTGCTGACGCCTATGTTGGGGAGAGACCGTAAAACGTAAAGACAGAAACCAAAAAGGCATAAATGAAGCGAACGATTGGAAAGAAAAAGACCCATGAAGATTGTACGAGTGGTCAGACTTTCAATCGTCTTTCGCTGTCTTTCCCTGGTGCCTCAAGGTGTGAAGGATTGGCGAGGTGGGAATTGCGGTGTTAAGGCATTAAGGCAACAAAACCGCAACAAACGAAAAAGTTTGCCTGACGAATCGAGTGCGCTCGACGGAAAGAGGCAGAAAATAGATGGGCTTATTTTCCGTAGGTATTCGTATGAGCTAATGTGTGGAGAATAAATAATCTGGCGCGAGAGAGCCGGAGGGTTAGCGATTGAACGGTAAGCGCGGTGACACAAAGGCACGATTGATAACGACAACTTGGGCATTTAACAGTGCCCGATCGACAAGGGCATCAAGTGTAACGTTCTCCGCACACATCCTCGATGAGCTCGACCTTATCTCGTTATGTACGTGTTGTGATAAATCTAAATGGTATATGACAACGCCGAGGCCGGGAAGACATTGATTTATACGAAGGTTGCAGTTGAAGAGACTTTTGAATCTGGCAAGGCACACTTCAGTCAGTTATTTTTATTTGTCGCATTTCTTTACCCTAAATGATTTACAGTGAATACGTTACCCTACCGAAAAACTTAGTATAGCTTTTCACTATGAATTATGGAAGTGAAAATCGGTTTCTGGAAACCTGAAATTCAGATTGCAGACAAAAGAATAATTTCTGAAAACCTGAAATCAAGATAGAATTTAGATAGGTTTCCAGTTTCATCATCTAGATAGCGAAATGTTACACTGGGTTTTTCGGTAGGGTATTTTTTCTTCGCTGTATTTTCTTCTTTTTTAAATATTTTTTTTGGTGTGTTATTAACTTCCTTGTCTATAATACCTTGCCTGAAATTCTGGTACAAATAAGCACGTGATGAATTATTATATTAATAGATAACACAATGATATGGTAAAAAAAATGTAGACATCCGATGGTATTGAACTCAGTAATGGAGAAACGTGGTGGAGTTTTGGTGTCCCTACTTTTTCACTGGGATCAACTTGATGTGTAAACATATTAGACAACGTGACAGCATCTCAGTCAGTGGTGACGGCGAGCGCTCATTCATTTCCAACTTTATTGCCTATATCAAACGTAAGCGCAAAGTCCAGGAATCAAATCGTGTCTTGCATACTGGCAGAAAAAAATTCGTCGATTCATTGTCACGAAGACATTTGTCATGATGTTTGTACTGCTATAGTGTCGCAACTCCAGCGCGTTGTCGATCTGGCTGTTGCACTGCAAGAATGAGTTTGCCTTGTCACAAACTCGATACGTTGTGAATTTTTGATCTCTGTTCACAACGAAGAGCTTTGTTCTTGTCACATACATCGTCAGCTGCACCCAGCACCGTTTACTTCTTAACTGAGCTTGCACACTCCAATCACATCCTTCACCCAAGCCCCCCCATAAACCCCCCTGCGCCGCACCACCACGTACCAGTCATGTCAGTGAATCGCTACGCCGACCAATCAAAAAAGGCAGTAACTCCGTCAGCAGAACGTTGTCATGGGCCGTTGTATCTGCGCATCGCGGACTAACAATGGTTGGTGGTAATGGGACTGTCTGAAAAGCTTCTGGATCATTCTTCACTTGCATCTGATTTGACCACAGTACCAAAGTTTAACCTTCCCGTAAAGTCGCAAGTATAGAAGAAAAAAAGAAGAAAAGCTAGTAAACTCAACCAAATTTTAGATTCCTGTCAGCACCCCAATAACATTCAAATCACGTTGTTTTAGCCGCGAGCTGGTGCCACCCGGGCTTTCTTCCTTTCTTACTCTGATCCGGAAACTTGGACAAAAGAAAGTTTCGTGTCATGTCCGACTGCGAATCGATCTCCTCGGGTCGAACTGGTCGGGCGTTGTGGCCGGAGCAGCGCACGCGGACTTGGCTTGTACGCCTTCGGAATGAATTCGAGGGCCGGCCAAGACGCCCGCGCGCGCCTTTCTTGCGCTGATTGTTCCGAAGGGGCATTGATTTCCCATTAGCGCATACTTTGTTCGGGGCCCTCGACGCCCCGTTTAATTGCCGTGTCGGCAAAACATTTGTGGAAATGCAAAAAAAAAAGACAAAAGCTTTATTGTTGTTTGTACGTAGACGAGAAATTGTCGTGACGTGATTATGATAGCGTCCATCTTCCACGTGGATTTTTGATCTTTAGAACGACAGGGAGAGTCCTTCCATTGACTCTGGCTTATAGCGCGAACCCACTGCTTTGGATGAACGTTACTTTCGGTTCCAGTCGAGCTCCAATGCTCACATGTGTTTGCGCCGGTTCAACACACTCGTAGTACGTGTATACTATATAAAGCTTATATCGGACAAATTTGCATATCTCAGTTTTGTATTATTAACAAGTGAGTCGTCGGTCACATTAAATATAGGCCACGAGGAATAAAACAAAATGATATTTTCGAATTAAAAAAAAAAAAAGAAAACGTTTTCTGGAGTAAAATAAATACGGGGGGATGTTATACCAGACTCCTCCAAACGCTTACCAAAAAACCCTTCACCTGCTCTGTTTTTACGCGCCCAAAATATGTTATAACTTATAACGAACGACGGAAACCGCTTCGAATTGTACACCACCATATGCAAACTATAATAATATTGAATAGTGTCAAACAGGGTTGTAGACCTTGCCGAAAAAATAAAAGTTACTAGTTAATAGCTATTAGTTAGTAGCACAGTAAAGGAACGCGTTACGGGCCTACGATACATCAAAATAAAAAGAACACGTTACCGTTATCGTTACGAATAAAAGGTAACGCACGTTACTTTGCGGCACTTTTTATTTATGAATCGACAACGTTTCTTGACACTGGGACGATGGGCACGGGCGTTGGGATTTTTGTAAAGTGGGATTGCGTGCGCGAGGCAAAGAGAGCCAAAAGTTTGAAGGTATATGTGGGACGAGTGCAAGAATTCGTACGACTTGGCGCCTAAAAACACGAAAAAAAAATAAAATGTTTTTTTTTTTTTTAAGTTTTGGGAAGATGACGGACGAGTGATACGTTACCGGTTGCTCGAAATAAGTAACGTAAGTATACGTTATAAGTTAGTGACAAAACACTGCTGTCAATATGCGTCTACTGATGCTCAGTTTGCGGGCCCACAAACTCCGCGTGTGAACAATCTGGTTTTAGAGGAGTAGAGAGGTTTCGAGGTGCATACGCTTTTTTTTAACTGGTATCACAGTCACTGCTAGATTGAGAACGGTAGGGAGGGGTTTCACTTGTCTCGTCTCGAGTGCGCGCTTCCTACTTTCGATAACGCTTTGGCGTCTGGTGAGCCTGGAGCGTGCACACGCATGCGAAAGCACGGCGAAAAGCAACAAGATCTATACTGGAGGCCGCGGGAATCCGAAAGAGACGCCCGTTTTCATCCTCTTTCCGACTATATTCTCCTGCCGAAGGCATACACACCAAAATGTCTTGCATATGAATGGGAGTTTCCGTCGGCGTCTCGGCAGTATACTACGTGCATACTGTGTGACAGTGCTCCGTACCGCGTGGTTTTAAAACTAAAGGATCGGGTATGCGCGATGGACGACGAAATTGCCGCAATATTAAAATGAACGCCCCAGATTCATTATTGGTTCCTGCATGCTAAGCAATGCAGAGCGCAAGTTCGTCTGCTTCTTGCACAGGGGCTGCGATGATGTCAGAACACCGAGCTGTTATTGGCCGATTGAAAAAAAAAAATAGTGGGTAGATCTCAAGTCATCTAGCATTGAGCTCTGTCCACTATCCTTCCAATCAAAGCCAATCAGAGCTCGACGTCGTCTTGACGTCACCGCAACCCCTGCCCAAGAAGCAGACGACTTGCTCTCCGCAATACCTATATGCAGACATCAATAATGAATCGAACTAATAGCTCTTTTTATTTTTATAACATCGAGTTTTTTGAAGTGGCGATAAGGAAAGTGTGTCCCGCATGCAAGGGGCGGTTCGGCAGTGACCGTTCCACAGTAACGACCGTTGCCCGATCCATGTATATATATTACGCTCGCGCACGCACGCACGAGAAACGGCCTCGCGGTCGCTTCGTGTCCAATCACGCTGACCATATCTGGAGCCACGGGCGGCGTTTCCTTTGTCCCCCAACGCTCGTTATGTCCTCGCTGGACGCTCCTCTCGCATCGATTGAAGGAGGGTGTGTGACGCCGCTACTCCTGCTGTTGCTCGCTGCCCCCAGGTTGAACGACCGAGGACCACTGAGAACCTCTATTGTTCCCCCCTGGCCAGTTCTTTTTCTTCAGTCTTTTGATTTTTGTTTTTATTCCTCATTCTTCGACCTGTGGTTGTGGCAGTCATGTGAATTCCCTCGTCAGAGTAAACACAGATACGCACGAAAAAATAAGATACCACGCGTGCGACTGGACGCTACATACGTCACGTCAAGACGCAATCGGTAACGTCCGCCTTTTTTTTTTTTTCGTGCAATTCTATGTTACACTTGTGGATTTGTTTTTTAGTCACTGGCAGGATTAGGACGGCGAGGCTGCTCTTAGGGATGGTCGGACTCCAGCACGCGTACGTATATGGCCTTCCGCCGTGCTTTTTGGCTGTCCGCGCGCGTACGAGGTGCACGAGGCAGTGAAGCATTGTCGAAGGTAGGAAAATCGCACAGGGGATGGGACAACTGAAGCTCTACCCTGCCGTTCTTATCTTGTCAGAGACTGTAGGTTTCTTGCCGCGTAGTCGCCTCAGACTTCGGCGTCAAGAAAGCGTTCCAAGAAAACCGATCGAAAAAGCGTTTCGAGAACGGCAGTTGCCGCAGAGTTGGACAGCTCCTATAAGATGATTTCGACGCCCAGTCCAGCAGCGTCGAGGCGTCCTGTCAAAGTCAGGATTTAACGTGGCGTGCCGGCGCCTCACTCCAGCTGCGTAGCTCGCAACGCCATGGATACTTGCTTTCCTCGCACGACTATGACATCTCTAATGAAGGCATTTTATGCTTTTGACCTGACTCAGAGTAAAAAAAAAAACAAGCAAACCTCATTTTTTCTAATGAAATAGTAACGGTTTTAGCTACAGTAGTGGTATGGAACGCTACGTGGCCAGAAGAAATGTACTCACCTACAAACATAACGCAAGCGTGTGCGGGGACATTTGGACAAATTTTGCGTACGCCTAATCGAAGCTATGGAAGAACGAGTACTAACCATTAGGAAAATATTATCAAGCCACATAAACACCATTTCCATCTTTGCGAGGCTACGACTGGCGGCGATGTGGGACTTCGTTGTACGCTATACGCATACTAAGTACATTTTCAGTTTAGAATGGGCTTCGCGGAGGTTTAGAACGGACGAGATACCACGAGCGGCCCCCACAAGAAAACGGGGACGCGGCCGCATATCATTTGAGCTGTCATCAACTGTCTTGCGGCTCTTGACGCCCGACCGCAGCAGTTGCTTATGGAAATGAGGCGTCCGCTCTTCGCTTCGCAAATGGCCAGAATGTCAACACCCTTTAGTTATATTTCTTGTTTTCGTGCCTCGTCTTCTTCCATGCGTCGCCTATTATATTGTCCCAAGCTCCACAATGACACGTCAGTCAACGCTCTGTTGACTCTCTTTCTGATCAATTACCGGTAGTAGCCCCGGACTCGCCTATGTGGTCAGGTCGATGAATCTTCACCTCGAATCGTATATACACTCAACTTCGTTTCAACCGTAACGATGGACCGCAGAGAACGCCACAAACTGTGGAAGCCAATCCAATGACACGAGAGTGCCGCGTGAGCTTGAATGAGGGGTGCAGTGACGCCGCCCGGTCACGTGACACCTTTCCAGAGCTGGATTGGCTGAAACAGCCCGTAGCAACCGCTGCGGACGTACCTAAAGTAAGGCGGAGGACCACAGGCGCGGTGACACCGGCTGCCGACACAATGCGTCCGTCGTGAACTGACGGCTGCTCAGAAAAAGGTTTCGGTCTGCAGGTTCGGTTCTTGCTTACACAAAACGTGGGAAGTCACCGCTGCCTTTGCGACGACCACCACCAACAACAACCACCACCACCGCCGCAGCCATCGGGCACGTCTCACGGGGTGGGTCCCTCCCTCCTCAAAGTGCATACGCTCGAAAACAGCACGTGATTCGAAAGACACGGGGAGAAACGCGCGGAGGAGGCTAATGGGCATCGATTTTGACGTGGGAACCGTCGCGATCGAGCGCCCGACCTGAGCACTCGCACACGAACACACGTACAAAACGAAATAAGTTTTGTGCGAGTTCCGAGGAGTTTCACAGAAGAGCGTTCGTAATGAATTGCAGGAGGACGGCGCGGTTCCGTTCGGTTCTGTTTAAGCAGTCGGTGCTCTAAGAAGAAAGAGGACAATTGATGGTGGCCGCTGCCGATGGTCCTTTCTTCCGCTCTTTCGCGGATGGGGGGGAATGTCGCTCGCGCGATTCCCAGGAGGAGGAGGAGGAGGAGGAGTCGCCGGGGAAACGAATTGCAATTTTGTGCTGAGCGCCAGTTGGATGCGAAAGGTGGAGTACGTGGAACACGGGGCAAAGAGGTGTGGAAGGAAGGGAGAGGAGGCACCGAGGGCCTTTTCTGGTAATAGAAAATGATTAAATGGTTTTTGGGTTCTTCGTTGCTTCGTTTGTTTGTCCTCTTCAGGCCCGTTCACACACTTGCAACCGAGTAGGACCGACTGAGACACGACCGGTTTTCAAGCATCTTGCGACGGCGTAGGACCAGATGCGCTGCTGCGGAGCAGGTCCCAAGCCGTCGCAAAAGACTCGAAAACCGGCCTTGTCTCAGCCTGTCCTACTCGGCTGCAAGTATGTGAACGGGCCTTTACCTGTTCTTCTATCCGTTTCTGGGGGTTCGTTCGATTGTTCGTTAAATAATGTACTCATATGTATTCTTACGGTGTGCCACTCCCGGCCCATGCGGTCCCTCTAGCGGTACAAGCAACGTCTCCACCACCCGAATCAGTATGCGCTACGTCCACGGCACATTAGTATGAGCCATAAGGGAGATCCACACACTTGCAGTGAGTTCGACAGAGTGCGATGGTTGCTATGACAACAGCTGCGTCGGCTCCAACAAAACGGGGTAAAAACCGGTTTCGTTGGAGCCGACGCAGCTGTTGCCATAGCAACCCTCGCACGCGGTCGGACTCAACGCAAGTGTGTGAATTGCACTTTTAAGGCTGGTTCACACACTTGCGTGAGTTCGACCGAGTGCGACTGCAACGGCTTGCGACATTAATCTTTTTACGGATTGCTATGGCAACGGAGCGGTGGTAAGCGGCTTAAAGCCCCGTCACCATAGCAACCCGTAAAAGGATTAACGTCGCAAGCCGTTGCAGCCGCACTCGGTCGAACTCACGCAAGTCTGTGAACCAGCCTTTACGTCGTTCCGTACCATCAAGGCCCTTGACAGCGGCAGGCGATTTGCCATCCTGTTATTCTGCTTCATTTGAGAGGCTGAACCAAGTCATTTCGAGGACTTCTCAGTATGGTACGCGATCGTGAATGCTGTAAACTGCGCAAGCTAGTAAATTTTTGCTCGGGCTGACTAGCTGCCGTGGCGACCGCGAGCAGACAAAATGATTCGTTTCGACGGCACACAACCTGAGCGATCGTTCAAGCTCAAGATGACGGAGGCACGCCACCTACCTTTGCTGTCGTTCTGACACTTTTTACTCTATCTAGTTTCGCGGGTCTTGATATTCCGACCGGTAAATGTTACGTCCGTCTTTTTACATCAGTCGTACGTCCGGAAACACGAGCCGCCACGGATTTGCAGGTTACAGAATGTTTCACATGCTTACTAGAAGATGGCGCTGGTCAAACGCAATCATCATCATCGTTTACATGGTTTAGCCAGTTTTACGATTCGCTAAAATACGTTAAATTTCACGTTCCGTTTCACGGAACGGACCAGCTGCACCGTTCATGATTTCGAAACCGTGTACTATTAAAGCGACTCGCCAAAACTCGCTAATGGCACGTTCACACTGGAAGCGGATTCGCAAACGCGAAGCGGATCCGCGCGTTCTCAACCGCAAAGCGGCTGGGATCGAGCGATTGGAGCGCGTTTTCGCCAACTGCTTCGGAACCGATTTGCCCCTACCGCTTTCGCGATCCGCGAAGCGGCAACCAATCGCAACGTAACGTTGCCGTGACGTCGGTGGCTTTCGAAACAAGATGGCATCCGTCGCTGGTGAGGCGTCCAAGACGCTGTAGTCCTAGCGTTGGAGCAGACAAATCAACGAAGAAACGTGATGTCCACGTCCGTCACTTGAATCCGCCGCGAAAATAATTGACTCGATGATCTTAACGGGCTTCGCTCCGGTGATTTGGTTCGGATAAGAGTTTGTTTATTATTTGGGGTGCCACAGCCCGTCGCTCGCTGCCATGTTAATCTTTGCCCGTAGAACGTCGGAACCCGCCCCTGATCGACGGAAATGTCAGCTTTTGTATACCCACTAAGACAGTCGCGTGAACTATTGCAAGCTTTCGACACCGTGCATGACTACCTCGAAGGCCGATAGAGATGTAGTGTGCCTGATTGCGTAGCCAAGACACTACCGCGGAGCTGGCAGGGTACCTAGCGCTAGCTCGACCATTAATGTTCTGCTACCAAAAGGAATACCTACTCAAGAAATAAAGTGTACGAACAAGACGATGTATAGGTAATACGGAGTTTATTTTAGCTTAATGTCAAACAAACACTAGACAAGATCGACGTGCGAGTGACGAGGAGAGTCCGTCACCAACGAAGCTACGACCTGCTAGCACCGAACACATTCCCCCGCACCACGGTCCATCAGTGCCGCTTACAGCTCCGGAAATGATAAAAGCGAACAACGAGAAGGGAAAACTGGCCCTCTATCACGAAAACCAGGTCAAGCTATTCCATAATAGACGTTTCGTTTCACAAAGGCGTTCTCCATCTCCTTAACAGTCGTGGCCGCAAAAAACCGCAATATTGGAATTAAAGCCACCTCCTCGGACGTCAGTTTCGGTGCTCCTTCGGGAAAATTTGTGGCGACGTTCAAGATTATATTTTTGAGGCGTCGTTTAGTTCTAACGTCGTGTTTTGTTTTTGTTTGTTGTTCAGTACTGATTTATTTTAACAGCTCTTTCCCACTCCTGCAATGGCCTCAATCGAGGTCCCAGTTGGTAGGAATAAATAAATATTGCCTCCACTTCGGTGGTCTTTAGCCGAGGAGAGGGAATAAAAAAAAAAGGTGGGGGGGAAGTGTATGAACAGAAGTTTGAGGGTTTTATTTCTTTTACAAGATAAGGAATTTGAGGCGTTGCCTACGATATCCTGCCTATTGATTGTGCTCGTGCTCGTGATTACAAGATAAAGATATATATATGGCCAAACTGGGCATCAAACTGGTGGAAACGAATCAATCGAATTTGCATGCGGTATGATTGTGGGAAACTCAGTAAATGCCGACCGTATAGCTTGGTTTGGCCGTTCTCTGGTTGTCATGAAACAAAAAAAGAAATAACAATGATAAACTTATAACAGAAGAGGAATTATCAGCTTTCTGTTATAATTTCTTCGCATTGCCGAGGAGATTAAAATTTGTGTGTTTAGCGGGCGCAATTTCGCGTTGCAAAACATACCAGACACGCAAAAAGACAAACCAGTCAACGGAAGCCTGGGTTCAATCTATCCACCGCGTTCAGCAGCGCGTGGTAATGTTCGCGCGGAATCGAGAGCAGGTTCATTTAGCATTATGCAAAATTATTCAAACGCGCCCAAAAAGGGGCCGCGATCACGTATGCCGTGTGCACGTAAAGCCAGATCTCAAAGGGGTGGCCTTTTTTTTTTTCTTTCAATTCACGCTTTTCTGTGGCGTCGTTGTCCTACACTGGACGGAACTGTCGCGCAATGCGTTCCGGTGCCTGGTTGCGTCGGTACGCTGAAACGCATTCTAATTGCCTTGACGTTTGCTTTAATTGAATTGGTTTTTCTTCTTCGTTGACGTCGCGGGTTCCTTGTTCCTTCCAGCGTACGCGAGCTATAGAGCGCTAAGTCGGCGCCTTCTGTGTCTTTGACGCCTCGCCGGTAGCATTCTCGATGTTTCAACTAGCAAACGTAAAACGGAGCTGTAGAATGAGCCCTCATATATTATTGCAACGCATTTTTACCGTTGCCATTGTCGTTAAAACCCTATAGTTTTTTTTTTTTTTTTATACTCATTGAAGTCGACACCGCGATCAAATCTGACCAAGAACCATTCCCCCACCTACCAAAAAACAGAACTGAAAGCAACAAAAAAAAATGAAAAACAACGATTCTGCAGACGACACGATATTCGGAAACGGGCCAAGAAAGACAATGCGCGACAAAACAACGGTGTCGAGATGAAGGCATGCGTGGCGCATAAGTGTATTCCGCGGCACGTTTTCGGGAGCAGGGATCCACTCACGCACTCGTGTGTACGCCCGTCCACGTCGTCTGATGCGCAGTTAGGCGCGGGGAAGTGTTTATACGTATATACGCTAAAACGATTATATATATTTATATATATATTCTCGTATACTCCGTTTCGCTTTACGATGCAGCTCAGCAGACACTACAAGCCATCCCAGTCGATCCACAGCGCTTTGATTTTGTCACGTGACTTCGCGAAGTTCGTCACTGCGACCCCCTCCCGAATGTCACGTGACAATCACACGAGACTAGACTGGCTCGAAGGACGCGATGCGTTCACTGCAATCCGGCACAAAGTGAAACGGAGCATTGCGTTGAAGGGCAGCTGCAGTGGGGCGTCTGTCGTGCGGCGTTCTGTTGTGGCGGCGGTCGTAGTAGGTTCTGTCGAGAGTGGAGGGGGGGGGGGGGGGGGGGGGGGGGCAGCCGAAAATCAATTGGGGCCGATTTGCTTACTTGCTGTTTTGTTCGTTTTAAGGCTACGGCTGGTCGCGCTGATGCTGTTTGGGTTTTGTCGTAGACGATTTTTTTTTTTTTTCAGTCTTTGCGTGCGGGTGAGTTTTGGAGGGCCGACCGTCCTCGCTGTCTCTCTCAGAGTGTTTGTTTAGCACATCGTGGCGCCCAACGTGGAGGGGGAAAGGGGGAAGGGGTGGGGGGGGGGGGGGGGCTTGTTCTTTGCGTCGTGAGAGTTTGCACTCGAGCCTTCCGAGTTGAATTAGGCGGCGGGTGCGTTTTCGTTTTCCAAAGGGAGTAGGGGGCTGGACTGTTCTGTTGAACGCGCGATTTCAATTTAATTTTCTTTTTACATTGTGCTTGGGGGTAGAGGGGAATCTTGTTTGAGTTAAGATTTCGAGGTAATAAATAGACTCTTCTTGGTCATAACTTCTTAGATAATCAATTTAGTTCCCTGAAATTTTATATTGCCCCCCCCCCCCCCCCCTCTTTTTATCTTTGTCTCCAGCAATCCATTCTCTTGCCTACTTTCTTATCATAACCTTTGAGGAACCGAGCTGTAATTTGAGGCTCCACAAAGGACACAATACGACTTAGAATCGAAGCTTTGGGTGACTATTATTAAATTCACGGAAGATATTTGGACACTCAGATTAAAAAGATCATCCCTCAGAAACACCAATATCACGAACAAGTTAATTCGGAACTGCGAGCATGGTTGTGAGTTTTTGTCCGTCTACTTCTTTTGAACTGGCAGTTCGTCGAAGAATTTCATGAAAGACCGAAATAGCAACAACAAAAGCTCGGGCGACTGTAGACACCCGCAGCGAAGGTCGTTCTTCCAAAGTGATGCAAAAGCTCAGAACTTATGGGAAAATGAAACAACTCCAGCATCAGATTCGTAACGAGTGCGTTCTCTCAAATTTGAATGTAAGTAACCGTTCCAGCCCCCCCCCCCCCCCCCCCCCCCCCCCGAATCCGAATAACGCCCCTGTATTTGCAACTGCAAAGGAGGTGACCTCAATCGAGCGGAGAAGACGTCAACGTGTGAAGCATGGAGTTACCGCCAATCCGAGCGTGAAGTAAAAACTGGCGCAGCCTGGCGGCCGAAATGTGAAACGGAGAAAGGATGAAAATGAGTGCACATATTGTTAAAGTGGCGAATACACCAGGACGATACGACAGAACCCATCGCAAGCAGAGACGGGGAGAGTTCTCTCGGTAAGCTCAAGATCCCGCCTTCATTTGTATAGCTTCTTTTCGTAAAAAAAAGGGCGGGGAGGAAAGCCGGGGTAACGTGTGAGGGAGAGAGAAAAAGAGAGAGACAAGGAGAGAGAGGAGAGGGACTGAAGTTCTTCGGGCAAACTCCCCGATGCCCGACCCCCTCGGTCGACCAGTAGCACCCCCGAGTTCTAGCCCCGTTTATCGATCCGAGTAATCGAAAAGGTAAACGCCGTGTCTTTTTCGCCTTTCCTCGAGGGCCTTTGCCTGACGCACCCCTCCGCGCTGTGCCGACCATCCCCGTCACTTCTGCTGCCTCTCGGTGTAGTGTTTCTCCGCGCTGTTTCTGGTTAGATAAATGCTTTTGCCCTACATAGGGTTACATCACCCGGTCGGCACGACCAAGGGGAGAGCAGGGGACCACACCATGCGGACCGACGGGAATTTCGCTCTCGCTGATATTAAAATGGGGCGTGGCACGCTGCCATATTAACATAGTTACAGTTGCGCACAGAACTGTCATATTAGTTACGCCGCGGTCGGCTGGGTATCGTTGTTGTCCAGTGCACTCCCAAATCGAGCCCCTTCAATAAACATATTATTCACAATGACGACTTCCGAAACAAAAAGCCGCTATAGACGTGTTTAACAAAACGCGCTATAGACGTGTTTAACAAAAATAATTAAAAAAAATAATGGAAATTTTTGTTTTCGCTTTGGCGACATGGTGCGCAGAGATTCCCCTCTCCCGAACACTTCCAACGCCACTGCTCAGAGTAAACACTTTTCATTTATAAAGCATAGAATAAGTATCATCTTTTGTTTCTATTATTATCGTCGTTGAGTTATCCCAAGTTTCTACTCCACCTTCTGGAAGAGACGAATTGGTAATCCGCAGAGTCACGTTTGCCGGACCTCGAGCACAGAGGTACTTCGAGCCTCTGAACAGCACTACGTGGAGCGTCGGTTTTGATTAGATAACTTGATGCAATATAGAGGACTCGACGAATTGGAGCGCGCTGGTAAGTTACAGGGACAAAGGGAAAGCGACATATAGGACGAAGACAGGACATGTCCTGTCTTCTCTGTCTCAATTCTTATGTCTTTTCACCTGTCTTCCTCCTATATGTCGCTTTCCTTTTATCCCTCTGAGAAAGAGGAATGATTCGTATTCCCGCCGCCACCTATTTTGATCTCCAGGGCCCGTTTGCTCGAAGCTGGTTAACTTTAACCGCGGCAGAAGGTTAGCCGCATTTCCCTACGAGGAGAAATTTTAAGTCACGTGACAGGCAAAGTAAAGACTCGTTCACACAGACCCGTTTTCTTACGTTACGTTACGAAAAGTCACCGGGAAATTTGTGCTTCGTATTCAATTCAAGGAGATAGGCTGGCATGCGACATTCAAGACACGAATGTTTCGGTGACGACGGGCTAGGACGGTGAGTTACCGTGCCAACCAAGGATTGAGGGCTCGTCGTAACGTAACGTAAGGAGTTGAGCTCGGTTCAGCTTTTCACGCAGCACCGTTTTCTTACGTTACGTCTAAGTCACCGAGACATTCGTGTCTCGAATGTCGCGTGCCAGGCTATCTCCTTGAATTGGTAGCCACGCTTAATACGAAGCACATATTTCCCGGTGACTTTTCGTAACATAACGTAAGAAAACGGGTCAGTGTGAACCAGCCTTAAAGGGGCGGTGCAACGATATTAAATTGGAATGTTTTTCACTTTACACGAGCTTACTGGCACTAGTGGGACACAAGGTTACTCGCACGCAACGCCACTGGCCAAGAAACTCCTTTGTTGCGGTGTAATTTCAGAGACAAAAGCGATCATTTTCATTCAATCTCTCCTTTGAAAAATTTGATGACGTGAAGTGGGGATCGCAGTACACCCATATGACGATATTTGAATGCTGTTCATAGATTGGACCCGAGCATTGCGTGGGCACTTGATTTGGGCTCGTGATAATTACTAGCTCGAGAAGCATTCGGGGAATGTGGCCCGTGTCCAATCGCTGCAACGACTACAATAGCCGAGCCATAACAGTGTGTGGAACTCAGCGCGTGTCCTGTGCTTTGCCAATCCCAGCGCGTGGCTATGATCAACATTGGCGGCATATAATCGGCTCCAGATCACGTGGCCGCTTGTTCTGGCTGCGAGTTGAGGGGGTGAACGCTGCTGGTTTTTCTTTAATTTTTTACTGGGACCTCTATTGCGTGGGGTGAAAAACGAACGCGTGTTTCATAGGTCATTAACGTCAGGGATCCGTTCTAAGCGGTATTTGCGCAAAGTACAAAAATTGTTGCATCGCCCCTTTAAGGACAGCAGGGAAACATAGCGCGGTGCCACTGCAAGCGAGCATCGCTCGCTTTGGAACTACGTTGTAGAGCTGCAATATCGGGCGCGTTAGTCAGTAATATATGGCGCAGGAGGCTTTCACTTTGCCTTACATCTCTTAAATCGCAAAACACGAGAAATGACCTCGCAGCATTTTTTAGATAGTCTTTCGATCCTGGCCATTCCCCAGCCTAATTGAACGCCGTGATTGTCGACATGGTAACGTCATTGGAATACTATTCGGAACTTTCAGCGATGGTGGTACTGCGGGGTATGAACCACTCTCCCTAACTCTAATACTGCTCGTATATAGCAAGACTATAATTACTTACGCGTCGCGCACCCAGCATCGTACTGCTCTTCTACGAAAATCATCCAGATGACAAAGATTTTGATGGGCGCCAGTGCGCCCGCTATTGGCGACGTGAGCGATCGGAAGCGTCACTGTGGTCGGCCTGCCACGATTGGCCGAATGCTGACAATGATGTCAGCAAAGGATTTCTCATCGACGGAAATAAGAGGAATGTAAGAACTTCAATTTTGACGGTGTTGGCAGTGTTGCTTTGAGAGCGCTATGATTTCAGGCTTTCATCATGCCCATTACAAACACCATCGAACTTGTTCTTCACAAGGTAATGACGTCACGAAAGGTAACCGAACGAGGGCGCCACCGAAACATCTCGCCGCTAATATAGACCTTTCCAAAAACGAGCTTGTGGCCGGTGCCATTTTGAGCGTTCGTGCGAATGCCGCGTGCTTCGCTCGCTTTCCGAAGCGACGAACACGCACGTGCTGGACTGTGAAGATCGCACGCTGGACTGTGATTTTGTAAACATTGGACATGTCTATAGGTTGAGAAAGTTTCGAATAGTGGATTTCCTTGACTCAATCGGCCGGGTATCGATAGCATGCAGAAGCAGACCGCATCCCAACAGACCCTTTGCTAAATTTCCCAAGCACCAAAGTGCATGCTATACTTCGTCTCACCTTAGCATAGACTAACCGCGAATGCTGTGCTAGCGCGAGCGGCTAGCCTTGACTGCCTTGTCTGGAGCACTCGCTGCACGAGCGCTCGTGCAGCCCCCGAGGCTTCATTCGTAGCAACTAGCTCGCGCTTTTAGCACGCGCGGCTAACAATAGTCCATACTAAGGTGAGACGAAGTATACAAGTGTAGTTACACGTGCTGCTCGTGATGGCTTCTGCAGTAGTAACCGTTTTAAAGCAAAAGCCAAAAACAAATTTTGCCTTGCACGCGCGTTCGTCAACGCCTTCTTATGATTGTTTACTTCTTATCTTTTATACGTAAAAGGCGAGCGCGCGCAGAGCAAAGATTTACATTTTCAGCATTCTCCTCGATGCTTGGGTAATTTAGTAATAGGTCTATTTTCACTAAAGCCGAATTACATGGTTTTCAATTAATTATGGTTTTATACAGTTCTTACATGCCGGTAAAAAAACCATGCTGCCGGTGTACCACCCGCCCACGCGCCCACCTTTCACTGCTCACATGTTCCTCATTGTTTCTAGGACTGAACTTCGTGGTCCTCTTTGAACTTGGAAGGAAATTTCAACGAGGCTTGTCTTCACTTCAGACTGCCAAACACTGAGAATTTTTCCAAACAATGGTTAATTTAGTTTTGCCTTACCCAATATTTGTACCACGAGGAACAACACGCGCTGCGTCACGAAAACCCGGCAGCGCGCGTTCTTGAGTACCCCCTTTCCGGGAACTTTTCCACGAAAGCCACTTATATTCGTTACAGCCAGTAGGTGACACCAGCTACCACCCTATAATAAAGCACAGAGCTATCTCTCATCCAGCCCTCGTCAAACTTGGCTAGGTATACTAAAGGCCGGTTCAGACACTTGCGTTTGAGTGCGTTTGACTGCGTTGCGTCGAGAACCGAAAGCGAGTCACCGGCACATCTGTGCTTCGTATGAAGCGTGGAATCCAATTCAAGAAATCATCTCGGCACGCGATATAAGCAGCAGGAATGTCCTGGTTTCTCGCAGCCGCAACGCAGTCAAACGCAGTCAAACACAACTGTCTGAACCAGGCTTTAGAGTTCCTGCATAGGCTCCCTACGGGAGCCCGAGTTGCGCGTTCATCCAACTCCTCCTAGACTATTTCAAGGCCTCCGCGACGTTCCCTTTCCACAACCTGACGTCATCACTGCGAGATCGGCCCGAATCCGAGAACAACGGGCTTGGATTGGAACGACTTACGGCTTTTGTAATATGTGTGGCCCGGCGCAAATAGTTAGAAAACGTTTCAAAAAGCTATTCTTAGAAAACGTGAATAATTGTACTTAAAACAACAAAAAATTCTTTTTGATGCTTTTAAGTACGGAATATTTTACACGCCTACATTTTTGCTAGGCAAGAAACGTATTTGCGTTGAATTTTGGTGGCGCGTATTACAACATCTGGCAACCATAAACAGAGTTAACGGCGCATTTGATTCTGGCCGCTCGCGTTGATGTGCTGCTTTCTGTGTTGTTCTTGTTTGTTCTCGGGTTACGCGACATGCCTGGCTGCTGTTGTGCGCCGAACTGTAACTCAAACTATGTGAGTGGGCCGAAAGTGCGAGTTTACCGCTTTCCTTCTGATGCGGAACGAAGAACGGCTTGGACAAAAGCAATACCTCGCGAAGACTTCGCGCCAACGAAGTACAGCGTGGTGAGTAATTCCTCTTACGCTGTTTAATTTTCGTGGTTGTTGCATGTTCCCTTGCTGTTCGGGGTATTGCGATGATTCTTGATCTTACCAGCTGGGATGTCTTTGTTTTCTTTCTTGACACGGGGAATAGTTTTCAAGCTCTCGCGCATATAGTTCCCAACGGGTTACGAGGACGGTGCCAGAATACTTACAGCAAGTAGTTTTGTGTCTATACAAGTGCGCATTAGAATTATTGAGACGTGTAACTTACCGCTTCCCGTTTTATTGTCGTGATACCGTGCGCGAATCGCCTGTCCTATATCGAGATTTTTGCACTTTCTACAGGTCTGTGAAAAGCACTTTTCTCCGGGTGACTTCGCCACTACTGCAAAGTACACGGACGAAAAAACTGGACGAGTGCTTGAAGTTACTCTTCAGTTAAGACGGCTGAAGCCCTGCTCTACTCCTAGCATCTTCCCCAACTGTTCTGCATACCTGTCCCGCAACGCACCTGCTGCCCGCGAAGGTCCTGAAGAAAAGCGCTCTCGGCTTGAAGCGGAGGCCCTGCAGGAAGCACTGACGCTCTCCACCGAAGCTTATGAACACGAACAGAGAAAGAATTTCGTAAGCAGCTTTGACGAACTCGTGGCTGCTCTCAAGGAATTCCAGGTGGCCGATTTCTGGACAAAGCTGGTCGCTGACAAGCAAGTGCTTTTTTTTAACTTTGCTCCTCGAGATGCACCAGATGTGCGCTATTCAGTGACTGTATCTGCAGATCTTTCATTGAGAGCGTTTTTTGGGGACCTGCAGCTCGACAAGGTTGGTCTTCTCATTTTTCCAATGTGTGTGTCTGACATTAGGGAGCTAGAGAAAGCTTTAGAGGCTGTGCATGGTTTTGCCAAGAACTCCTCTAACGATCAGCAGCGAACTCTAAAAAAAAGGGTGTAGTGACTACACCCACAGGGGGTGTAAGTGCTGCCACATATACTACACCCATAAAGGTGTACAAGTACACCTCAAGACGAGGTGCATACATACACCCTTCTTCAGGGTGCATATATGCACCCTTTTAGACACCTTCAGCATTCGGGGGTGCACAGATACACCCAATATTGGGGTGTATCACTACTCTTTTCTTACACCCTCTCTGTCGTTTCAGTGTGCAGGTACACCCAATTTAAGGTGTACAAGTATTCCCTTCTCTACACCCACGCAATTTTTCGGGAGTAAAGATACACCCACCAACGGGGTTTACTATTACACAGTTTTCTACAGCCACCTTGCTCATAGGGAGCATAGATACACCTCATTCAATGGTGTACCATTACACTTCTTTGTGCACCCACCTCAAGGAAGCCTGTAAAAATGTACGCGCCCAGGGGGTTGCAAAAAGGCAGGAAAACAGACACAAGGGATTGTTTTCCAATCTCCTAAAAGTTTATTAAATAGCCTATTCCGTAAACAAGTACAAACGTGCAAGCAATCCGTGATATGGGAAGATGTACAACGAAGCTGTTACACAACTGAGAAGATTACTGAGCAAACAAGAACCGGGGTGATTCTTAGGTAGTGTCTATTCTCCAAGCAGCCGGCAGAATTATTTACCCGAAGTTCTGCCGGCAGTCGCCACTCATTGGTGATACAATCACTTCATCGATCGACGTTTCATCGATCGACGTTTCATCGACACGCGATGTTTCATAGACAGCTTAGATTAGCTTTCCTATATTAGCTTCTCTTTTTTTTTGTAATGAGCCTCCCTACACTATATGCGCGAAGTGACATGTACGGGTGGCACAGGTGGGGTAAAATTTTTGTAATGAGCCGCCGCAGACTGTCGCCACGAAGCGACGTGAACGGGTGGGCTGGGTCGGTGAGCACGCGCCTCAGAGACACACGCGCGACGGAATGCTCCTTCAGCGTGCATTTCACGTAACGAGTGACGATGAAACGTTAGTGTCGACGAAACGTGTCTACAAAACGTGTATCAACGAAAAGTTGTCCATGAAACGCGTTTTCACAAAACGCCGGAAGAATAAGAAAGTCAGTATTCTACCTGCAATTATCACCTGATTGTAGACAGCTAATGGCAGGCGACTGCCGATAGAATTTCGGGGAAATTATTTTCCTGTCTGCTTGGAAATAGACACTGCCTAATTTAAGAGGTAATCCGGAACGGAACGGTCAATTGCTGCAAAGGAGTAGGTAGCAGCGCACTTACGATGAAAATACCGGACTTGAAATATGTAATCCGAGATGTCGACATGGGCTCACTGCAGAACAGCAACACAAACACAAAAACAAAAAGAAAGGGGCCTTCGAAGATTCAACACAATTTGGCAGAAGCAGTAATTTGCCAAACCGAACACTAAACGCATCACATGAATTCCTTGGACTTTTTTGAAGAAATCGCTTGTTGCCGATGTACGCGTAGGACTTATCAAACACTGGAAGCCTTGGTGCACTCGAATACGTTGTCGCTGGACGAAATCTCCGGCAGCCCCGCTGGTCGCAGCACAGCACACAAGAAACTAGGCCGGGAATCAGACATTCCCGGATTGGAAAGAGCTACCTCGGCATCCGCGAAACCTTTACCACATGATCACGCTCCTGCCATTACCCGCGCCCAGTCAGCGGAGTAAAGGGATAAGAAAAATCTCCGGTTCATTGGTCCGGCGACTGCGCAGCTTCTTCCGCGCTTTCAGCTTAGGGAGAGAAAGAAAAGAGAGGAGTATACGAAAATAGCAGCTCCTTCAAGGCCAAAAGAGGCTGTCCTCGCAAAGGCTTATCTTCAGGGTTATCCCAACAATGAACACAACGAGACGATTTGTCCCTTATATCCTCTTGAAAATTCGACCCAAAGTTGATAGTGCAGTGGATGCTACCCGTGGCCTTGGCCTTCAGGCAGGTGCCGTGCTCTGCCTTATCTCTAGCTTGGAGACTGTAGTAACGTGATCCTACCCGGACACCCGATTGGCCTAAAACAAGCATAGTGTCCACTCTACTGTCAATACCGAGTGAACAGGACAGCTCCATACTTTCTAAGAAACTGCCCGACCCGAAAAGCGACCCCGAAGGGGGATTCCAAGCACAAGGTGATCGGGGTGCGTGGCTAGCGTGGCGGTGCACTGATACATCTAGAGGTTTTAAGGGAGAGTAGAATGCTCATTTTCGGTGTACAAGTACACTGGCTGGGCAACGGAGGGTGCATCTTTCAGAAAAAGGGTGCATGTGCGCCTGATACACCCGACTACACCCTTTTTTTCTTAGAGTGAGAAATTGTCCTAAAGAAGACAGTGGCAATTCTAGAGGAGCTGTCATCAGAAAATTTACCACATAAGTGGCAAATGGAAATTGTGAACTTCTTAATGCAGCAGGTACACATGCTTCTAAGCAAGTCTCCGAATTACCCTGCAGACCTGCTTGTGTTTTCAAGCCTCGTGTTTAGAATATCCCCACACGCTTATAGGTTCATCCGGAGCACGTCAAAGCTCAAACTGCCCCATCCTGACACTATTAGGCGTGTTTGTGCGTCGTACAGTGTCAACCCTTGTACAGAGCAGCAAAGTACCCTATTTCTGTCCTATGCAAAAAGACTTGCAGCTGCAATGAACGATCACGAGAAGACTGTAACGCTAGTCATGGACGAAATCCACCTGCAGGCATACCTCGACTATAAGGGTGGAACCGTAGTGGGAATGGCCACAAACAGCACAATTGCTGCAAAGGCAGCATATGTGTTCATGATCCAAAGCCTTTTGTCAGCGAGCAAAGATGTTGTGCATATTCTGCCAGTAGCACAGATAGATGCAAAACAGTTGCATGAATTTCTTCGTCAGCTGATTAATGAGCTCGAGAAGGCTGGACTTCGAATTATCGCAGTAGTTTCAGACAATAACTCCATCAATGGCAAGGCTATGCCATTTTTTCCCAACCTCCAAAGGTTAACACTGTGTACCAGCATCCTTCGGACCAATCAAGGTCCCTGTTTTTTATTTCGGATACTGTTCACGTGCTGAAGTGTGTACGGAATAACTGGCTCAACCAGCGAAACAGCAGAAAGTGCATGTTTTTCCCCGATATTAATGCTGCTGGTGATCAACCACCTGTGCTGACAGCTTCGTTTAATGCTTTGGTAGAGCTTCATGAGAGAGAGAGAAATGAGCTGGTGCGACGTGCTCCAACTTTATGCTTGAAAGCGCTCAAACCTTCGAGTTTGGAACGACAGAATGTCAAGCTTGTCCTGAAGATCTTTAACATTCTTACTGTTGCAGCACTTAGAAGCACCAAGACTGCAACGCTGCAGCATGCCAAAGGCACAGCTGAATTTATTAACATTATTGTGATGTGGTGGTGCATAGTAAATGTGAAAGCGCCAAACAAGGGCCGGCGTCTTCGGGACAAGCTTCAGGAGCCCATAACGGTAGTGTCTTGCCCCCAAATTGATCTCCTGAACAAAGTAGTCAAGTGGCTAGACTACTGGAAAAACCTGAAGCATGATGCAGGCCACCTCACAAATGAGAAACACAATGCACTTCGTCACACATCGCTTGCTTTAGTTCGAGTGTCGCGTTACTGCATTGAAGAACTCGGCTTCAAGTATGTCCTTCTTGGTAAATTTCAGTCTGACTGCCTTGAGGATAGGTTTGGACGGTACCGACAATTGTGCGGCGCACAGTACCACATCTCGATCCGCCGGATATACGAGTCGGAACACAAACTCAGATTGCAGAAGGTTCTTGAGCTTCCCGAGTTTGACGACATCTCGCTGTGTGCCCGCACTGATGTGGTGAATGCTGCCGTGAAGCAGTTCGATGTCGAAGTGACAGCAGTTGACGTTGAAAAAAAAGAACACATGCTCCCAGCTGTTACATACGTGGCTGGGTACTGTGCGCATGCTGCACTGAAAAAGCTCATGTGCCCATTCTGTAAAGAGAACCTTGTGGTTGACAACCGCTCTCTTGAAATTGAGACAGAAGAGCTCATTGCGGGTGTAACAAGAGGTGAACTAAAGTTCCCGCTGGCCGTGGTTGTAAATGCCGTGCTGACAATGAATATTGTGCTGGAAAAACTGAGCAGCGAAAGGTACGCGTTAAAATTTTATTCTTGTGAAAAGCAAAAAGATTTGCTTATGTCCCTGACAACACCCCTTGTTGAGTATAACGAGGATCTGGACGTCTGTGAAAACGGCCATTTACCTCACGTGGTGATGGGTTATGTACTAAGTGCGGCTGCCAACACTTTGTTGAATAACTTGTGCAAACGAGAGAACAACATGCTTGCTGAAGCCAAAGCAGCAAAGCGGAAACTGAAGACGCTTCAGGCATAAGCGCATAACGTCTACAATTTCGACTGCTGCCTGGAAATTATTGTCACACAAGTGTTTTTTTTGTGTGTGTGTGTGTTCTGACTTATTTCTGTTTCTTGTTCTCTTCAATTTGTGCAAACAATGTATTTGGAGACGTTGCTGTATGTTGTTTAGAACTTCGAGGATTTTCTTTTTGCTTTGTTTTGTTGGAAATTTTTATGTATTAATATTTTTGTTTGAAACTTTGTTTATGAATGCGCTATCAGTTCATTTGTGGAAGCTATTCGTGAGAAATTGTATTGTTGCCACAAACCCAAGTTCTTATGTGTGTTACAAGCCTATTTCATAAACTTGTCAAGCTTATTCCTGCAAAATAAAGAGTGAAAATCTGTACCCCCGAAAAGCAGTTGTGATGTTTTAATAATGGATGTGGAAATCGGGGCGCCAGGACTCTTGCTTTTAATTTTGTTATTTAATATGTTCGCAAATCGTGCGCGAGTCCTTGACTCGTTAAATGTTCCTAGACATAGTCGACATGGAAGTGAGAATTCGAAGAATGAATACAGAACACGACTTGAAACGTCCTACGAGCGCCAATCTGTTTCGTGTGCGTTTCTTCTTCGTCCTTGTTTTGCGCTTTTAACCTTTTAAATAATTATGAACCAACTAGCTCAAACCAAAGTCTTAATTCCTACGAGCTTTTCTGAAGTAAAACGTATTGTTAGTGTTCCATTCTCGAAAATTCAGCGCCGTGGACGGAGAGACTAGGAAAACACATTACAGAGCCTGATCGAGTAGGTGAAGCCAGCTTCCAGGCCGATCTCACTTCGATGACGTCACGGGAGCCTGCGGAAGCCTTGAAATAGTCTAGGTGGTGTTGGTTCATCCTCGTAGCGCCGTCTTTTCTGCATGGCATGTTGATCCAGCTCCTCACGTGACTGAATTCGGGTAATTGCAGCGCCGCGCGTTCGAGGCGCGCGGCGCGCTGAAAAGCAGGGGAACGTTCGGCGGGGAGCGCGCAACATCTACTTTCCTGCATATCCCCCATCCTACATTCTCTTCTTGGGAGGCTGCGCTGTCCAGCACAGTGCCTGACGATCAGTGACGGCTGATTGAACGGGCCAAGCGTATAGCAGAAGCCAACGGAGCCCTGGACTAAGGGCACCGCCCAAGAACGAAGCAACGACCTCACTTCTTAAATAAAGTTTTTTCTCTCTCTCTCTCTCTTCCTGCACGGCACTTGATCCGGCTCACCACGTGATCGGATCTCGGCGAATAGCGGCGCGGCGGCACGTGGAAAACAGACGCGCAACTCTGGCTCCCGTAGGGAGCCTATACAGGAACTCTAGGTATACTGAGTCAGAGCCGTATATGTAGCGAGTTTGGCCATTCATTGGGAAGTAAGTATAGGAGACAAATCAGGAAGCGCCATTGGCCGAAAGCGGGCTGGGCGTGTTTCAGGGCGTCTTCGCTAATTCGAATGTGGTCAACCAGAAGCCGGAAATAATACCCTGGCGGTGGTCGCAAGACACAAAATTAATTAGTGCGTCTGAGTAACTCTGGGATATTGCATACATGGTGCACGTGATGTTTCAATCACGGTCATCGAAAATCATAGTGGAAGAGTACGACTAGCGGAACGATCGACATAATCGGTAGGGCCAGGCGCCGAGGGCCGAGAATCTGCCGTCCCAGCCGTCACAATCTGTCCGAGCAAAACAGAGTTGAGCGGCGCATTCGTTTCTTACATCTCTCTGCATAATCATGATCGAAACATCATGTGCACTCTATTTTAAGCCACGAAGGGTTGCTACATTTAACTCTTACGAGCTTTTTAAAACGATTAAAACTGTTTCTCGCTACCACCGCTAGAGGATTCTTTTCGGCTTCTGGTTGGCCAAGGGAGCATGCCAACCCCTCTTTCTGCGTCTGGTGCACGCCCTGGCTCTGCCCGCGCCTCCTATTGACCAAATCCCCTCTCTACACGGCTCTGGGTATACTTGTAGGCACCTATAGACTAGTAGGAAAGGGCGGTTAAATGTTACAGCGATTAAAGTTAACCGGCTTCTAGCAAACGGGCCCAGTAGATTATAACATCTGTGGAGTCAAGAAATTAATTTATGCAGTCCACATTTAAAGCTGCGTAACCGAGTTATAATAATATTGCTCGTTTGGGTGGGTTAACATTTTATCTATTTCTATTTCACATTACTGAAGCTAACTGTCGATTATCGCTCTCTAAGACACCTTCGGGGAGCCATAATTCAAAGGGCAACCCGTTGCCTCGTTTTTGATTGCCGTACCAAAGGGAAACAGCAGCAGGTCTCGGTCTTTATTCAATCTAAGACCCCAACACGAAGACCTTAACTCGCGCCTCCGTAATCCCATTCACCAAGATGTAATTCCTGAATGTCGTGTTCTTATTTGTGCAAAGTCAGATCTCCAGCATGCACCCAGCCTCGCTTTGACGCCGAGCTGCAGAGTAGGAGCATGACATCATGGGACGGAGAAACCGACTAAATGAAGCCCGGGTACATCGTCGAGCATCGTCGGGGGAACGAGGAGATTAAAGGGGCGACTTTAGTAATCTGACGACGCGGGAGGGATCCTTAATCTCGCCCCGAGTGCTAATCTCCCCCGCCGAGACAAATGACCCTATTTTCCGAATCGGCAACACTCCAGGCTTGACTTTTTCGGGATCACTGTACTCTCCGCTCAACCAAATTGCCTTCCATTTCGAGTGCGCCTGCTCCTGAGCTCCTAGAAGAAACGCTAATTTCTCTCCGGCTTAAGCATACATGGGCACGGTTAAAATAATGTCTAGAAAAAAGAAAAAGGAAAAAAAGGCGGTGTAAAGCACTTGTATCTTCTCGACGTCGCTATAGCGCGAGGGGGGGGGGGGGGGGTGCATGACTAAGCTGGATCACGAGCTCAATTAAATATTAAAGGAAGCCTTCAGACGCGGCTGTCGGCTCCTCGAGCACATGACGGATGTTCCGACGTCGGTTTCACGTGCGTCTCAAGCGCGAGAACCTGTGAGTTACCGCGACTCGCTAAGTATGCACCCGATAGACGCCTGGGCGCTGTACGTTGGTATACGAGGTTCTAGCTCCGCGCGCCACCGCCGCTTCCCGATTTCTTTCATCAATCTCAATTGTTTTCGCGCGCAGACTAATTGCGAATCCGCGGTGCAAGATGCGGGGGAACCCCGTAGGGTTTTGCGTAGATAGCTTTGCGAGGTTTGGTGGGTTTTGCTGAGTCATGTTTCGCTTTCTTCCTTTGGAGCGATCGAGCTGCGGGAATGATGCATGGTTTTTGGGTGGGACATACGGAGCTTGCAGGTTTTGAGGCGTCGCGGCGCTTGTATGTTTTGTTGTCTGGTTGCAAAACAGAAGAGCAAAACCACTACTTGCAAAATAAAACGAAGGGCTGAGATGCTCAGTTCCCCAACATGTTGCGCTGAGGCAATTTCACTGTCAAGTACATTGGTTTCGGGGGGAAGGGGGTAGAGGAGCGGAGGGAAGTATACCGAAGTAGGGTGACAGCATGTTGGCTATGGCGTGCGCCACCCCTCAATTCGTTGGTTAGTTTCTGTCGTTTTGGTTTTACGTAATTGGACGTCACTACTTGTGGTTCGTGTATCCGTAGCCAGGAGAAATGTGTTCGAGGTGTAGATGACGGTCGTTCGTCTTCATTATTTCAAGTTTGGTTTTGTGACCGGTGTCCTCAGAGGGGAGAGGGGGGGGGGGGGGGGGGGGGGTCTGAGGCACTATGTGCGCTGAGAAAGATCGGGAGTATAAATATGCACGCGGTTTGAATATCCCCAAAATATGCTTACCTCCGCCAGTCATCCAGTCGAGCCCTCTGAAAGGCTGATTATATTTACGCGCGTATTGATATTCTTTTTTCTTTTTTTTTTTTTTCTGAAAGAGATACACCAGTGCATTCCGTACATTCTTTTTCAGTACAGAAAGGAAACAACTTGTATTGCAATTATTATGATTGATGCGCGAAAAATAAAAATATGCACAGAGCGCGACAAAGTCCCGCGTAAGAGATACGTGTTTTAAAACATATTACTCGGAGTTTTTTTTTATCTATATGAAAATTTTACAACGTACGTTGGTGCCTCACGAACGAATAGGCCGCAACACTACTGTAATTTTAAATAAAATTATTGCTATAAAGAAAAAAAAAAAGAAAAAACGGGCTACATTTTGCGTTGCTGCGGGGAAGACTAACGTCGAAATGTAATACCATATGTTGGCGTTCCCTCTATGAGGCCCTATTCCGCTTAATAAATGGAAACAAACCTTGTTCCCTCACTCGGCTTTCGGTCGTAGCAGAACGCGCCCACATTCTCCTCTATAAAGCATTTAAAAAATTAATGCAATCGTTTGTTTGAGAAACTTTGTCATGCCCTGTATACTTACCGCTAGCCTCGCATGTCTCGGCAACCCGCGATTTTGTCTCAGCCCCTACTTATTTCACTGTGCCGTAAACGCTAAGACTTCGAAAAAATGCATCTGAAAGGCACAACTTTCGTGAAAACGTCGACAGAACAGTATCGAGTATAATGTCCTGACACATTTCATGACCTCCACTGCACGCGGCTGCCAAACGAACGGGAAGTTTTCCGTCACCCAACTGGCAATCGGAAGTTTCAGGGAGCTAATCTTGTATCACTTTCTGTCTAACGTAAACCATGGAAGTGACCACAAGGAAGTGCTACCATCAGTCATATATACTTATTTTTGCCTTTTCTCGCGGAAAGCCTGAGACTGCGAGATAAACCGACGCCATTTTTTGGTTAACGACGCTAAATTACGTCCGTCATATTTACGATCGTGGCGGGGGGCGAGCGAGATGACCGTAAGAAATCTCGGAGAACTATACGCCACTTCTATCCTCTTCTCACGCGTGTCTCGCTCTGTTTTTGTTTTGTGCGTATTTTTATATGAGTGTACCGTACTGTACTTTTAGCGAGCTCTTGTTTGCACCACCGGTTTCGGTGGGGCCGTTTCCTCCTCCTCTCTCTTTCAGTTTGGGCAGTTTTATGGACGCCGTAAGTTAGAGCCTTAGGAAGACTCCGGTCCCCCCGGCGTATGTATATATATATATATATATATATATATATATATATATATATATATATATATATATATATTCCTCTTTTTTTTAACCTTCTTCCCTGTATTTAAATCACTTTGTCTTTCGCGATACTACTTTTTTCTCTTTGTTTGTTCTTCACTCGTCTCGAGTCCTCCGTTGCACGTTTTCCTTATCTATTATTTTTTGCCTCTCTCTCTCTTTTTGGAAATGTGAGTTCTTTTTGGAGAACACTCACATTTCGGGAAGTGTAGCCGCGCGCCAGGAAAGCTCGAGTACTAAATGAATAGCCTGCGAGCGAGAGCGGGCACCAACAGCAAAACTTTTACCAGCCCAGACGAAAAAAAAAAAAAAAGAGATAGGGAAGAAACATACGACCCAATGAGCGATATACACCTAAGGGAAGCGCAGTGCATAGAAGGGATACATGTGGATGGAAAAACCGAAAAACTCTCCAAGATGCGAGAAGAAGCGAACCGCAGACTTCCCCCTCTGTCCCTTTTATTTTTCCTTCCGAGTCGACGAAGAGAAGTTACTGGGGCTGCTCGCGGCAGCAAGATAACCCCACCCTCTTCATCTTCGTCCCCGGGCGCGGTCATTTCTGTCTGTTTGGTGTCGACCCCCCCTCTCCCCTTCCGGAGAAGCGCTGACTCAGAGGGGACTCTGGAGAGAGTCAGCTAACCCCAATTCGATTACGATCGGAGAAGCCGGAGAAGGGGACAAACCCGTGCCCAAGGAAGGGCTTCGCGATACTCCTTCAAGAGGCCCACGGCGTCTTTTCCTCGGGTGCGTGCGGCGGACTCCTGACCGAACCCTTCCCGTGACGCGCGTGCGTCTGTGTTGTGCCCGTCCCTGTCTGTCCGTCCCTCTCGGAAGGAAGTGGTTGAGAGAGGATTATCCGAGGATGAGGAAGAGAGACGACTTCGAGTCCCGATTTTCCCGGGTTGTTGCTGCGAGAGAATAGGGAAAAGAGGACCAAGAAACAAGAAGCAGAAATAGAGAGAGAGAGAGAGAGAGAGAGAGGGAGAAAGGCGGGGGAGGGGGGAGGGGGTGACGAAAGAGTGACTCGGTGGCTTGGTGACGCAAGGCAGATTTTTTTTTTCTTTTCTTTTTGCGGAATTGCTGTAATGGGGACTTTGTTCTTTTCTTTATGGTCGTTGTCGTTGTTGTCGGTTCGAAGGTCGGGGTGCTCTCACGTCGTTCCACAATTGAGTTCGGCTCGTTGGAAACTGATCGAGGGTCGAAGCAACTGGCGGCGGCGGCAGCGGTGGGTTAGAGGGGTTCGCCTGATTGCGCTCTCGAGTCTAGTGTGGGGATCCCACCCCCCTCCTCTTCAGGAATCTGTGCGCTCATGCTCGGACCGAACAGGCTCTCGGGCGTGACGCGAAAGAAGGGTTGTCGTTGAAGGCTTTGAGGACGGACGATTCAGGCTTGCGTCTGGCGTTCTCCTTCTACCTACGTTTTCCACGTTTTATTTATTTATTTATTTTTTATTTGTCGAAAGAAGACGTGGAAGAAGAAGCCGAAGAACGGGACATTCACATTCACAGCCGGGAAGACAGCAGACAAGATATGACGACGCTAAAATGGGTGGTGTTCCCCCAGATGTCCTTAAGAATATGCTGATGCGTACCGGATCGACGTAGCGGCGTATTCCTCCTCTTGGAGGTGAACGCCGCTCAGAAGGATTTGAATAACCCCGGGCCACCACCACTCAGAGGGCTGTATGCTTCGTCTGCGAGGGGACTGAATATCGACGCAAAGATCGTAGTGACGTGGGGCCGCCTTGGTCTTCGACAGCTTTGCATAGAAAATGCTCGTTGTCTTGCTTGGCTGGAAGCGTAGAGGACGCAAATAGGTTCACCACAACGTTTTTGGGATTTCTTTCTTTCTTTAATAAAGGGTAAGAATAAATATAAAGGAGACATTGGCTGCTGCTATAGCAGCGCCGGCTACTCCTTTGAACTTGAGTGATTAGCGTCCATTTCCTTGAGAGTTCACAGTTGTCACATAAACTAAACACTGCATGGAATACCCTGCAATACATTCCAAATTATAAAAGTACACTATTTACATCAGGATGCAACGATTTGTCACTATTTACGTATAATTCCTACACTCAAACGTACGCGTGGTGTACTGTGAAATATACAATAAAGGGGGCTTTATGTACATTAGATTACCCAAACACTTTGTACCTTAAAAGCTTGTTTTAGCGCGATAATATACAACCAAGGTATACGAGTATAATAGTATACAGAATTTCACAGTTGAAGGATGTATGCAATGTAAATTTATCATATAATGATGTTTCTACCTTGGTGCCGCGTCTGTGTTGTACCTGATGAAGATATATTACTATCAATACTGTGCACTATTTTAGTTTCCAAGATGAAATTGCGTAAGGCAAATAGAGCCCTGTTTTTTTTTTAGAACTGGATTAGGCCAAGCTCCTAGCACCTTCTCTAGCGACAAGGGGCGGTTGTCAAGCAGCATGAGCCGCAAATTGAGCTCTTTTCGACACTTTTTTCAATCTCGAGCATTCTAGTAGGAAATGAGTTTCATCTTCGACCGACTCACCATATGCACATTCTGGAGAATCTGCACGATGGATGCGGTGTAAAAGCTAACGGAATAAGCGCCATTTAGATGAAGTCTGTGTAATAGTGTTTAAAATATTATTATAAATATAAATGTTTAAATTATTATAATAAAAATGTTTAAATAAGAGATTATTATTATTATTATTATTATTATTATTATTATTATTATTATTATTATTATTATTATTATTATTATTATTATTATTATATGCTGCGTGTGAGAGAAATGGCGCAACTTTATCTGAGGGTCTATTTCGTGAGAAGGGAAGGAGAGTTTAGAGTGTTCGTCAAACCACGTAGAACTACACTTTTTGCGTACTACTCTCCTTAATATCTCCCGAGTGTATCCAAGGGAAAGGGGGACTCGTTGATACTGCCCGTCCCAGTGTGCCCTTTGGCGAGGCAGTCTGCCACTTCATTGCTCGAGAGGACACAGTGTCCTGGGACCCACACTTTAAGAAACGCCACGATCACAACCAATACGCCATTTAACCATTAATAGTTTTTACAGAAAGGTCTCATTTTGTTTTCTTTTAAGCATATGAAAAACTCTGTCATCGTTATCAAGATAGACAAACAGTCAAACACTGGATATAACGTAAAGTCCTATGCGTCACGCCTTACTTTAAAAACACTAGGTCTGGGCGTCGATTAAAACTTTTAACCCGATTAACCGCCACCCTTTAATCGATTAATGAATCGATTAATTGGTTTCGTTTATTACCATGCATATCAGTTTAAGAAAGTCGAAATTACATATCTTGCCTTCGCGGTTATAGACGGCACAATATAAAATTCCGGATTTTAAATCAACCTTTATGTGTAGTTGGGAAAAGTCGAAAGACACACACACTCACAACTTGTTACATCAGTGGCAGAGGCAAACAGGTTCGTTGGTATTCTCCGGAAATAGCAAACTCGTTTGATTGTTCACACTAGTCTCTGATGCGCTAAACGGACACTTGCCGGCGGTGTTTGGGACACGCATAACCTTCTCTACTGATATGAAACTACAAATTCCGCCCCTAGAGTTAACTTTAGGTGTACACTAAGCCTAAAAGTTTCCTTCGTACATGTGTACTCGTCCACGTCTGCGTGGTCAAAACGTTGAATTTGTTTCTGTCAAAATATAACTGATTAACCGGTTAAAAAATAACTGCGATTATAGCATTAATCGATTAATCGGTAGGTTAATCGATCAACGACCCAGCCCTTAAAAACACAAACATACATTTTGCTGTCTGACTCGAATTCCGTCTTGGGGGTTTTTGTAGTGAGGACAGCGTTTCTAAATTTATACGTTTTGAACATATTTTGAACTCATCACCCGTGGCGATATTTTGTAATATCTGGATAGATTCTGTTATTCTTGTGCTGGGAGTATAGTTAAAGCAATTAATCATCTAAATACCCTAAAAACCCATAAAAACGCCCGCAGTTCATGATTTCACATGACAATTATTTAAGCGAGGAAAGGCAGCAAGGTCACACAAATATCAGCACTGATTTTTTCAACAAATACAATATTTTGTTACCCCTAAGGAGTATGAAGACCCGTTGTGTAAAGAGATACTGAACTCTCCAAAATATTCGGAAGTGCCTGGATCGCCCACGTATGTCACAAAATAGAGTTACCGCGAACGACTTCTTTAGCTCAATAATCACGCCGTGAGACACATCTTAAGTTGTGAAGGAATCCGAAATTAACACCTATACCGAGAAATTAAATGCAAAATAGAGGTTAGTGTCGGATTCGTTGCAGAATTAAAACTTGTCTCCTGGCGTAAATATCACGCTGAACACGATTTTTTTTTTTTTTTTTTAGGATAAGGAGGCGACCTGCGCTCATAACACCCTGGCATCCTCGTATAAGCGGGAATAATTTGCGTCGCTCAGTGAAGCCAGCACACTAGACAGGCTCAGCAGCTGATATAGACGCTTTCAGCGCGCGCCAAATTGAGCCGCCATAGCCGACTTTCTCTTGAAATACCGAGATGCCGAGCCACTGAAGCGGGCGTTGACGAGTCTCCACAAGGGCCTATGATGGCTAGAAGGACGGGGCAGAATCTAAAATGGCAATGACCTGACCTACTGTGGTAATGATGCAGTGGAGCGAACGTAATAAGAAAAAACAAAAACTGAAGGTCGGTTATGGCGGCGCCCATGCACAGCTGCCTGAAAGCGTCTATACCGGCACGCATCTCCGACCCTCACTATAACCGCCCTTTTGAAAAGCGAGTGGCGCCCTCTATAGTGAATTTGGAGTCGCGAATAACCATATGGAATAACAAATGCAGAAGCTGATTCTTGATCATCGGTAGATCCGTCTGTCTACACTTGAGTGAAACTGGGGTACTAAATGTATCCATGGAATAGGGCCAGTTGTGCCGCAACCATACTTCTCATTGAGTTTTTCTTCTCCATTCCATTTATTGTTGTCTGAACTTCAGGCATCGTCAATGTCCAGGGGGCAGGTAAGACTAGTGTTTCCCATTGAGTGTAACTTTGTAGGTGGCGTTGATGTTCTAAAAGAACGTTATCTACTCGTGCGCCTTTCCTGCTCATACGGTTATGGAAACGAGGGTGATCGATATGTTGTGTATTTGATCGAAAAAAAAAAATGCCTGCAGGTTTCTTGTATTCGAAGGACCGAGATTGGCGGCTCCCGTGCCTCCGAAAAAACTAGAACACCGGTGGTTGCACGAGACACCCGGGCAAACTCTCAGGCTACGAGCCAACAAGTAATGCAGACGAGTCTCGGAAGCACTGGTATAGAATAGACCCATCCCAAAACTACTCCCTCTTCAGGCAGATCTGAAAACCCTGCACAGTGACGTGCGCAAAAGACACCATTAATGTGGCAAGGCTATTACTTGTATAATACTGTTCTTAAGTGAACTATATATAAGCGATCGGTTTTCCTCCTCTTGGAGGTGAACGCCGCTCAGAAGGATTTGAATAACCCCGGGCCACCACTCAGAGGGCTGTATGCTTCGTCTGCGAGGGGACTGAATATCGACGCAAAGATCGTAGTGACGTGGGGCCGCCTTGGTCTTCGACAGCTTTGCATAGAAAATGCTCGTTGTCTTGCTTGGCTGGAAGCGTAGAGGACGCAAATAGGTTCACCACAACGTTTTTGGGATTTCTTTCTTTCTTTAATAAAGGGTAAGAATAAATATAAAGGAGACATTGGCTGCTGCTATAGCAGCGCCGGCTACTCCTTTGAACTTGAGTGATTAGCGTCCATTTCCTTGAGAGTTCACAGTTGTCACATAAACTAAACACTGCATGGAATACCCTGCAATACATTCCAAATTATAAAAGTACACTATTTACATCAGGATGCAACGATTTGTCACTATTTACGTATAATTCCTACACTCAAACGTACGCGTGGTGTACTGTGAAATATACAATAAAGGGGGCTTTATGTACATTAGATTACCCAAACACTTTGTACCTTAAAAGCTTGTTTTAGCGCGATAATATACAACCAAGGTATACGAGTATAATAGTATACAGAATTTCACAGTTGAAGGATGTATGCAATGTAAATTTATCATATAATGATGTTTCTACCTTGGTGCCGCGTCTGTGTTGTACCTGATGAAGATATATTACTATCAATACTGTGCACTATTTTAGTTTCCAAGATGAAATTGCGTAAGGCAAATAGAGCCCTGTTTTTTTTTTAGAACTGGATTAGGCCAAGCTCCTAGCACCTTCTCTAGCGACAAGGGGCGGTTGTCAAGCAGCATGAGCCGCAAATTGAGCTCTTTTCGACACTTTTTTCAATCTCGAGCATTCTAGTAGGAAATGAGTTTCATCTTCGACCGACTCACCATATGCACATTCTGGAGAATCTGCACGATGGATGCGGTGTAAAAGCTAACGGAATAAGCGCCATTTAGATGAAGTCTGTGTAATAGTGTTTAAAATATTATTATAAATATAAATGTTTAAATTATTATAATAAAAATGTTTAAATAAGAGATTATTATTATTATTATTATTATATTATTATATTATTATTATTATTATTATTATTATTATTATTATATTATTATTATTATATGCTGCGTGTGAGAGAAATGGCGCAACTTTATCTGAGGGTCTATTTCGTGAGAAGGGAAGGAGAGTTTAGAGTGTTCGTCAAACCACGTAGAACTACACTTTTTGCGTACTACTCTCCTTAATATCTCCCGAGTGTATCCAAGGAAAGGGGGACTCGTTGATACTGCCCGTCCCAGTGTGCCCTTTGGCGAGGCAGTCTGCCACTTCATTGCTCGAGAGGACACAGTGTCCTGGGACCCACACTTTAAGAAACGCCACGATCACAACCAATACGCCATTTAACCATTAATAGTTTTTACAGAAAGGTCTCATTTTGTTTTCTTTTAAGCATATGAAAAACTCGATCAGCAAAATAGGCGTCCGCGCACTCGGCGTGGAGAGGCCGATCTTTGGTGGTACAAGATCTTCTAACGCGCTCCGCTATGCCAATCAGTCGTCGTTTCTGAATTCTGCCAGTAGTCCACTTACATAACAGTGGTAAGGACCATAGATCTGTTATATTTCCTGGGTATTTGAACACAGGAGCCCATCACACGGAACGCACATAATTGAGTCAAACCATCAACGCCACACGCGGCGTGCAAGCTCTGTCCATGGTGGCTGTTATCTGTTCTTCAGAAACTGACAGAAAAAGCGAGGAGCAGAGTGTGATCGCTGATCTGAGAAAGAACGGCTACCCTACAAGGTTCATCCGACAAGTCACCAAACGTACGGTTCACGCTCGCCAAAACCCACAACTGCGCCGCATCGCCCCATCAAGCCTGGTTCAGACAGTCGCGGTTGACTGCGTATGACTGCGTTGCGGCTGCGACAAACCAGGACATCCCTGCTGCTTATATCGCGTGCCAAGATGATTCCTTGAATTGAATTCCACGCTTCATACGAAGCACAGATGTGCCGGTGACTCACTTTCGGTTCTCGACGCAACGCAGTCAAACTCACTCAAACGCATCTGAACCGGCCTTCACGCGCATTAGCGTTCCCTACGCTCAAGGTACTAGCGAAGCACTATCACGGTTGCTCGCAAAACAAGGCATTCACGTGGCTCACAAACCGGTATCCACTCTTGGACGTTTCATGCCAAGACCAAAAGATCGCCCCCCGAAGGAAAAAGCACCGGGAATTATTTACCGGATCCCCTGCTTAAAATGTCCTGCATCTTATATCGGCGAAACAAAGAACTTTATGGAAAGGTTACGCCAACACAAGAACGATGTACGCAAATTCGACCGAGAACGCAGTGCTCTTGCGGAGCACTGTGACACTTTTGACCATCCGATAGAGTTCGCGAACGCGTCCGTTCTTGATGTTGAAACCAATCTCCGAAAAAGACATCACCTTGAATCATGGCACATCCAAAATACACCAGGAAATATCAACAGATCTATGGGTACCTTACTATCTGTTTATGTAAGTGGACTACGACACGTGATTAGAAAAAGACTGGATGGCAAGGCGGAAGCGCGATTAGAAGATATTCATACCACCAAAGAAGACGAGGCTGCTCCCACGCACGAGATCAATCGCCCCTGTAGAAGGAACCGAACATGGTTTTGAAACGTTGGGTCCGAGTTTAATTTTTGGTTGGAGTCAATTATTTTTCCATTCCGGCATTAACTATCGTACTGACTTTTTGTTCAATCGCAGTCACGTGCGTATTCCACTTAAGGTTTCGGTTTATAACTACACCCAAAAATCGGTGGGTCGTGACAATTTCTAGTGGTTCTCCGTTTACAGATAGCCTGAAGTCTTTTAGTCGTTTTAGGGTGAAAGGCAGAACTGCCGATTTGGTCATAGACAAGTCCATTCCATACTCTCTAAAGAACGACGCAATAATGTCTAGATCACTTTGCAATCCACCTTTTTACGAAGTCACCGGTTCGAGATTTTTGGGTAGAGAACGCGCGTGCACACCACGAGCGCTTCACGAGATCTCGCTTGAAAGCATGCCCTGAGCATGCCATGGCCGCTCGTGAATCCATGGAACGCGAACATGTGTTTTCATACCAGAAACTCTGGAACCATGATTTCGAAAGAGGTGGATTATGTTTTAACAGTATCGATAGATAGTGCTGACGCCCAGATGCATATCTCATCTGCGTATATATGGAATACTCTAGTTCTTATGGAAGGAGAGGATATAGCTGATTAACCGAGTTGAAGAGGGTAAGGCTCAGTACTCTGCCTTGAGGAACCCCATTGCGAAGAGTATGGGCCTCCTGCGTTCCCCAGGGGGTGCTGCGAAAAGAGACTTGTCAGGCCTTGTTTTGGGTAGTACAAACTTTAGCGTCTCAAACTGTCACGCATGCAGAAGCGTGCCAGCTCTGGTGCCGAGCGTGAGATCACGATGAAAATACAAAGAAACAACAAAAATTCGAACGCCGTCAAGGCTAAGACGCTAAGCGCGTGAGCCAAGAACAGCCGTTCCGCGCGTTCCAAAGTAGACATGACAAAGAAAAAGAAAAATTAAAGCGTCGCTTCACAGGTGTTTTGACGTCACCACCCAGAGATAAGAGACGCGTACCTTAGCGGTGGTGTCATGAATTTGGAACTTTTGATTGTCTTGCGGCGTTGAGTCTGGCCGATTTCTGGCGTCCAAAAGTGTTTTTTCGTTCTTCAGAACCAGACAGAATTAAAAAAAAAGCTCAACCAACGTGCCATAAGTAGTGCGAAGATCAATCAAGTGAGCTTGTACTACCCAAAATGAGGGCGCTACAGTTTGTTCAAAGCTTCAGCGCAGGAGGCCTTGGTTTTTGCCTACGCTTGTGTCTGCAAAAATCTTGCTTTCATTTAGAAAGTCTGCTATCCAGCGGAGTGTGCGACTGCAAACACCGAGTTCAAGAAGTCTATGCAAAACGTGACTGTGATTAACAGTGTCAAAAGCCCGCTTGATGTCGAGAAATACGGCTGCGGCTTCGGCTTCTTTCTTGTTCTACATGAGTTACTTGGTTCCAACTTGGTTCAGTATGTAATCCATTGCGCATCGTCGTCTTCTAGAGCCAGCTAGGTGCAGTGAAAGCGCTTTGTTTTCTTCAACCCATCATTGCAATCACTCCTTTATTAATTTCTTTATGACTTTACCAATACAGCTTCTTAGACCCACCGGGCAGAATGACTCCAGTGAAATGGGCGATTTTCCTGGTTTCAAAAGAGGGACAACTTTCGCTAATTTGAAGCCCTGTGGAAGACGTATTTGTTGCCATATGTTATTAAACAGTTGAAGAAGAAGAATGGTTGCTTTAGGTCCTCAGTTTGTAAGGTAGGCCATCTTATCCTGGGGTTGTTTTTCAACGGAAATTGTAAGGCAGTCTCCAGTTTGGGCATTGTGAATGGGAGATCAAACTGTGAATGAGTTGACCAAAATAATACATCTATTGTTTGTTGTACTGCGTTGCATGATGTTGTGAATTCTATACCAGGTGTCGTAGCGCCCGACCGCGTGAGCGGTTGGCAAAACTTATCCGCAACGAGGAACACAGAAATGCCCCGATGTAATGCCAAAGCCCGGAATCGGTGAATCTGGGTGACAGGAGTTCTAAGTGCTCGGAGTATGTTCCAAGCTTTTGGTGTCGAACTAAAAGGTGAAAGAGAATCGCAGTTACTGCGCCAGCGGTTTTATTTTTTTTTATTTTTTGCTAGTTTGTTTTAGTTGTTGACGCATGAGGGCATGCGTTCGCTGAGCCTCTAACTAGTGTTCAACTTGTCCTGATCGATTGTATTTCCGTTCAACCCTTCGTTGTATAACCGGTAGCCGCTCATATTCGGCATCCACATCAATACACCCCTGAGGAACGGATATTACACGTGTGGAGCGTTCCATATTTGTGCGAATGCTTGTCACAAAATTTTCAATTGTGCAGTCAATTATATCTATGGTTTTAGTATTCAAGTGTCGATAAACTTTCTAATTTGTTAATTGAGGTTTATGTTTCTGAGCAGAATGCAAAATATTAGGTTGACTCACGGGGACAGAAAAAACGATCACTACCCTTTGTCTCAATAACTGTGCGCAAGTCGATTCCAGAAGATAAGTTGTTGGAACAGTGATAGGTCTAAGAAACTAGAATATGTAGGACCGCGCAAGAATGTTGCGGATTCATCATTCGATACCATTAGGTCTAGATTTTCAGCTGCGTTGGAGACCCTATCCCCACAAATATCGCATCGATCACTTCCCCAGTGAGGATTGTTGGTGTTAAAGTCACCAGCAACTACGAATGTTTTTCCAAGCTTTCGTCTCATACGGGAAAACTCTGAGAGCGTGATAGGTGTAAGAGGCTCAAAATACACACTTGAAATGGCTAGGCGTAGCTTACCAATGTTCACTTTGCACGCCACATACATTCTGCAGTGGTGCATCCTCTTTCTATGTAGATACCAGAGTTGATGTCGGATCCTTTCGCACACGCAACGTAGCCTATACTGGGGTCGGAAGGTCGTGTCGTTTGATAGGTCACATAGTTGGACTGTCGGAACTGGGCTGCTACTCGTGCTTCAGAGCTGGCGAGAATCGGACACTGATGAAGGGCAACAAACTTCCGAAAGTCGCCGCCTTTTGATCGTAGACCATTTGCGTTCTATTGGAACAGAAAAGCATGTCCGTACCGATCATTGATTTGTAGAATAGGAGTTAATCGATGCACTCAAACGTGCAAGAATATGCTCCATTGAAAGTAGCCTTTGCACTTCAGGAAGGTCTGTAGCCTCTGGTAGTGTAGTTACAATTGCCTTCAACGCAGCGAACAGAATCGAGAGCAGCAGCTTCTTCAGCTTTTCGGATCGGGCAGTTATGTTTTGTCGGAGAGGCATTTGAGATGGATTGATCATTGGTGTTGGTTGTCTGTGCTTCAACTTTTCTTGCTTTCAGAGGCGTTGGCGTCTGAGTTGAGTCGCGTACTATTGGCTTGCGTGGAGGAATCCGCGAAGGAAGTAGCGGTCATATCGGTGGTGGAGGCGGAGCTTGCGGTGCCTCTGGCGAACTTTTTTCGAATCGAAGTTTCGATGATCGAATCAAGCGATTCGGAAGGTTCGAAAGATTTCGCATTTTCGAATTTTCTATATCGTAAAATTCGACCGAAGTCGAATTTTCGAACTTGTTAAGCTAAGAAGTTCGACGCTTTTCGAACCGTCGAACTTATTACGCTAAAAAATTCGATCCTTTTCGAACTTTCGAACTTATCACACTGCAAAATTCGATGCTTGTCGAACTTCCGAACTTGACTGACTAAAAAATCGATGATTTTCGAACTTTCGAATTTCTTGCACTAAAAAGTTCGAAGCTGTTCGAACTTTCGAATTTCCTATGCTAAGGAAATCGATAATTTTCGAACTTTCGAAGTTATTTATCAATAGAATTCGAAAAGTTTCGAACTTTCGAACCCTGAAAAGTCAGAAGTTCGACGAACTTCGAACTTTTAGGGTAAAAGTTCGACGTTCGTCGAACTTCGAAAGACCGGCGGACGGTTTCATTTGAATTCAAGTAGTGAGGTACATTCGTAATTTTTTTTCTCGAACTTTTGCATGCGGTGTTCCGTTCTTTACGAAAGACAATGCCGTTTATTTCAATGTTCTGGCATGCTTAGTTTTAAAGAAATAAATTCCCGAAGGAGCGAGGAAGGGCGACGGGTTTTTGACGATTATCGTTTATGCCAGATTTGAAGCGCGATGTAGCCGAAGCTATTTATGGTAGAGATGTTAAACTTTTTAAGAATGATCTATGTATAGCCTAGATAAGCGTCGTCTTAAGATATGACTATTGTTATTCAAGGTGAGTTTCGAAGAAATGTCCAAACATGTATCTACATGCAATTATGCCCTAAACTTGGTATTTATTTTCGTATAAGTTGTTTGAGGTATCGCATTTAAATTAACACCACAGACAGTACATATCATTGCCATCTGCAGAATACAAAATAATGTATTTATTGTTTTTTCACGTTAAGGAATAAATTAACTCATGGGAGAAGATTTCTAATATTGTTCAAGTTCAGCACGTCATTAAAAGAAAACAATTTTTTTTTTCGCTTCACGTTCCTGGGACGTGTTTCTTTTAGCCTGTACACATTTTGGTAGGAGAAAGTTGTTTCGAAGTTCTGAACCTCTGAATATGCAAGAATACAACACATCCGGCGAGTTCTTGATAGTTTTTTCTTTCTCCAGCTCTTTATCCCCGCATTTATTATTATTATTATTATTATTTTTTTTTACTATTGGCACAGTTATTTAGGTCGTAAAGACATAGCTTTGAACTTCCGAACCACTAAGCATGTGACGAGTAGTGCCTTCTGACAACGAGTTTCTAACAATGACCATCTAGGCGATCTTTTATGCAGTGAAGAGCGACAGTAGCTATACATATGGATAAATAATTTCAGATTAAAATAAGCTCGACCACGCCTTCTTTCCCGGTATTGTTTTCTTTAACAGTCCGAAATATCTGGAAGGGAGGAAGGGGGGCTGAGGCCCCCCCCCCCCCCCCTCCCCTCTTTCCTCCCCCGTTTTTCCTCTTCCGACGCCACTTGTATGGTAGAACGCTCCTCGACCTCGAGTTGTGTCGGCTTCTGTGCTTTTTGCAAGGCGATTCCTCCGTCCCAGAAAATAAACCTCCAGGACAATTACAAACTTAACTTACTATATGCTAGCGTCACTCGGGCGGCGTTCGATCGGATTACTACCAGCGTGCAAGGGGTGGGGAGGTAGTTTGCCAGGTCGCTTCAAGGTTTTTCTGAGCCTCAACCTCCTGCCCGCCCCTGGCCATTTCGAACTGGATGAGTATCGTAAAACAGTGTGTTCGTGTGATCACTTCTGCGTGATGCACGTTAAAGAACCCCCCCCCCCCCCCCCCCCCCCCCGGGCTGGCGGTCACAATTACTGATCTATGGTCACACGTCACTCTGCACTGACAAATATTCCTGCACATCCGGGACACTTGTCGTCTCATTTAATTGACTGACCAACTTCGCAGAGCCTAGGTATCACACCCTAACTTTTCTAAACTTGATTTCGTGAAAACCAGTGAGTCGTGAAAACGTTATTTGAAACTGAAACTGTGGAGGAACTTGAAAACTGGACTTCGAACTTTGAAAACTTGGACTTGAAAAAAATTCAAAATCTTCGAAGCTTTTTTTTTTTTTTTTCGACTTCAGCGTTAAAAGAGAATCGAAACTTTCGAACTTTTCGAACTTTATGCAGAAAGAAATTCGAAATCTTCGAATTGTTCGAACTTCATGTCTATAAAAATTCGAAGCGTTCGAAGTTTTCGAATTTTATTTCCAAAGAATTTCGAAATCTTCGACCTTTTCGAACTTCAGATCTTAAGAAATTCAGATATTTCGAATATCTCGAATTTCAAGTTAGGAAAGTTCGAAATCTTCGAATTTATCGAACCTCAAGTAAAAAAATATTCGAAATATTCGAACCCGAAATTTTAGAAACCGTGAAAGCTTCGAACTTTTCGAATTCGAAATACTACTGTGATCGAAAGTTGCGAATTTTTTGAATTCGAACCTCGGTCGGTACGAAAATATCAAAATTTTTCGAAATCGAACCTCAGTTCGCTTCGCAAATATCGAAACCTTTCGAAATCGAACCTAGGGTGGTTCGCGACATCCCTAGTAGGTATACCTTGATCTTTCCTGCATTGGTCTTGGAGGCGCAGAAGACACAGGTCTCATTGCCTTTGTATTTGGTGGTGGTGAATGACGCTTAGTCGTCTTGCCGTGAATCGGTTCGTGTTTGCGTTGTGCTCCTATCTCTTTATTTCGAACACAACCCGCGAATGATGCAGCTTGTGTCCACCACAGTTTGCGCACTTGGGACGGTTTCTGGAGCTGCATTCTTTATGGTTATGTGGGCCTGCGCTCACCTTGCATCGCTGTGATCCGCGACACGCATTAGCCACGAGTCCATTCCTTTGGCAGCAGGAAGAGCGTACCGTCTGTTCAAAGTATTCTTCCACCGAGTGACTGATGAAGCCTAGAAAACCTCGTGTGGGCATTGGGCAGTCTTCTCTAAACTGTAAGATAAGGCTATCCAGTGGATGCTTGACGACACTACCGTCGCCTTGAGGTACGTAGGTGATCTTCCGTTTGACAGATGTCCCCCCTTTTCGTTGTCCGTGAGATACTCCAGGTGTTGTTCATCTGTGTACTCGTTTGGGACATTTTTTTTTTTTTATCTTGCCCGAATTCTTTCAGTAAGACTGCGGTACATTTTCCGTGACATCGATTCCAGCAAGAGTTTTCAAAGCTAGAAGCTTATTTGCTGACGACAAAGAGGCAACGCTTACCACAAGGCCTCCATAATTGGTGATTTTATGTGAGCTGCTTGTTCTTGTGCTGTGGTGACAATTTCATTGACTTGAAGACGATCGGGATGCCTTCCGAGCGCTTTTTGTGGTAGGTCGCTGGTATGAAAGGTGTTTCCTCAAGATCAACGTCAGTTTGGTTTCCTATTGAGTAGTCGGAAGTGCTAGCATCGTGCGATGGTTGACATAGTTTCTTCTCTGCTGCCTCTCCAGACTCCTCCGTTGCTTGCAACGTGTGGGAACGAGCCACCACCGCCTTGCTTTGCCCGTTGATGTTCGTACTCGATTGGAACTGCGAAGCAGATCTCTTACTCACGGTCGCGGATTGGTGAAAGTTCTCAAAATATCTTTCAATGCGAAGTTTTTCATGTGGTGTTGTTTGAACAGAAAATCGAAGAGAGCGGGGGAAAAATGGACGTTTCTCGTCCAGACACATCTTCTCCCGTTTTTGCGCTATTACAATCCGCATTCCGCTATGCACGTTTTCATAACTTTCCACAACTCAACTGGGCGGAAACTGACTTATTTTTTTACGTCTCCATGATTCGCATTGCGAGACATCTTGTTTTATCTTCTTAAGGCCCTGTCACACTGAGGCAACACGACGGCAACAGCAACACAACACGTTGTCCGACAGTCGGGCAACTTGTTGCTCGCTCCCCATGTTGTCCGACAAACCTGTCACATCGCGGCAACAGCACGACAACATGGACGACAACTAAAATGTTGCCTCGGTATGACAGCTTTCGGCAACAAAAACAGCAGCAACTTGTGTTGGACAACGTGTGTTGCCCTGATCGCTGACTGAGCGAATTTCGGGCCGGCAACACGACAACATAGATAGCTTCGATGGTAGAGCTAGTTCCCTATCAATAACGTCTTACTCAAATAAAGGCTTGGAAAACGTTATTTAACAATAATTAGGGCTGGCGTGCAGCTAAAATATTTTCGATTATTGTTTTCGCTGCGTATAGTTACGGAAAGCGATTTTCGAAATGGTCACAGCTACGGTCGTGAACGTTCAAACTGGTTTTGAAATTGGAACTGCCGAGAGATCAGCTCACATTACTGATAGTAAAATAAAATGACATGCCTACTCACCCGCTGATGACGTATAATAAAAATAACCCAGAAACCCAAAGATTAAAAAATCGAAGCATTAAAACGACCATTCTGATCATGATTGATGATGCTTGGAAGTTGGAAACAGCCGCTACCAGACACCTGATTTGCTTTCAAAATACCCAGGACGTTTTGGGGGAATGAAGCGATAACATAGTAGGCGGTAGGCAAGTAGACAGCGTTGAAAAATATTTATTCCACCGATTGTTATCAAGGCCGATCGTGTCGGTGTCGCAGTTTTGAAGCACTGTCAGTTCAGCTCAACACCACGCTACAAAAGACGCTTTGGGGTACTGCCGGTGCTAACTCAATTTTACAGTAGACATAGGATTTGCATGAAAGAACCGGACAGAAACACTTCATACGGTGGCGTAAATCCCGAAAATATATCCGCGATGTCACTTTCCTCGGTTAGGGCTATCTGCTTTGTTAGCGAATGAAGGACATTTCGATAAAATAAAGAACGGAAAATACTCCCCGTGTCAAGTTTTCTAATCACAGTCACTGGTTGATGTCGTACCGTGGTGATTCCCGGCCCTTCGACGCACTAGCACTTTGTAGAGTCACATTTCCAGCGATTCGGCGCCGCACACGAACGAAGGTAAACAATCAAGATGGCGGAGTGTTCCCCGTGTTGTCCTCGCCGTCAGCGCGATGTGACAGGGTTGTCGGACAACAAATCGGGCAACACGGTTGCCGGGCGGCAGCAACATGTTGCCCGACTGTTGTTGTTGCCGCGATGTGACAGGGTCGCCGGCAACACGACTTTCCCGTGTTGCCGGATAGAGTTGTCCAACTGTTGCCTCAGTGTGACAGGGCCTTTAGCGATGCCTTACCTGGTGTCTGAACGTCAATGGTGTTACAAACGCCTCATACCGTCGATCCTACGATCATCGTTTGCAAAGGTTGTTTTGCCTGTACACACGGGAAAGGTAACTTTACAAAAGCCAATACTATGGTCTACAGGAAAAGTTTCCGGAATAAAAAGTATTTATGGAAAAATTCAACTTTTCATTTGTAAAATGACAACTTGGCTGTCATTTTACACCCATGGCCAGAATCGTGGATGGCAGTTTGTCGACACAAATGAATGTCCCCTATCAATTGAACAGAGTTAAATTAGTCAAACTCCGATGAAACAATTCAGGAATGAAGATTGTGAACAGTCTATCTTACATGAGCTTGCAGCCTCCTTTACAAAACAATGCTGCCAATTTATGCGTTAAAAAAAAAAAAATCAATGTCGAGGGGTAACGTACAAACTTTGCTCTCAATCTATGGGTACAGTTCTATTTTTTTTTTTTTTGCCGGCTTGAGTTTTTTGGTATGGCCTATACTTCGTTTCACATTAGCATGGACTTTTGTTAGCCGCGAATGCTAAAAGCGCGGGCTATTTGCTTTGGATGAAGCCTTGGCGGCTGCTGGAGCGGTCGTGCAGCGGGTGCGGTAGTCAAGGCAGTCAAGGCTACCCGCTCGCACTTGCACAGCCTTCGCAGTTAGTGCTAAAGTGATGCGAAGTATAGATACATTTTATATTTTGTCTGGAGCGAGCCGTGGAGGAGTAACGGTCACATTTGCACCGTGTGCACAAAGCCAACAAAAACAACCCGGCTCAAAAGCTTTTGAAATAGTATAAATAAACGAAGACCAGAGGGGGACCGTCTTTGTCGCCAGTTCGGTGCTACGTCAAGATCAGTGTTGGCGGTAACGCGTTACAGTAACAGCGTTACATTATCGCAACGTAGAAAACGTACTCTTTACATCTTTAAGAACGTCACGGATAATGCACTTACGTAACTTATTTTAAGTAACGGGTAACGTAATTACGTTACCCGTTAATCTGTGTGAGTCTTTTTTGGCGCAAGACTGCGTCTTTCTCCGCGTTTGGAATCGGGTGCAAAGTTGAGAGATCGATGTCACGAAAACTTGGTGACAGAAGTGACGTCACACAGATAACACCAGAGCGCCGACCGATTTGCATCGCCGCGCTCCCTTACGGCGTGCCGTGCCGGCTGCTGAGAACCACGCAGTGCGCATGCGCGTCCTTGTAATGTGATAGCGTTAATGCGATAGCGATAGCGCACGACAGGAGAGCGCCGCCACATGAGAGCGCGTGCTCACTCATGTCATTAACTCACCAGGCCCACCTGTGCACGCGGCTTCGCGGCGCCCCGCCGGCGGCCCAAGCCCCGCTGTCCCCCCATTGCACCTCCGAAAAGTCAATTCCGGGTTCACCACGTTTACGTCGACTGTGCATTATTTGAGCTGAATAACGACTCGAAAATTGTGATTTTATGCGTTCAATAACTACTGGGGATATCTTAACTAAATAGTACTTTGCGGCGTTATTACGTTTACAATAATGTTTTTCCTCCTCACGCTGTTTCAGTGATTGGGTGCATTCAAAATCAGATTGGCTCGTGAGAAAGACATTCTCTGGAGATGATGCTATATACGTCGAAACGTTCTGATTTATTCGAACATATGAAATCAGTGAAATTTGATTTAAATTAAATGAGTCTAAATTCACGTAAATATGAATTTCTTACTTTTTTTTTTATGCTATGTTCACTGACCACAAATTGTTGCAGCGACTACCGGAGGGAGATCGGCCCTTGAAAAGAGGTGCCTCAGGTCGTGACAGGGACGGTCACAGACCTGTTGTTACATTCGTGGTCCTCCCTTCTACCTCTTTGCGAACCTCGGGCACACGCGAAAAGCCAGCTGTCCCGTCCACTTGAGGCTTGTTGGAGAGATTCGCGAGTCCTCGGTGTGTTATTATAGTCACCACTCCAGTCGGCTGCATAAGATCGCCCCACGCGAACTCGAAATTCTTGTCCCACGGTGCTTTTCCCTTTCGCAGAGGTTTGATGTATAGTGCATGAATGTCTGACTGTAAATTTTCATTTTTATTTTTATTTTTTAGACGAGGATGAGGCAAAGCCATGTTCTGGTGCGCCATGGGATCGATTGTATTTATGTGAAATATCGAAGAGGCTGGGAGATATTCGCATGGATGGATGGATGGTTGCGTACGACTGTACCCTTTAAGTTGGGCGGCGGCTTGCTCCACCTAGTCGGTGTTTTTAATGTAAACAGTTAACCCTTCCTTTTTTTTTATACAGTACAATGAACCAACTAGCCCAACAACAAGTCTTGCTAAGTTAACCTTTACCTAATATACGAAACGTTAGGCCTTTTATTAAAAATTCCGGAGGAGGCAACGCCATCCAGCGGAGATGTGAACGATAGAAGCCGGTGGGAACTGCATCTACCGCGTAGGCAAGTGTACAGCGAACGCTGCCGCGGTCTGGCGGCTGAAATGTGAAACGGAGGAAAGGGGATTAATCGCACGCCGTTGGAGTGTCGAATATGTGCGCGAGTGTTATGTTGACGGTCCAGAGCATCGCTGCAGCTTCTTTCCTCTTCTTCCGCGTCCGATCGCCGGATCGACGCAGCCGGTGCGGCGATCGCGCGGCTGGCGGGTGATAAGTGCTCGAGAGGACGGGCTCTTTTTAGCCTCGAGCGATTTGAGCTCTGTAATTGGCCCTGCCGCTGCCGCTACTGGGGCTGCTGCTTCTTTTGCCGATGTAGCTGTTAGCTGCCGGCGACTAACTTTGTACCCGACGCGGGCAAGTCGAACGGAGCGAGAAAAAGAGCGAATAGGTGGCCGACGTTGGAGTTCTGCCTCGGATGCCCCCAGGCTCTGTTCTGCAGAGCGTCCTTTTTCTTCTTCTTCGTCTTTTTTTATTTTTTTTTTATTTTTTGGGGGGTACAGTATTTATACTACCGGTTTAGACTATTTATATGACGTTGAGCGTTTGCGCTGTGTGTTCCATGCGCTTTGCTTTCTTTATTTTGTATTGCACGTACATGTACGATGAGTACCGTTGACGTTTCTCATCTAGTTACTTCCGGTTCCGGAATGGTTATCACGCGGTGCACGGTCTGAATATTTTTTCGTTTGTTCTTTCGCTTCATTCCAGACACAGATGGCACGAGCCGTCCCTTTCTGACTTTTTTTCCCTTTCACTGAATCTATTGAATTTTCTTAACCTCCCGAAACAAAATCTAACTTAAAAAAAACAACAACAACATGAGTAACAATATCTGTTCGCACGCCATAAGCAGTCATGTTGTTGCTTTTGTTTCCTTATCTTTGATGTTTTGTTTTTTTGGTGGCTGTTAGAAGTATGTTCTTCGCTTATAGTGGGGTATCACGGGAAAGAAATAGCTGTCGGCTTCCATCTCCTAGACCGACTCATCAGAGTCACTTTGCTCCCCAATTGTTGTGGAAGTAGTACATTCAACACTGTTGCAGAGTTCAATGAGCCCTTCAGAAGTGAATGATGACGCTAACTTGCTTACAAGGGAAACCGACCTTCTGAAAGTAGTGAAGAGTCAGGTGCAGGAAATGATTCATATATTGGCTAGCCTCGTCCTGTCGAGCGTGACGGCGAGTCCATCGTATGGCATTGACGATGGCGCGGTCAAACGCTGTTCGAATATCTAAGAGGGAAGCGGAATCTGACACAGATATCTCGTGCTTGTAAATGACGACATAGAACTTGCACTTTTTTGCGTGGCAGAAGATCCGCTTCCCTCTTCACTCAGACTGAAAAGGTGATACAACAGAGGAAGGATCAAAGGAGGATACGGCTCCTCTCTATCTTCGCTAAATTCGACTCAACAAAAAGGATCGCTCACTAAAAAAAAAAAGCTAAAGAAAAAATACGATGTGCGAGAATTTTCGTCAATCAATCAATCAATCAATCAATCAATCAATCAATCAATCAATCAATCAATTATTCATTCATGCAGTCAATCAATTATTCAATTATTCATTCATGCAGTCAATCAATTATTCAATTATTCATTCATGCAGTCAATCAATTAATCAATCAATCAAATAAACTTTATTTAACCAGGGTGCAAAGTAAATAAAGGGGCTGTTTCTACTGTGTTTTGCTACAGACGACGCCGAAACTCGATAGCATTTGGAGGTTTCTTCTATGAACCATATTCTGCTGATTTAATTCAGACGAACCTTGTTCCTTAGCTCTTGGTCGTATAAAGGCCCGTTCACACTCTTGCGACCGAGTAAGACCGAGAGAGACCAGACCGGTTTTTAAGCCTCTTGCGACCTCTTAAGACAGGATGCGCGGCAGCGGAGCTGGTCCTAAGAGGTCGCAAGAGGCTTAAAAACCGGTCTGGTCTCTCTCGGTCGTACTCGGTTGCAAGAGTGTGAACGGACCTTATATGTGAACGGCGCTTTAGAACGGGATCACTTTGCTTCTTTGTCCCTAGCCCAATGTTGTTCTCTTGCGAGGCGCCTTTAAAAGCAGGGCGTGTGCACGTCGGTCTTTCTCGTACATTGTTCTTATGGCGAGTCTCCAGAGAGTTTATTATGAAAGCGGAGGATCCTGAGAATATTTCATGATGTAGGCGAATTTAAAATGGAAGCGTATACTTTTATGAGTTGATAATGTTCCCGGATATTTTTTTCTTTCTTTTTGCGTGGCTTACTTTTGAGCTTGTTTACTGGTAACAAGTACTAAGGTGGGAAATTCAGCATCGGTTTAATATTGGGCGTTGTTCCACCTTGTGATACATGCTAACGACCCACAGTTCTTGTTCTAGACAGCACGATATCACTTGCCACACAATAATACTTGCATTTGGAAGGGAGCCTGTCTTTCTTATTAGAATCGATTACGCTATCTCCACATGAACGATTGATAGGAAAGGGGCGCGGCAAAAAACAAAAAAGAACAAGAAAAAAAAAAAACAGTGTGTGGCGGCGCGTTTCGTGGAAGGTGCGACAGATGGCGCTAGGCGTCACGACAGCTCGGTAAAACGCCTCGAGCGGAGAAGCAAAAAACACCGTTCACTCTGCTCTGTGTGGTAGTGAAGCTCGTGCTGCCTCGTTCTTTATCTCGCGATAAACGCTCACCTTGTCATTTTGTGTCTACTCCAGGGGGGATCGGTGGCCGAGTGGTCTATACTCTGTTTCACCTTATGATGTACCGCAGGAAAGGCTACAAGCGCGAGCTCCTTGCTCTGGGGCACATCTCGGCGGCACAAGCTCTCGTGACTTAAGAGCGGCTGTCAACGCTATGAGCTCGCGCTTCTAGCCTTCGTTGCGGTACAACATAAGGGGAAACGAAGTATAGCGCACACCAGCTCGGAGCACGTGAAGCGAAAGCTCGCGCTGCAGAACCCAGGATCCTGGGTTCAATCCCCACCCCTGCCCGTTTCGATCTGGATGAGCATCGTACCGGCGTGCGGTCGTGTATCACTACTGCGTGATGCACGTTAAAGATCCCCGGCTAGCGGTTGTACTGCACTGGCTAAATTGCTCATCTACAGCTGGGAGACTCGTCGCCCGTTGAGGCAGACCAAATTCTAGGCTGTATAAACACACACACAACCCAATTTTTTTTGTCTACTCCACGTACCCTCGTGGTTTCTGTGTATATATATATATATATATATATATATGGACAGCGGTGAGTGTAAGAACAGCAGTGAGCTTAAACCTGAAGTCACACTGTTTGACCCGCGGTGTTTCTCCGCCGACATGATGACCGACTTATCTGCGGACACGCCTCAACCATGTTCGAAACATGTTTGCTTCATGCACATGCGCATAAGTTTCGAACATGTCTGCAGACAGCTTTTATATTACCAATGTGACAGGAGCGCCAGACAGGGAAGAAACAGGCCTCGGACAGTTTCTGCAGACTGTCGTTCGTATGATGTACGAGCGCTGTCACCGCGACTTAAGCCTGTAAACGTAGCCTCGGAGGAGGTAGACCTAAGGTGCGCGTGTTCTTTGCGGCAGCAATTTGTAAGGGAGACAGACACGCGCTCGTGCTCAGAGTACTCCTAAACCACGGTGGAAGAAATACATTTAGGTGGTGACTCTCGCCGCTCTTCCCGCGGGGAGCGAGCGACCAGGTCGTGTTCGGAGCTAGCCCCGAACAAGGAGTATACCCTGTTTCACCTTATGATGTACCGCAGGAAAGGCTACAAGCGCGAGCTCCTTGCTCTGGGGCACATCCCGGAGGCACAAGCTCTCGTGACTTAAGAGCAGCTGCCAACGCTATGAGCTCGCGCTCCTAGCCTTCGCTGCGGTACAACATAAGGTGAAATGAAATATGATTGTTCCGCGCCGCCGCAGAGGGCGCTGAGGTGTGAGCACCATGGGTATGAGGTCTCTCCTCGGCGGCCATGGTGTCGGGGGCGTAACTTGCTCGCCTTTTACGCGGTGTGGTGGTGGTGTACGGTCAGTGGCTGGCTTCATGTTTTGCTTTGGTGCTGTGTCGATCACAGGTGCCACCATCGTGCACGAAGATGAGCCTTAACCCGAAGAAGCTATGCTATAAGGATGGGAAAGATGTGCTTCGTTCCCAACTGCAATTCGGGGTACCGGAACTGCTCAGAGCGAGTGTCCTTGTTTAAAGCTCCATCGAATGACGCTCGGGATTGCACGACGCCAGTGGCGTCGTGCATTCCCGGGGGCCGATCGCAAATTACTGCCTAGTCTCCTCCTCTCGTTGACCAAGTGATGACCAAGCTTGACAGTCTAATTTCTGTCGAAGACTGGGAATGCGAAGATGTCTGGACAGAAAAGGCTCAAGAAACCAAGGCTGTGGACTGCATGCTATATTATGTAACTTGGTTTTTGAGCGTGAAAATAAAAAAAAAAAAAGCTACACGCTGCCCCGCATGCCGATCTGCTTTCAGCATCGACAAGAACACTTCTAATGAAGCAGCACTGACAAACGCGAAGAACAGAGGAGGCCTTATACACCCCAACAAGAACCTTTTCCAGCTCCCGAAGAAAGCGGAACAGTTCTTCGTGGAAAATAAAAGTCACCAGACTGTCTACTGGGACACAACCGACAGTGTTCTCGACACATGCACAATAACGTTTACATGCGCTGAACAAAAAGAAGAAACAATTGCCCAGTTGCTAAACTACTACTTCAGCATGCGAATGCGACAACACTGTAAGCATATTACGATGAGTAGGAACAAACAAGCTCAAGAAATAAAAAAATCAGCAAAGCAGCGCTCGTCTTAGTTTAAGGGCATGGGCGAGAAACACGGGATGTAGGAGATGGCGTTCTTTGGTAGTATGCAGTGAATTCAGCTTTTATGCACAATTTAAAGCAAAAATATTTGTCAGGTATTTTTTTACCTGTAAGACGGGGTGACACCATATTGTGAGAGTATAGATGAAAAGTGATTTATGTCTTATAACCGCTACTATTGTTTGACTTTCAGTCACTGTGTCATCATGTCAGTCAGTATGTCATCATACTGTGTCATCATTTCAGTCACTATATCATCATAAGTAGGAGTGTTTTCTGCTCACAAGGTTTGTGTGTCCACAATACAAGTTGACATTGTATGTATAAACCATTTGTAATGCTAAAACCTTTATGCGCATGTAAAGAATTATTTAGGCCCCACTATGTAACATTATTAGAATCTGTTTTTTTCAATAAGGCAGGAGCGGGGTGGAAACAATTACCCGACCTCATATTAAGCCACGCAACGTGTGTAAACAATTTACGGAACTGTTACCAAACATGTTGTTTGACAAAACATGCGAGCACGACCCAGGTGTTTACTCTAAATTACTCTAAACTATTGAAGGCCCAGTAGATTATGCCGGGAAGTTTTATATTTATACGAGTATTTTTGTCACATTGAGTCATCATCGGAATGTTCTCGCTTAAAAACAAAAAAAACAAAAACAGGAACCGCAAGGGGGAAAAGGCAATCAGTGCCAGTGCGCCAACATAAATCCATCATTTCACTACGCAGTACACAGGGACCGAGTAAAGAATGCATAATTTCCTTCACAAGCCCTCTATACAAGCCTTCACAAGCCCCTCTATACGTGGGCGCCATCTATCCCCGTGCGAGTGAAGCGCGCTCGGTGCGCCGAACATAATGTGGTCGCCGCGCGAGACAGAGAGTCATCACCTAAATGTATTTCTTCCACCGTGTCCTAAACTCGCATAGTCGGCCTTTTTCTTCCTCGTAGAAGACCGTTGGCAACTCAAGGGCGGCAATAATCATTCGGACAGCATAAGTGTTTTCTACGAGCCTCTTTAATTTTGTGGTCAATACACGATTGCAAGCAGGGCACCTGGCGGCCGCATGCCATGTTCCTCCCTGTGTGAGCAGAGACGTGGCGACAAAGAGACGTGGCGTGGGCAAAGATTAAGACGGCTTGAGCAGAGACATGAGCAGACACATATGGCAGAAACACTGCGTGTCTCCCTAAGTCATACATTCACGCACATGCTGCCTGCATTTGCAGGCATGAGGTTGTCAGCTTAGTTCTTTCTATCGTGCATAGTCTTAGCGTGCTACTGTTCACCCTGTTTATTGTGTGTGTTTTTTTGGCGGCGATTTCTTTTGAGCTGGGAGCAAACTTCCGCTTATTGACTACTAAAAGGACAACCATGCTAAGCTCGCTGACCTCAGGTGCTCGAGAGCAACGAACCCAACAATGGCGGTCAGCGCGAACATGGTCTGTTCTTTAATTAGCCGAATGAAGCGTAAAATAAAGAATGAAGTCACGCTCGATGAGTTGCACTTTTGACGAATATTCCTCCCAATGTGCTCCGCCGCCTTCGCGTCCAAATCCACCGCTTTCAGGTTAGACTCTCCTTTCATCGAAGAACTTCGCCATACCGATAGACTCTTTTGAAAAGTTGGTCAAGCAACATTGGCGGCCGCCATGTTTCGAGAATCGCTTTCTAGTCGTTAAGCGTGTGATCCAAGTTGACTCCGAGCGCCGACGCGGCGCTCGTGTCCAGTGCAAACTCAAAGTACATGCCCAAAACATGGCGCCCTCTAATAATCGACGCAGCAGCCGCTATACTCTGTTTCACCTTATGATGTACCGCAGGAAAGCCTACAAGCGCGAGCTCCTTGCTCTATAGGCACATCTCGGCGGCACAAGCTCTCGTGCGTTAGGGTATTCACACGAGGGAGAAATCCCGGGGATTTCTCCCCGGCACGCGCGCCTCACGAGATGAAAGCGCGAGGCTTTTGCACATCGCAAAGCCTGACGTTTTCGTCGTGGGATGCGCGTGCCGGGGAGAAATCCCCGGGATTTCTCTCTCTTGTGAATACCCCTTTAAGAGCTCCCAACGCTATGAGCTCGCGCTTCTAGCCTTCTCTGCGGTACAACATCAGGTGAAACGGAGTATAGAGGGCGCACGCTTTCGAAAAAAATCTTCTAGTCCTCATAAAAAAAAAATAAAAAAAAAAAACACCACAGTTGGGTTTTCGGTGCAATATTCACCTGACTGGAAATTCCACGGCGTTGGATACCATACTCGGCGTCCACTATTTTTTGTGCTACGCTGTCAAGACGAGCGTGGCTTCTACGATGCTGCAGACATTTAATAGACCATGTAGGAAATACAAATATCTGGGAGTCTGGTTCAATGAGGGAAAGAAATATCTAGAGGAACATGAGGAGCATATAATTAGAAAGGGGAAAAGAAATGCATCCATTATGAAGCTCAAGGCACTATGGAACTATAATAGATATGAAGTGGTCAGGGGTATATGGAAAGGAGTGATGGTACCTGGACTGTCTTTTGGCAATGGGGTGCTCTGCATGAAATCAGAGGTTCAATCAGGATTAGAAATTCGACAAAGAAGCGTAGGCAGATTGGCATTGGGAGCACATGGAAACACACCAAATGAGGGAGTGCAGGGGGACATGGGCTGGTCGTCTTTTGAGAGCAGGGAAGCAATTAGTAAGTTGAAATTTGAACAAAGGTTGACCGAAATGGATGATACGCGGTGGGCGCGTAAGGTGTACAAGTATTTATACATGAAATGCATAAACACAAAATGGACAAACCGAACCCGAAAGCTTACATTTAAATACCTACCCACTAATGATGGGGCTGAGCAGACTACCTCAGTGAAAAAGGGAGTGAAAGAGGCAGAGAGGAAAATGTGGGAGGGAAGAATGCAGGAAAAATCGGCTCTAACGGTGTACAGGTCACAAAAACAGGACATAAGAAGGGAAAATGTGTTTGACAACTCGCTGGGAAGTTCTTTAATGTTCGAGGCGAGAACGGGGGTTTTGAGGACGAGGACGTATAGGGCTAAATTTCAGGAGATAGACACATTATGTGCTGCATGCCATGATGAGAGTGAGACACTTGAGCACTTGGTTTTAAAGTGCACGGGGCTTCGTCCTGCCCTCCCTGAGGGGGTAACGGATTTGGCCGGGGCCCTGGGCTTTGCTGGCGACGATGGAGGGACGGAGAAGAAGAGGATCACAGTAACAAAGAGGCGGTTAGAAGATTGGTGGAAATTATCTAGGGAAAATTGAATGATACACAACTAACTAGCACAGCTGGGGACAGGCGGGACAGAGGAAAATTGGGACTCCCTCCCGCGTGGCTCCGGCCCAAAGTCTCAACCCTGTGCCCCAGTGGGTCTGGTGCAGGGGTAACGCCGACAAGGTTTGACCAGAGGAAAATTGGCGACTCCCTCGCCGGGGGGAAGAGGCGGGGGGTGATGTTTTTAGTTTTTTTTTTGCCCGATCCCCCAAAGGTCATCCTGGTGATATCCCACACTACCTGGTGATAGTTAGGGGGGAGAAAATTGGCTTAGAAGGGCGGGAGGAATCAAATGTTTTGTCTTTCTTAGACTTAGGCTAGGTGGCGCAAGCTACCGCCCGCTACAAAGGGTATAGCCAGCAACATCCATCCAACATCCATCCATCCATCCATCGAGAATCGCTTTCTAGTCGTTAAGCGTGTGATCCAAGTTAGAGTTCCTGTATAGGCTCCCTACGGGAGCCAGAGTTGCGCGTTTGATTCCACGTGCCGTGTGCCGCCCTCGCCGCTATTCGCCGAGATCCGATCACGTGAGGAGCCGTATCAAGTGCCGTGCAGCAAAGTAGACGTTGCACGTGCCCCGGCGTACGTTCCCCGGCTTTTGATTGCGCCGCGCGCCCCGAACGCGCGGCGCTGCTATTCGCCGAATTCAGTCACGTGAGGAGCTGAATCCACATGCCATGCATGAACGCGCAACTCTGGCTCCCGTAGGGAGCCTATACAGAAACTCTAATCCAAGTTGATCCAAGTTGACTCCGAGCGCTGACGCGGCGCTCGTGTCCAGTGCAAGCTCAAAGTACATGACCAAAACATGGCGGCCTCTAATAATCGACGCAGCAGCCGCTATACTCTGTTTCACCTTATGATGTACCGCAGGAAAGCCTACAAGCGCGAGCTCCTTGCTCTAGGGCACATCTCGGCGGCACAAGCTCTCGTGCGTTAAGAGTAGCTCCCAACGCTATGAGCTCGCGCTTTTTGCCTTCTCTGCGGTACAACATCAGGTGAAACGGAGTATAGAGGGCGCACGCTTTCGAAAAGGGTCTTCTAGTCCTCATAAAAAAAAACAAAAAACAGTTCGGTTTTCGGTGCAATATTCACCTGACTGGAAATTCCACGGCGTTGGATACCATACTTGGCGTCCACTATTTTTCGTGCTACGCTGTCAAGACGAGCGTGGCTTCTACGATGCTGCAGCCCCTCACTGCTTCTCCCGTGGCTTGGTCGTGCGTCTCACTCGTACTCGCTCTTGTGCGAAGAAGACGCGTTGGAGCACCGCGGAAGCCATACGATAGCCTCGACAACGTAGCACGATATTTGTTGACGCCGAGTATATACGGCCCGCATCCCTGCATGCAGCTGGATACAATTTCTGCCGGCGACTTGTGTCTTCTACTGCGTGTCCCCGTAGGGGGAAAAAAGGAAAAAAGAAAGAAAGAAGCAAAAACAGAACTTTAGGTTTCTTCTGGGCGCAGCAGCATATAAAGGCACGCGTGGGGGAGCTCGGGTCGATAGCGACACGGTGGGAGTGTGGCTCCTATAACTTTCCGAAGGAACCGGTCATCCATCTTGCGTGGCCCCGCGAATCGGACGCCTTCGTCCATTCGTCTCTCTCAAGCTCGGGCGCAAGAAGATGAAGAGAGAGGTTGCCGCCTGCGCGACCTATTTGCGGTATACGCGAGCACCGAGGCAGGTCTCGGGCTCGAGGAAGAACACCTGAACCCTATACACGAGTTCCAGCGGGGCGAGCGATGATTGCGGCGGATGCAAGTTCCCATTGTGCCATTGTTTTCACACACACTCGCGCACGCATGTACGTATGTATACGTATACACTGTGGGACACCGTTAGCGCGAAGACAACGTCGACACAGCTTCGCATTTTACTTGGAAAGTGTATTGGTTCGCAGTCGCACCAATATTTATCGTTATGTTAGTGCCCCCGATAAACACTTTCCACCGCACGAAAGCCGCGGCCGTACTCCTAATACATCTATACAGAAGACAGTCTGCTGACACAGTCTGAGGCGGGTCTCGATTACATCGCTTCGATTCTAAGAGAAAAACAAACAAAAGAAAAGCGAGTACTTGTTCTCGTTAACAGTATCGCACCATGTACCTCCAGCAAAGGCACTGAACTCAACCATATACAGGGTGTTTCACGAAAGGTGGACAAATTTGATATTGCGAAAACTACGCATCGCAACAAAAAAAAAACAAAAAACGATTGTGTCGTTTTGGTCCTGGGCCAGGGCCCTATTTAGGAAAATCATTAAAGTCCGGGATAATTAGGTTGTTATTATTTTTGCTTAATTAACTTTTTCAATGTTGGGTTTAAGGGCATGGCTTCAATTAGAAAATTGCTCAGCATCTTTAAAAAACACTAAATCAACAAATTGCAGAACGATAGAAGGCACGCGAAGCATTTTACGGCTTTCTGAAAAACCGCACAAATTCGACGGGTTCTTAAGTTTCGGTTTGCTATCGGAGCGCATCTCGGCTCCGGCGGCACCGCGCCCCGTGGAGAGATACTGCAACCAGCCTCTGCTGCGTCGCGCGATGACAGCGCAGCAGAGGTTGGTTGCACTATCTAGATCTCCACGGGGCGCGGTGCCGCCGGAGCCGAGATGCGCTTCGATAGCAAACCGAAACTTAAGAACCCGTCGAATTTGTGCGGTTTTTCAGAAAGCCGTAAAATGCTTCGCGTGCCTTCTATTGTTCTGCAATTTGTTGATTTAGTGTTTTTTAAAGATGCTGAGCAATTTTCTAATTGAAGCCATGCCCTTAAACCTTAACATTAAAAAAGATAATTACGCAAAATAATTAACAATCTAATTATCCCCGACTTTAATATTTTCCCTAAATAGGCCCCTGGCCCAGGACCAAAACGACGCAAGCCTTTTTTTTTTTTTTGTTGCGACGCGTAGTTTTCGCAATATCGAATTTGTCCACCTTTCGTGAAACACCGTGTACATGTATACAGGTTGCTTAATTTGAGTTCCAACATGTCTATTAAAAAAAAAAAACCGTGAAAGGTACACTGATGCGGTCTGTGTAGGTGAGTTTACGACAAGGGAGACATATTATAGCAGGCTAGTCCTCAGAATAAACCGAATAATTAACCAAAATTTATTACTGAAATTATTAAAAATAAAAGTATGGTTTTAATTAGGAACTTGCTGGGCGCCATAGAAAACCACTAAATCAGTCAGTTGTTGAAAGATTTGGTGCGCGTTCTTTGTTTCTGTGAGCCCCGAAAATGCAACGAAATTCGAGGCGCTTGCACTTTCTTTTTTTTCCGTTTTCTGCCATCCGCGTATTTGCACCTCCAGCCTTCCACCTCCTGCACGAATGGTAACTTTGGCGCACACGGCGCTTTTTACGGGCTTCGCGCCTTTTTTTTTATTTTGCTTTCCCTTCAGTCCGAGTGCAGCGGACGCTAGGAGGCATCCCAGCCAATCCAGCGTTGAGAGAGTGTCGTGTGACCTTGAGCTCCCTGCGTCGCTCTGCCCAACCGGCAGGTCACGCGATTTTCTCCCGGCGCTGTATCGGCTGGGATAACTCGTGGCGTCCACTGCGCTTGGACTGAAGGTGGAACGGAGTATAAGACAGATACTTATTGCAGAACAGTGGCGTCGAAACAAGAAGAGAAAGAGGTGAAGAGGGGAGGGGTGGGGGGAGGCGATTGCCCTCCCTTACCCCCAAGCATTTCAGATATTTTGTATAGTCCGCTGCAACTCAAGAAGGAAGAAGCTAACAGAACGCTGGATAGGAGGGGAAACCTCCTCCTCTCTTTAGCGTTTCGTCTGCTTCCTCTTCCCGGGCCTTCCTTTCCCTCGCCCTACCCTCTTGAGTTGCAACGGACTATAGTAAAAAAAATTGTAGGAAGGTGAGCAAAAATTGTCTTCCTCAAACACACGTGATGCCCCTTTTCCATACCCTCTGCATTTTGGACACGTTTTGTATAGACTCCAGCATCAACTCGATATGGGTCTAACTTGAACATGTTGAAGGTCACGCTACTTCGGCCTACGTTACGCTCCTCAGCTTCACGGAGACTGAATCTGCTCCGAGGCAATCAAGAACGCCACGAAAAGCCGGTCGGCCTTTTAGCCGCGTATTGTTAAGCAGAAGCTTCCACTTCTCCTTTAAAGTCAGGGGGTGACCTTTGAATCTCTCTGAATCTCGATTTCTATTAGACCGTCAAAGCGGCGGGTCCTTCATGGACACGCATCGGCCGCACTCTCAGCAGGGGGGGCAAGTGCTGGACGGAATTGGATTGAATTGCATCCTCTCGCCATACGCTCTTTGTTTGGGACTGTGGGGAAAAAAGGAAGGATCGAGGGAGGGAGTGTGGGGAAAGAAAGGAGCGATCGAAGCACGAGCACTCAAATACACGGTCAGCGAGGCACTCTCAACGGCAAGCGGTCTTTCATTGTCGGTTCGTCTACGTTCATTTCTGTTTCCCGGTCCTTTGTTTATCTGCCTTCCTTTTTCCTTTTCCCTACGCTCTTTTTCGGCACTGGCGTGGAAGACAGCCGAGCAATCCTTGGGTGTCCTGTTTATCGCCAAGACAAGTTCGCCCCTCCTCTTTCTTTCTCCGATGCCTGGGAAGAACGTCGTCTCTCGATCGATCCTCGTCGGGAAGCGGAAAAGGAAGTCGGGCACTGGGAAAAAAAAAAAAAAAAAAAGAAGTTGATGCAGGAGGAAAGGAAGAAGACGAAGGGAGAAGACGCTGGCGAAACAAAGCGTCGGTCGTCCAGGAAGGAACTTCGCAAGAAAGCGGCACGCAGCTCCTACAACGCAGGACACGATCGAGCGTTAAGGGCGTATGTACGGGAAGGACGGGAAGCAAAATAATAATAAATAAATAGAAAGAAAGGGAGCGAGGTCCGAGCTGTATATACGCCCGTCGTTGCCGCCTTTTTACGTTCTTCGCGAGAAAGTTTCGCGGTACATTTGACCACTCTTCGCTGTAAAATTTGAGCAGCCGGTCTTGTGTACGTATGCGTGCACGCACTCACGCACTCACGCACGCACGTAAGAGAGGCCATCGAGTGTATGTGTGTATATGTGTGGGCTTGTATGTGTGTTCGTGAGGGTAGTAAGAGTGGTTTGTCGGCCGTTTTCTACGTCGGTGGGGAGATGCGAGCCCGGAGCGCGCAGTGCCGTCGTTTGGGCAAACAATGTTTGCGCCGAAAGACAAAAACACACACAAAAAAAAAAAAAAAAAAAAAAACGCGCGCGCGCGCGCGCGCGTGCGCGCGGGCGAGGTTGGTTTGTTGAGTGCCGGTTTTTATTTTTGCGCGGGCGAACTCGTCGGACTCGAGGAGACTAAAAGCAGCTATTCGAGGCAAGTTTCGACCTCGGAATTTTTGTGACTTTTCTGCTTGGTTGCCGTGCGGCGTGAGCAACGGCGGCGGCAGCTGCTTTGATCAGAAACGGGGCCTCCACGGGTCGATGTTTCGAACTGGTCGTCGCCGTCCGTTCTTGTTTGTCGCCGTCAACAACAACAACGCACTCGCATAAAGCTTACAAAAATGCATATATTTTAACGGAACAGCCTTGCGTTTTCTTCTGAGTGAATAATAACAACAACACGATAAAATTGAAAACCTACTTTATCATTCGTAAGTGCAGGAGCAGCCCAAATGAAATGAGAAAACATCCATGCCCTTCAGTTACAAAGGACTCTGACGCGCCACGCGCCGTCCCAGTTGGCTCACCTCTTCTCAGAGTTCTTCTCTAGCATCATTCTGCATGCACGGTGGCGCACACAAAAACTAAACAAAGTCGACAGAGGGGTCCTGAGCTGCAAATATTGACGGCTCGCCGTTTGTTGCGTAGTTGTGCATCGATATCTCCGGCTAAAAAAAGGAGATAATAAAGAAACCAATAGGTAGCCGTCGTCTGTACACAATGATCAGATCCATGGCGGCACGCGCGGAGACACGGAGCGCGTCGATAAAGCTGTCCGTCGAAGCGCGAGGTCTCAGCCGTAGCCCCCGGTGGACTTGGATTCCTTTCCCTGCACATCCAGTTTCCCTCGGCTCGCCTACATGCGGCTCAAGGGGACCCCGAGTCCCAGCCCCTTCGTTTCTTGAAGGGGAGCCGCCGGTCGTCCTTCCGGGAACCAGTGCAGGCTCTCTCAGCCCAATTAACCACTCCCCCTCTCCTTCTGCGCGTCAAGCCTTCCGCCTGCACTTCTTTGGGATCCGTCGGAGATGCCTCGTCTCACCTCGTTCCACACTGCTACTGCCGCCACTGCAATCGATCACTCACTTTGTTCTCCTTCTCTTTTTGGCCACGCGATGGCGCCCCTACTGTATTCGCCGTCTCACAGTAACTTGGCAGACGGCTAGACCTACGGTCTCAGCGAGCCAATCAGCGCGTCAGAGGTGGACACGTGATTATACTCTATCTTACTAGTTGCGCGCAGGGCTGTCGAAGACACGGGCGGGAGTGCGAGGAAGGCCGCGCGTTTGTACGAATTTTGTGTGACGAGCTGATCTTATGCGGGGAGAAAAATGACGTGTGAGAGGAGAGTCCGGGTAAGGGGGAGTTTCTCCTTCCCGTCTTCTCTAAGTGCTTGGGTAACCCTGTCACGCCCCGCACCTTTTGGGTAAGGGCTGTCGAGAGATTGGCCTCCGTCGCTCTGATTGGCTCGAAATGGGCCGCAGCGTTTCCTCTTTGCCAAGTTACGGGAAAACGAAGTATAGCTGTCGCTCTTGCCGAGTCTTTCCCGAAGGGAAGAGGGAGGCGGGAAACAGCCAAAGCAAAAGAAAGGCCGAGGTCGTATGAAGAAGGCATTTGCGGCAGGGGTCACTGGAGGCGTTGGGGACCCTAAGCTTAACCGGGTCCCCGGTCGGTACGGGACGCGGGGAGATGGGGCTCAGCCGGCGATACTGAGCGTTATATCCCAAGACGTGTATGGATGATTAGCTGCATAGGGGTAAAGAGGTGGACGTTCCGAAGCCTGTTTGGCTATTCTTGGTCGATTAAACTGTTACTTAGGCAGTAGTTTCCGAGTTATTCGCAATTCTGATGATGAATTGCGGCTGTACGAGGCAGGTTGCCTGTAGTCTGCTGCTCTGTGCTTAAAGGCCAGATTTCGTCCGGATTCGCTCTCATGCGTCGGTTGACGCCACTGGCGTCCCATGGCGAACTTGAATCAGGCTCACCGTTAAAAAGGAGAGGCAAAGATGCAGAAAAGGTAATACCTTTCTACCCGAGACTTTTATTTTTTTTTTAACAGCGGAGTTGTTAAAGCCCAGTTTTTGCACGATCGTGTCTGCCGGATTAGAAATGATGACTCCGAACTCTAGACAGCTACCGCCATCTGTGAGCGACGGCGGCAACCAGACAACTGGTTGCCGCCGTCGCTCATAGATGGCGTCAACCTTTCTTTGGAGGAAGAAGAGCGGGAGCGGAACGAGCAGCGATGTGCGCAGCAGCGCGAATGGTTCCGCAACCGCCGCGAAGCCGCTATCGCCTAAAGTTCCACTGCGTCGAGCGCTTCCGATTCCCTTCGAAAGAAGAGCAGATTGTTCGCCTGGAAAGCCACCACTGAGAACAGCAGCTACATCTCCGCTGCTCTTCCTTCTTCACCGGAGTGGAAAGGCTGAAAGATTTTTTTTATGTAGTGATTTTTTCCCCACAATTTTAGGTTCTTAAAGACCCCCCCCCCCCAAAAAAAAAAAAAAAAAAAAAAATCACGGTTTAAGATTTGGTGGATATGAAGGGTGGCACTGCACTATATGCTCAAAATAGGGACATCAGGGCCGGCTTGCTAGAACCAGCGTCTCAGCTGAGACTGGGTGAAAGAAAGCACTGCCAAAGCCAGCGCACGAGCTGAGCGGGACTCAAGCTGCGTCTCAAGACGCTCGCGCGCCCCAGCCTTTGCAGTGCTTTCTTTCACCCAGTCTCAGCTGAGACGCTGTTCTAGCAAGCCGGCCCAGTGCTCAGCGGTTGCAGTAAAGGTAAACACGAAGTTTGGTCTCATTTGTCAGCATGTTCAAAAATTGCGTTGCTCTGAAAATGACGTGATGCTCATTTCGAGCTCGTGGTTAACTGACAAGAGTGACTAGTGCATGTGTAAAGAAATGGTTATACGGCGCGCAATAAACAAGGACAGAGATGGGCAGTAGAGAGGACGAGCGCGGAAGGCTTTGAAGTATTATTTGCTTTAAATGGATTTTTTAAGCTATTAATTTTTTTTTCATATCCGGTATGTTAGTTGTTGTCTCGAAATTCAATATAGCTATTAAAGGGCCTCTGACACGCCAAAAAAAATATTTTTTTTCATGCTAAACGTTGCAATGGCATATCAGGACATTACAAAAAAATTGGTTTCACTGTAGAGTTGCGTAGTTTTTTTATAAAAAATAGAAATACGAGGCCCAATTCAAAGTTCCCGCCGTGCACTGTGACGTAACAGTGTACCGCAAGGTGTCGGGGCGGTCAGAAGGGAGGCATCGCCGGAAGTCACGTGAGTTGTATCCCTCCTCGTGCTTACCGCGAGCGCGTGTAATATTTTTTAATATTTTTGTTATTCTCCACACCTCCACGAGCGATCCAAGCAGACAAGGTTTCTTTTATTTGCTTTTCATCGCTTAATGTTGCTGTAAAGGTAGAAGAAGACGTGATCAACTACAATGCCTAGAAGGTGCTGTGCGAGGGACTGTCCCGGTATTTCAGCAACTGAAGAAGAGATCACACTGCATGCATTTCTGAGAGACATACATCGGCCGCATGAGCACCCAGTAAACAAGTTCTACTCATGCTCTAGACAAAATACGTAATTTGTGCTCGACGTTTACTTGTACTTGGTACACTCACGAGTTCGTATTCTTTAGAAGGCAGGCATCTACAGCCTGGAGAGTATCCGATGATTCAACGACCTCGGTGTCTCAACCTTCAGCAATGCGATCGGGCGTGTCGTATGCTAGCAATCCTAATTTCTGCGAGCGTTCTAAATTTTTTTTTTCAAAACTTGATAGCTTGTTTTGCGCCCAGTATAGCCCTGTATTATCGGACTGACGGCATGCACTCGTACACTGGCTTGTACTCGCAACGCTTTCATCATTGACCTCCATCACGTCGATCCACTGACTCTTCGTCCTCAAATTTTACAGCACGCAAACTAACCAACGGTGCAGGGATAAAGAGCTAGTGGAACTGAAACTTCGTTTTCTACGATCGCTCGTACGAAGAGCAGAATAATAAAAAGAAAAAAAAAGTCTTAGGCACGGTCGCGGAGAGCACGAGGAGTGAAACTCACGCGACTTCCGGTTAACCCACTTTTAGTGACGTAGCTCGATGCCTCCTTTCTGACCGCCCCGACACCTTGCGGTACACTGTTACGTCACAGTGCACGGCGGGAACTTTGAAGTGGTCCTCGTATTTCTATTTTTTATAAAAAAACTACGCAACTCTATAGTGAAACAATTTTTTTGTAATGTCCTGATATGCCATTGCAACGTTTAGCGTGAAAAAAAAAAAAATATTTCTTTTTGGCGTGTCAGAGGCCCTTTAAGAAAACCACAAATGAAGATGATTCCGAAACCAAGATTCAAAGTTTCGCGCGCCCTCCAGTGGTGTGACGTCAAGAATGGTATAGACTTTCAGGTCGCGCAGGTATTCTTAAACAAAGTATGTCGAGCGTTCTTTTTTTTTTTTTTTCCCGTTTCTTAGTGAATGATCTTCCAAGCATATTTTTCCCACCATCAAACATTTTGTAATCAGTTGGGAACGTTGGTTTACTGCCCACTTTTTACCATTCCGATTCGGATTTATTGTATTGTATTGTATTGGGGGATCTCAACTACTAGGGCCCTGGATCTAGTCACTCGTATTATTTTTCTTGATTTTCTCCACTTGCTTCGCCTTCTGCAAGCACTCCAGTCTTCCTTTCGTTGCTCCAACGTTTTGGATCGGTGTTCCCCCTCCCATGGCTTGCTGCTCGGCTTCGGCTTCGTCCTCGTCGGCGTCCCGTAAACGCAGCGCCACCGCCATGTTCCCACCGCACGCCACTTGTGCTTCGGGCCCGCGCACTCGAATATGACATGTTCCGCCGTCTCCGCCACTCCTTGTGTGCACCCAGTGCATCTCACATTCGCATCTGAGTACTTTGCTTTTGCTCGATGCACCCGAGTTCACAGCATTCCGTTACAGCCGTGACCATCGTTGTGTTGAGCCAATTTTAAGATAAATCAACGAATAAAAAATAAAAAAAATAAATCGTTGGTTAGATAAGCAGAGATGAAAGTTGTACTTTTCGCAAATGGTTTTTCCTTTGCATACTTCAAGCTTGCAGCATTGCTGCTTTTGGTATTCCTGAGGTTTGTTACCTATCCGATTGTATCAAACATCATCCACTGTGTTTCGATTAAAACATTTTGATCATTTGAGTGGCTGAAGAGGAGAGGAAGATGTCCTTCCACGCTTCTGTTGCTGGTCTCTTGCGCCAGCTCTTACTAACGCCTCCACTACACTCAAAGAAAAGACCGCGAAATTCATCTGTTCCTTTCTGTTTATTTTTTGCCTCTATTCTAACCAATATTTTGTAACGAACAAGTTGACGAAGTGCGTGATGACGCATAGCGCTTATTTTCTCGAACGAACGAATCCATTAAATATGAAGCTTATATACAATTTAGAACAAAAGGTTTTCTTCGCGGAGTCGAACAGACCAGGCAAGATGCTAGCAGCTTAAATAAAACAAGAGCAAAAGAAACAGCTACAGCGGCAGTCGACATGGGAAAGGAGCGGACATAGCTCAAGCCCCGACCATGGCGCACCTTGCGGTAAACAGAACGTTTTTATCGGTAGATCTTTTTTAGCCGCTGCATTCAGATTACGTTCACTCAAGTTTTGAGCCACGGAAAAACCTTGCGGAATTTGTAACACTGTCATCTGTCGGAAAGGGGTCCCTGTGCAACATTGCAGTGCATTGATTTCATGGAAGCATCCCGGCGGAATCACCGGAGTCGTTTGGCACGGCTCCAGCGAACCTGCGAAGCAGCTAGCTTCGACGGCCGCGATATTGTGATTTTTTATTTTTCCGTCGATATTTGTGTGACATTCGGAGAAAATAAATGCTGGTTTGCACTCGTTACCCCCATCATTTGCTTGCTTTCGAACTGCTAACCATTGTCCCGAATCGCTGTTTTGAAGCGTGACTACACGACGAGGACGAACCACACTGACCGATTGCATGATTGCATGACGCAAACGTCAAGCACGAAGTCTTTGACGTTTGCGCGTTTTTTATCTGCTTCGCACGGCCGGGAAAACGAAGGAAAGAAAATCATGAGCCATTCCACCCTGTGAAGGTGGATGACCAGCGAAGCTGTTTAGCACACGACACAGCCGCGACAAAGAATTTTGAACAAAGGTACGAACACATTTATGCACGATGTTCATCGGTGGTGTTTGCCGCCCGCCGCCGCCGCTGACATCCTCGTTGCCGTTTCGCCGTTGCTCTTCGTAGACGTGTTGCTCGGCCTCCCCATTACGACGAGAGAAGTGAAATTGAAAATAGAGAACGGCAACTTGCCTTTCTGTTTTTTTTTTTTTTATATACATTCGCGTGGACGACTATCGCGACGGGACCGCCACCCGGCGGAAAGTAGACACGCGCGACAAGACCGCCACCCCGGGAGAGCGGAAGGAAACTAGGCACGCAAGTGCTTGGAACGACGACAAAGAGAGGGCGAGCGAGTTTTTGTTGACGCACATGAAAAATCCACGGAACTCTAGCCATGTACAGCTTCGCCGTAAAATTAATAAAACGCGGTATGGTGTAGCCACGTGACTTCTGGCAACGCCCTGCTCCTCTATATTTCTCCCTCATCCCTGTTGGCGGCGTGCGCGAACTACAGGGGGCGCTTCAATGGCTATCATCATCGTCGTTTTTGACGTCACGGGTAGGACAGACTGGGACAGACTGCTCAGATCTTGGAACCCTCGGGACGTCAGCTCGCGTGAAATGCTATAACGCGCGGCAAAGCCTGTTTCACGCGTTGTGTTTATTTGGTGAAGTCATTTTAACAAAGCTTAAGATCATGGCACGCGTAGTCGTGCTAACAAACACTTTTGGCGCTAGAGGTGTCGAAGCGCTGGGATGGTGGTGGGCTGTTCTCTACCTCAGCACAGAAAGCTGGATGATGAAAATAGAATATCTAGCGCTTTACCCCTCTACAACATCTAGCTACCACAACGAATAGGGTGTATTTTTCATTATAATTTGGACAAAATAGAATGAGAAAGGAATGACTCATCAAACAGAAAATAGGAAGGCGAAATTCGAGAACCTCTCGCCTGTGTAGCAAACACTTTAGTGAAAGCGACTCCGTGTATCCTGTTGGTTCCGGTGTGCTTTGTAAGTGCTGGTTTCTTATCAGTTCCAAGTTGATTCATTTTTTTTTTTTTTTAAACCAGTAAACGAACATTTCCTCAAAATAACTGGCAGGACGGTAGCTGGCTTCCGGAGTCGTTTCCATTAAATCTCTGCTTGTTTACCTGGTCGACGCGAAACGTGCGAGACCCCCTCGCGATCGAAGTCTTAAATCTAGTAAGTCGATGACACTTAGCGTCCCCAAAAATGAGGTATACACCTGCCATGAATTACTACCGTTTGTATGTTTAATTTGTCGGACACAAATGCCCAGTGATGCGCTTCTCAGAGAGCAGTTTCAAATTTGTAAAAAAATTATTTTTAAAAATTGGATAGAACAAATTGATCAATCGCTTGAATTTGCCGGGCCATGTCCGACAATTTAAGAATTTATGAAAATTTCTGCTTTTCTTTCGAGCAGGAGTTGCGATGTGACAAACTTCTTTGCCACGTACCCAATGCGGGAGGAGCTAAGACTGACGAGCAGTGGCATACTCAGGGGAAGAGCTTATGGAACTTCAGCCCCCCCCCCCCCCCCCCCCCCGAAATCCAGCCGACCCTATGATATAAAAATGCAATTTGACCCCCCTTTCCCCCTCCGCACACCCCAAGTCATGGACATCCCAGCCACTTCAGCGCCCCCCCCCCCCCCCACCACCCCCTTTTCCCAATAAAAAAAAAAAATCCTGGCTACGCTATTAATGACGAGCACTTGCTCGTCAGCAACTGTCGAGTCACACTTGGATAGAAGCGTCGGTAACGGCAAGCTCAATGTAGCTAAAACAAGTGTGCGCGCTTTGGAACACAACTGTGCGCGCGTGCACAGCTAAGAAGACAGCACGTCATTTACTCTGGTTAATGCAAAACCTTTTCTACAGCAGCCTCCACAGATCCTAAAAAAAAAAAAAAAAAATTAGGCAGGCTGTGAATAACGCCGACGCACGCCGCGCAATCTGTAATGTGAAGATCCAAGCTTGTTTTTGAACATTTTAAAGTTTTTTTTTTTAATACAAAAAGCAACTTCGAGTTGCTGTTATTCGTTAGAAAGATCACTCACAAAAGCGTCATATGCGTTTTTTTAACGAATAATTTATTTTTGATGGCATAGAGGAGAACTAACATAACCACTCCGTGCTTTGACATTTCGCGTCGTCTGCTCGCATCTTACCGGCTCCGTCACAGGTGGGCGCCCGCGAGGCGGCGTCACCAAAACACCTCGTCGCCAATATTCCGTTGCAAGTTGGAACTCAAGAGGGTAGGGCGAGGGAAAGGACGGCCGGGGAGGAGGAAGCAGGCGGAACGCTGGAGAGAGGAGGGGGTTCCTCCTATCCTCTCCAGCGTCCCGTCTGCTTCTTCCTCCCCAGCCTTCCTTTCCCTCGCCCTACCCTCTTGAGCTGCAACGTGTCGCGGCCATTAACTTCATGCTCATGTTTCGGTTTCAGTTTCGAGCAGTTGCGTTTTTTGACTTTATTAAAAAAATAGTGCTGTGTAGGAAAATATTGATTGGGTAGTCTTCTGACACCTTATTAAATCACATAGCTTATCTGATCTTCGAAAATACGGAGTTATTATGATCGATGTCTATATTTTTAACGACTCCGGCTTGGTTTATATACCAACTAGGCATTAATTTAAAAAAAAAGAGATGATTTTAAATGTTAAACAATGAACGAAATGTTTGCTATATATTTGTTTCCGCCGGTCCGTCGAAGGGGGGTTGCTGACTGAGTGGGCTAGCGCACACCAGCTCGGAGCACTTGGAGTGAAATCCCGCGCTGCAGAAGCTAGAGACACGCCCAGAGATGCTGGATTCAACCCTCATCTCTGTCCGTTTCGATCTGGACGAGCACCGTACCGGCGTGCGGTCGGGTACCACTACTGCGTAGTGCACGTTAGGACCCCAGGCCAGACTTGTACTGCACTGGCTAGATTGCTCATCTACAGCTGAGACACCAGACGCCCATTGACGCTGTAGAAACATACACACATCATTATTCGGTGCGTCGAACAATTACCTACTTGGCGCACATCCATCAATGCTCGACCATAAATGTCACATCTCAGTATCTTCATGTGTAAGTGCGAAGTTACCTTTCTAAATTATATCCATTGGGATATATTTACTTAAAAAAACACTAACCTAAAAAACACACAAAAAATGCATTGTTGAACATTTGCAGCAGATGTTCAACGATGCTACAGAGCAGACCTGTCACCTTGCTGAGAGCAACGAGTACGGTCGACGCAAGGCCCTCTACCTCACGATCTGATCTCTCGACGCCTTCAATTCGACGTTTTCCGGGGCACTTTCGCAGCTACCATGGCGAGCTTGTCACTGTTTGGAACTTCATCGGTCTCAGGAATGATTCTTGATCTTCATAGTCATCTTACCTGCTTTTTTATTCTCAATAACGCTTTGCCAGTCTTCAGCGATGTAGCGAGTAGAGCGTCCTCCTCCCGTACAGTGAAATTTCCCCCCCGATGGCTCCTTTAACTCGAAGTGTGAGCACGAAAACTGCATTCACCGTAAAAATATTCTGCTATCATTCGATTTTAAACACGCAATTACATAAGTAAAGAGATTTCGTGTTTATTTAAATATTTGAATCCTGTTTTTGAAAGGTCAGCGTAAAAATGGCTGAATTCGGAGATGTTTCATTCTTTAGTCACAGAAGAAACACAGCGAAAAACAGCCGCCGGCGCCGACTACCACGGAAAAACGTTTGTTTACATCACGTGATTCCTCTCCGCCAATCGCATTCGTCCCTTTCAGCGATCCCTAGTTCGCACTGTCTGTCCCTACACTCCCTACGCAAATCCAGCGTTTAGCTAGGGGCGCGTCTGTAAACCCGAGTTAATGCTGATGCAACCGGAATTTAAACCCGTGCTTATCCAAGCTCGGTTTAGGGCGCTAAGCCGACTTAGGAAAGAGCCGCTTTGGGTTAAGGTAAGCGACGTTGGTGCAACCGGCCCTAAGAAGACTTGCGAAAGAGCCGCTTTGGGTGAAGGTAAGCGACGTTGGTGCAACCGGCTTTAGTGACGTGGGTCATCTTTTGAAAAGGTCCGAATCTTTTTTTTATTTACTTACGAATTGCTCCTAGAATATATCGTATTAGTGGCACGCATTGTATATCACTCCTAACGAGAAACCCGATTTTACACAATTTTTTTTTTCTTGCCTTTCCCTAAACGTATTCTGCCACGTATACCACCACGAGCTCTTTTCGAATCGGCACAGCTCGGCGGATGAGATCAAGAGAACTCGATGACGACCGTTTTACTACCGGACAAATTATGACCCGTTCTCAACGAGTGTGACAAGTCGAACGTTCAAGCTCCGATCGAAAGATACGACCTTGGCATTGGGCCGTTCTGCACGCGGGGAATATATAGAGGCGCCGAAAGGCAGCAGCGAAAGCCTCCGGGAAGCATTCTCCCTTCTTTCGCATGCGCGTATTTATTTCCTCGGAGAAGCGTGAAAGCCTCCACGGAGTTCCTCTTTTGTGCGCCGCGAGCGTGCGGCCATGAAATTTGATGAGTCACTGCGGAGCGCGGCGAACGCTTACGGTCGTCGAAGTCGTAAAAGCGTTTATGCGCTCGTAAAGTTCGTTTACCGTGGGCGGAATTATGGGCGCTAGATTCACGCTGCGGCGGTTTCTTCCGCATATACACACTTCGGCAGGTTTTCGAGGCGTAAGGGCTATCCTCAGTTCACGCCCAGTAGGCACTGACAGTGCGTTGAAAGCTACGGGCTTATTAGGCCAGTCATACGTCTCTCTTTAGCCACGTGACCACGCTCCCATCCATACAGCCACGCGTATGCGGAGTCGGGTGATGAAAGAGAGGCGATTAATTGATCCGGCGAACGGGTAGCTCGCACCGCACTGTCATCTTAGGGGTGAACAGCGTGTAGCCAACCTCTCGGCCTGCGTTGCTCATTTTTTTGTTTTGTTCTGGGGGAACTTTGCACTGTCCACACACGACGATAAATAGTCCTAAAAACGAGTAAGTTCTGCCATAGCCTTCTAAGGTATATGGCTCTGCTGCATTTCTCGTACTTGTCCTTTACTTCCGCGCACACTAAATGCAATTTTCGCTTCTTTTAGACGGGTTAAGTGCTCATATAAGGCGTTAACCATTCCAGAAAGAACGCGCCCCAAAACACGTTTTGAGATTTTGTCTTTGTGTTCGGATTTTAACAATAACGATGTACGTGACTATACTCGTTTTCACCCCAAGAAAAAAAAAAAAAGGAAGTTTTGCGCATTGTTCATACGCTACGCGAAGTAGTTCTTGCACTATTTGGTTGTCGGGGGCAGAAGCGATGCTTTCGACGTTTGAGGCTGGTACGTCTTGATAAGATAACATATGTCTAACCTAAAATGCGCCTACATACGTCTTAATACTTTGCATAATGGTGGAAATTAGTAATGGTCCGTGAGAAGCCGAACACTCTTTTACTACCATTCTTGAGGTAAAAACGAGTATAGTTGTGCAACTTTTTTTTTTTCAGATTATTTTGCGTGTTAAATGTTTCAATCCTGAATTTTTAAGCATCGATATAAACGCGTTACGAACAGCTCACATATGCAACACAGTGGAATAACTAAAATATCTTTCATTGATACGCAAGAAGGAAAATAAAATTGAACACGCCAAGGAGCAACAACTTAAAGGGGCGATGCAACAATTTTTGTACTTTGCGCAAATACCGCTTAGAACGGATCCCTGATGTTAATGACCTATGAAACACGCGTTCGTTTTTCACCCCACGCATAGAAGTCTCAGTAAAAAATTAAAGAAAAACGAGCAGCGTTCACCCCCTCAACTCGCAGCCAGAACAAGCGGCCACGTGATCTGGAGCCGATTATATGCCGCCAATGTTGATCATAGCCACGCGCTGCGGTTGGAAAAGCACAGGACACGTGCTGAGTTCCAGACATTGTTATGGCTCGGCATCTGTCGTCGTTGCAGCGATTAGACACGGGCCACTACCCGAATGCTTCTCGAGCTAGTAATTATCACGAGCCCAAATCGAGTGCCCACGCAATGCTCGGGTTCAATCTATGAACAGCATTCAAATATCGTCATATGGGTGTACTGCGATCCCCTCTTTACGTCATCAAATTCTGCAAAGGGGAGATTGAATGAAAATGATCGCTTTTGTCCTTGAAATTGCACCGCAACAAAGGAGTTTCTTGGCCAGTGGCGTTGCGTGCGAGTAACCTTGAGTCCCACTATATGCCAGTAAGCTTGTGTAAAGTGAAAAACATTCAATTGAATATCGTTGCACCGCCGCTTTAAAGGGACACTGACGGGGTATTTATGCTCGCAAGGTTTTCATATTTGTATATGACATATTAGAGCCATAACTACCCAGAACAGAATTAGCGGCTCGAAATTCGTTTTCTTGGCACCCGAAAAACGCCGATCGAGAACTGACCGGTTTGAGTCGCGCTCACTCTCTTCTCCGTGGTCACGTGCGGTTTTCTGTGGTTTAGACAGAACTAGTGCCACTAAATAGGCTACGCTTCAAGGTAACGACACTTGGCCATATTTTGGCTTAAAATCATGGTTGCCAGTTATCTGAAGCTTTATCTGAAATCACAGTAAACGCTTTTCCGTCCTCCACAAATGTTTAAAGGAGCTGTGCAACGATATTCAATTGGAATGTTTTTCACTTTACACGAGCTTACTGGCACTAGTGGGACTCAAGGATACTCGCATGCAATGCCACTGGCCAAGAAACTCCTTTGTTGCGGTGTAATTTCAAGGACAAAAGCGATCATTTTCATTCAATCTCTCCCTTGCAAAATTCGATGACGTAACGCGGGGATCACAGTACACCCGTATGACGATATTTGAATGCGGTTCATAGATTGGACCCGAGCATTGCGTGGGCACTCGATTTAGGCTCGTGATAATTGATAGCTCGAGAAGCATTCGAGTAGTGGCCCGTGTCCAATCGCTGCAACGACGACAATAGCCGAGCCATAACAATGTCTGGAACTCAGCGCGTGTCCTGTGCTTTGCCAACCCCAGCGCGTGGCTATGATCAACATTGGCGGCATATAATCGGCTCCAGATCACGTGGCCGCTTGTTCTGGCTGCGAGTTGAGGGCGTGAACGCTGCTCGTTGTTTTTTAATTTTTTTCTGGGACTTCTAATGCGTCGGGTGAAAAACTAAGGCGTGTTTCATAGGTCATTAACGTCAGGGATCCGTTCTAAGCGGTATTTGCGCAAAGTAAAAAAATTGTTGCATAGCCCCTTTAAATAGTTCGCGACAGAGCAAAGCAATATAATACCCGTGCCACAGGGGTAACTCGAATGCCATTTACAAGGAATGACATTTGAGCGGACGGACAATCAGCGCGCGACACTCCGGGCGTAGCACATTCCACGCGCGACAGATTGCGAGCTGATTCGCCGATCACACAAATGTCATTCGTTGTAAATGACATCCGAGTAGCCCGTGTGGCACGGGTATTACATGAGCTTCATAACGCCGAATCTAATGCTGAGGAAGTTGCACTTTTGAATCATGACGATCGGCACCTGCGTCTGCTCTGCACAAGCACCAAAATGGCGGCGCCCACAACAATGTCGGGGAACAGATTGCCGATACTCTAATACCCCTGTCAGACGGGCTAGTTTAGTGTCACTACAAGCGAGTGCACTTCGCCCTTAGTGTCATTTCTGTAGTGTGCCACACGGCTCCTTCCTGAGGAACACACTTGGCTTGGAGTGAGTTTGACGAACTCACTTCGCTCGATCGAGTGCGTGGCATCGATAGGAGTGTTTCAACAGTAAAACATAACAACACAGAAACCAAAAGCGTGGCGTAAGTTTTATTTTATTAAGAAAAGAAATTCGTGAAAGAGACGACATGTAGAAGAGTGGCATTGCAAAAAAATAGTGGGGTGGACTTGGAGTTTAGGCTGATCTGAATCAAGATTAGCGCAGCGGTGAATTGATAAAAGACGACGACAAAGTCAGTCATTCATGACTATCTTGATTAGCAGAGAATGATAGAGCCTACTTTTGTTTCAGCATGTAACTATTCGAGACAACACGATAATTATGATCTGCTTAGGCAGTGTCTGGGCCTCCTCGTAGACTTCCGTGGAACGGAGGGGAACGCCAAAGTTGGATATGCTTCGTTCTTTATCTTGGCTTGCGATGATCGATCAGAATCATCGAATCGGCGTAAAAATCGTTCATTAATGTAACGTTGTTTTAGAGCACAGCTCCTATAGGCACCCGTTTCTGAGTTGAGCGGCGTCGGCGTAACCGCGCGTTGCATTAATTAAGGGCTGTTACCCAAAATTACGTCAACGTGACGTCACGTGTGTCGTCACGTGTGTCGTCACGAGGGTAAAATTTTCCCGCTAAATTTTGCGGTAAAAGATTTTGCAAAGTTGGGCGGAAAATCTTTCCGCTAAATTTAGAGAAAAACGTTTACCCGTGACGTCACACTTAAAATTTCAGGCGACGTGTCATGTGACGTCACACGTCAATTCAGCAAGAACATTTCCCGGCTAAATTTAGCGGGAAATTTATCGAAAGTTTTACGTTTAGTGGGATGGGAACAGGAGAGGAGGATGGGAGGGTACGGAGGGGGAGCAGCCGGCATGGCCTCCCCTCCGTACCCTTCCTCCCTCCTCCTCAAGAGCTGCGCTCCAATTCGGCATTACAGAGAATTGTAAACGACTAATTTTTTTAACGTGTCTTTATTAAGGGGTATCGGTGGCCGAGTGGGCTAGCGCTCACCAGATTGGAGTACGTGGAGAAAAAGCTCGCGCTGGAGAACCCAGTGATCCTGAGCTCAATCCCCAGCCCTGCCCGAAGAACACACTTCCAATGAAGTGAGTTCGGGGAGCACACTACGCTCGCTCCCGTAGACCGAGTGTGTAATCTCGATAGCAGCGTTCAAGGAGTAAAAATAATAGAAGAAATTAACGCTGCGTAGAATTAGTATTATTTTGATAGAAGTAATATTAGATGCGCACTTGTTTTCTGTTGACAGGAAGTAGTGTATTGTAGAAAAACAAGCGGCTAATCTAGTTTCCAGCCTTGGCTCCTGCGCGACGGCCTGCGACGGCCAGGAGGCACCTTCAAGACTCCACCAGGAATCTGAAGGTGGCAGGAGAGACGTGAAAGGCTTGCTTGAAATAGAACTCGCCCAAATGGGGCAAGGTGTCTTCGAACCACCGTTTGTTCCTCTGGAAGGATCACCGTTCTCGACTGATCACGGGTAGGTTGTCAGTCATGAGAGCGGCTATGGTGAAGGCATTGGCCTGCAGCTGCTGATCGATGTCACTTGAAAGTCTTGCCTGTGCGTCGGCATCCAGGTCCAGCTGCCTCTCATATGAAAGGCGCGTTGGGCTCTCACGGAGAAAAGTGCCCCAACCACGCGCTTCCACTGTCCAACACCGCGGATATCGCCCTCCAACTTGTCCTCCACACACTCCATGATGTTTCGTTGTGGCGAGTGGCCGAGTGGGCTCGCGCACACCAGCTCGGAGCACGCGGAGCGAAAGCTCGCGCTGCAGAACCCAGGAATCCTGGGTTCAATCCCTACTTCTGCTCGTTTCGATCTATTAGCGGCGAGATGTTTTGGTGGCGCCCTCCTGTGGTTCCCCTTTGTGACGTCATTACCTTGCAAACAACAAGTTCGATGGTGTTTGTTATTAGCATGGTGGAAGCTTGAAATCATTGCGCTCTCAAAGGAACACTGCCAACACCGTCAAAATTAAAGTTCTTTCATTCCTCTTATTTCCGTCGATATAAATCCCCTTTCCGACGTCATAGTCAGCGTTCGGCCAATCGTGGAAGGCCGACCACAGCGACGCTTTCGGTCGCGCACGGGGCTAATACCCCGTTTCACCTTATGTTGTACCGCAGACAAGGCTAAAAGCGCGAGCTCATAAAATTGGGAGCTGCTTTTAACGCACGAGAGCTTGTGCCGCCGAGATGTGCCCTAGAGCAAGGAGCTCGCGCTTGTAGCCTTTCCTGCGGTACATCATAAGGTGAAACAGAGTTTTTTGTTTTTTTTTTTATAGATGAGCGTCGTACCGGCGTGCGGACGTGTATCACTGGCTTGTAATCGCTGATCGTAATGATCAAATTGAATTTAAATTTGAATTAAAGCTCGTGACTTAGCGCAACAATGTATGGTAACGTGTTTCTAATAAGACGACGAAGTTAATTATAAAAAATGCGTATGCACTGTAATATTTTGCGTGCCCATTACTTACCCATCGTTATTGGCATCATTTTGGAGTGACACTAAGTTTTCCCGTGTAGCACCAACACACTTGAAGTGTGTTTCGACGGGTTGAAGTGCACTCGCTTGTAGTGACACTAAACTAGCCCGTCTGACAGGGGTATAAGTGCAGCTCATTTAGTGGCCCTAGACGCAACCACCAAAGATAATCAAAGTCTTGGGTTACCGAAGGCACACTCTCGCTACTAAAAACAGACAAAAAAATATGATACCAATTTTTTTTGTGGCCTCTAAAAAACTGCAAATACGTTGATTGAAAAAAAAAAAAAAGTTCCACAGTCACGAGATTTTTGGTAACTTTCTCCTCCTTTATAATTCTTCTTCCTCCGCAGTCCAGTTTTGGCCTCGGTTTCGAGCAGTTGCGTATTTTTACTTTATTAAAATATACGTGAAGCTGTAGCAAAATATTGATTGGGGTCTTCTGATACCATAATGAATCGCCTGGCAAAACAATAAAAATAAAATTTTGGGGGGTGTCAGTGTCCCTTTAAGGGCAACAACAACAACATTGGACCGAATGGGCGCTACGAGAAGTCCCATCCAATCCAGCGCCAGGAATGTATCCCGTGACGACACGGTCCGCGCGCCGCAGCTGCACCCGCTCACGTGACCCTCACACAGCGTCATGGATAGGCTTCGATGGCTTGTAGCGTTCTCTGCGGGGTCACTCTACGAAATATACACCAACACGTTGTTTACAAACAAGCCCGTGCTTGTCCCCCACCTGGTGTGGGCATTGCGCTTGCGCAGAAAACCAAATTCGCGTGCCGACAGCAGCGCCGCCGCAATGGCGTGAGGTCAGAGAGTATAGAGTTGTGACGACCCACTCGAGTGATCCAGGTCGAACGGTTTCCTGCATCAGAGAACGAAGCCAGCTCGTGCTGGAATCCCAGCGATACCTGCAGCCGAATCGCTTATATCGCAGCTGCAGCGGGTGTGTGCATTCGACAAAATTCCGTCGGACCGGAATTCGTCTCCACATTACGCCTGCTTCGCCACTTCAGTTTCTGCCCTCTTACCATTAGGGACTTTTAGCAAACCGTTACCGTGTTCCGCGTACCGCACTACCGGAGCCTTTGAAGCATGCTTTTAAGCGCGCGCCCGGAGCGATACCGTCACTCCGGGCGCGCGCTTAAAAGCATGCTTCATGGGCTCCGGTATCGCGGTACGCGGAACGCGTTAACGGTTTGCTAAAAGTACCTATTGTTAAAAAAAAAAATTGGGTTGTGTGTATGTTTATACAGCCTAGAACTTGGTCTGCCTCAACGGGCGACGAGTCTCCCAGCTGTAGATGAGCAATTTAGCCAGTGCAGTACAACCGCTAGCCTGGGGTCTTTAACGTGCACCACGCAGTAGTGATACACGACCGCACGCCAGTACGATGGTCATCCAGATCGAAACGGGCAGGGGTCGGGATTGAACCCAGGATTCCTGGGTTCTGCAGCGCGAGCTTTCGCTCCACGTGCTCCGAGCTGGTGTGCGCTAGACCACTCGGCCACCGATCCCCCCTACCTATTGTTAGAAGACGTTGGTGCTGTGCGTTTCTTGAAACTGTCCCATTAGTTGCTGCTTCTGGTGCTATATGAATTCCGCTTCAGCCGCAACTCTCGAAGCCTGCCATCAGCAAATATATAACGTCCATTAACTGCAAACTCGAATTTTACTTCATTATCTATTCAAGGCAAGAACCTGTACTTCTCACATGCGTGTTCATATGTGAAATAACGTGATATTAGAAGATTAATTTAGGCTTACGTTTAACAAGGGCTCCTGTCCAGCCGTCGTTCGTATTATCGAATGACTTCTGGTTTCTATCCATTAATTTGTTACGATTGAGAGCCGGTCAAGCATTGCCCTTCGATTACAACAGTTTACGTAATTTATTTTGTCATTTTTAGAAGTAGTAAGAAAATAAAACGCTAGGTCGATGTCGGCTACACCGCGACGCTGAGATCATTTTAGTCCTTGAACACATATTTATGCTTGGTCGGTTTCAATTGATTATTTATCGAAATGTCGAAATGACCCGCTAGTTGACTTGACGCTGCCTTGTTTTCCCCTTAATTGTCGCTACTTTTTGTGTGTTAGTGTGTGTTTTTTTGTGTGTGTGAAGGGAGGGGGCGCATGGACTGCAATGTGGGTGTCCCACTTAGGAGTATACCTCCGGGAGTTTTTTTTCTTCTTCTCAGCCTTTAACACAGATAAAGGTTGGCTTTGCGGGTGAACCCTGACCGGCTGTGCAAGACGATCTTGGTTTACTCAGCAGCCCACTCCTTTGAGCTGACGTCCAGTTCTAATCAGATAAAGCTCATGATACATTCCAGGTGCTGCCAGTCGTTAATTATGCGAAACACGGCGGCCGAAAGCAAGAGAGCAGAGAGAGCGAGCGGAAAGGTGCTTTCGCTTTTCCCTGCTCGGCATTTGTCTTGCGCCGGTCGGTGTAGCCAGAGAATTCCTCCAGTCTGTTTCTTCTCCGACTGCTTATCTTCGTCTCCAATCAAACTCCAGACAGGGCGGCGTAAAATAAATTTCGACACGGGTCGGCAGAGGTCGAAAACTGGAAATGTAGCGGAGATCGAAAAAATAAAAAGATATTCCGCACATAAATATAAATACTAGTGGTCTTTTTTCTTCTCTTTCTTGTACGACCGGCATTTCTTTTCTTTTTTTTCCTAAAGCGTTTTCTTATTATTATTTGCTCAAAATTTTTCTTCTTTCTTTGTTTGAGAAGATTTGGATTAGATTCCGAATCGTTCGCGGCCAGCGCACACAATCTGAACTGAATTCGTAAGCTCCTTACGGCTGACCAAAACGGAAAGGCGAGCGACGTTGTGGTATGCTTGTGATTTCCGTTTCTATTACAATGTTGTTTTAGGTAGCACGAAAAAATACGTAACAAATAAAACCTATGGTCGGTTGGGTAAGATTCAACCATTTATTTGTTTTCCTCCCCCTCTCTCTCTCTCAATATATATATATATATATATATATATATATATATATATATATATATATATATATATATATATATATATATATATATATATATATATATATATATATGATATCTGTTCTCGGAAACTGTTAGAATCCCTAGTTGTTGTTTTTTGCGTTGAAAAATCCCCCAGTTTCCTGTTCAACATCCGTTTTGATCAAATTGTTTGAAAGCCATTTTTGGGACTACGTTATTCCGTATCCGGTTGAACTACAATTTCGCTGACCGCGGGTCGTGCTTATATGGACAGGGCAATTCTGTGCGATTCGTTGGTGGTTGATATCATGTACCATAATCGCGCGTCCTCATAAACGTACGTGTTGACTAGAGTCTGTATTGCCCTGAGTTTACAAACAGCGAAAGCTGTACGGCCCCAGCGAACCAGTCAGAACGTCAGAGCGCACACGTGACACAACGTATCACGGGAATGCAGAGAAACGCTTGAACGCAAGCTTGTTAATCCTGGGGGCCAATTCGGTTCTGCTGTAAGGCGTTAGTTGGTGACAGAGTTCTCTTAGAGCGCAGCTCTTAGGCGCCCGTTTCCGGCCTGAGCGGCTTCGCCGTTGGCGTAAACGCGCGTTTGGGAAGTTTCCTCTAACGACGTCACGAGTGACATCACGAGGGTTACGAGGGAGGAGGAGGAGGGAATTGTTTTGCTAAATATAACGAAAACAATTCCCCGCTAAATTTAGCGGAAAAACTCCCCGCTAAATTTTGCGAAAACAATTCCCCACTCAAATTTAGAGAGAGAGAGAATAAAGAGAAAAGCTTTTCTGCCAGGTTTAGCCTCCCAAATTTAGCGCAAAAAATATTTCCGCTATATTTTGCTGGGACATTTCCCCGCTACATTTAGCGGAAAAAAAATTCTGCTAAATCTAGCGGCGAAACTTTTCCTACAAATTTAGCGGGGAATTTTTTCTGCTTAATTTAGCAGAAAACTTTCCCCGCTAAATTTAGCAGGGAATTGTTTCTGCTGTATTTAGCGGGAAATGCAGCAAGAAAATTCCGCTCAATGGGAGGAGACCAGGAGAGGATGAGGGGAGGGGAAGAGGATCATACCCTCCCCTCCGTACCCTCCCCTCCTCCTCCTCACGAGCTGCGCTCTAATTCGGCATTACAGAGAACTGTAAAGGTCTTTCATTTTTTTTTCACGTTTTCCATGGCTTTTCTTTGACTCGCGACGTTATTTATTGCCAAAGTGCCACGAACTTAAGCCAAAAATTCCAGATGACATTTTCTCACCAGCAGCGAAGCCTAACTCTGGCACTTGTTTGGCAATTTAGGGCCAACATTTTCGCATCATAAACCGAACAACCAAACTCTAAATCTTTTTTTTTCTCTTTTTTTTTTGGGGGGGGGGGGGGGGGCAATTTAAGTTGAAAGATGTTAGATGACAGCCAGATTACCCGTAGTGACGCCCAACTTTTGCACTTGCTTGGAGAATTAGGGCCAATTCAGGCACGTATGCAAGGGGGGGGGGCATAGGGCCCTCCCCCCCCCCCGCCCCCGAAATCTTCTATTTTGCTGGGGCCTCCTCTCCCCCCTCCCCCTCATACAGCATTTTGTAATGCCCCCCCCCCCCCCCCCGGAATCAAAATCCTGGCTACGTCCCTGGGCCAAGTATAGCCATATTCTTACGAAAGTCCGGCTCTACCTATGTAGGTTTCTTCGGACATTTTAAGGCCCTAAATTCCCAGACATGAGCCAAATTTCGGCCCAAAGGAGTGTGGTACCTGGCCACGTGCTTTGTTGCGTCATTCTGATAAGCTCGGGGTGGCTGGCCGGGCGTTCGGTTTCTGCCTAGTTATGCCGAAACCGAGTATAGACCGTTCTTTTTTACCAGTTCGTGTTATTGAGCAAAAATAAAGAGGAGCGTACAGTGGTGTCAACCAATGTTGCAGGCGTTACCCCCCCCCCCCCCCCCCCCCCCGAAAAAAAATAGTAACGACGTAATTACTCGTTACTTGCAAATAAAAAGAATGCGTTATCATCCTGCGTTACTTCAAAATAAAAGGAACGCGTTACCCTTACCACTTAAAAGTAACGCACTTTACTTTTTTTAATTATGAAATAACACGCTTTACTGATTTATGTTACAAGTATGCAAAGCGCCATATTTCAAGAAAACATTATGTCCGTCCAGAAACTGAACATAATTACCTTATTTTTTTACGGTTTTACCTAAATACTCACAAAAAATAAACGCAAAAAAATAAGAAAATAATTATTTAGATTTGCGCTTAAAAACACACAAAAAATTTAAGTGTAATTTTTTAAGTCTTGGGAAGAATATGCAACGAGCAACCTAACTAGGTTACACGTTACTCAAAATAAGTAACATAAGTACGTTACCGGTTACTGTTTTGAAAACGTAACGGGAACGTTAGAACGTTAACAAAAAAAGAAACGCTTGACCGGTAACGCCGTAACTTGTAACGCGTTACCGCCCAGCACTGGTGTCAGCAGAACTCATCCCAGTCGAATCAAACAAGCTCTTAGAGCTTATTTTAATTGTTTTCACAGTTGGAAGGTTTTACAGGGAAACTGAGGCGGTTCTGTACTTGAGTAAAAACACTTCAATCGTCTTGATTTGACCTCCTCCAGGATCACGAACATCGAGATTATTCTTCAATTTGGTGCACGGAGGCTGCAGAAAATCATTTTCAAAGTATCGCAAGTATTTGGTATCGCTGAAGCCCTCTTTCCCGGAGCGTTACGTCATGAAAGGAAGTTTTCGGAGTCTCCCTCCACTCTCGCGTTTCTTTAGCGCCTACCAAATCTATGCACGCGCACTCTTGTTATCTTAAAAAAAAGGTCAGTGCGGGGGAATACACCTGGCAAGCCTGCAATGGCACGCGCTGCTCACACGAGCAACACGCGCTTGGCGGCCCAAAGACCCTTTTATGGCTTAACGACTGGTCGGAGGGCTTTCGTGTTTTCTCTAACGAGCTTGAGTATGACTTATAGCGGTAAACCGCAACCCAGGGCCTGCAGAGGAAATGGCACCCCCCCGGTTGCTGCCATCTTGCCCGTTTGCCACATTAGTGATCACGGGACGTCAAGATGGCTGCGCCCAGAGGTGGGCCAGATCAGACTGGCTAGATCACGGTAAGCAGAGTGGACAGAGCGGCCCTCTGGGGATGCGTTCGAATCTTACTCGAGTGGATCCGTGTTACTCTGGGGGGTCATGTCACGTGACAAGACTGATAGAGTAACTGGACGCGGGTAGGTTTTCGAACTCCAAGGTACAGAACATTTACCCTAGAGTGAGATCAAGTAAATTTTGGACCGCGGCCTTGCTTACTGTAATCTGGCCAGTCTGATCTGGCGCACCTATGGACGCAGCTATCTTAAAGTCACGTGATCACTAATGTGGCAAACGGTCAAGATGGCGGCAACCGGGAGGGTGCCATTTTTGGCCGCTGGTTTACCGCTCTAAGTTTACTCAAGCTCGTTGGTTTTCTCGCGTTTTGTTACATCTTCGGGGAAAAAGGAACGTGATATTCAGATTCACGGGATAAAAATACTCTGGAGTTCACCCCTAACTCGTTTTTTTCAAGAACCTTTCGAGCTTCTTTTTAATAGTAGAGCTTCTTAGTGGTACGTGATAATTTAAGCTACCAACCTAGGTGTCAAATTTTGGTGTTCTTCGCTAACTATCTGAATTGATGTAATATCGATTGTATTTACGGTGTGCTTATATACTGTTATGAGCGTGTTGCTCGATAATGCATGATGATTTTGGATGGTGCGATTGCACAATTAGGGGTAGTTTTTGCATCGCATACGTGTATTACTCGTCAGCCCCCACATCTCTTGAATACAATTTTATATTCCGGCTGTAAGAGTCCTGACCTTGTCGGCGGACAAGACATATTCAGAAGTCGCTTTAGCACCGAGCTGGGCGATCGTGTAGTTTCTCTAAATTCTTCTCTGTGTCCATAACTTTCCCGAATCATTAATGAAATATCTCCGCAGTACCAGAACCAACAAGGCGAAGACGTGGGGAGTGGACAGAGAGAGAGAGAGAGAGAAAGAGAAAGAGAGAGATGAAGAAGTCGCGTTTTGGGGGCAGGGTTGAAAAAAAATTTCATCTGATAGAAGTCGGGATTTATGGAACGAGCCTTTTCCCGTGTTTTGCTCTTCTTTGTCGCCACGAATATCCATCAAAAAGGGCTTTCGCGGCGAAGCGAGGCAGTCGTTATTTTGGTGCAGCGATAAACTGCAAAAAAGTTCAAAGTTCCGAAAGGTTTGCTAAAGCTTTCAAAAGACAAACGAGACATATTTCATAGAGGTAAAAACTCGATATGGTCGCGAGCTCAGTTTTCATAATCGCCGCCATTTTCGTCTTTCTTTAAGGAAGAAAAAAAAAAGACACAATTATTTTAAGTTATGAAAGTGGACTCTTGCAGTACAGCCGAGATATCTGTAATAAATGAGTTCGTTAAATGAGAAGAACAAATAGACGGCCCTCGATATCAAACAACCGAGATGAAAAACTAAGCAAATGCATATATAAATATGTAAATAAATAAGGGTTTATCACACAAACCGTCCCAGATGTTCATATATATCCGCCAGTCACAGCGCGTTTCTTCCCTGAAAAATATCACTTAAGTGGTATTTCTTGCCGCGATTATTATGATTATTTAGTAGGAAGTTTCATCATTCCGAAGAAATTGCAAGACGCTTGGGTTCTATATGCGTTCTCCCAGAAATTATCGGTCCGTTCCGCCGGGGAAATAAATGACGATACGGCGGCGAAAAAATGAAAGAAAAAAAGTGCGACTTCAAGAAAATAATGTAAGCCTTTTTTTGCTGCATTAAAAAAAAAAAAAAAAATGAGGAATTAGATTGAACAAATTCTAGCCATAAGTCCACCACTTTGGGGCCGTCACCCTCTTTAGTTGTTCTAATCTTTTTTTAAATGCCTCTCCAGACGAAGGAAAAAATAACGCAAGGCACGCCATAGCCTCCTCTATACTGACAAAGCCTGGCAGGTCGCCACGAGACGCGGCCGCCGAAATTGAAAAGGTAGAGCGGCAGACAACGGATATGAGGAGAGCCAGGTGACGGGCGCCCCGCTGCGGCGAGACGCCGAAACACACTTCTCCTGAGCGTTCGCGCGGTCCGCGATCTCAGAGGCGATTATCCTGAGCGATGGAATGCCCGCTCGTGTTCCTCGCGTTTCTCGCGCTTCCGCTCCTTTTCTCGTCGGGTTTGAAAACCATGTTTCGAGCCCTCGCCGCTGCAAAAGCTCTGCGCTGACGACCAGGTTCCCCAGGGGCCTTAGGTTCCCCGAGAAATGCTCTGTTGTACCAGATCCTCGAGCTCCAAATCTGCGACCGGGCACTTATATAGCTCTGTCGTCGAACTGCCAGGCTTTGTGAGTATAGACCTTTCCAATGTTTACAAAATCACAGTCCAGCGTGCGATCTTCACAGTCCAGCACGTGCGTGTTCGTCGCTTCGGAAAGCGAGCAAAGCACGCGCCATACGCACGAACACTCAAAATGGCACCGGGCACACGCTCTTTCTTGGAAAGGTCTATAGAGGAGGCTATGGGTACGTACCATCCTTCTCGCTCACCTGAAATGTCACTATACTTCGTCTCACGTTAGTATGGACTATTGTTAGCCGCGTGTGCTAAAAACGCGAGATAGTTGCTTCGAATGAAGCCTCGGCGGCTGCACGAGCGCTCGTGCAGCAAGTGCTCCAGTCAAGGCAGTCAAGGCTAGCCGCTCGCGCTAGCACAGCATTCGCGGTTAGTCCATGCTATGGTGAGACGAAGTATACACCTGCAGGGACGACTTGCTAGAGCAGCATCTCACCCGAGACTAGGTGAAAGAGAGCACCGCAAAGGCTGGTGCGCGCGAGCGTTTTGAGACGCGGTTTGAGTCCCCCTCAGCTCGTGCGCTAGATTTAACAGTGCTTTTTTTTTTTTTTTTTCCACGTCAGAGTTGAGACGCTGTTTAGCTGACCCCTGCTCTCAGCCGTGACGCATCTGATCGGTTGTACACTCGTTGGATTAAATGCTGCTGCAACACACTCGTGACAGCCAGATCGCCAGATTTGGAGAGGACGAGGTGCAAGCGCGGCTTCGGGATTGATTTAGACGGTGTCAGGCCTTTTCATAGCCCACTGTCAGCTTAAAGGGCATGGGGCTGTTCACGCTTCTCGTTCTGTGACCCTTTGTTCGGGGTTCTTATCGAGAAATTCCATAGTGACTTTGGCTACGGAACAATAATAAATTCTCTCGCCTTTCACTTCGTTTCTTGAGTCGTCGGCTACTGTGTATAGTTTTCACATATGGAAACAGGTGCGAAGAAACCAGGCACAATGGGACAGTCGCGCGTATACTCGCGAGTTAGAAATTGATTAAAGAGTAAGGTGTGTTTCCTGTCAAAAGCAATATAGAGCTTGTATTTTAGTTTGCACTATCCAGCTGGCGTGTCGTTTGCAGGGCTAGTGGAAAACTATATTGCGTTATTTTTTGCGAATTTCGTGTGCTTTGGGAGGGGAGGGTCGCTACGGCTTTATAATGTTGCGTCGTGCTTTGATGGTTGAATAATTTTCCTACATATCCTTCTCAAATGAAACCGTATTTTTAACTGTCGTTCAGCAAAGGAAGGGGTCAAATTGTCGCGTTTTCGGGGCCAGACAGCCGCCAACACATTACGTTACAGCTTACAGAAGGGGAGTGTAGTGGTAGTGTGGGTCAGCTATAAATGCATACAGGAGGCAGATCGGCATGTAAGTTTTATCACTCCGCCACGGCCACGCAAACTCGCATCACCAATGGGGGCATCCCTACATTGTGTTCTGGTGAACAACCCCGTCATATAAGGCACGTTTCTTCCGCGACCGACTGAGAGTAAAGTGGAAGCTCCTCCCACCTCTTTCCACTTGCTCACCGCATTGACTTGCTCGTCGCATAGAGACTTTTGGTAGACCGTACGCTACAGCTTCACGTTGTTAGAGGGGGCTCGTGCCGTCACTTTAAAGCATGTATTGAGCACGCGGCCGCTGGACCTGCAGTCCGAAGCGTGCGTATTGGAGGACCCCGGTACGCGGTCTACTAAAACACTCTAATACGTCAACCGGCGTTTCGTTTTATGTGACACGGTCTTTTGGCCCTTCGTTGGCCGTCCCCAAACTCTACGGTGGCGAAGCGGCGCGCGGCATACGAAGAGTGCTTAGATCGGCCACGACGACGACGTGCACGGTGCGCGGGCCGACCTGCGTCGTGCATCCCATACGATCCTCGAGTGCGGGGGCGTCCAGGGCCCGTGACTAATAAGGGCTCCCCCCGAATCTTGACACTTCCGCACTCCTTCTTTACACTGGGTCTCCTGCCCAGACGAGAGCGATGGGATCGAATATTTCTAGAATTGGAGTAATTATTTTGAAACATGGGAGCAGCGGTGTACGTATAAAAAACAAACAAACCAGTAAAAAAGAACTATACATACAATAAAACAAAGCATTTGTCAAGCAAACGCTAAGTTGGTTGAAATGCGTTAGTGACTGTGAACTTCGTAAAGAGGGCAATGATTTGCAGCTTTGTGCCAGCTTCAGGTATGACTTGAAATTGTAGCAGTTCCTTTAGAAGTTCAGGCTGATTGTGTTTTATTGATTGATGCCCATGTGTTGTGCGAGATGTCGGGACAAATTCTGCTTCATGTATGTCGTGTATTATGGAGTGTGAAATGCTTGTTCAGATTCATAATTTCAAGTATCAAGACGTTGTTTTTGAGTAGAGCAGATCTGTAAAGGCCGGTGAGTACAGAAAAAGATATTTGGGATGCGTAACTGCTGAAAATAGTTTGCTGTGCTTTCGTTTCATGTGAGATTAGCTATTATTCTATTTTTTTTTTGTAGTACGAAAAAGAATAAGTGCGTTTTACTTTGTAGTTTTTCCTCATATCACATGGCAATATGTTAGGTAAGGCATAACTAGAGCATTGCGCAACTTTTTATTCTAGACGGTAGGCTGTATTTATGTTTATTCATCAGGCCGTTTATTTTGTTAATTTTTGTACGGACGTGATTAACATGAATGTCCCATGCATGTGTGGTGTTTGAAAGAAATAAACGACCAAATATATTTCTCTTAAAAATTCTATTCTCTGGCTGTAAAGATAAAGTTCTGTTTGTACACGAATTAATTTATTTCTAAATCTAAAAAAAAGGCTTTAGTTTTGATAGGGTTTATTTTCATACAGTTTGCACCCCTATATGTTTTGCTTCCTCTCTTATCTTTCATCGCAAGTGCTTTCGTTCAAGGGGAGGATAAGTGTGATTCGGACTGAGATTGCGAAGATGTCCGTGAAGTTGTAGAATAAATTATCCATGGCAAAAAGGAAAACGAAAAAAAAAAATCAGGGGATTTTTTGCGCTGGTCAGCAAAGAGTCGTGAAACCCATAACCGTGCGCAGCCATTTACGTCAGTTAGACATCAGGACAAGGCGGTGGCAATGACTGTTCAACGGTGCGCATGCCCTAAAACCTCCTCCGTAAAAAAAGAGGGTTTTTGTGCATGCTTTTGTATGCTCTGCAAAGTTCGTGATGGTAAACGCACATGTGTGGTGGCGGTAGCCGCCACCACACGTGTTAGAAACTTTGTTAAATTGATGGCGCGGCACATAGTTTGGCCCCATGTTGTCTTAAAAACAACTGGGCCCAAATCCAGAGCAAAAACTTTATTTTTGTTTAAGACTCGTAAACATATTAGGCTCTGGAGAAAATCAGCCATCCGTCTGCTTTGGACACCGTCACCATAGCAACGCAGTGTCTGTTGCGTGGACGCACACGCGAAAGCCAGCACCAGCCGACGATAGTTTCCGAGCATGGTCTGCTATTGGGGAGGAGATCCAACAGTCACGCCTCTAGCGGTGCGCTTCAGCTGTGGGGACAACAAACCGTATTTTCTTGTTTGTTTTTGAACCGAGAAATCGAAGATGACGATTCGAAGGCCGCTCCTCGTGCGACCAAAGCACTGGTCAGAGCGAAGCGCTCGTGCCCAGACCGTGCTCGGCCAGGTTCAATTTCTTTGTTATGCTGTGTTGGTAAACACCGGGCTGTGGGGACAACAAGCTCGATAAAGCGCCCCTATAGTTCGATCTCCTGCCCAATAGGTGGTAAGGAGCTGGTAAGGAAACCCCACCATTTAAAGCCCGAGACAAAAAAAAAAAAAAGAAATTAACGAACAACACGGCACAATATATCCGCTGTTTTATTTTTCTTGTCTTAGGGTTAAGCTGTCTACCTATTTTTTAGGCTTTAGTCATTTCGACATCCGCTTTCGGTTTCCGTTGTCCCTGGCATTTGTCTGCCGTAGGTTGCGGGTTCTGGCTGCCCTTAAAAGGCTTAGGGTGGGGCTCGCGTTTCGCGATGTCTGCTCTGAGTTATGCCTTTCACTCAAGTCGTATGGGTGAAGGACGCCGCACGGGTGGCACGGCCCCGGCATTTTCGAGCCCGTGGTGGGCGTCAGAACAGGAAAAAAGAGCGCTCGTTTTGGGCGGGTTAATTTGCTTCCGAGACCTCGTTACGTGAGTCTATGTGCTCGGCTATTTGCCCTAATGGAACCTCGAGAAGACGGGCGGAACCGCCGAGGAAGTTGAAGGAAACTGTCACGAAAGAATGGGAAGTCATTGAATGGAACAGTAGCCACCAACTTTCTATTAGTATGCGAGGTGGAGATGACGCAGCTGCTCTAGCAGGAACAAGGGTTGCAATTTGTAAGGGCAAAACAGGAATGTTAAAGTCTTGTGTTCCGCAGAGAAAACAAAACTCTCTGCTAACCATTCTTTTACCATTTTTTTTTTTTAATTTCAGCGAGTTGCTTCACTGATAGAACACGAGCCTCAGCCGCACGATGACGCAACGTTTGACTATGGGGGCAAAGCGCTGCCTCACATCGCGCCCCTATTGGCTAAATTGACAACTACACCGATGGGGACAACAACATCAGAGATGATTTGTGTGTGTTGTGACGCAGCGCTTTGTAACGCAGCGCTTCTTCCCATTACTGCTCTCAGTAAGTTCAAATTGTGTCTATAGTTGTTAAACCATTGTGCTTTTTGTACGTTATCACCCCGTAATAGCCGGCCGGTCGGACCGACATTCTGCTACCGCACACATTAGCAGCTGTGAGTTGCGCCGTAACAGAGGAAATCCTCGAGCTTGGTCGTTTCTTTAAAGGGGCCATGAAACGAATTTTGGGTTGGGATGAATGATTTTAAATTGGGACTTTACTAATCGCATATCGTTTAGTTGGCCAAAAGAAAGAGGCTAGAAAGTCAAAAGCCAGCTTTTCGGTACAAACATTTGAAAATATAGCGGACTATTTTGTACCTTCTTGCCTTCGAAAGCTCTCCGCCTTTTCACTATGATACATCCGCGGTTCCAAAAGCGCGTCACCGGCGCCAAACTGACGTCAGCAGAGCCCAGCTCACGCATTGGACACGAGAACTGCGTCACTCGAACGTATGCGCTCGTCAACAATCAATCCGTCGACGAATATTTGGATTCGCGTTCGTGGCCAATGAGTGCCCTGACGGAACTTATTGTCACTGGGGAATGACAAGTTCTATGGTGTGCATAAAAAGCACGGTGGAAGCTAGGAGTCATCGCACCGGTGCCGAAGGAATGTCACGACCACGTGATTTCACAATTCGCATTTGAGTTGAGGATTAAAGCCAAGGAGGAAGAAGTAGGAAAATCGTTTCATGACCCCTTTAAAGGGCCTCTGACACGCCAAAAAAAAAAAGTTTTTTTCATGCTAGGCGTTGAATTGGCATATCAGGACATTACAAAAAAATTGTTTCACTGTAGAGTTGCGTAGTTTTTTTTATAAAAAATAGAAATACGAGGCCCAATTCAAAGTTCCCGCCGTGCACTGTGACGTAACAGTGTACCGCAAGGTGTCGGGGCGGTCAGAAGGGAGGCATCGCCGGAAGTCACGTGATTTGTATTCCTCCTCGTGCCTACCGCGAGCGCGTGTAATATTTTTTTTTTTTTAATATTTTTGTTATTCTCCGCACCTCCACGAGCGATCCAAGCAGACAAGGTTTCTTTTATTTGCCTTTCATCGCTTAATGTTACTGTAAAGGTAGAAGAAGCGGAGTCAGTAAATTGACGTGATCAGCTGATCACGTCAATTCACTGACTCCGCTTCTTCTACCTCTAAAAAAAGGGGGTGTACACCTTACACGCCTTGTCACATATACGACACCCCAAAACTTCAGTTGGATGTACAGCGCACTGACGTTGTACCGACGCCACCCAATTTCACGAGCGGTTCGATAGCCGAGTTGTTCAACTCATTAAAATAGTTAATGTAAGTGTGACTGACTGCAAAAAAGTTATCGGGGTTTTCTAGGCTAAACTGCAAAACCTGTGTATTTTTTTCCTGTAGACTTTGATACGTACACATCACGACACTGTTAGCGCGAACACGACATTGGCGCGTTTTCGCATTTTACTTATAAATAGTATTAGCGAGCACGAAATTTTATCGCTTACATTATAGAACTAAATGAGCTCTTTCCGTAGCAATAATAACTTGGATGACGATACTTGGTTTCAAAGAGAAAAACTGGAAAAACCGGCGATCGCTTGTTCGCGCTAACAGTGTCGCGCTCTGTACTTTAGCTGTTTAATATGTCATATCGCACCGTCATCAACCCTCTCACAAAAGTTGGGGCAGTCAGTTCGACGTCAGCGCGCTGTACGTCGAACTGAAGTTTTGGGGTGTCGTATATGTGACAAGGGGTGTAACGTCTACACCCCCTTTTCTTTAGAGTGCTAGCTACAATGCCTAGAAGGTGCTGTGTGAGGGACTGTCCCGGTATTTCAGCAACTGAAGAAGAGATCACACTGCATGCATTTCTGAGAGACATACATCGGCCGCATGAGCACCTAGTAAACAAGTTCTACTCATGTTCTAGACGAAATACATACTTTGTGCTCGACGTTTACTTGTACTTGGTACACTCACCAGTTCGTATTCTTTAGACGGCAGGCATCTTCAGCCTGGAGAGTATCCGATGATTCAACGACCTCGGTGTCTCAACCTTCAGCAATGCGATCGGGCATGTCGTATGCTAGCAATCCTAATTTCTGCGAGCGTTCTAAATTTTTTTTTTTTTTTTTTCAAAACTTGATAGCTTGTTTTGCGCCCAGTATAGCCCTGTATCATCGGACTGACGGCATGCACTCGTACACTGGCTTGTACTCGCAACGCTTTCATCATTGACCTCCATCACGTCGATCCACTGACTCTTCGTCCTCAAGTTTTACAGCACGCAAACTAACCAACGGTGCAGGGATAAAGAGCTAGTGGAACTGAAACTTTGTTTTCTACGATCGCTCGTACGAAGAGCAGAATAAAAAAAAAAAAAAAAAAAGTCTTAGGCACGGTCGCGGAGAGCACGAGGAGTGAAACTCACGTGACTTCCGGTGAACCCACTTTTGGTGACGTAGGTCGATGCCTCCCTTCTGACCGCCCCGACACCTTGCGGTACATTGTTACGTCACAGTGCACGGCGGGAACTTTGAATTGGGCCTCGTATTTCTATTTTTTATATAAAAAAAAACTACGCAACTCTATAGTGAAACAATTTTTTTGTAATGTCCTGATATGCCATTGCAACGTTTAGCATGAAAACAATTTTTTTTTGGCGTGTCAGAGGCCCTTTAACTACTCGCCCGGGCCAAAGCTACAGAAAACGTCTAACGAATAATCGGATATCGCTTGATAGTTGCGAGAAAGTCCCTTAAAGGGTCCCTCTCGTGACATTTCAGCTTCTGCCATATTTTTGTTATTACCTCATTTGGGGTTCGGGCTACTCGGGGAACAAGTGGTAGCCACGAAATATTAGCGCATCACATTTCAATTCGATCAGGCAAAAACAGTTTGACGTCTGGTGGCAACGCAGTGTGTTGAAAACGCGTGGCCGGAGACGTCGCCGGTAACGATATTGTAATTGGCAATGTCGGCCAGAGCTGCCAGAATTTTTTTTTTTAATTTTTTTTTGTGCAGGCTAAATTACGTGTATAACTCAGTAGACAATCGTTATTCTTTCAAAAAATCGTTTCTTTTTTTTTTTAATTGTTAGCGAGAAAGATAGAAAATGGAGAGAAATGTGTTTATACGTGCAAAATTAAGAAGAAAAAAAAAAGAAAACACGACACGCCCGTCTTTCAGCGGCGAAACCAGACAAACCAACCGGTGCGCACGCGCACTATATACCTATACGCAGAGCCGTTTATTGAGAGAGTTTGGCCATACATTGGTTTGAATAGGCGAGCATCTCGGGCCAACCACAGGCCGCGAAACAGCCCCTAGCGGTGGTCGCGTGCTCTAAATTTGTGCCACGACTATACTTCGTTTCACCTTATGTGCGAGCGAAGGCAAAACTGGAAGCGCGAGCACGGAAGCTCCGTGCGTTCAGGCTTTGCTCGAGCGCGCGAGCTGGGGAGAAATGCAAAAAGCGCTGGTCTCGCGCTTCTAGCTTTGGCTTCGCTCGCAGGTAAAGTGAAACGAAGTATAATTTGAGCCGTGCCGAGCGGAACTCCGCGTCTCTAGACGCTCGCGCACCCCACCCTTTGCACTGCTTTCTTTCAGCCAGTCTCAGGACGCTGTTCTAGCAGTGCAGACAAAGGCATGGGCACGAGCGCGTGGCTTTGGAAAGTGCCTCCTATGCACAAGGTCTCGTACAAACAATAGCGTTTCGCTGAGCTAGGCTCACGCGCCTGTGCCTTTGTCTTCACTGTCGACATTTGTGAGATGGAGTAGAGGCCTCCTGATTGGTCGACGCTGTGTCACAAATTTAGTTTACGCTCTAAGCGTGGGGGGAATATTCGGCGCTGGCGGCGGCCTTTGCTCCGCCTATTGTCCAAACTCTCCTAATATACGGCTCTGCCTATACGCTGCTGCCCCTGCCCTCGCGCGGGTGCTGCGGGAGTCCCATTCTTATGCATCGTGCGCTGTTCTCGCCGTTCAGTTTTATGTCTCTGTGCTTTTGTGTTGGTGCGTAAGTCCGTGCGCTCTATTGGCCGAGTCTGTGCTCATAAAACGATATCGGTTTGGAATGTTCTTTGCAGAGGCGTACATATAATCTGGCCCAAGTAAACTCGCACAGGCCGCCGCTGGTTCAGAAGCTTCTTTGTCGCGGTGAAATCGCCAGGATAGAAAGGGACTATTTCTTTCAGCTCGTGTCCAACCACTAAGGTGATGAGAATGGCCGAATTCGAACAATGCTCAAAGCCCAGCACGCGTTTTCTACTTTGCTAGTCCCAGCGCGTGATATATGATTAACGTTGGCGGCCTAGGATGGGCACCATGCCACGTGGCCGCTTGTTCTGGCTCCTAGTTGAGGGGATGAAGGGTGCTCGTAATGGACCTCTTGGCGAATATGTGCTGCCACCTAGACACGCGAATCGGTTCGAGACTAGGTGACTGGAAAACAACGCGCGCCCAAGGCCTCTCCCACCCGTTCCACACCCAAAACGTCAGCTACATCCTGTTCACCCATTGAGGCGATGTGACCTAGATACGGCTCCCCCAAGCTCACCTTTGTCCCCATCGTACGTAATCTTCCACCCCGAGGTCGACACAACGAAACCGCTCAATGGCGAGAAATGCAAGATGGCGGATTGTTTGGAACTAGATACTCTCGAACCCAGGCGCATGAAATACTCCGCGCATGCGCACCGCGTCTTTCTACAAAAGGTCCATTCTCAAGTTGTCTTGAGCATTGCCATCGCCTAGAAAAAAAAAATAAAAATAAGGCAAGTTTGTTCTGCTATTAGTGTTAGGGAGCGATTCTAAGTAGCATTTAGCGAAAGTATAAAAATCGTTTCATGAGCCCACTATGTCCGAACGCAGCCGTTCCAACCAGCTAATAGAACCAATTAAATAGCGTGAGAAGCGCAACGCCATGGTGTTCGGCATGCTTTTGTACACGTGCGCGGCTATCATCGCTGAATGAATGAATGAATGAACACGGAAGGCCCAGTGACTTGCACTTTTGACGCCGTTTGATTGGTCCCATCGCTAAAAGCGTAATTCACTGTCCCATGAATTTCCAATTGGAGGCTCGCTTCTCTAAACTCGGCACGAAATGACGAAAGCAAAGCATCGGAGCGTCAGGCAGCCTTGACGTTGGGAGGAGAGGTCTTATTACGAGGCAGCCTTTTTCTCGTGATTCATCGATTGAAAAATGATCGATGTGCGCTTTTGACCGAGTTAATACCGAAGAAAAAAAAAGGGGAAGGGACCCCGTCCTGTCGTTTGTCTGAGAGGCGTAGCAGGTCAGGGAATGTCAGAAGCAGGAAGCACTCCAAGGTGTGATCCGAGATAGCTTTTATATGAACTAAGGAATACGGTTCAGCAGTACGTTATCTTTTTTTTTTTAATTTTCTACAGATCTATTGGTTGCACCCTTCGGGCGTTGTTCACAACGACGCCATCACAATTGAAGTTGAAACATGTCAGATTCACGGTCGCCGCCTGTTGTATACATGGCTACTCAACAAAGGGGCTCGGTGGTATACCTCAGGTTGTCGTAATGCAAATATATTGTTTTAAAAGAAATAGGTGGGTGCTTTCATTTTAAGTAAAAAGAAAGTAGGTACCTTCACTTGTTTCTCGCTCATAAAGTATAAGTGCAGTACTCATTCGGGAATCTAAAGAGATGCCTTACCTTATATTGAGAGTGTTACTTTCACGTCATTTCTTTACGCTGTCGTAACTGGCAGCAAGCGTGAAGTGCTAGAAAATACGCGAAATATAGAAAAATGAATATTGGTTAAATCGTCAACTTCACAAATCTCGTTTAATTTGCTTGTTTTCAGGCATGCAACTTGTGATTATTAGGAGTGGTTTGACTGAGTCGACGTCATCAGCAATAATCGCTGCCATGCTGTCCAACGTTCTCGGTGCCTGTCACTGTTTTTTTTTTTTTGTGTGTGTCTGGACCGAGATGCAAAGGTAGCACGAATTGGGTGAAGACAAAATTGCTGTTGTTCGCATTCGCCATAAAACATTAACTCAATACCGTCACACGTTACTGAGTAACAAAGTAGGTAAAATGCACTTCACATTCCTATTGATGAGACGAGTATCAAAATCGCCACCTTGGTATAAGAAACAGTAACGATATTAGCCCCGTGCGCGACCGAAAGCGTCGCTGTGGTCGGCCTTCCACGATTGGCCGAACGCTGACTATGACGTCGGAAAGGGGATTTTCATCGACGGAAATAAGAGGAATGAAAGAACTTTAATTTTGACGGTGTTGGCAGTGTTCCTTTGAGAGCGCAATGATTTCAAGCTTCCACCATGCTAATAACAAACACCATCGAACTTGTTGTTTGCAAGGTAATGACGTCACAAGGGGGAACCACAGGAGGGCGCCACCAAAACTTCTCACCGCTAATAGATGACGCAAGCAACGTGCTACTCCTGAGCCGGGGTCACAATGCTCATAGATCATACCACGACCGGCTTTCATCATACAATAGACAGCCTGCAAACACGAGTCACCGCAATATCCGTGTTTCGAATGCCGCGTGCCCAAGTTTCTTCATTGAACTCACTGTTACGCGGCATTCGAAGCATAGATCTCACGGTGACTCGCGTTCGAATCTGCACGCAGACCGTCTTTTGCATGATGTCTTAGCGGCGGGATGTTTCGGTGGCGCCCTCGTTCGGTTACCTTTCGTGACGTCATTACCTTGTAACAAGCTCGATGGTGTTTGTAATGAGCATTCTGGAAGCCTGAAATCATAGCGGTCTCAAAACAACTCTGCCAACACCGTCAAAATTGAAGTTCTTACATTCCTCTTATTTGTGTCAATGAGACATCCTTTGCTGACGTCATAGTCAGCATTCGGCCAATTGTGGTGGGCTAGTGGTGGGCCGACCACAGCGACGCTTTCGATCGTTCACGTCGCCAATAGGAAGTATTCACTGGCGGCCATAGCTGTGTGCGCGACTGCTGAGCGCGTGCTGATGGCTAGCTTCCAGGGTTCTTTTGCAACGTGCATTCCACGCCGTCAAAATGGCCGGTCTTAGCAGCCTATTAATGAGGGCTCGTTCTGAGCATGCGCTCTAGACACCACCCACAAATATGGCGCCCAGTGAATACTCCTTATAAGCAGTGTGAACCCAGCTTTAAAAGGGCCGTGAAACGATTTTTCTACTTTCGCTAAAAACTACTTAACATTAAACCCTAACGTTAATAACCGAATAAACTTCCCTTAGTTTTTCTTTCTAAGCAATGGCAGTCGTCAAATAAATTCGAGAAATATGAGCATCGTTCATCCCTTCAACTCGGAGCCAGAAATAGCGGCCACGTGTTCTGGTGCATATATCTTATGCCGACAACGTTAAAAGAGCCATGAAACAATTTTTTTTTTTTTACTTTCGATAAATAGTATTTAGAATCGCTCCGTAACGTTAATAACCGAATAAACTTTCCTTAGTTCCTCATATGCAATGCCAGTCGGCAAATAAATTCGAGAAATATGAGCATCGTTCATCCCTTCAACTCGGAGCCAGAACCAGCGGCCACGTGGCCTGGTGCCTATCCTATGCCTCCAACGTTAATCACCCACGTGCTGGGGTTGGCTAGGGTTGGCAAAGTAGAAAAAGCGTGCTGAGCTCCAGGCCTTGTTATGGTTCGGCTATTCTCATCACCGCAGTGGTTGGACACGAGGCACTACCCGAGTGTCCGCCGAGGCACTGATTGTTACTAGCCCAAGTCGAGTGCTCACGCAGTGTTCTCGTGTCCAATCCATGAGCCGCGCTCGACTGTCGTAAGGCGGGTGGTCTCCATCCCACAATTAAAGGGGTCATGAAACGATTTTCCTACTTCTTCCTCCTTAGCTTTAATCCTCAACTCAAATCCGAATTGTGAAATCACGTCGTCGGGACATTCTTCGGTACCGGTGCGATGCCTCCTAGCTTCCACCGTGCTTTTTATACACACCATAGAACTTGTCATTCCCCAGTGACGATAAGTTCCGTCAGGAAACTCATTGGCCACGAACGCGAATCCGAGTTTTCGTCGACGGATTTATTGTTGACGAGCGCATACGTCCGAGTGACGCAGTTCTCGTGTCCAATGCGTGAGCTGGGCTCGACTGACGTCAGGTTGGCACCGCTGACGCGCTTTGGGAACCGCGGATGTATCATAGTGAAAAGGCGGAGAGCTTTCGAAGGAAAGATACAAAATAGTCCGCTATACTTTCAAATGTTCGTACCGAAAAGCTGGTTTTTGAGTTTCTACCCTTTTTCTTTTGGCCAACTAAACGATATGCGATTAGTAAAGTCCCAATTTAAAATCATATATCCCAGCCCAAAATTCGTTTCATGGCCCCTTTAAAGGGGCTATGCAACAATTTTTTTACTTTGCGCAAATACCGCTTAGAACGGATCCCTGACGTTAATGACCTATGAAACACGCCTTAGTTTTTCACCCGACGCATTAGAAGTCCCAGAAAAAAATTAAAAAACAACGAGCAGCGTTCACGCCCTCAACTCGCAGCCAGAACAAGCGGCCACGTGATCTGGAGCCGATTATATGCCGCCAATGTTGATCATAGCCACGCGCTGGGGTTGGCAAAGCACAGGACACGCGCTGAGTTCCAGACATCGTTATGGCTCGGCTATTGTCGTCGTTGCAGCGATTGGACACGGGCCACTACTCGAATGCTTCTCGAGCTATCAATTATCACGAGCCTAAATCGAGTGCCCACGCAATGCTCGGGTCCAATCTATGAACCGCATTCAAATATCGTCATACGGGTGTACTGCGATCCCCGCGTTACGTCATCGAATTTTGCAAGGGAGAGATTTAATGAAAATGATCGCTTTTGTCCTTGAAATTACACCGCAACAAAGGAGTTTCTTGGCCAGTGGCATTGCATGCGAGTATCCTTGAGTCCCACTAGTGCCAGTAAGCTCGTGTAAAGTGAAAAACATTCCAATTGAATATCGTTGCACAGCTCCTTTAAGGGGTATTCACACGAGGGAGAAATCCCGGGGATTTCTCCCCGGCACGCGCATCCCACGACGAAAACGTCAGGCTTTGCGATGTGCAAAAGCCTCGCGTTTTCATCTCGTGATGCGCGCGTGCCGGGGAGAAATCCCCGGGATTTCTCCCTCGTGTGAATACCCCTTTAGGGGGGATTCAACCGCTATTTATTTGTACCGTTTTCCTCATAGATGGCGCATAATTTTTCCGGAACAAACGAGTTGCATGTTCGCAGCTGCGCATGCAGGTCGGGCGCTCGAGGTGGGCTCGGGCCACGGGCTGTTCGCCGCCGATCTCGAGCTAGATCTTCTTCGCTCTGCGTCCGCCGCTGCAGGAAGCGGCCAACAGGCGGTGCGAGATAGGAGCCAGTACATACGTAGATTACAGTGGCTTACAAAACGAAGAAGAAGCTCTGATTTCCGAATGACTTCGAAGTTCCATCCACGTTCGAAATTATCGAAAGCACAAGGTGCGGCTTTGCAGTCGTTTGGACCACCCCATTTAACACGCAAACGTTGTTTTGCAAAAAAAAAAAAAAAGTTTATTTTAACAGTTTAATTTAAAGCTAGAAAGCAAAAAAGAAATAAAGTGGCAGTTTTGCACTTCCTATGTCGTATATCAGTCTGCTCTTCGTCTGACAACTGGTTTGCAAACCCGCTCCCAGGATGTGGGGAGTGAAGTTCATCTATCCTGGGAAAAGTTGCTCCAATCAGTTTTGTGCATGGAAATGCTCGAGACACGTGCCGCGCGCCACTTTTGGGAAGAAAAGCCACTAAATGAGCTGCGCTTAGAGTATCGGCACTCTGTTCTCCAACATTTTTGTGGGCGCCGCCATTTTGGTGCTTGTGCAGGGTAGACGCAACTGCCGATCGTCGTGATTCAAAGTGCGACTTCCTAAGCATTAGATTCAGTGTTAGTAAGCTCATTTAATATTGCTTTTATTTGCCGCGAACTGTTTAAACATTTGTGGAGGGCGGAAAAGCGTTTCCTGTGATTTCAAATAAAGCTTCAGATAACTGGCAACCATGATTTTAAGCCACAATATGAACAAGTGTCGTAACTCTGAAGCGTAGCTTATTTAGTGGCACTATAGAAGAACATGGCGTCTGAAATTTAGCTCAGTGCTGCGCTGTTCCGCCATGATATTCCCTAGTGCCACTAAATAAGCTACGCTTCAGGGTAACGAATCTTGTCCGTATTGTGGCTCAAAATCATGGCTGCCAGTTATCTGAAATTGTATCTGAAATCACAGGAAACGCTTTTACGTCCTCCGCAAATGTTTAAACGCTTCGCGCCAGAGCAAAGCAATATTACATGAGCTTTCTAACACCGAATTAAATGCCGAGGAAGTCGCACTTTTGAATCATGACGATCGGCAGTTGCGTCTGCTCTGTACAAGCACCAAGATGGTGGCGCCCACAGCAGTATTTGGGAACAGAGGGCCGACCCTAAGCATAGCTCATTTAGTGGCGAGGTACACACTTCTGCGCTGCGAGGTACACACTTCTGCATGTCCAGAGGTGTGGACATCGTCGACGACTTCTGCGCGTCGAGTCAAAAGCAACAAGAAACAACCGTTTCCCAGTGTGAACTGTACCAAGGAGTTCTCTGTCCAAGCAAGTGGCGCGGCTCTACTACTCGTCCATAATCGCGCGCCAAGTGCACAACAGCTGACAACATTGGCAACGGGTATGGCAATAGAGGACACTTTCCGTCTGTCCATTTGTCAGCGAAAAAGAACCACTCAAATACACAAAGCCATGTCGCACTCAAGTTATCCTCGTCAATTCCATAAATTGAAGGTGCTGCCGGCAAGTGCAGACTAAATTCATTTGATAAAATTCACGCTTTCAAGTACCGCCAACCATTGTTGTGAAAACGCGCAAGACACGTGCGAGGAGCGGGTGCTCCGCTGCCATACGCTTCCAAGGGCCGCTCATTTCAGTACTGCGCCGACAACTGCTTCCAAGGTCCGCTCGAGACACGGGCCTCGTGCACTGGCACATTTGACGCCACTTGCAAGACAAACGCAAACACATCGAAGGGCTTTTTAGTCCAGACGTCCAGACCACGGTGGTCCAGACAGATAAAAAGGGATCGGTGGCCAAATGTAATAAAGAAAAAAAAAAAAGGATATGGGGCCGAGTGATGCACGACCGTGCGGTCGTTCATCATTACCGCGTGGTGCACGTTAAATGCCCCAGGCTACCGGTTGTACTGCACTGGCTAAATTGCTCACCTACGGCTGGGAGACAAGTCGCCCGTTGAGGCAGACTATGTTCTAGGCTGTATAAACATACACACACCCCAATTTGTTTCCAGACAGGTAAGGTAGCACCGTTTCATTCCACCGTGACATAGTAAGATCACTGTTGAAAGAGGTGTTCATAACGGACAATAGCATAGTGAACTCCCGATTTTTGTTTTGAAGACACTAAAGTTATTCAGAGGTTCATTTGACTTTGCCTAAAAACTATAAAGGTGAAGAGAGAAAAAAAAAATGGACCGCATCTCCACGTGGTGAATGATGTTGCTTGGGGCGAAGCTCTGGTGGTGCCCCTCTGCGTAGACGCCGAGCCGCAGCATGCCGAGCCTTTTCATTCATGTCAGTAGGAGAATGTGTGGTTTTCTTCTTTCTCTTTTTTTAAGCAGACAGATGGGATTATAGTTCCTGTATAGACCTTTCCAAAAAAGGGCACTTGGCAGGTTCCATTTTCAGTGTTCGTGCGTATGGCGCGTGATTTGCTCGCTTTCCGAAGCGACGGACGTGCGCGTTCTGGACTGTGATTTAACACGTTTGGACTGTGATTTTTGTAAACAGTGGAAACGTCTATAGGCTCCCTACGGGAGCCAGAGTTGCGCGTTCACGCATGGCATGTGGATTCAGCTCCTCACGTGACTGAATTCGGCGAATAGCAGCGCCGCGCGGGGCGCTCAAAAGCCGGGGAACGTACGCCGGGGCGCGTGCAACGTCTACTTTGCTGCACGACACTTGATACGGCTCCTCACGTGATCGGATCTCGGCAAATAGCGGCGAAGGCGGCACGCGGCACGTGGAATCAAACGCGCAACTCTGGCTCCCGTTGTGTCTATGTTTATACAGCGGGAAGTTAGTTCGCTCTGAGGGCATCTGGTGTCTTCATTGGAGATGAAAGGCAGTGCAGTATACCGCTGCTTGTCTGACGACTTTAACGTGCATTACGCAATACAGGAACTGTAGATGGGATGGCATCTCAGAACCCCCTACTCTTTTTTTTCCTTCTTTTTCTTTGAGCCTTTTCATTCATGTCAGTAGGAGAATGTGTGGTTTTCTTCTTTTTCTTTTTTTTCTTCTTTTTCTTTTTTCATAATTTTTTTCATCTTTTGTTTTCCAATTTTTTTTTTGCCCTACGCGAGCACGTGAGCATGTGCTCACGTGCTCGTGAGCATGTGCTCACGTGCTCGTGAGCACGTGATCTCACGAGCAGAAGCACGAGCACCCGACACCGGCCTACGGCGGACAACGGACGGCGGACGGACATGGCCAGCCCCTAAGGAGCTTCGCCCCTAAAAAAAGAAACGCACGCCTCACCTTAGGTAGAAACGTATTTTCCACCTCTTGATGGCCCGTTTGGTTTTCTTAGTAATCCGCAAAATGGGAAGTGTTAAATTTACAAAAAGAAATTGTTTCGGGTACCAAAACGCTAACGTCAAAATTCAATTCGCATCTCATAGTAAGCACCTGTTTGTTGGTTTAGAAAATATAATGTAATTGTTCGAAATAATAGAAATCATGATTCTTTTTTTGTTTTTCATATCCACTAGCCACCAAACAAGGTCTACAGAGAATGAAAATATCTGAAATAATGTTTCATAAAATAAATGTTGTTCGGAATAAGTATTTTAGCCTTCTTTGCAACTTATTCAATTATTTTTTTATTTCCAAATACATATTTGCTGGGTGCCTTCATGTGCGCTTTGCTTAGGGTGGAAACATCTGGCCTTGTTGTTGAAACATCCGCGTGAAAGCCCTGTGAGCGCGTGCTGTAGGCATCCGGTACTACAAAGGGTGGCATCACCCTAAGCAGAAGGACACTGAGGCACCCTATAGACGCTTTCAGGCAGCTGTGCATGGGCGCCGCCATAACCGACCTTCAGTTTTTGTTTCCTCTTATTCCGTTCGCTTTACCTCACCATTGTCACAGTAGGACAGGTTATTGCCACTTTAGCTGCTACTGCGTCCTTCACCCCAGCATACGCCTTTGTGAAGGCTCGTCAACGTCAGCTTCAGTGGCTAGGAATCTCGGTAAGACAGGAGAAGGTCGGCAATGGCGGCTCACTCTAGCGCGTGTCAGGCGCGTGTTTAAAGCGTCTATATGTTAGGATATTTCTGTTCAACCCTGCACGATCTTAGGATGCTTACGAGCCACGCTTGTAGCGTATGCAAGCGTTTGACCACGCGCGCTAACATAGCACACACAAAAAAATAGAATTAACGAAAGTAACGCCTTCAGAGCCTTATCAGGCCTTTCGCTAGGAATCTGCTCATGACTAGTTACACTTTTTTTACAACGTTCAAAAAGCGCCGACCAACGAAGCCATCAGTTGTAGTTCTGTTGTGTCTATGTTTATACAGCGGGAAGTTAGTTCGCTCTGAGCGCATCTGGTGTCTTCATTGGAGATGAAAGGTAGTGCAGTATACCGCTGCTTGTCTGACGACTTTAACGTGCATTACGCAATAGTGATACATGAGAGCACGCCGGTACGATGCTCATCCAGATTGAAACGGACAGAGGGGGGGGGGGGTTGAATGCACGATCAGTGAGCTTAACAGCGCGAGCTTTCGCTACACGTGCTACCGATCCACGAGCAACAAGACATCGCGGTCGAATTCGAGCTCCAGAGAAAAAACAACAGCAACAGCAAGAAAATCTCCTGTTCGAGGCATTTAGTCGCCATCTCGTTTAACAAGCTGGAAATGAAATTAACAGGGTGATTTTATTTACACAAATACGCAAATACAACAATATTTTGCTTTCCCGTCATGGTCTTAAATTTAAGATTAGAGGCACCCCTAGTACGTACGGCCAAGCGTTTTGTCACGTTTGTCTTCTAAATAATTGTATTTTCAAAAGTGCCTCAAAAGCGCGCTCAAAACAGTCAAAATGGTCATATTTCTGGATTTTATTAAAAATCTCCTGCGCTCTACAAGAAAAATCCAAGGGTCGTACAACCTTCATTACGTTATCATAAGTAACCTCCAAAAAATGAATACTATCGTGCATTCCTGAAACTCAGGTTTGTGAAGCGAAATTTCTATTTTTTTGTGTGTGCTATGTTAGCGCGCATGGTCAAACGCTTCCATACGCTACAAGCGTGGCTCGTAAGCACCCTAAGCTTTTGCTCTGCGCGTGGAATCAACACAGTGGCTGCTATGTCGCGCGCAAAGCGAGCATGCCGTCGGGCGGCGTTCGCCAGTTATTCGTCACATCGTCCCATGGAGTTCAGAAGATCGTGCAGGGTTGTGCAGAGATATCCTAGGGTGCCTCAATGTCCTTCTTTTTAGGGTGATGCCACCCTTTGTAGTACCCGTTGCCGACAGCACACGCTCATGGGGAAAATACAAAGAAATCGACGAAAACAAAATGTCGCCATAGCACAGTCAGCGCCACAAACGCATGCAGGAACACGCGCTTCTGAACAAAAAATAAAAATAAACGTGTGGGACAAAGTGGCGAGATGCCACCACCCTAAGCAAAGCACACATGAAGACACCCTAAGATATCCTAATATGTAGGGTGCCTCAATGTCCTTCTGTTTAGGGTGACGCCACCCTTTGTAGTACCCGATGCCGACAGCACGCGCTCACGGGTAAAATACAAATAAATCGACGAAAACAAAATGTTGCCATAGCACAGTCAGCGCCACAAACCCGTGCCGGGACACGCTCTTTCACGCGCTTCTGAAAAAAAAAAAAAAAAAAAAAAAAAAAAAG